>OU753579.1:11741818-12438370 GCA_916701695.1 Agrochola macilenta | reverse complement strand
ACTGGCTATCTGAGCTCCACAGACCCCAACCCAGTTATCGGGTAACACGGTACCCCTTGGTAAGACTGGTAGTCAGACTTTTGGGCTTTTCTGACAACACGTAACCACGGTCACGGCGGTCACTCTCGAAGTCTCAACGGAGGCCAATACTGCTGAAGATATTATAGTGCACAAGTGTGTGCGTATACAGCTCTGGAAACGGTGAAGGACAACATCGAGAGGAAACCAGCATGTTCTAGAACCAAAAATTAGAAGACATGCGATATCCATCAACCCGGATTGGGCCAGCGTGGTGGATAACGGCCCACTCCCTCTTACAAAGAGGAGGCCTGAGGCCGAAGCTTATTATGTGTGCGTAAACATAGGTGCACTCTCTTCCTTCGCTCATCGTCTGATGGGACGGCAATCCGACACGACCGGGGAGAGATCCGGGGGGGCTTTACGTGCGGACCGGGGCATGGGAGTGTCACACCACCAACTTCCTACCCTGGGCTGCTATATTAAAAATTCAAGTCAGAAAAATTCTATAAGCTTTTTGTCCGACGCAGGAACCCTAATTCTCATGATCAGCTGCCGCTAAGAGAAGCTAGTCACTAGGCCAACGAAGCAGTCTAGACCTCTCTAGCATAACATCACACCTGTCTTCTCCGAAGCATAAGGCAGAGGTTTACTTGTCCTTAAGGGTTCATTAGAAAACCAGCGTCAGACAGCATTTGTCTGGCATTAATGCTGACATGAACCTTTTTGGCGCAGCCGTGAGGCACACACTTATTGTCAAAAGATTAGTATCACTTTTAGTTTGTTTGTATTTTGTGTTTCACGAACTGTGTCCAAATAAACGTTTTCTTTCTTTCTTTTTTTACCTACCTATAGGGCTATAGTACCTACACCCACATTTCGCCAGTTATGTATGTAACAGTCGCCAGTTATGTTTAAGTCCCATGTAATAGGGGGCGAGCCTATTGCCATCAACCGGGCACCAGGCGCGGTCCGAGGGGGGGGGGGGGGTCTTGGGGGTCATGACCGCCCCCCTGCTGTCGACAACTTGAATGATTTCTAACTAAAAACTGTAGGCACTTGAGCCACAGTGACCGCGATGGGCATTCTATCCAAAAAAAATATATGAAAAAAAGCCTGTTAAGCAAGCTTAGGGCCAGCTTTCAAAACCTAAACTGCTGTAAAACCAGTTTAAGCTTTTCTTCTCGACAAAGTAAGTTGTCTTCCTGTATAATGGTCAAAAAAAAACACAGAACCTATTGAAGGCGCGTTACTAAAATTTTGAGGCTCGCTTGTCTTGATTCTTGAGCTTTTCTTCATAAGTCGACAAAGCAAGTAATTCTTAGTTCTTTTGGAATGATTAAAAGAAAATCTAACGTACCCGAGAGTGCAAAATTTTTGAGCTCGCTTCGCTCGCTCTTGTATTCTACATTTTCGTAGTTGCTTGGCCTTTGCTGCACAACTCGACAATGTCACTCTTATTTCTGTTTGAAAATGTAAATCAAATCCTAACCTATCCGAGACGGGGTATTAAAATTATCGAGTTAGCTTCGCTCGCTCTTCTCTACATAATCTATTGTCCTAATATTTATTATTTATCAAAAAGCCAAGGTGACCAATTTGGCAGCATCATAAAGTACCTAAGTAGCTTAGTTACTGCGACCAACTGTGAGAAAAGATCAGAAAGTTACTTATTTAAAAAGTATGCATCATTCATTAGATAGTCAAAAAGTTTTTAACGACAAGAGTAACAATTAAATATTTAGGTACCTACCCAATATTCCTCGGCACCCATGGCGACCCCCCCTAAAATCTTAGGTTGCGACCGCGCCTGCCGGTTACAAATCCAGACTCTGGGCTGCTACTGAGAAATTCCAGATGGAAAAACCCAATAACCCGGGAATCGATCCCAGGACCTCATGCTCAGCAGTAGCTCTTACGGCCACTAGACAAACGAGCCAAATTGTGGGTGAACTATTGGTAAACCTCTGCCTAACCCTTTGAGAATTGCAGGCGTGATGATTAATGTGTCAAAATCAACTTAAATTACAACATCCAAATTATCAAAGAATCTGAAGTCCACTTTTAAAATTCTGGTAATAGATAAGTTTATGCTTTATGTATATAAATATCTATAGGTATTTATTGTTTATGTAAATGGTACACCACTGTATTGTCTCTCCTTCTCCATTTAATCCATCCATAGGTTGTCTGTAAAAGATCGCTTTTAGCGATAAGGCCGCCCATTGTGTCACCCTATGTAACATTTCTACATTTATATCTGTAATTTTTATGGTGTAGGTAGGTACATAATACAGAGCACGATTATATTATATCTATCTTCAAGTAGGTAATGGAACATGGAACATATCATATGTTATTGAAAAACCTAAAAGGAGAAAAGATTTAGTTGTCCAAGTTCCCCAAACTAAAACTAGATTTGCATGCAAGCAATTCAATAAGCGATCTGCTCAGCTCTATAATAAAATTAACAAACATGTTTATGTATATAATAAAAGTTACCACGACTGTAAGAAAAGTATAATAGACTGGATAAAGCCACTTACCTATGAGGAAACTGAGGCACTCCTGGAACACGTTGAGTAGTCGAAATATATCACACATATATACATATATATATATATATATATATATATATATACCATAACTGAGAACACCATACCACACCACACACCTCATCGCACAAACCACACATCTCATCACACACACCACTCCACAGACACCACGCCACACCACACCACACTACACTACACTACACCACGCTACACCACATCACACCACACTTCACCACACCACACCACACCACACCACACCACACCACACCACACCACACCACACCACACCACACCACACCACACCACACCACACCACACCACACCACACCACACCACACCACACCACACCACATCACATCACACCACACTATACACCACAACATATGCACTAACTAGGAATAAGCTTCATAAATTTAAATTGCAACTTTGCTTATAGATTTTATTTTTATTTTCTTAAGATTAATAGCTAAATGCAGAAAAATGTATTACATTATATAGTTACCCATAAATGTTTTACTATGTTGTGAAAGAGCGGAGCCTTCTAATACAGGCATTGTTTGCCTAAAAGGAGGCTCCAAATACGTTCAAATGTAATGTAATTTTCTATTTGGCACAATAAACTATTTTGTATTTTTGTATTGTATATAATATGTAGCTTCTCGTCTATTACATGGGATTTAAAACATATCTCCCTATTACTCATATGGGGAATGTGCGTAATTATAATTTATAATGTTTATCTATATACTAATAGCTACCTCGTGGCAAAGTAATAACGGCCTCACGGGTCGATCTATCAGGTTAAGCTACGCATGCTGAAGTCGGTCCGTGGATGGGTTATCATCTTTACGTACCGAGACTCCTCCGTGCCTCGGAAAGTATGTTAAGCCATTGGTCCCGGCTGTCATTCGTAAATCTTTGACAGTCGTTACGGGTCGTCAGAAGCCCGAAAGTCTGACAACCAGTCTTACCAAGAGGTATCGTATTATCCAGTTACTGGGTTGTGGAGGTCAGATAGGCAGTCGCTCCATGCAAAATACTAGTATTCAGCTGCATCCGGTTAGACTGGAACCCGACCCCAGCATAGTTGATTGATCTATATACTAATATAATAAAGCTGAAGCAGCGCCCCGCGGTTTCACCCGCATAAGTCTCGATCCCGTGGGAATATCGGAATAAAAAGTATCCTATGTATTTATCCAGGTTATAAACTATCTGTGTGCTAAATTTCATCCAAATCCACATCCATGCATCATCAATATAAATCATATATATAAATATATAATAATTATATATACGAGGGGTGTTCAATAAATAGTGAGAATGCGATACATTCTCCTTGGAAAGAAAAATAATAAATACTGGCAGGCATAGCCCAGACATTAATTAAGATGATAATAAAAAAAGCAAAGTCTATTGTTTTCGTCGTTTCGGAACGTGTTCTTAAAAATGGATAAAATTGAAGTTCGCGCGGTAATAAAATATCTCTGCTTGAAAAATTTTACTACGGAGCAGGTAAATCAAGACTTGAGAGCAACATTAAGGGTTGCTCCTCCATATTCTACGGTTGCGCGTTGGTGTGCTGAGTACAAGCGAGGAAGAACTTCCACTGACGACGACCCACGAACGGGACGCCCCATATCGGCAGTGACTGAACAAATGATTAAAAAAGTTGAAAATATTGTCTTGGCGGATCGTCGTGTTACTGTTCGTTTTATAGCTGAAGAAGTAAAGATTTCGATAGGAAGTGTCCATAATATTATAAACGACCATTTGGGTATGAAAAAAGTGTCAGCGCGCTGGGTGCCCAGAATGCTTTCTGACGCGCAGAAACAAACTCGACTGAGAATTTCACAAAGGTGTTTGGATTTGTTACAACAAGATCCTGACCGTTTTTTGGCACGATTCATAACTATGGACGAAACATGGCTTCACCATTATGACCCGGAAACGAAACAACAGTCCATGACTTGGAAGCGACCGTCATCTGGAGATGACGGTCGCTTCCAAGTCATGGACTGTTGTTTCGTTTTCCAAAGAAATTTAAGGCGATTCCATCCGCCGGAAAGATCATGGGCTCTCTTTTCTGGGACAGCCAAGGGGTGGTAATGATCGAATATCTTAATCATGGAGCCACTATTACGGGGACTATGTACTCAGGACAAGTAACAAAGTTGCGCGAGGAAATACGCAAGAAACGGCGTGGCAAACTCGCTAAAGTTGTTTTGTTTCACCAAGATAACGCCCCTGCGCACAAGTCCACAGTTGCGATGGCTGCCATTCAAGAAGCTGGCTTCGAATTGATGGAACATCCTCCATATTCACCGGAACTTGCTCCCAGTGATTTCTACCTATTTCCGCGCTTAAAGGAACATCTCAGGGGCCAGAAATTCGAAGATGATGACGGAGTAGTCGCCGCCGTAAATGATTTTTTAAGGGATCAGGAAGATTTTTTTAGAAAGGGAATTTTAGGATTAGAGAAAAGATATAAAAAGTGTATAAACCTGAAAGGTGACTACGTCGAAAAATGAAATAACATATAATATAAGATAATTGCGTCTTACTCATTCTCACTATTTATTGAACACCCCTCGTATATTATAGTAGGATACTTGGGTCATTACTTTAGATTTTTTTGCAGTTATTTAAGGTACCTATGCCTAACAGAACCTTTCATTTCATAAATTAATTAAGTACTTAATTACTTTATCCATTATAAAACAGAATACCTTTATTTTGCATAAAATATGAGTAAGTACATAACAGGTCTTAAATTTAAATAGATTCGATTATTATTTTAGCATGCAAAAAATAACTTAAAATAAAAATTATAAACAAAATAAATTATTAGGTAGGATAGAAGAGATACTATACCCCTACTACAGAGATCATGTAAGTAACCAGAAAATACTTTAAAATTAAATTATATTACTAGTGAGATCATAATGTGTTAGTGTTAATTGAAATAAGTACCTACCTTAGAAGATAAGTTAATATTTTGAACTTTCCTTATAATTTATTTGAATTTGGAATGCATCATAGTTTTACCCTTATTCCAATTTATTTATAGTCTGTGTGGCATGTCTACTTGATCTACTTCTTCCATAATTCTCTATCAGCAGTCACCGCAAGTGCATTTGAATAAAAAATAAAGCCATATTTTTTAACTTATTTATCGTCAAAACAGTTCTAATACCTATCTTTACTGTCATTTTAAAATCTGTTTAAAAATCTTTGTCTATGTCTCTATGGAGGGAATTCCCCTGAGTTGTTATTTTTGTTTGACGTCAGCATTCATATCGGATACCTGTTACAAAATGCTAACCGTACAGTGTAACCTGTCTGTTTTGTATTTTAAATGGAAAATTAGAAAGATCTAACTAATATCAGTGTTCATATTATCAGAAGGATTGTTATGGGTTTGTGAAAGTGGTAAAAAATTTGTTTATATTTTGATAATGAAATTATTGATGTTTTCTTGTAATTATTCTGAAGAAATTTTCTGCTGGCTTCTGCTTCTATTCGGTTCTGAGAGTGGAGAGTCTGATACACAAAGTGATATAGTGTCGCTGTGTCGCGCAAAATATGAGTTCAAGACTTTGTTTACACTTCTATTTTAGTAATGTTATTCTGTATTGTATCAATTCCATTTCCACCAACTTTTATAGCAGTTTAATTTATTTGATTATAATACAGAATTAACACACTTTCATTATGATTATGGAGTATTTTCATAAAGAAAACAGTCAGTCTATCAACTAGTATAAGATTAATTTCATTTGTAAATTAAACTATGAAAACTCCAATATTACTAACTTTTTTGTCGTGTTATTGATAGAAGAACATAAAAATACTGCTTCACTATCATAATTCCATAAATATTCATTAAAATAACGCGATTAGTCAACCAAAAAACTGTGACAAATAATAAGTCGTAAATTGTTCTGTTTTTAGGTTACGTAAGGTCAAAAACCAAGATTTGATTACTTTTTTCAGAATAAAATATTAGATTGAAGCTAGATTTAGAAATCAAAGAAATTAATATTCGCGAAAAGCCTCTACCTAAATAAAAAGATAATATAATTATATACGGCAATTTATTACAGGTAGATCTTGCTGCAAATTCATAATACTATATTTTTACTATTTTTTACTGATCATTTTACGATATACGTTTTTTAAGGTAGTCTGTGCTGATTAGGATTCTGAACGTACACGCTGTGTTGCCAACCCTACCAAACTAAAAAAGTCAGTAGAAAACAGCAAAAACATTCGCTAAAGGTCGAATATTAGCTAATGAAAATATCTAAACATGAAATGCAACAAGAAACGAACTAAAAATCAAAAACGCAAAAAAAAACATAAAATCATAATTTTGTTTTTTTTTTGCGTAAACGACCAAAGGCAGTATAGTGAATTATGCGATAAAAAAATCGTTTTTTAAATTTAATTTATTTCTAAATACTTACAATTAATAATTGTCAATTTTTTTCATTGATTTTGATTCATTCATTCAACAATTTGCAATTGCATTATTTACATTCTATACGTATTTTTCAAACATAATGGAGAATGAATCCCTTCAAAATCCATCAGATTTTATTTTTAATCATTTTTTTCATGACCATAGATATACGGGCTAAAACAGAACAGGGATGTCGTTGAAAAAACACTTAATCTACTGTGTCAACAGTAGGGCTGGTAACACTACACTCATGGCACGAGGCCGCTAGGGGAATGCCTCATGGAAAGTTCTAAAGGTATTTTACACCTTACGACTTCGTATGAGGCTCAAGTAATTTTTTTTTTTTTTTACAAGTGCCTTTCGATTTTGGCAACAAATAAAACAAAATAAAGATTCCGACGAACTGAGAAACTCCTCCTGTTTTAAGTTGTTTAAAAATTGGTTTGTAAAGTGATAGAAATAAAGTGACCACCGTGCAAGCCCTGCAAGCTTCCTCTACCAAATGAAGAATCATTTTTGAAGTCGGTTTAACATTGGTTTTTCTCGAAGGCAAGTTGATCTTGTGTCTATAAAATAATATAATGGAAACGCAAGTGAACAATATCGAGTGCTTCCGAGCTTCCGCATACAGAAACAGAGTAGGTACCTAGGTGCATCAAACACAACCGTGAGATGAAAATCTATAAGTACTAAAAACGAAGTTGAATAAAATACCACGCCTAACAAACTACAAACGAAGGGCTTTCACGTTCTATTCTCATATTTACTTAGTTTGTCAGTCTCACTCTGACTGAAGTCTCACTAACCTTAGCCGTGAAAGCTATAAATTATCGTTTCAGTGCTCATGACATTTTCGCAGCAAAAAATAGGGACTTTCAATATTTTCTATTGGAATAACTGTCGTGCCAGCGACACGAAGAACAAGATTATAACAAACCTAACTTTACCATAAACGGAAGATTAAAAACTCGAAGTTATGTTTGTTTGTAACAAACATAACTTCGAGTTTAGAAAAAATTACACACGGCTACATATCAAGCTATATTTTTCCAGTATAAACTGATCGCCCATTGTACGGAAATCCTATACAATGTTGTGAGATCAGCATAAACTGGACTGGAAATGTATAGCTTGATGGGTAGCCGTGTGTAACTTTTTTTTTTTTTCTTTATTTATTTATGAAGGGTTTTAACCTAGACAGATTATGCCACCCTCATCGTTACAGATCTAGATATCTACGATTAATCCACCTTTTAATATTAAACATTGCATGTCGCACTTCAGAAGCACGGATCGGATCGGATCGGATCGCATATCGCATGTCAGTCGTAAACGTACAGTACAGTGTAAAAGCACCTTAGCCAAACCACTATTACAACAAGTTCGTTGTTCCGTAACGTAATGTCAGTCCAACCAACGGGGGATACCCCAATGAAGTCTCTTATTATTTATTAAAAACATGAATTTAGTTCGCATTGGTGGCTATTACGCGCGCACAATCTGCTGACAGGGTCAATACACAGTGACGACACAAAACTTAGTGCAAAACAGTTCAAACAGTGTTCAAAATGTCTACAGAAGAAGTGAAACCAATCACAGTGAGAAAGCTTCCACTTATATTGAACAGAAAAATAATATTAAAGAAGCCTATGAACAGGAATATTAAAGTAGTGAAATCGTTACAAAACTCTGTGCAAGAGGATATTATTTACACATCGAAATTAGGTGACTTTACTTCAGGGGAAGTCCGTAACATGACGATTGTGAATCGTCTGAATGTTTTGACGAAGGCTAGCAAAACGGTCGCGAACTGCCAGAGTCACTCCGGTCATAACTTCGAGAAGACCTCTGATGAAATAACGAAGCTAATAGGCCAGGATAATTACGATATTCTGTTCAGTTCCCTGTGTTCAATTATAAGCCAGGAGCTAAAAATTCGGAGCATCAGTGCGCTCTTGACAGTCCCGAAAAAAGTCAGGACTATTGCCTGCCAGACTGAAACCAACCCAATGAGTTTTAGTGTGTTACGGAATGTGGTAGAATCCTCATGTCAGACGAATGAAATGCTGTCAGAGGGTCGTTTAGCAAGCGTAGAGGGATTAAGAAAATATACAAAGCCGCGTAGACGTAATAAAAGGCAACAGTTGGCCCCATACGTAGTGAAGGACGCTCCAGAAGTGAAACAGCCTAGAAGAATTGTGATTTCACCAGCTAAATTTGACTCATTCTCAGTCAAAGAAGAAAGTGTGCAAAAAGAATCTCTGACAGAATCCTCGTTACCGGAACTGGGGTCCTTATTTGACGAGATTTCCAACGACAGTGTGAACAGTGGTCGGTTTTCTTCGTTATCCGTGATGACTACGCGAGATTTACTGGTAAATCCTCTTAAAATCCTAAATAACGTTGATAAACATACCAGGGATATAAGTAGTGATGTGAACCAACGTGAGATTGATGCAAGAGAACATTTGAATAATTTGTATTCTCCGGGAGAATTGAGCCCTACGAATGAGGTGTTACCGTTTGGTATGCAGGAAGTCTTGCGTAGGACGCCACCGGAGCAGAGAATTAAGTTGCTTCTAAGACAAGGATTTACGGATTTAAAGGATTGCCTAACCAGAGATGGTAATGGTCACTTGTAAGTATTTTACCAATTTCTTTATTTTAAGCTTTTGTTTTTTTATATCTTAATTGATTCTGACACTTGTTGAACTGCCTTGTTGGTCTTGTGGTTGTAAGCACTACTGCTGAGGATGAAGTCCTGGTTTTGATTTCCAGGTTATGAAAGAAATAAATAAAAAGTATTTATTGAGTCTCGCACAGGAAATTACAAATTAAACTAAAAGCACACTAAACATAAATTAAAAACAATAAAATAACAAATCAAAATTAAAAATAAAAGTAAATAAAAAAAATAAAAAAATTGCAATTCATTTAGGTTGAACAGTGTTGATTGGTTTTTCCATCAGGAATTTCTCAGTAGCAACCAGGAGACTGGATTTGTGCCCGGTTGATGACAATAGGCTCGTCCCCTATTACATGGGTCTTAAACATAACTGGCGAAATGTGGGTGTGCTGTATACCTCTGCCTAAACCTTCCGGGATTACTGGTGTGATGTTGTGTTATTTTATTTCAGTTATACAATTTGGTTTGTGACTATCATTTTTAGCCAGTTGATAGTAATCTATTATTAAATTAAGTAAGATTTAAACTTAGCTTAAAATCCTCATTAGCAGCCTGGAGTCAAAGTCAAATCATTTATTTCAAATAGGCCCTTGCAAGGCATTTTTGAACGTCAAATATTACAAAAAATTTAATTGATTCTAGTCGCCCCTTCCAAAAGGTAGCTTTCGTTTGGAGAAGAATGGGCAAGAAACACCACCGTTACTCTTTTAAAATGTTTTACAATATTTTGTATATGTAGGTACGTTAGTTATATAATTATATGTGAAGACGATGCACCTAAAAAAATTTACTATAGGTACCACAATAGGTAAAAAGAATTTTTAAAAAAGCAGCAAGATAAATTAATGAACTAGCATAAAATAGCGAACTTTTTCGAAACCGACTAGTAGGTACTTCCAGAGATTAGCGCATTCAAACAAAGAAAATCTTCAGCTTTATATTATAAATCTCAATTTTTTTTTGTAAAATGAAGACCATTTTAAGCGCTGATAATGTGGCTTTTTATAGGTGACTTTTTTTCTCGGTTACGTTTTTTTTTTGTTTATCAATTAAAAATAAACATACAAAGTATTAAATCTTTTTTTTATACAATGTGGTGCTTTAATGGTGACACTAATTTAACACACTACATACGGATTACAGTATTCTTTTTATGTAGAAATTTTAATTTCATTATATGTTATTATTTATTGATTGGTTTTGAATTTTCTAAAATAGCATCTTGGAGCAACCTGTACTTAATTAATAACTGTAGCGCAGAAGTAAATGAAATAAAACGAATAATGTGCAAAGAGAAGGTGAATTGAAGGAAAGGGAGAACCCTATGTCGGCAAGCGTTTGGAAATTTTAATTTTTCAATTAACAATATATTTTTTCTTATTATATGTTTATGATTACTAGCCACTAGCCCTACCCGTGTGTTAAATTAATGTCGCCTTTGTAGCGGCACGTTGTATGATATTAGTTTAGATTAGATATTTGTTTAGATTTCGGTAAGTCCAGGTTTATCTAAATTGTCTAAAAAACAGACTTTATTGCAAAATGTAAAGAATAACCCTCTTCATAGGTAAATAACTTTGTCACCTCTAGTGATAATATTGATAAGATTAATCAGTAGATTAGGTACTTTATGAATTACATCTGTTTATCTTAATACTAACGATCTACCTCTGCTTCACGCGTTTTTTACGACCTGACTTATATTTAAGTTAAATTCAGGGTGGCGCATAGGTCAGGAAGAGGTCGGCATTTTTTTTTTTAACTTTTTTAAATTGTAATCAATTAAAATAAAACTCATGGACATATTTTCTAGTTGATTTCAAACATCACGTCACGTGAATGACCATCATTTGCGTGCGGGCCAGTGAACTGTTGAAAATATCGAGATTAAACGCATGCCGAAAGTCTGCCTTCATGTATGACAGTCATTGTGACTCGAGCCGTATGCGCTGTGACTCCATCTTGTTCGAACCACGTCTCTGGGCTGTCGACAAGAGCTAGGGTTAAAAAAAATCGGGAGAGTTACGCACATGGTATGTTCGATGTTCGGCTTGAATAATCGACCGATGATGTTCAAAAAAATATTCTGTTATTTTGATACCGGTGAAGTTATCCATGATAAATCTTTAAAATGTTTTTTTATAAATTGTTAAAACAAAATAATAGTAAATATCAGTGCAAATGTCATATTTTATTTTTAAAACCCCGTCGTGACTTGCGCCACCCAGTATTATGTTAACATAAACCTTCCGGAATAAATTATCTAAATGATTGAGAAAACCGCATCAAAATCCGTTGCGAAGTTTCACTGGTTTCGAAAAACAAGGTTGTCATACAGAAAGACACGAACATTGGCTTTAATTTGTAATGTATAGATTAAAGATAAGACATGGCAGATCGAAGACATATTGAAGTGTAAAACATGTTAATAATTAATTACCTACTTTACTTTATAATTATTACTAGCTGCCCGGCCCGGCTTCGCACGGGTAGCACTAAGTACTTATCTATGGCTAATTGGCTACCTACCCTACCCTACCTACCTAACTACCCTCCTACCACCTACCCTACATACCTTCCCCACCTATCTACATACCTACCCTACCTACATACCTACCCTACCTACATACCTACCCTACCTACATACACCTACCTACCTACCTACCTACCCTACCCTACCATACACTACCCTACCTACCTACCTACCCACCCTACCTAACTAGCCTACCTACCTACCCTACCTAACTAGCCTACCTACCTACCTACCTACCTCCCCACCTACCACCTACCCTATCTACCTACCCAACCTACCACCTACCCTATCTACCTACCCTACCTACCACCTACCCTATCTACCTACATACCTACCCTACCTACATTATCTATCTATTTACATACATACGTCCTACCTACACCTACCTACACCTACCTCACCACCTCACCTACCTACCTACTCTACCTACATACCTTTCTACTTACATCCTACGTACCTACCTACCTATCCTACCTACCTACTTACCTACCTATCCTACCTACCTACCTACCTATCCTACCTACCTACCTACCTACCCTACCTACATACCTTTCTACTTACATCCTACCTACCTATCCTACCTATATACCTACCTACTTACATACCTTACCTATAACCTTGTCCTACGATAACGAACACAAAAAAAAAATCCAATTAGGTGCAGCCGTTCGCAAGTTATGACGTGCGCGAAGGGAAATAGGGATTCATTTTTATATATATATAGAGATAGATTTACTAGCTTCTGCTCGCGACTTTGTGCGCGTGAAATTTCAGAAGTTTGATGATCAGGCCGAAGGTGGAAGCAAGCTTCAACCACAGAGGAACTGGCTATCTTACTTCTAATTGTTGTCACTGTTGTGACTTAGTTAAGATGGAGGTAGCTAGCCAGGCGCACTTAGAACAAGCCCTACCACCATCCAAAACGAGCATAAATTTTTGCCCCCGCTAAGAATTGAATCTGGGTCCATCCGGTCTGAGACAGGAAGCGGTTAGAGCGACTCGATCAGTTTTTCACAAATTGATAATGCTGCTGTAAGGACGGTCATCATTGAGCCGTTATGAATAGCAACTCTATTTTTAGGAAACTTATGCCTTACTATCGGTATTCTGTAAAAGGTCAATCTGCCTGCCTGCTCCCAACTATGTTGGGGTCGGCTTCCAGTCTAACCGGGTACAGCTGAATACCAGTATTTTACATGAAGCGAACCCAGTTACTGGGAATTACGATACCCCTTGGTAAGACAGGTTTTCAGACTTTCGGCTTCTGACATACCATAACGACTGTCAAAGATCCACGACTGACAGCCGGAACCAACGGCTTAACGTGCTTTCCGAGGCACGGAGGAGTCTCGGTTACGTAAAGATGGTCACCCATCCACGGACCGACCCCGGCAACCGTAGCTTAACCTGATGCACCGACCCGTGCGGCTGTTATTACTTAGCCTAGGGCTCCTCGTATTTCGTAAAAGGTACCGATAGATTGGCCTACTCGTAAGTATAAACACTTGAAATCAACTCAGGACCCCCTGAGTAGTTTTAAGTGTTTAAAACAAGTCATTCTTTGATTGTCGGGATTCCCTGAGTCTATTGTTTGCCAAAGTAATCCACACTGTTTCCTTATCATGCATTATCCTGACTTATTTTACAACGTTTATATGTATGTCCTTTAAGCCCCATACACACATACCACAACCACATCACATCGTAGCGACAAGCTGTGGGCAAGAAGTGGTTACGTGTGACTAGTGTCGCTGCAACTTTTTGCAGTTACGTTGTCGCTTGTGGAACAGATGAATAGTTGGCTAGTGTTTGCAGATAGATCGACTTCGGCTGTGACAGTGTCGTCGCTTCAACGCGACGTTATGGCTGCGTTGTGGCTGCGACATCGCCTTGATTTGGTCGGTATTGCCCCCACGGTAGATTTTAACGGTCAAATATGTGGTCCGTGTGAATAGATTATTCATTTTCATATTATACAAATTAGTGGGGTCTGTCCCGTTGAGGGAGTGAGATGTTGAAACTCCCTCCGTTACGTATTAGAGGGGCGCGAGTGGAACACTACGCGCCGCTATCTTCCTATGTGATGGGTAGCGACGGATGTTCCCGAGTCCTTCACCCCCTGAACCCATTTAGGGGGGTTGGAAGACGGCGTTATCTTCCCTCCGCCGACGCCCAGTGCGTCTGCTGAAGGACGGGAGAGCACTTGTGATCTCCCTTTCTGTAGCTTCCTTCTACGAGATAACCGCGGAAGGATACCACCGCGCTGCCCCACCTTGTCACAACTATCGTTCTATTTTCATAACGGAAAATACGCAGTTGGTCATACGCATACGGCTATTATTGCCTTTTGTATTGATAAACTCCATTGTTTAAGAGCTGATAAATATTTTTATCAAGAACATTATTAACCTTTTTACTAGGTACCCGTACCTCCCACTCGTGACTTTATTTCGCGTTAAAATGAAAGTAATCGTTGGTCCAGTGGTCGGAAGCGCTACTGCTGAGCATGAAGTCCTGGTTTCGACTCCCAGGTCCGGTAGTGTTATTGAGTTATTTTCCGTCAGGGTTTTCTTAGTAGCAGCCCGGAATCTGGATTTGTGCCCGGTTGATGGCAATGGCTCGTCCCCTATAACATGGTACTTAAACATAACTACCATGGTGAAACGTGGGTGTACTATAGGTACTCCTCTGCCGAATGCTTCGGGGATTACAGGCGTGAAGTTATGTTATGTAAGTAATTTAAATTTGGCTGAGTATCACCACTTTTTGAACGTCAAAATTACATAAGACAGTCCCCCAAAACGCCCGTCCTTCACCACTTTCTAGTGCTTGAGATGTGAAGAAGAAGTGGCGCAACAAACTCCCCAGCAATCCCTTTAGGCTTATCATCTCATCATCTATGTACCCATGTCCCAACTAAGTTGGGGTGGGCTTCCAGTCGGACCGGATACCAGTATTTTACATGCCACAACCTAGTTACATCTGCCATAAAATAAATTACCTTCTGGATAGTCTTTGCCTTCCAGTGGGACAATTTTTACAGCCAAAAATTCTCCCATTGCTCCATGTAAAATACTGGTATTCAGTGGCCTCCGGATAGACTGGAAGCCGACCTCAACATAACTGAGAATAGGCTAGGCAGATGATGAGATAGGTACAGTTACGCTACATAGGTAGTAAATTACGCTGTGTATGGATAGTGCGATCCACGAAGACGCGCCCCACTCCGCGATTACTGTACTGTAAGCTGTATTTTACTACGGAGCGGAGCGGAGTGGGGCGCGTCTTCGTGGATCGCACTATCTGTAGTGCGTTTACGTATAAAGAATAAAAACTTTTTACAAAAAAAAAATACTATTTTATTTGTAATTTATTTTTATTTTTCACTTTTTAGTTGTGGTACCTACCCCACACAAATTCGAATACCTGCTATGTAAATAACAGTCACAGGAAGTTGTCATCATATCATCCACATACACACATACTAAGTGCGAAAAATACGTATTATTGAAGCTTACTCAAAAACTATCCAAGCAAAGTTAATAAAATTTATATGGGACCAATCCGGGAGCATACCCTTTAGAAATCGGTTCACAATTGACGGAGAAATCGGCGGAAATACATTTAAAAAAAAACATACATACGCATACGCGTCGAACATATAACCTCCTCCTTTTTGGAAGTCGGTTAAAAATAATATGATTCTTGGTAATTCCCCTAGACTTTTAGTCATAAAAACCTAGTAAACCTTGAATCGAGGGGCTCGTGGCTAAGAAATAACAGTCGCATGGGTCGATGGTCAGGTTTCCGCGGTCGGTCCATGGATGGGTCACCATCTTTTTATACAGAAAGCCCTGCGTGTCTCGGAAAGCACGTGAAGCCGTTGGTCGCGGCTGTCATTCGTAGATCTTTGGCTGTCGTTACGGGTCGTCAGAAGTCCAAAAGTCTAACAACCAGTCTTACCAAGGGGTATCGTGTTATCCAGTAACTGGGTTGAGGTAGTCAATTAGGCAGTCGCTCCATGTAATGGTGGCACTTTACATCGCTATTCGTGTCTTATTTGACGTTCGTGCAGTCCAGCGCAACTCGAACAATACAATTTCTAAGAAAACTTCACGGTATAGCAATAACCGGTGTCGCGTTGCGCTAGTCTGCAGGAAGCTTGTACGAAAACGCAAATACACGAACACTCGTATCCGCCGGTTGTCGGTTTTTGGTTACATTTGTTACATATCAAAGGGTTGCGAATATACCGAATACGGCCTGCTCAGTCAGTGGAGTGCGGTGTTTTATGTACCTACGCGTAACATGTATTGGTAATTTAATACAGAGGAAATAATATGTCGCCTCTGCGTCCATCTTTGCGTTGAGATTAGCAAACAAATATTCTTGAACGTTGGGCTTATTCGCTATAAAAAATAAAAAAAAATCTTTATTTCAGACCTAAGCAGTCCATACGTAGTTAGTGGTTAGTAACAAACTGTGCTTACATGCTATGTTATTGGTGTTAGTACTTAATTCTATTTAACATAAACCTATACCTAATTCTACCCAGTGCCTTTGGATGGGGCAGTCCACTCTGCTAACAATCATTTTCATGACGATGTGTTTGAGTCTTTCGAACTTCTACACTATATAACCGAATAAAACAGTAAAAAAACGCGAATACCGAATAGCGATGTGAAGTGCCACCATAAGATACTGGTATTCAGTTGCCTCCGGATAGACTGGAAGCCGATCCCAACATAGTTAGGAGCAGGCAGGCGGATTGACGTGTGTTGCGTATTTATAAACATTAAAGAAAAATTATTTAATTATCGGTAATTCCCCTAGACTTTTAGTTAAAGGTCAGCGCTCATTATAACTGCATCGATCCGTTACGGCAAATAACTTGTGATTCAAGTTAGGATTTTAAATCAAATGCGTTAAAGTCTGTAATACGATGGCTATACAGAATCGTGCAAACCTACTGAACCTCCCATTGCAGGGCAAATACCTCTTTTTATTGGTATTTGCAGAGAAGGCATGAGTACTGATCGATGACTCACAATCAGTACTGTATTACTAACGTATTGTTTTATTATAAACTAGCTTCTGCCCGCGACTTCGTTCGCGTGGAAGTCGTAAGATATCCTACTATAAACGCGAAAGTTTGTGAGTATGGATGGATGTATGTATGGATGTTTGTTACTCTTTCACGCAAAAACTACTGAACGGATTTAGATGAAATTTGGCACACAGGTAGTTTATAACCTGGATTAACACATAGGATACTTTTTATCCCGATATTCGCACGGGATCGAGACTTATGCGGGTGAAACCGCTGGGCGCAGCTAAATATAATGCTTAAAAAATCAGCCACATTTTTATAAAACTCCCTCGGCCCTGCCCTGAGCCTCTGCGTCGCATATACGTGTTTTCGCGTAGATATCTTTCTGACTTTCATTTTGCTCGGCTTTAAGGCCTGTGCAGACCAGCGCGACTTGTCGCGCAACGCGACACGAACAATACAATTTCTAAGAAAACTTCACAGTATAACAATAACCGGTGTCGCGTCGCGTGACAAGTCGCGCTGGTCTGCACAAGCCTTTAAAGAGTCGTAGCCCTATAACCATCCCCAAAAATTGGGGGTATCACAATACAAAATAAAATTTTCAAGGTTGTTCCAAAGATTAGCACGTTCAAACAAACAAGCTCTTCAGCTTTACATACATACTCGTAGTATAGCTCATAATATTTTCGTAGGTATCGTGATGACGATGTATTTATGTTTGTGACTCAATGACACGTAAATAGATAAAGCATTTGAATGAAAGCCACGCAAATGGACCTTATTCTGAATGAATGAACACAGGATACTTTTTATTCGGGGACACAAAGTACATAGCACACACCGTCTTAAGCTTCGTGCAGACTACCGCGACGCGACACCGGTTATTGTTATACCGTGAAGTTTTCTTTGAAATTCTATTGTGCGAGTCGCGTCGCGTCGCGTCGTGTCGTCGCCTCGCTTTGGTCTGCACGAGCCTTTATTCACAAAACGAGTTCTAACTTTAGTTAAAGCTTTTGGCCACCTTTGGACAAGCTACTGTATTTTGAACTTTATTCCGACTTTTGTAAAGTACCTACTTAAAACTGTCAACTTACACTCTGGCCGAACGTCAGTTTTTATAATTAGAACTTTAGTAACTTGAAGTTCGAAATTCAAATATGGCTCGATAGTTTTAACTTTAAACCTGTGTCTAAAGATAAACCTGATTTAAAAAAGCCGGTCGACTTTAACAAAAAGTTCGACTTTGTAGAGTCTCTGTCACTTAATAAATTGACTGACTCGTTGGTATCGTGGGTGACAGCGCGACTGCTGAGCGTGGGGTCCTGAGTTCGATTCCCAGGTCGGGCAAAGTGTTATTAGGTTTTCCATTAGGAATTTCTTAGTAACGGCCCGGAGTTAGGAAGGTGGCGGTGTGATACCCCCGTGGTTCGGAATCCACGTTAAGCCGTTGTTCCTGCGCCTGATCTCTCTCCGATCGTATCAGATTGCCGTCCTATCGGATTATGAGAGTGAGAGAGACCTGTGTCCGCGCACTAGTCTCCGTTGAGATTGGCCGCCATGGCCGAAATACGGTCTGGACTCTGGAGGGCTATTATTACCTGTGTGACGATTTGTCCATAATATCATCACTGGGTATTGCGAAACCACCTGCAAAAGTTAGTATTAAATAGATATTTCGACATTGACTTGACTCATCTGGTTTTTAATATCGCCTGTTATCAATAAGTGTTGTTACCAAACACACAAGTAATTTGATCTTATCGTGTACTGTCAACCACTTCAGTGGTAATGGTAACACTTTTTTAACTTACGAAAACAACCTCTATTCCTAGGCTCTAAAGGGGCTGGCAATATCATTTTTTTTATCATGTACGTGCGGTTGGCTGTACGTTTTTTGTATGAACTTTTTTTTCCTACCAATATTTTGCTGGGAATTACATTATTTCACCTCAACATTATGAAACTACATCAAGATTGTAGGTATTCCCTGAACGGTTTTCAAGAGGCGTCAAAGTACGCCCACATTGCGCCAGCTATGTTTAAGTGCCATGTAATAGGGGGCGTGCCTATTGCCATCCAATAACCGTGCAATAGTGAGGCTGCTATTGAGAATTTCCTAAACTAATATTCCAATCACTCGGGTGTAAATGGTACGGTCAGCAACTAAATTCCATTAACACTGTCACTTTTACATAAAATTGACTCCAAATGATTCGATAAACTGCACTTTAGCATTTCATAATTTAGCTAAAAATTTTAATTCTGTTCCCATTTTAATTAAATATATTTCTCAATAATTAACATTAAGTTAAACGAGCGATGCTTACAGTAGTCGCTTATGATGTGTTACATCTGACATCTCACCTTGGTAATAGTAATAAACAACATTAAAAGGGCCTCGTCAAGGTCGTTTCTGATGGCCAACACCGCGCGTTTCTAGCACCGCGGGCGCTCATTGGTCCAATCAAATAGCGCTATTTATTATATTTATTATTTCTGGGAAACGGCTCTAACGACTTCGGTGAAAGTTGCATAGGGGTTTACGAGGGCGAAAAATCGATCTAGGTAGGTCTCATATTATGGGAAAATTCTTTTTCTTCATATTATCACCCGAGGAGATCTCGGTCGCCTAAAGTTTAGAACAAGATGGCTACCTTAGAATAATGAAATGCCAGCATGGAATTAGTAGGTATCTAGTATGATGGCAGCATGGAATTAGTATGTACTTTATTAACATGGAATTGGTATAAACTTTCCAATACGAGAGCATTCTCTACTTTCACCAGAGCAAAGCTCGATCGCCCAGGTACAGGGATGAAGTATTAATCTATTTGTTTTTTTCTCCAGACCAATCCATGTAGCTGTTCTTATGAATGACGTGGACCTGTTAAGACGCCAGTGCCTCGTTCTGAAGATGAGAGAATCCTCCGTCGATGTTCCAGCTGATGGACTTGTAAGTACAATCATATTTACATAGGTACAACTCGCGCTTTTTCCGTATGGTGGGCAGACACTGCAGACCACCTGCTGCGGTCCTTACATACCTACTCCTTTTGCTTCCTTTACTAGTATATATTGTTCCCACTGCCTGGACACCGACTTCCTCTCTGTGAGAGGGAGTGGGCCGTATTCCACCACGCGAGTCCAGGGCGAGTTGGTGGATGTTACATGTCTACGATATTTTTCGGTTCTAGGACATGCCGGTTTCCTCACGATGTTTTCCTCCACCGTTTTGAGAGAAGTGGTAATGAAATTAAATACACTTAGCAAAGTGCCTATCTGGGTTCTCAGTCAGTCAGGGAACTCACGACCTACAACTCGGTAAGTCGTGGCCGATACCACTAGGCCACCACTGCTCTCTTGCTTCGTTTACGTTGATATAATATCTGGTCATACACGCACGCTGTAGGTCAGCAAGATTGTAGCAGTATGAGCCGGGAGAGCCATTCACAATAAAATAAAGATAAAGAAACACAACGACTTTATCTAAAAGGTCGTGACATGAATAAATTAAAATACGAATTTAGCTCTACTCCAGATTTTAGCAGTGGCCCAGTGGTGACGGCCTCGAATTACATCGTGGGTTCGCAGTCGTACCCAGACTGGCACTCTTGTATAATTACTAAATTAAACGAACTTACCTAAGTGAAGTTCTATTGTAATTATACGAAGTGCTTAGTCCTCGATAATTATCCTGATTTACTATGTAGTCCCACTATGTTCCATTGTGTACACGCGAATATTCAGAGAATAAAATCCTGCAAAAAAAAACTTTTACGCTGGCAACTATATCCAGCTTATGTCATTCTATTTAGAGTAATCTGCAATGAGAGATTTAAAATTAACAGACTAATTCTCCAACTTCAATCCCAGGGTCAAAAAACAAACTATGGTCTTGTTTAGGGCTTGGGAGGGAACATAGTATCGAGGACTAAGCACTTCGTATAATTACAATAGAACTTCACTTAGGTAAGTTCGTTTAATTTAGTAATTATACTCGTGCTTAGTCCTCGATAATTATCCTGATTTACTATGTAGATGTTTAGAGAGATGAAGTTGGAAATTACAAACATCTGGCACCATTATAAAATAAAACATTCAAATATCATAAAATCAACCTTTTGTACTTGACTGAAAAAGCTTTTCAACATTTAAACTTAATTCTCTTCTAATTCTAATTATCAACCAAGTATACAGTATATTCCTCCCAGTATACTACTTTTTATTAATTCATGACAAAAAAACACATCAGTCTCAACATTACCAACATTCTTGCCAAAGAGATATTTATTATTTTCTCTAATCAAAGGTCTATTATAATGGTTTGCAAAAAACTTTTGATCCTATTGACCAACCAACCGTTTTAAATATACTTAATATTTACTGACACACCTCTACTCGCCATTGAAGCATGACGTGTTGAATGAGGAGTGAATTTCTTGATTTCTATGCCACTTTCCATCATTGTACGAGTATGTTTAATCCAGCAACTAATTGTTTGGCTATTAACGTAATTATGCGGCGTTTTTTATTTTTAAAGAATGAATTACAAATTTTCTATATTAACTAACTAAGGCTTTAACAATTTGTGTGTATGTAATATTGTAATGTAATCGCAGGACAAATGTCAGGTTTCATATGAAAATAGGGTAACATAATAGGTACTCGTTTGCTGTTTTCCTGTCTTAAATGTTTTTAAAAAAGCAGTGTAATAAATTGGATAATATTAAGTCTAATTACAGATGAGGTTTCTTTGAGCACTAGTAAGAGCTGAAAGAATTAACTACTTTTTTTTTTTTTTTTTTTTTTTACTTTGTCAAGTGGTAATTGCTGTAATGAGTACCATTTTCCTATGCAATTCAGTACCATTGATGGATCCCACGTATCATCAGTATTCAAGATGACTTGGTCGTAATTTGATGATACATTTAGAACCTCTTAATTTAAGGATCCGTCCCTACATCAGAATCTATGATCAATGACAATGCAGATCTATTAGTGTTCATTGAAGTATATGAACTGCCATTGTTGAATTGGTGTGAAAGGAACTCTAATATTTTAGTGATTGAAAAATCGTGAATATTTTTAACATTACGAGAACAAATCCACCACTTAAGTAGTGCTACAGAATGCTGTTTGACAATGTTATCTGATAAAGAAGATATCATGACGTTAAAGGTGTCATCTGTATCATTTGCTTCTTAAACGCTTCCCTAACAATATGCAGGACCCCAAGGAAAAAAGGCTGCTGTGCAGAGGATGCAGTATTCTGGAAGGTGACAACAACAATTGGTTTGATGGTTCAGGCCATATACCTTAATCTGTGATATGACCCTGGAATTAATAAATGGGTACCAAGGTTGTGATGGCCACATAGGAAAAAACTAAGATGCCAAAAAATTTGATGTTCTTTAATTTTCAGAATAGTTTTTTAAATGAATGGAAATGGTAGAAATGCCTAAAATAATGGGTAATTTATCCAAATTACTGTAAATGCATCCATATTTTCTGCAAGTGGATCTCTATGCCAGGGCAGATATCTATCACACTTAGTATTAGCTCTAGTAGCAACAAATAGATCAATGTAATGATTTCCAAAAGATCTCACTATGTCCTGAAAATCTGCCAGTTCCCACTCACAATCAATGTTTTTATTTCTAGACTCAAGTTCAGCATTTCTGCTGTCTTTGGATCATACTAAGAATGTAGATATCCCTATTTTTCGGGCTTCACACCAATGCCATATATGCCTAGCCAGGCAATTAAGATTATTAAATTGATTTCCACCCATTGAATGATATAATCTATTGTTGTAGTATTGTTTCTATGTAATAAAATTTGGCATAATTTTAAGTCCTCGATAAAACCTTGTAGACCAAGAAAAGCAGCTATCAGTTCCAAATAGCTTAAATGATTTGCCTTGTCTTCTTCTGTCTAAACCCCATTTGCTATCTGACCATCAAAACAAATATCGAAACAAGTGTGAGATGCATCTGACTAAATTTCAATCTCAAATTGACAATTTTTACAGGGTTTTTGTACATTTATGCCACCAGTGTAAATCTTCTTTACAGTTCATATTTATGTTTATAATTAAATCTAAGTCATTACTGTGGTAAACTAACTCTGCACATTTTTGTTTTTCCAAAATTTTAGTGCACTTAAGTATAGTAAAACATAACTCATACATGGACAACAAGCTGTTAGAATGAGGTGTAAAGAATAGGTGAAATGAACATCTCATTTTATCTGTCACTGTCAGGGTCATAAATTCTTCATATCAAACACAAATCTAAGTACTCAGCAACTTGATTAGATTTGAGTTTACTTTTATCCTTATTTATGTAACAACCAATACTCCAGAAGGTTGATAGTTTTACAGACAAAATGAAACATTCTAATAAACTTTTCAAGATAAATCACAGATTTTAATCACCCACTACATTGATATGCCACTGCATAGATAAGATATTACTGGTGTGGGGCAGTACACAACCCAAGCACAAACAATTGAATTCATAGACATTGTTTTTACAATAAACCCTCCAATAGGTTTTGTCATCACATCAATGTTCAGTGTTCACTGATATAAAAAAATATATAAAAAATGCATCTTTTAAATCAATTGTGTACATGTCATCTTTTTTAGAAAATGAGTTTACATAATGTCCGTATGTCTTTCATTTGAAACTGTTTTGTATGGATATAATTTATTCAGACATTTTAGATTTAATGTTATAGTGGTATCTCCATTTTGTTTGAGTATAAGTAGTAGATATTTTTGATTAAAAAGACTGTCCACTGACAGGTGCACACTGCACATTTATATTAATAACACTCATATCCACCAACCTGTTAGGTTCTATTCATATAACTATATTTTCAGACTCTGAAAATGTAGGTACTATTTTAAGGTGATAAATAGGTAAGTATTATGTTGTGTAGGAAATTTTCATAAATTAAATTTTATATATCTTCAACCATTACCAGATAACTTTATCTTTTGTGATCTTTTGCCAACAAGGATAAACATATTTAAAACGACATGCAAATGTCTTTACCTCTATGTTTGGTACACAGGTTTGTGTTGGTACATCTTGCCTGATGAAGTCCTCTGCTGTTGGTTCTTCCCGGTGGTCCTAGGTTGATACCTGCCCCCCCCCTTTCCCTGTTTGGTTCGACTCGAATGTGAAGGGAGGCATTTGAGTTTTCCTCACATTTTCTTAAATGTGTAGTTGGGGCTGCCTTCTTAATTACCTTTGCAGACTTGTACGTGTTCATTAAATTTTTCACTAAACAGGAAACTTTTCCATTTCAGTGCAACTGTTGTTGAAACATCTTTGAGAATTTTGAAATTCTTTGTGTTTTGATTGTTTTTATCAAATTACACACAAACATTGCGGTAAAGCAATTCCTTATTGCTATAGTGGTCCTCCACTCTTGGTCCCTTTCCTTGATTGGGTCACTCAACAGACCTTCTAATTACATGTTCAATTTTGAAGCATCCAGTAATAGTAAATAGTATTAATATTAAATATATTTTACATAGGTTGTTCTTCTTATAGTACATACTTAATCACTTTAAATACTTTTTAAGTAAAACATTTAGGTTTTCTTGGTGGTGGACGGGATTCCTAAGGCCATTATCATTGCTTCATGCAACTCCATAAAACCATCATCTCTTAGTTCTTCGGTATCTACAAAGCACACTATCATCATTAGACTAACTTAGTCTGATGATACATTAATAAGTGTAAAGAACTGATAATTCTTTATCAATATTGTAATAATCATTTCTCACGAGAGAAAACAATAATACGTGCATATCATAGAACTTCTAGATATACATTATATTTTGTGCCTTTTACCTCAACTTGAGGTTTCGAGATCTAGCCTCGAGGTCCTGCCTTATTTTGTAATGATAATTTCTCACGAGAGAAAATAATATGTCGTGCATAGGCGGTGCATACCATAGAACTTCTAGGTATACTCGTACATTATATTTTGTGCTTTTTTCCTCAACTTGAGGTTCGAGATCATAACTCGAGGTCTTGTCGTAACACGAACTTCATGTTACAAGAACGGATGTACCGAGCACCGGCAATATGGCGGATAATTAATATAGCCTCTGCTACTTTGCAATCCAAATCAATCAATCGTAATCCACTGAAATTTTTCAATAATATCACACATACGTACCTGTGTTTTCGTCTTCGTTTACAATATTTTATGTCTTTCGCTTTTATACTGATTCCAGGACGCCGGCAATGACTTATGCCGAAATCGTCCTCGAGTTTGCATACGCAGTTTTTTACCAATTTTCTTCCACATGTTATTGCCTGCCATTGTTGTTGATAATATTGCAAAAATAATTAGTTTTTATAAGAAAATTCAATAATTTTCTTAAAAATTACGTGCGCTACACGACGCGAAAATAGTGAATGACATAAGCTGGATATAGTTGCCAGCGTAAAAGTTTTTTTTTGCAGGATTTTATTCTCTGAATATTCGCGTGTACACAATGGAACATAGTGGGACTACATAGTAAATCAGGATAATTATCGAGGACTAAGCACGAGTATAATTTATTTCATCACCACTGCTGTAAAGCGGTAAATTTTCATTTTATTACCGGTCCTTTGGAACGTAGACGATTTTTGTTTACGGTCGAATGGCCCACGGTTCTTTCGCTTTGGGCCGTTCAGACTAAATACCCAAAACACAGGTTGGAC
This sequence comes from Agrochola macilenta, assembly GCA_916701695.1. Classification (NCBI taxonomy): domain Eukaryota; kingdom Metazoa; phylum Arthropoda; class Insecta; order Lepidoptera; family Noctuidae; genus Agrochola; species Agrochola macilenta. The sequence goes on along the minus strand of OU753579.1, from coordinate 12,412,328 downwards.
GAATCAGATTTTTTTCCAGCAATCAAGTAAGTACCTACTCATGAAGGCTGATATAAGAGCAAATTATAATACGAAAGTCCTCTGCACACGTAGAATTTGCACTGTTTTGAATATTATTTTTAATCACGAAACCACTACTGGACGCCATTTTTCTTGTTTTGATTAGCAGCAACGTGCGTGATAAGAACAACTAAATACTTCAATTTACCGCGGCTTTTTGTAAACGGCGTTTGAATGCAATTTACATTTTGCCTTCGGCATTTTGCATAACTACGAGCGTTTGTAAACGGACGGCGCCGTTTGTATAATGACGAATCATACAATCTGCCTGCGACATATCCACTGTGTCTTTTGGTCTTCCCCTATGTTTGTAGGTGATTACTGTATTTAAATTATTATAGATACCTACGCTACTTTGATAAGAAATAATAGTTAAATAAAATGAACAATTGACGAGGAAAAAATAGTTTTTTTTATAAAATATTATATCTGGGTTTTTTTACTGTAGGTAGGTAAGGTTAGATTAGGTTAATTGCGTACATTGAGTCCATTCTGTAAAAATGCAATAATTGTAATAGAAATTAATGATTTCCTTCTTTTTGCAATTATTATACGAGTATAGTAAAATTAAATCGATTAGGTACGCCGGCCGGTATTAGTTTCCGTATTTTACTGCGCAGTCAAAGACGTCACTATGGCCGCGATCTATCATAATTAGCACGTACTTACTTTGGCCAAGCGTTATTGCTACGTAAAAGTACATGTTAAGTTTAAAAATCTCGATTACCTGCACGCGTAGAAACCATAGAAACGGGCTTTCTACGGGATAAGTCGACGGAAGAATAGACAAAATGACAGATTGTGATTGTTTATTTGTCATTTCGTCTATTCTTCCGTCGACAAAACCCGTTTTCTTTTGAGGTTGTGCTTGCTAAGTGTGCTGGACTGCTTTTGATAAGAATTTTAACAAGATACGGTTTTTTTAAACTGACTGAGAAAGAGCTTAATGTTTTTCGGGAGTATGTATGTATGTCTATTTCTTTGGCACGCTCTGTAGCCTAAATGGCTTGATGGATGTTAACATATGTGTTGTCGTTACGTCCGTTTTATTTAAATGTCTTTATTCTTTTTTTCTTTAACTGGGTAATACGATACCCCTTGGTAAGACTGGTTGTCAGACTTTCGGGCTTCTGACGACCCGTAACGACTGTCAAAGATCAACGAATGACAGCCGTGACCAACAGTTTAACGTGCTTTCCGAGGCACGGAAGAATCTCGGTATGTAAAGATGGTCACCCATCCACAGACCAACCCCGGCAAGCGTAGCTTAACCTGACGGATCGACCCGTGCAGCAGTTATTACTTAGCCACGAGCTCCTCTGATAATTCAGCATACTTCCACCATTTTGTTTTTGTAAGTTTGTTAAAGTAACTGCTTCCACCGGATCTACTCCCGGTTGATGGCAATAGGCTCGCCACCTATTTATTACATACTGGCGGAATGAGGTACACCTCTGCCGTCTTCCTTCGGGGGATACAGGCGTGATGTTGTTATTTAAAACAAGGAACACTGGTTAAATTAAACATACAGTTGGCGTTCTTATCGCACAAAGCGATATCTAATTATTTGCTAAACTAGTTAATTTAATTGTTCTACTTAAATACTTTACATGACTTTACTTACACGTGGTGTGTGGTAAACAGGTCTTCATTCTACGCCTCGTTTTTTCTGCATTAAAGATCTTTGAAGGTCGTTGCGGGTAGTCAGAAGCCCGAAAGTTTTAGCCCAGGTTCGCACGGGCCGCGGGCTTGCGGACGGTGAGCAATGGGTAGCTCGCTGTCCGATAAAGGACCAGGCCCGGGTCGACGGCGCGTTGTGTTCCACGCGCGCCTCAAAGAGATGTCAGCACCAACTGACGGGGTCCGTAAGGACCAATGCCTGCCGGGGTTGCGGGTTTGCCGAAAGGGATATCGCGGCCCCGGCACACAGGCAACGGAAGGAACATGGGTGGGTTTTAGTCAGTAAAAGTCTGACACACCCTCCCGCTCCGCCCAGAGCGGGAGAAGTTATTTGATAATTTCCCGCCCTCAAAAAAAAACAAGGGTATTAGCGCCGAGAGTTAGTATCCAACCAACAGCGTATCTTTTCGACGCGCTGGGGATGCACTCTGTTGAATTCTCAACGCTCGGCTCAATATCGAGAGTTGAAAATCGAGTGCGCGATAAAATCCCGCCGCGATGTTTTTACGTCCGTACGAACGTGGGTTTGTAACCAGTCTTACCAAGTTGTATCTTGTTTGTTACCCAGTACCTGGGTTGTGGAGGTCAGATAGGCGGTCGCTCCATGTAAAATATTGGTATTCAGCTGCATCCGGTTAGACTGGAAGCCGACCCCAACATAGTTGTGAAAAGGCTCGGCAGATGGTGAAGATACGCACCTTTTTGAATGCAGAGGAGTACCGTACACTCTTATAACAGTCAATATTAGACGAAAAGTGAAGTGTCATGCGATGTTGTAGCATGTGCGGTGCAACTGTTAACTGTGACCTTGACCTGCCCTGCTAAGGACGCTTCAAATAAAATACTGGTATTCAGCTGCATCCGGTTAGACAGGAAGCTGACCTTACAAAATAAAAGGCAAGGCAGTTGATGATGACGTAACTAAAATATAGGTACGTCCCTGCCTAACCGTTCGGGGAATTCAGGCGTAATAATATTTTCCCCTAGAAGTGACAGCAATGACGTCACCCGGTTTTTCCAACAGAATGTGTTAAATACCAATTTTGGTTTCTGAATAAAAATAAATTATATCGCTATTAAAAAACCACAAAACGTTAATTCTCACAGTAATCATTCCTAGGCAGGTGATGTGCGGGACAGGTCAAGGTCACAGTTAACAGTTGCACCGCACATGACACAACATCGTGCGACACTTCACTTTTCGTCTAATATTGACTGCTATAAGAGTGTATGGTACTCCTCTATATAAAATGAGGCGGGTATCTTCATCATCTGCCAAGCCCTTTTCCAACTATGTTGGGGTCGGCTTCCAGTCTAACAGTGCACAGCTGAATACCAGTATTTTACATGGAGCGACTGCCTATCTGACCTCCACAACCCAGTTACTGGGTAACATGATACATCTCGGTAAGAATGGTTCTCAGAGTTTTAGGCTTCTAACTACTAGAAATGACTGTCAAGGATCTCACAACCCAGATAATGGGTAACGCGATACCCCTTTGGTAAGAGATGTTACCTTACAGTGGGATTGGTATTATAATTATACCTACCTGAACATTTTTCCTTATTCCCAGGTTTATAACAAAAGGTAAATATTAATAACTAGCTTTTGCCCGCGGCTTCGCCCGCGTGGATGTCTAAAAATATCCGACGGGAACGTACTACTGGGATTAAAAAATAACCTATAGGTTAATCCAGGTTATAAACTATCTGTGGGCTAAATATCATCCAAATCCGTTCATCCATTTTTGTGCAAGACGGAACATACTTACAAACAAACAGACCAAAATTCTAAAAACTATGTTTTCGGCATCAGACTCGAATATTCAATGTAAGGTTTGACTTCGTTACTATTTTATTTTACTTCGTCTGCGTAGAGTATAAATTCTTTTTTTCTAGATAATTATGAATTATTATAACAATTACAATATAGAGCTTTGTTCATGGGTAATTGTCCTCCACTATGTGAGATATTTGAGGAATACTGTCAAGAAATACCTACTGTAAAGGACCGGTATCTACCTAAATCCTTCACAGTATTTCTCTATATACAATGTTTTTCACTAATTCGGAAGCGGGTACTAAAACAACCAGGCTAGTTGGAGAGCTAACACGTGAGTAAGCCACATAAAACTGACCGACGGAGAAACAGTCTTGCCGCAAATCAACTCCAGCAAACAGAGTTTGTCCCTGTGACTTATTAATAGTCATCGCGAAGCAAACCTTGATTAGGAACTGCAATCTTTTAAATTCAAACGGAAGGTAATTTGGTAGGTATCAATGGTATACGCGGCACGAAGACTGTTTCTCCTCTGGCAGATCCAGTTAGTATTTTGGCCTCAATAACATAGCATAGATGTTCCCTATAATATTATACCCTACAAATTATCACGCTATTTGCTATGAGGGATGAGCAGTATCGCATTCTGTTCGTATCCTTACTATCCTAATCTATATCTATATCGATTCTCCCGGAGAAGGGGACGGGCCCCTCCCCCGGAGAACCCAGGGGTGTACTCCGGGGGAGGGACCCGTGGCTAAATAATAACAGCCACACAGGTCGATCGATCAGGTTAAGCTACACTTGCCGCAGTTGGTCTGTGGATGGGTGACCATCTTTACATACAAAGACCCGTCCGTGCCATGGAAAGCACGTTAAGCCGTTGGTTCCGGCTGTCATTCGTGGATCTTTGATGGTTGTTACGGGAAGTCAGAAGCCCGAAAGTCTGACAACCATTCTTACCAAGGGCTATTGTATTACCCAGTAACTGCGTTGTGGAGGTCAGATAGGCAGTCACTCTATGTAAAATATTGTAAAGTTAGAAACAGTACACGTGTACTTATATTATTTTTACTTGAATACAAATTCAGCGAATGAACAAATTCAATACAAAACTTCATCGCCCTTTTCAGACCGTTTTTTTTTTTTTTAGGTTGGGAAATTATTAAATAACTTCTCCCGCTCTGGATGGAGCGGGAGGGCGTGTCAGACTCTTACTGACTAATACCCACGTTGCCAGGGGCCACGGTATCCCTTTCGGACCTACGGTGGCCGGGAATCGGCCTGCTATTCCCGACGCCCAGGGCGTCTCCTGCGGTAGCTAGGGAGCGTGTGGGCACGACTTTTGCCTCTCCGCCACGCGCTCCGTCTCCTCCTTCGCGAGCATTACTGCTTCGCAGAAGGAAGTGACGGCTTGCCACGGCCTCTCGCTCCGTACCATGGCCTAGACCAGGGCCGGGCGCGAGAGATCACTGTCACCGATCGCCTCCACAAGGACACCAGGTGGCAAGCCAGGCAGACCTCCACCGTATGCTCCACTGTGTCCTCCGGGCGATCCACACAGTGTGGAACAGGAACCTCCCGAAACAACCGTGTCCGGTGAGGACCTGTGTCAGGCGGAAGGTGAGGACCCCGTGTCACCTCTCTAGCCACTCCTCAAAGAGGGGGCGTATCGCCTCAATTGTGGCGTGCCCAGCAGTGAGTTACGACAATCACATTCTCCATGATGATCTCCAGACCCTTGTGGGTTGAAATTAAAAAATGACAACGATTAACGTTGTATAGTTTCCAACCATAAGCCGAAATATTAGTGATTTTAACTTAAAAAATAAAGAACTTTAATTAAAAACAAAATTTCATCCACCTTTTCACCCCCTTAAGGGTTGAAATTCTAACAACACCGTTGCGTTATCTTCCAACCATAAGCCTAGATAAAAAAAAATAGTTTTTTGTTTTTTAATTATAGACTTTTCAACTTCATCCCCCTTTTTAGCCCTTCAGGGTAAAATTATCAAAAACGCCGAGACACGTATAAATTAATTTTCAATCGTCAGCCTAAACACAAAATTTAAAGATCCTAACTTCAAAACTGACGGACTTTCATACAAATTTCCATCCCCTATTTTACCGCTTTAGGGGTGGAATTCCCAAAAATCCTTTCTTAGTGGATACTTACACTTCACAAAGAATACACCCTCCAAGTTTCATGTCTCTAGGACCAGCGGTTTGGGCTGTGCGTTGATATATCACCCAGTCAGTCAGTCAGTCAGTCAGCTTATCATTTTATATATATAGATATTATACGCAGAACCATAAGTGGAGGGAAAGTCCCCGTCTGATGACTAAATTAGCATTCTATACATACTTTGTGCATTTTACATATTTTGCTTATCAATAACTTTCATAGGTAAACGCGAGGTTTTATTTTTCATCAATTCAGCTACATCACCAGTATTTTAAATGGAGAGACTTCGAATCTGATCTCCACAACCCAGTTACTGAGTAACACGATGCCCCTAAGTACAACTGGGTGTCAGAATTTCGGGCTTCTGATAATTCGTAAGACTGTCAAAGATGTATAAGAAAATGCCATTGAAACTCTGCTTACCGCAAATTGACTCTGTGACGCGAAGGATGGATGAACTGTGTGCTGTGAAAGATGAGATGGCTAGAACGGGGGTGGATCCGGAGATGACGAATGATAGAGATGTATGGATGATTAAGACATGCAGGGCCGACCCTGGATGAATTGGGATTAGGGCAGGAGAATAGTGATCATAGTTTGAAGGGATTGAAACGAGTTTTGTCGACGGAAGAATAGAGAAAATCACAATCTGTCATTTTGTCTATTCTTCCGTCGACAAAACCCGTAGAAAACCCGTTTCTATGGTTGTCATGCTACGCGTGCTGGCGTAAAGAAAAGAAAAGAAATAAGGAAGGAAAAATTCGTTTATTGGCATTACAACAGAAAAATACACCTTAATAACAGAAAACAGTTAGCAGCGTAACTTTATTTTTTTACGACCTCTGGGATACTCTTGGCCTGCATCTTCTCCTGGTGATTACCAGTCCGAAGGTTGAAACGAGCTTCACCCGGAATCCTCAACCACAGAGGAACTGGCTATCTTACCACTAACTGTCGAAACGCAACAATGCTGTTAACACATTGTTGTTGTGGCGACAGACTTAGATAAGATGGTGGTAGCTAGCCAGGCGGACTTACCACCCTACCACCAACCAAACCGAACAGAAAATGTTGCCCTTCTGGGAATTGAACCCAATTGAACTCTGGGTCTGAGACAGGTGGTCTAACCACTAGAGACCACAGAGGCGATTGTAACAGGTTAGCCTTTAAACTGTTTCATGAGACATTTCAGCTTAGTCTTTGTGATGGTACCGCATCTGCAATGTCTCTGGTATTGCAGATACCATGGACATTTCGCTTACCCAACTTGTTCGAGTCGTTGATCTCAGTTGAGCTACACATGCGTGCAGTGACTGGACATGTCCACTCAATCTGTGTGGTTCTTTCCTCAAAAGACGCATTTCAGACACCAATCTACGTGGTCTTCACATGATCTGACCAAGACTATGTCTGGACTTTAAAAGTAAAAGAGACTGTGACCTCCGAGTTTGTTTCGGTGGTAATTCTCAGAGATGTCGGAAACACAGGACTCATCAACTTTTATTTAAAACATAATATTATTTTTGACGTGTAAAAGTGTTTGTACAAACCAGGGTATGTAATTGCGTAAACATTTTCCGTAAACGACAACAACATCAACAACATTAATTTGTCGTTGTGGAGCAGATTTTTTTTTTGAACTTGTGAAACAATGGATTAGCAAGCTGTTTCAAAATGATTCAGATTGTGATTGAATCGAGTATTACACAATTAGGGTGCTAGTTACAGAAATAAAATCATTTATTTATAATTTGGGGGGCCGTCAGCTTATTTGTCATAGAATTACACATATAGAAAAATCAACACAGAAATTATAGTTACACAAAAGAATTTGACTATTAAGAAATATTCCGATAATTAATCACAAATACATAATTAGATAACTATTTATTCTTTTTCATGTCGCCGGTTTTTCTACTCTAAATGATAGTTTAATAGCTTAATTACTTAAATATATCATTAACTTAATGCCGATATTTATTTTTAGGAAACCGCATTTATAATTTAGCTTAAGCACCTAAATTTTACGTGTGTTGATAGCAGTTTCTCGGGAATTGATAAATCGATTTCTTTGTAAATTTTGTCTAATATGTACTTTGTAAATAGTTGTATTGTTTCTGGGAAAGTCGTCTTCCTCATATAAAAGAAGTAGCTGGGGAAATTTATTTATAAAACAAGCCGGGATATCCCATCGGCAAGTTTTTTTTGTTTTTTTTTTTACTTACATTTAAACTTTCATCTTTTACCCTTTTGGAGCTTAGGGGATCCTGACAGTTAGCACGCATGAGTTAGTCAGATATTCATTAATTACAATTAATTTAAATCGCTTAAGAGTCTATAATAATACTAATTGCATGATCCTCCGGTATATCGAAAAAATTGCAGCATTCATTTTGAAATAAATAATACTTATTTAAAGTTATGGGTTAGTGTTAAGTAGTAAAAAATATAACGAACGTAAAAACTGCCATTATATCATACCACGCGTATGTAGAATCATTATTACGCTATGGTCTTGTAATGTGGGGTAATAGTACCGATTTAAACAGAGCATTTGTCGCTCAAAAAAAGTGCATAAGAGCAATATGTGGCCTTCAACCTGATGACACGTGTCGACCAGTGTTTGAAAGGCTTGGTTTGTTACCGTTGCCATCTCTGTACATTTATGAAATATGTGTGTTCGTAGTTAAGAATAAAAAATTATTTAAGACAGCAAATGAAGTAAATCCTCGTAATAGACGTTTACGTTATACTATATCTTAGCTTAACATGTTTGTGCCATTATAATTATATTTTAACACCATTTTATACCATGTTCTATGCAAATAAATGATTTATTATTATTATTATTTATTATTATTAAGTACCTACTATGTTTGACGAACACTCGATTCCATAAAATTTTCTCGATAAAAAATATTACAAAGTTACCTCCAAAAAGAACAATAAACCCGATAGTATTAAAAAAAATGCTCAAATTAGATCATGAAACTGCATAATAACTAAACTATAAAGCACTTGTCTTTTTTTTCCTTTTTTTTTTTTCATCGAAAGAGTGTCCGTGGAGTTTCTTGCCCGTTCTTCTCCATAGGTACCTATGGAATGGGCTTGACAATTCAAAAGTTCCTGTTAATGTTTTAATTAAGTTTTAGAGTTCCAAGGGACCGTAGACTTACGTATTTGATATTAATTTCAACTTAATAGCTCCACGCGTTCCTGAGAAAAAGGGTTGACAGACAGACAGACAGACAACGAAGTGATCCTTTATGGGTTCCGTTTTTTCATTATGAGGTTTGGACCCTAAAACAGAAACACAATAATTAAGTTTTTTTTGTTTTGTTTCAAGCTGATATTTGCAGCCGGCGCCCTACATGGTTAAGACGGCCCTGTGTATGCTATGCTAACTGCCACGTGCTGACGCACGTTTAGATATGGGTCACATCGCGGCCTTATAGTATAGCCACAACCTTTGTTAGTATCTATTCTGTGAAAACAGCTGAGTCCATTTCAAAAGAACTTTGATGACACGACATAACTTACGTATAAATGTTAATGACTCAAGTTTGTGCAAAAAATGAATACCGGATTTGTAGTGACGTAATTTTCGACATATTGTAGCTCTATGGCGTAATATTATTGTCGTCTACAAATATTTTCTTGATAGTTTATTTTTACACAATTGTGGCGGCATCTACGTACATCTACATCTAGATCGAGATAGAGGTCTTTGATGCGTAGTTCGCATGTACGCATCAAAGACCTCTATCTCGATCTAATTACGTAAAATATTTTCGTAAACAATTACTTTAGTAATATGTTTCATTTTGACAGTTCAAAAACATTCATTGCGTTATTTACGTTGTTGAGCAGTTTTTTTTTTTTTGAAATTTTGGTGCGATGGATTTCAGAGATTCAGATTCTAATTGATCGTGTATTACGCAATTAGGGTACCTACTGACGTCACATTAAATCCTGACGACACACAAATCCTGCATCGTGCAAATACAGTTTATCGCACGAACAACATGCATGTATAACTTCCCCGACATCAATCGTCGGGCAGTTACCCGCCAGACACCCGTCTGGTCGGAGGATCCTCCCTTTTCTCTAGAGGATGAGTGAACTTTACACCCTCTATACAATCATCTGCCTGCTTTTCCCAACTATGTGGGGATCGGCTTCCCGTCAACCGAATGCAGCTGAATACCAGTATTTTACATGGAGCGACTGCCTATCTGACCTCCACAACCCAGTAACTGGGTAACACGATTATCCTAAAGTTTTTTTTACACGACGTAACCCGGTCTACTCCTTGATATGCAATGGCCTATGCAGCCCCATGAAACATGAAGCTCCAGGAGCTAGTGCAAATCTTGATGTGCATTCGATTTATCGACTTTGGTTAAGAGCGCTTATCCTAAAAGTTGGCAACGTCGCAAATAGCTGTCAAATGTTTACCTGTTTTGATTAATCTGGCAATATTACACTGAATTTGATGTTGTAACCGTTTTAGGTGTAAAAAAGGCATTTGGAATGTTTCTAAATACTTTTTTTACATCTAAAACTAAACATTCGGTGTTACGATATTAATTATTGCATTTCATAATCAATATTTTAGTTCACTAGTTAGCCACATTTCTTAATTCCAGATTAATCAAAATAGGTGGTTATTTGACAAATATTTGCGACGTTGCTAACTTTTAGGATAAGCGCTCTTAAAAACCACGCTGGGATCAGTGCATTTCATTAATTAATTCATTCATAATGGCTCGAAAGAGGAGTGTTATGTTTTTATGGTTCATTGTATGTGTATGTACGGAAATTGGTTGTCATGTCATGTTACGGACATGTGATGCGGAGCAATGAAAAATATGTCGTGCGGAAAGATTTAATATGAATGTGGGCGGTTATAGGTACAGGGTTAAATGAAATTAGTTAGCGAAACTACAGAGACGAGATGGGTATCGAATATCGAAATCTAATGAAGCTAAAACAGAAAGAAAAGATTTTTTAACTGGTAATTTCAAGACTCATCATTTCAAGTACTTAACTATAACTACATTACCAGCAGCAGTTGACCCCGTAATCATCTGTAATTATGAAATACTACTGATTACAAAACAAAATTACTTTAGTTATTGTTGCATTATTGATTTATACTTATGTCCTTGTTTGACTTACACTCCTTTACACCCACATTTGTTGATAAACATTTCAATTAATCAGCTCAGCCTATCACAGTCCACTGCTGGGCTTAGGCTTCTCCCAAGCTGCGCACACCACCCTGTCCTCCGCTTTCCCTATCCAGTCTGTCCCTCTGTGCCACTTTCTTAAGACGCAGATATATGCCAGCGACCATGAGTAGCTTGCGTGTTCTGCACTGAGCTCACGCAACGCGTCGTACGCCCAGCCAGTAATAGGACTCGCCCATCAAGGAGCGCTGTCCCAAATTAGACACATTATTAATTTATATACAACCTTAGTTTTTGTTTACCCTAAACCTCTGAAGGGGTCGTTATACTCATCATTATGAACAACTTTCACTATGGGACCAACGTTGAAATCGCGAAAAAAAAAACAGTTGTTCCCTACATTTCGACGAGGTATGCGAACATAAATGTAGAGAACAGCTGATATTTTTTTCGCGATTTCAGCGTTGGTCCCATAGCGGTGGTTATATAGCGGTCACCACTTCAGGACTCATCTGCTCCAGCGGCCACCGGTCCTTCGACAGTCATGGCCAGCCCACTGCCACTTCTGCAACCTTATGCTGCAAGCTTATAAAACATTATAATTTATTTGTTATTATGTGTTCCTTTTCAGACACCTCTTAGAATGTCGCTCTTCCAAGAAAACACCCAAATAACGGCAGTTCTGCTGCACTTTGGAGCAGACCCTTTTGACTCCGATGACGACGATAGAACGGCCTTCCACATCGCCTCAGAAATGGCTACCGACCACCTTCAGATACTGATCAATCATTGCCATCAGAATGCTAGGTGAGTGACTTTCTTGACTTTCATAGGACCATAAACAACGAGTAATTTTATTCGAAAAGTTGGCAAGTAACATCAAATTCAATGATATAATTGCAACTAATTATTAATTTTCTAGTTCGCTAGTTAGCCACATTTTTTATTTCCATACAGTAATATTGCCAAATTAATCAAAACAGCGAAATATTTGACATATATTTGCGACGTTGCCAACTTTCAGAATAAATGCTCTTACAGCTTGAAGGTAATGAAAATTTACGCCACCACTTCCATTTCTTCCATTTCGATGAATGAATATAAAATACAGGGTTGTCGGTAAAACACTGTTCATTGTAATCAATGTAATCATCATTATGAAAAAAAAAATATATTATGGGACCAAACCTGAAATTCAGAAAAAAAATCTGCTGTTCCTTACATTTTAAATGTTCGTAGAAGTCATCAAAATGTTTAATTCAATTCAAATCTTTATTGCATATCTCATGTGTGTACAAGATCTTTAAATAATAGTTACAAAGTTCACATGGACCCTGTCGGGCACAACAATTTAATACAATATGAAAAGTAGCATGCTTTAAAATAATTTAGTAAATAAATATTAATTGTACGTACGTTAGTATTAAAAAAATAGGATATACTCGTAAGTGTACAGTTATCATTAAAAAACAAATCAATTTAAATAGATAACATCACATTTTAGTGATTATGTCATTACAAACTTTACCATTCAATTAATTTGAAGTAAATACATAACAGCAATAATAGGTGTCATTCAATATTAAATGAATATAATAAAAAATAATAACAATGTCAAAGATTAAAATAATAGAAAAAGTTCTAATCTAATAATAATAACAAATGTAGGGGACACCAGTTTTTTTTTCTCTTCCTATATACCAGTCTCCTTTATATTTTGATGTGTTTTTCAGAAAAATACTACTCGAAAATGAGCATATATGGAGTCCAGCTTATGAATATAAATCCGATGAAGAGTTGGCGCCGATACTACTGACGCACATCAACAAGTTATATGACAATCAAGGTAAGTCATTTATTCAGACAGTTACGCCCGGTTTCTGAACAGAGAATTAGAAATTAAGAACTTGTCAAACTTTATATTCTCGTAGAGATTATTGTGCTATTTCTGAACGAATATTTGTTGATTATTAAAATACACACGTCGGATTTCAGTATTAGAAGCCGTTGAAATTTATTTAAAAATCATATGTTTCATATATTTTGTAAGGAACAGGCAATTTTTTTATCGTTTCAATTGATTTGATTTGCACGTAATCCAGCACGTGCACGTGATTTTGATTTGCACGTGATACAATGTAAACCTATACTAGCATCAACACACAAAATGTGTCAATTGTATCGCACGAGTGAAATCCCGCGAAATTTCGCGTTGTTCCATAAGTTTTTAATTAGTCGAGATTTTTAATTAATATTCTTTAGGTCATGAGCTATCCGAATATCAAACAACATTTGCCCTAAATCTTAAGGGGGAGGCGTGATAATTGCTGTTAAAATGTATAGTCAATTCTAACAAGTTAAACTGACGATCCACGCCAGGGATTCCTTACCGGTGGGGTGATCAATGGGGGTCGCGGTGGGTCCAATAATAAAGTATAGATTTATTACATTTTATATTCTTGGTATGAGAAATGGGTACTAGTTTCCAAAACCCAAACGTTTCATAATACTTACTTGGTGCTGTAAAATGAGGTTCAGCTTTTTTGCTTAAGTCGACAAAATAAGTTTTTCTATTTCTGTTTGAATGGACTAAAGAAAACCGAAACTATTTAATGGGGTGCAAACATTTTCGACCTCACTTCCGCTCGCTTTACATTCTTATGCTTTTCTGCGTATGTCGACAAAGTAACTCAGGGGCGTAGTTATTTTAAATGAGAATGGGGGGCGCGTATGATAAAAGGTTGGAAACCCCTGATCTACGCGAAACTCGCTTTTGAACTTCACTAACTGCACACATTTTTTGCTCTTAACTGTATAACCCCTTCCATTCCAGGTTACACCCCTCTAATGCTGGCCAGTAAAGTGGGCAAGTACAACAACGTGATGACGTTGGTTGAGAGTTGTCGGGCGACCGTGAACCTGACCATGCCCAACAGTGGGAATACAGCACTGTATCTGGCTGTGGGCGCCGCGTGTATGGATGCTGCTGGTAAGTGATATGATGTTGATTCAATTATATAAATAAAACTGAAATGCTGTTCGTAAGTTCGTGGCATCGCTTGAACGGCGGGACCGATCTGGTTCCGATTTTTTTGTTCTGCATTAGAGTCCGAGTAAAGTAAATATAAATTATAAAAGTTGTTAGAAAAATGTTCAAATTCGGGAAAAGGTGAATGTTCTTTTTAAAAACTAGCTCCGTCCCGCGGTTTCACCCGCATTATTCTCGATCCCGTCGGAATATCGGGATAAAAAGTATCCTATGTCCTAACCCAGGTCACGGTCTACCAATGTGCTAAATTTCATCCAAATCCGTTCAGCCGTTTTAGCGTAACCACGAAACATACAAAATATCAAACCTTTTCTAATATTCGTTTCGATATGACAGGACAACGTCTGTCGGGTCAGCAGACTCGACAGACTGTCCTTTTCTCGAATTTGAAAAGTTAACTTTTGAATCTTGACCAAATGACAAGAAAATTTATAAAATACAATAGTCGACGTATAATTAGTAACCTAATTAACTGTTCCTAAAGAGTCATAAAGAACCCTGTAAGAAATCGTCACGTGTTTAATCTCTCAACGAGGCACCGCGGTGTAGCTCACTCTGCGTTCGGCGCTTGGCAACACCTCGTGTCCGGGTTCGCGAAAAATCGATCGTCGTCCTGAGGATGCCTCGTTGAGAGGTGAAACAGGTGTCGATTTCTTACAAGGTTGTTTATGACTCTTTAGGAACAGTTAAACGGGTTAGGTTACTAAATATGCGTTGTCTATTGTATTTTATAATGGATTTCCGCACGCCTGAGTCAAATCAATATATTTAATTGTTTCTCTTTACAGAGCGAGGCAACAAAGCGAAGATAGTGGATCACTTCAGTAAAACAGTCGAAATACTAGTAGAGAATGGCGCAGACCCTGGAATCGACAATTTTGCAGGCTCCAGTGTTAATGACCTATTAACAGAATTCAACATCGCCGAGCTATCCATGTTAATAGCTAACAAACTAACTTCAATTCGATATTTTGACGGACAGTTACCGAACGGTATTAAAGGTAGTGATTTCATGCTTTTTAAAGACGATCAGGGGAAAGTGGACCTAAGAGATATGAAAGAGGAGAAAGGGAGAAAATATCTACAAAAAGATACTTCAGTAAAAAGTCCGGCCGTTAAAACTAATGTTACTAAATCCACCGTTACTAAAACTTCCCCTATTATAATTGAAAATGTTGAATATAAACCGCCAGTCAAACTTAATAATTCTTCAGCCTCCAAACCTTTACAAAAGCTCACGGTCAAAGCAGGTCCGGGTAATTTTGAAAATGGTCAGACAAAACAAGATCTCGTAAAAGTAAATCATATAAGCACGCCAACGGTAAAGAATTTCAGATTAAATAAACCATTATTAATTACTTCTGAAGTAACAAATAATAAAAGAAAATTGGACATTGTTGTTGATACTGGCAAAAATAAGAAACCCAATAAAAATGACTAACAATAATTGGGAATCTCACAAATGACAGCTGTAATTTTTGACACATGGACGTGAAATATAACAGAACAAGAGGTAAGAAAGATTTCTTGCGTCTATAAAACATTAAAGAAGTCACTGAACATCTTAATATGAGGAGTATGAACATCAAATGAAATCATCATCTGCCTGGTTTTTCCCAAATATGTCAGGGTCAGCTTCCGGTCTAACCGGACGCAACTGAATACCAGTTTTATACATGGAGCGACTGCCTATCTGACCTCCACAACCCAGTTACTGGGTAATACGATACCAAGCGGGAAGACTGGTTGCCAGAACATCAAATCAAATAAAGTTCATAAAAAGATTATTATGCATTGCCAACAATTGCAACTAAATATGTTTTTACAATAACTAGTTTGCTTATTTGGAGACAAATAAAGGAACTCTTCGACTGAAGATAACACGTTGAAATAGTAAAATACGTAAAAGTTGCAAATGTATAAAATCGATATCGATAAAAATCAAAAACCTACCTTAGGGTGTCGATAAAATCATTTCCCTTCACTACGTCTGGCCATAATGTCGTAAAAGTGGAATTGAAAAAACAATATACGTTGTCTCGCTTCAAAATTTTGATAACCTGAAGGTAAAAAGTGTCACCTAAAATGTTTGATTGATTAAATCGTAAGTTTCCTAAGTAACATAATACTGCCAATAACAGATTAATTTTAGAAAATATATGTATGGATCAATAGAAAATTTTGCAGCAAATAATGATATAACGGAATGTTGAGCTCTGAGTTGAGCTGTTGAGCTACACGATGACTCTAGCTCACAGAGCACGGAATCGCCGCGCAGGCAGTAGTAATTAAATTCGTGGTGTCAAAAGTGCGTTGAGCACGCACAATAGACTTCTGTCACAGTCGACATTCAAAGCCGTAAATTTCTATACGTCATTAATGTTGTGGTGAACACGTAAACACTTGATTTGTAGGAAATTATTGACAATGCCGCCTCTAGCAGCGGCCGGCGAGGCGTATCCGTGCTGTGGTTGAGCTACACGATGACTCATGCTTGCCAACTATCAGGACAGGTCCACTCAAATCTGTGTTGTCTTCCCTCAAAAGACCATCTCAGACATTAACCTGCATGATTCTTGACATAATCTGACCATTATGAGAAATTACAGAGAAAAGTCACCACAACGCTGATAAAATACAACCTTTCTTTGCAGTCGGGTAAAAAATAGCTATGCTTACTTACACCGCGTAGAAATTACCATGAATTTATAGATTTTGCAATAGTTGTATGCAACGTTTTTATTTACCTTGTTAAAGTTTACAATTAAATGAAATATACTTTGGTTGTGAAGTTCAGTCTAATACATACACATTAATATACTGTATGTAATGCTTAATGTAATGTTATGTACCTAACGCTTTAACGCTTAGATACAATACGGCTTGGAAACACTAAGATAATCCATGTTTACACACTGTTGTTAAAGGCTGTTACTTGTTAAAGGCGGAGACTGACGTTTGTTTGTAATGTATCATTCGAGATGAGCATTATTACAAAACAGCGATACACAAGACGCGGCGAACGCTCGCTTCGAGCACAAATTTTCGTTTCTTATATTTCCTTCTCAAAGGAATTCACGAAACAGCCGACAGTCGGGCCCCGGGTTCCGGCGCTCGCATTGAGCTGCTCGGCTCGCTGCACTGACTACTGTAACGCGCCACAAAACTCGATACATTACAAATAAACGCTGCTTCAGTCTCCGCCTTAAAATGGCAGATTATGTATTTTATTCAGAAACACGAAATAAGTCGTGCGTATAATATGCAAAGAAAAAAACGTTGTTTTTTTTTTGCGTTTATAAGAACCCGGAAAATAACAAAGATTTAAAACGAAATACGACTAAAATCTATAATTTTAACCTAATAACGAACATAGGTTTACGACTGAGGCGGCACGGTCACGGAAACATTTGTCGTATTAATCCTACTGGGGAGGTCAATAGGTTAATGTCAAAACAAAATATTAAGCTATAAATGATGGAGTTTTTCCAATCAAGTGGAATACAATTTTGTCGGCCATGTCCCACTAATTGACTTTGGTGGGGCAAATTAGCACTGGCAAACTCTGAGTTAATTTTTTCTCACTAGGGCTGGCTCGGTGGGTTTAATAAACTTATAATAATGAATAAAATAAAATAAATTATAAAAATTGATCGCTGAATAATGAAAATTGCGCGAATTGACTGGAAATGAAACAAAACGGGTATTATGAGAAAATTAGGATAATTATTTGTGTTATAAGATTAGTGTGTAAAAGACAAAGATTTAAATCGTTAGATTTGCCCTACTGCATCAAAGCAAGATCGCGTTTCTGTTTTGTTTTGACAACTCTGACTCACAATGACGCAGTGACTTGACTGTCATGGAAATGCTATACAGAACTTGATGTTGTAACCGTTTTAGTAGTAAAAAATTTGGAAAAATTCAAATACTTTTTTTACATCTACATATATGAAAATATTCGGTGTTACGATATTTATTATTGCATTTCTTAATCAATATTTATGTGTGAGCTCACTCTTCTGTTTCGCGTGACTAAGTACACCGAAGGTAAATCTAGCGATTTAAATCTTCCACAAAAAGAAATAAATTAAATAAGAACATGTTTCGTTTTTGGCTTGGTTTAGGAACCTTTTAAAATCTCTAAATATTTAGAATTTTAAAGACTAGCGCATAAAGCACTTATAATTATTTAAAAAAAATAACTTAGCTGGAATATAAGGATTAAAAAAAATAATGAGGTTTATTGTATTAGGATTTTTTAAATTATTTTTTATGTGACAGTTACGTAGTAAATTTTAAATTGTAAAAATTATTTAATTTTTATAATGCACCATACACATACTTATTATCAGTGAGACTAGTGGTGTCCAGTGATAACGTCCTGACTTTCGAGTTTGTAGGTCTTGGCTTCGAAACCAGGCAGGCGCTTTACTTGTTAATAATTTCATCACCACTGCTCTCAAAAACGGTGAAGGAAAACATCGTGAGGAAACCGGCATGTCCTAGAACCAAACATTCAAAGACATGTGACATCTACCAACCCGCACTGGGCCCGCGTGGTAGATTATGGCCCACTCTTAGAGAGGAGGCGTGTGTCCCGACAGTGGCAACATTATTGGCTGATTATGATGATACACAATAACAGCGTCAAATTAAAATTAGCTGGCGAAACTTCACACACGATAAAACAAAAAAAAAAGATTTTGTATGCTTATACTTTAAGTTGATGGGGTCGTCCGTCACGTGAGGCATGAAAGGGGGAGGGTTCGGAAAAAATTACGAAATATCACAAGGGGAGGGTGTAGTGAGTAATCACGTTATTTTTTCGTTTAACGCGCATTTCTAAACCGAAAAGCGGTCCCCCAAATAAAATATTTTCCTTTCTTTCTATTTAAAGATAAAATATTCTGTAATTTTTTAAGATAATTTGCATAAAAAAATACACGTAACTTAAGGTAGGGGGGAGGGGGGGTTCAAAAGTTGCTAAAAACATCACGTGATTAATGGACGACCCCAATACACTACCAGCGGTCGTTGACCCCGTAATCAACTGTAGTTATCGTTTTATCGCCATTAATATACCCATCTCGTCTGAGGTTTTGCTAGATATTTTTATTTGACCCAATGTATAATGTTTTTGTCCTACTTATTTGTTTTAACTGAGTGATGATATTATATTTTTTATTTTATGTTTTACTTTATCTGCAATGCTTGGACAAGTTTAGGTTTATGAAATTAATATGTAAATCTTGGAAAATAAAGTCAAAATTATAGTAATATTTATACTTACTTCAATGTAGTTAGTTATACATAATAATAGTATATAGTTAATATTTATTTTAAGAATTCGGGAATAATGTCCATTTTTTATTCAACATTGCTTTTTAGTTTTACTTTTAAAACTCTGGCCAAACTAAGGCGAATCCCGCGCGGGAAGCGGGAGGAAACTCGCTCGCGCCGATTGTGACAACTATATTGTATGGAGGTGTTTAAGTTAGCGCGAATAGCCCGTTTCTTCCTGATCATTAAGGGGCATGCGCTAAGGTAGCCCGCGAAATTCAAATTTTCTTTAGTTTTTTACATTTTGCAGGTCAGCGTGAGGTTTTATGTTGATTAAAATATGATTCGCGACCGTAACCAATATGGCTTTACATAATTATAATCATTACAATCAGGAATACAACTCCATAAATAAGCACAATCGCCAAATGTCATGATGTCATGAAATAGTCATTCAATGCGATTATATGAACTTAGAGAGTTGTGTTGATCATTTTTATGATTATAATTCTATAAATAAACATTTGATACGGCCGCAAATCATATTTAGATCAACATACAACATGATACTGACCTGCAAATTGCAAAAAACGTAAGAAAATTTGAATTTCGCGGGTTACCTTGACGCTTTCGCCTTAAAACCCCGCGCGGGATTCGCCTCCGTTTGAAATGTATTTTTTCTCTTAAATATTCTATACAGCGTGTATCAGAAAGGTGTGGTCATATTTAAGGATGTGGTGCACACCATCAAACTGAACAACTTCTTCCATGGGACCAACATCGTATCTCGAAAAAATTGTCAACTGTCCCATGCAAAACTTCAATACCTACTCGACCCAAAAGTTTGGGACGTTTGATTATTTTTTACGATGTTGGTCCCATGGAGAAATTTGTTAATTTTGATGGTTTGTACCAAACCCTTAATTTTGACCACACCTCCGGGTTAAGAGCGTTTATCCTAAAACTTGGCAACCTCGCAAATAGCTGTCAAATATTTACCCGTTTTGATTAGTTTTGCAATAATACTGTATGGAAATATGAAATGTGGCTAACTAGTGAACTAAAATATTGATTATGAAATGCAATAATTAATATCGTTACACCGAATATTTAGTTTTAAATGTAAGAAAAGTATTTGGAAACTTTCCAAATGCCGTTTTTGCACCTAAAACGGTTACAACATCAAATTCAGTGTTATAATTGCAATTCATTATTAATATTTATTCGCTAATTAGCTACATTTCATATTTCCATACAGTAATATTGCCAAATTAATCAAAACAGCGAAATATATGACATCTATTTACGACGCTCTTATCACGAAATGTGTTACTACCCAGCTTACTGTAAGTCAGGATAATGTTGACATAACCGGTTACTGCTAACGCTGTTTATTAATTTTATTATTCTTTAAATTACTTAAGGTATGTAGTTTTTGTATACCTAATTAATAAGGTATTATTTTTAAGTTTAAGCAAACTGAAGTAGTTTGGTAAATACATAGTGTTTGAGCATTATAATAGTATTATATTATTTCACGCAGCTACGCTATTATAATAATATAGGGTGGCAGAGACATCGACGCGAAAACTGATACCATGGATTCGGTACATGATTCTGAAACCCAGGGGCGTTGATTGATTTGATGATTTGATTGATGATTTTTCGTCGGTTAATTAGAAAAAATTCTGCTGTTCCATACATTTCGACCGCGTGGCTATTGCACTTTTCTATGGAACGGCAGATATTTTTTTTAATAACCAATCGATAATAGTTTCAGAATCATGTAGCGAATCCATGGTAACAGTTTTCGCGTCGATGTCCCTGCCACCCTGTATACTTTTACCACTTAATTATATTTTTATTTAACTCCGAGTAAGTACTGTAAAACATGGAATAAACAATGTTTTTTTTTTAAATCTTGGCTAAAATGTCGCTTTAAAAAGCCAGTTATTGTCAGAAATAACATTTATTTCTCACGTAATTTTTGTTGAAGGAATAGTGAAACTAACGAAGGAAATCTGTTTTACATTTTTTTTTTCTCTGGGGAAATTCATTATTATACTTGTGTATCAATGTTTAACTAGTTTTATTTAAAATAAACAATTTAAACACATATTTTCAGTATTTTTATTTTTTACCCTGAATGTTAGTTGATTTTTTAAATTTTAATCATAGATGTATTATTAAAACTTATATCTGTGATTTTAATACCCAGTGACACTCGCGTAATAAAACACTTCTTTTTGACACCCCACTCGATAGCGGTTGTTTCCGTTTTGACAGATTTTCGTTTCGCCAGATTTTTGTTTCGGCAGTAAAAGTACAATCACAAGGAGTGATAGGGTGATGACCAGTCATTTCACCAAATCTTAATTTACAAATTTTCATTTGACAAGTAACGATTGACAAAAATATGGTTTGTAATTTCATAATTACACAATAACAACTTTGCCAAATAATTCAAATAAGAAAGTCATTATCCGATAAACTTTTTTTTAATAACGTATTATTTGACAAATTATTCATTTTTTATTCATGTTATCTCATAAAACAACGTTTGGAATAAAAACGTGTTACATATTGAATTACGCAATTTCCTAAAAATGAAACTCACTAAATAAGCAAAAGGGTAATTTAATATTTAAACCACAAAAATTTAAAAAATGCCAGAATCGACATAGCTATGCTAACAGAAAAAAAAAAATGGTTGTCTACGCGTTAGATTAGGTTAACCTCTCTGCTCGACAAGATTTTGACACGTGACACATCAGCTGACTCGACGGGGTGTTGCGTATTAAGTCATGAAATTCAGGAATTTACATCAACTTTCAGCATTCGAATTTATTAAGAAATATATCTTACCGAGCCTATTTTATACAATAAGTTTGTGGCAAATATCTTTAATTATATGTTGAAGTTAGTCAAATCACGTCAGTACACTGAGAAAGTTGCATAGAATAGGTATTACTACACCTATCCAAAAGGTAGGCTATTTAAATTCGTTGAAAATTTGTACTTAAACAACCTACTCTCTTGCTGTAAATATGCAAAAGGGAATATTAAAGATATTATCATTCTCTCTGCATTCTTACTTTTACCATTTTTCATACATAAACTACATGAAAAACACGATCAAACCTTGATAAAAATTACTGATAATTGTGTTACGACGTGACACCAGTGTTGCCAGATGCATTGAACCTTATATCTGTAGTAGAGACTGCTTAAATCTGTATTTATATCTGTATGCTATTTTAACTCGAAATCTGTATTAAATCTGTATGTATGGTCAAAAGAACCGAAACAGAATAATATACCTACTTACCGTATGCAGTCAAATTACTTTATTCTGCTTCTTTTGAAAAAGAAGAGAATAGGTTTGATTTATCACCTACCTCGACCTCCACGACACATTACTGGGTAACACGATACCCCTTGTTAAGACTGGTTGTCAGATTTTTGAGATTTTTTATTGTGATATTATCAATTACCATTAAAATTTTGTACGAAATTAATTATTTACGATATCGCATCACGAGAGCGCAGTATTTTGGAGAACACGCAAAAATCTTTAATTGTCGGATTCCCCGTTTGAAAAATAAGTGGAACTGGCCACTGACTGACAGAACAGTACTACCAATCGCGATTTATTTACCTAAGTTCCGTTTTAAAGCAGATTAGGCTATTTAATCAATAGAATTAGAGAATTCTGTATAAAAATCTGTATCCAGTGCTTATCTGTATCATAAATCGAAAATCTGTATAAATACGGAGAAATCTGTATATATGGCAACACTGCGTGACACTTCTTAGTGCTGCCCGTCTACCCTATTTTCTTATTTCGATTCAAAAGTTGCATTCATCCTAATCGATACTTGCAATAAAATCGAGCATAAAAAAGTAGTAGAAACTGAATAAAAACTCTTTGGTATATTCCCCATTAATTATTTAATTTTTAAAGTATTTTTTTTTTTGTTGTAAGTAGGTATATACACGTACATTGTGGATAGGGGAGTAACTTTTTAGGGTTCCGTACGAACGAATGAAAAAAGAACCCATAAAGGATCACTGGTGTGTCGGTCTGTCGGTCGATCTCAGCCAATTTGCTCCGAATCTACTGGACCGATTAAGTTGAAATTTGGTACACATATAAATTTCTGTGACCCAAATACGGATGTGTAACGTAAGTAAATGTATTTTGAATATGGGGTGGGGTCACTTTTTAGTAGCAAATTAGAAAATTGAAAATAAAGTTTTGCAAGCTATACCGTGTGGGTGTGACATATCAAATGAAAGGGCTTGTTGTGAGGGTCACAAAAATGTATTTTTAATAAACCTATATTATTTTTGGAACGAAATTCTTAACGCGGCTTGCGGTAGGAGTAAACTGGCAGAAATCGTCACGCGAAAAGGGTTCATACTTGCGTCTCACTGAGAGAAAATGTGAATTTGGTCAAAATGTAAATCCAAGATGCTGCGAACATTTTAAAATTTTTCGTCGTTGGTGTCTTTTTCTATATTTTCGAGGGTGCTAAAGTTGATACTTAGTAAGTTGGTCAAAAAGTAAAGCCAAGATGGCGGATGCGAAAAATGCGTTTGAAATCATACGTGAAAAGGAACTTCGTTCCTGACGGTGGTCCCCCGACGGTACTATTTACACTATATAGATGAAAATTTGGAAAAAGATGTATTCTTTGCACCGCTATGCATTGGTGCAGTGAAATTACGATAAACATAATTAGGTGTGGCATTCCGAATACAAGTAACCGATGGATGAAAAAAAAAAATGCTCTTATAGCGTGTATTGTTGGATCTCATTATTGAATAATAATTAATATATTAATGTTTTCTTTTTTTTATTGTTTTTTTTTTAATTCATTTTGTGAGGTTCGTCCCACACGAAAAGAAGCAAAACCACTTAATACACATCTTTGTCGTTCTAATTGTCTTATTTAAAACAATAAAGATGTTTATAAGTGACTTTGCTTTTTAAGTCAATATTTTTTGAGATACGGGTTATTTTGGGGTACCGCTTGTAACCGAAAATAACCCGTATCTCAAAAACTACCACTACTCATATTTTATCGGGAAATACAAACTTATTTTTGCAGCCGATAAAATTGATGCTGTGCAATGTGCGTGCATAAATATTAATTCACACTACGGAACCCATCACTGTGGGTAGTCCGACATACACTTGGCCAGTTTTTTTAAATGACGTTGGAAAACTACCACAAAAAAAACTACTCAATCTAATAAACAAAAACTACCAAACTCAAAAAAAAGTGGCCAAGTGCGTGTTGGACCACGCACAAGATAGATAGATAGATAGATAGATAGAATATTCTTTATTATGCACACCATACAAATTACAGAAATAAATTTAGAAATGTTACATAGGGTGACACAATGGGCGGTCTTATCGCTAAAAGCGATCTTTTACAGACAACCACAATGTAGGGTTCCGTAGTTGGGATGAATTTATCCCACTAAACAAACTTAACATTGTAGTTAAAAACATGTTCCCATACATCGATATACGTCACGGTCAATTCTGCAACTGTAAATAAGTATAAGTTTGTAATCGTAAAAAAAAGAATATGTGATAAAACTACAAATTAACGAGTTTCGGACTTTTTCCTTTATATACGTACACATATGTGCTGTGATTGTTTCTTGCCAAATTTTATGAATCTAGGTCAACGCGAAGTAGGTACCCTGTAAGTTTTTGTTTATATATTATCATATTTTTTTATTGCGTTGACTTAGAAGGCCTACGTATTTGATATTATTTTCAACTTGATACCGCGACGCGTTCTTGAGAAAAAAGGTCTTGACAGGCTGACAGACAGACAGACAACGAAGTGATCCTTTATGGGTTCCGTTTTTTCCTTTTCAGGTACGGAACCCCAAAACTATGGACGTCATTTCAAAGTGTTTCCGGAATACCTTCCCAATTTATAGAATTAATTTATCACCATTCACAAAAAAAAAATGTTAATCCTACCAAAAAAAAAGAATGTATACTTGGCATTCTGTAGTCATGTCTATCAAACTATCAGAAAGTATAAAAAATAAAATCCACAGTAAATAATTGTCCAATACATTAAAATAATTTTGAACAGCGAGCGCATTCCGAATTTAAATTCAAATATAGAAACAATTCGGCGCGAAATCCAATAAATGAGGTACCTATCTCGATCATATTATCTAGGTCCTGTCTTTTGGCTTGTTTCATAAATGTCTGAAAAACCATTAAAATTACATTAGAAAAGTATATAACATTATTATAAATAATGCTTACTGTTTTTAATGCTGAAAACAAATTTATTTAAATTTCCAAGTATCGATTTCTCACATATTAATTAATCGAGTCGAACAAAATTTTAAAAAAATCGTTTGGCATAATCGTTTTCGCACATCATTACAATAAAAAAAACAATTACAGTCGGTGATTTTTAACACAAATTTTATTGAGTAGTGGTAATGAATATTACGTGTTATAGGACCTGTGTTCGTGTTTACGTTAAGATCTGGGCATTTTCTAGTTGTATATAAGATTTTAAATAATATTTGTCACATTTTAAATCATATCAACATGTGTAGGTGTGATATTTGTGAAAAGTAAAAATGTAAACACGCACGATTGGCGCGAAACTTCGACTTTGGATATCAGAAAACTTCATTACCGCTACTTATTTAACTAGAACAATGGATGAATTCGACAAATAATTAAATGATGTATTCTCCACTGCCCCTGTGGTGGAGTTTAGATGTTCGAAATCCCCAATTTTTATGTTTTTTAGCTTCGACCACCATTGTCATCAAAATGGCGATTATCGCATTTACGGACCAAAAGTTTATAAAGGTAAATTAATTAACTTGCGCGTTTAATATGAAAGATTTAATGGCGTTAACTTAAGAGTTTTTTATCCAACTCTCTTAATTAACGTACATTCGTATGATTTGATGGGTGGCATAATAAATATTTACATCATCAATTTAGGGTGTAGTATGTCGTCATTCTGGGGTCCAATTGGATACGCTACCGAGCCGGCGGAGGTTTGTGTTTTCGGGTCCAATCGGGGGCGCTTCCGAACTATACGGTTAAATATTTTTATTCTCGAAAAAGGAGTGCCAAAAACGACTAGAATATATAGTTTTTTTTTTTTGTAAGTTTAAAGAACTTCAGACCCAAATGGAAATTTCAACCATGATCCCTTTGTGATTATTTTGTACGTAGCTGTATGTTTGAGATAACAAAGTGACATACTGTCGAAACAAAAATCTGCCGAATCGAAAATTTGTCTAAACGGAAATAACCCCTCGTTATTAGGTTTGCGAGTATTTTTGTAAACATACGTTTTGGCGCCAAAAATACGCAATTTACATTTAATAATAAAAATATGTCAAACAAAAGTGTATTTTTACCCGACTGCGGCGAAGCCAAAAAAGGAGGGTTAGGTATGTATTTGACCTGTATGTATGTCCGTCTCTATGTTCCCTCGTAAATACTCAACGGCTGAACCGATTTTAATAAATGAAAAGTCGTTAGATTCTTCTTTATTGAGCGACATTATCAACAAACCTGGATATATTAAAAACAAACCTATCGAGGTAGGGCATCAAAATCAAGGGTTTTAAATTAGGTAATTACAAAAAGGAAAACAAATATATGTTTAAATGTAATTTGGAATGAGAAATGTAAAAAAACTTCTAAAAAAAATAACCCCGGCTGCTAAAAACAACAAAAAAACAAGCATTATAGACAATATAATTTTGGTATCGCGGGTGGGGGGACAAACCAAGTGTGAGAGTGCATCCCAGCGCGTTGGATTCTCATCGCTCGACTCAACACCGAGAGTTGAAAATCCAGTACGCGATAAAACCCCGCCGCGATATTAAAAAAAAATATCCCACGGGAACATACTACCGGGATTACATAAGAATAAGAATCATTTATTTGCAGAAAATACAGGTGTTACCAGTTGTAAAAGTCGGTGGTTAATGTACAGTCCATATTTTGCCTGTCTAGGGCATGCAAATTAATTTTACAATTATAGGTATCTAATAAGTACCTACTTATTTAAGATATAGGTATTTCCAGAAAAATACCTATGTTCTAATATAATTTTTAAAATTAAGTTTTTTTATTTTTATTTAAAATAAATACACTAAACTTATCAATACGTAACCTAATAATAACATTTTATGTAACAACAATTCTTTAAACTAAATAAAATAAAAATAAAACTCCATAAAACAATAGGAAACTTAAAATATATGTTTTTCTTTATGTTGCAGAAATTCTTGTAAACTATAAAAACAGTTTTCTATCAACCATCTACGTAGTTTAATTTTAAAATATTTAAATGGGAGCTCCCTTAAAATCTTTGGTAACTTATTAAAAATTGTAATGCACATATGATAAACATTATTTTTGATTAGAGTCGTATTACAGAAAGGAACTAAAATTTTTGTTGCATCTCTTGGTCTCTGTTTTGTGTAATTGTCACTTTTGAATCTAAAGAATTCATTATGTTTCCTCACAAAAACCGATACCTCAGCCGGTCAAGGTCAATATTTTCAGTTTTTTGAATAAAGGCCTGCAAGACTCAAGCGGACCGACACCGCATATAGCTCGTACACATTTCTTTTGTACAATAAATGTCTTATCATTGTCTGTTGAATTGCCCCATATTATTAGTCCGTATCTTAGTATTGATTCAACATACCCACTATATGCTATGCGGGCTGTTTTTTCGTCTGATACAATACGAAGTTTTCTCAATGCATACACAAATCTATTTAGTTTACTGCAAACGTTGTTAATGTGTTGTTTCCAATTACAAAATTTGTCTAGAGTTATACCTAAGAATTTAATACTTTCTGTTTCTTCTATGTTTTCGTCTTTTATTTTAATATTAATATTATCGTAGAGTTTACTTTTGTATGTACGAAATTTAATGAATTTTGTTTTAGATATATTTACACATAGGTTATTAGATTCAAGCCATTCTGTTACAGACTGTACAGCTTCATGTTTTTCATGGGTTGAACTTTTAGTGTTATTGGGTACTATAACAGAAATATCATCAGCAAATAGGACACTATCATAGTTTATTGAATCTGGTAGATCATTAATATATAGTAAGAATAGTAAGGGTCCTAAAACGCTCCCTTGTGGTACGCCATATTTATTTAGCCTTGATGGCGATCTGTAGACAGTGGATTCAAGATTAACATTTAATTTAGTAACTTCGACATATTGCTGTCGGCCTGTTAAAAAACTTTTTATCCAATCTAGAGCGACACCACGGATACCGTATTTTTCACATTTGTTTAGTAAGATGCTATAATCCACAAAATCAAATGCCTTACTCATATCAAAAAACACTACTACAACCGGAATTTTATCATCTAGATATTCTGTGATCTTTTTAATTAGAGTAAATGCTGCTAAAGATGTTGATTTATTATGCTGAAAACCGTTTTGCTCTTGTTTTAGAGTATTATGTTTATCTAAGAAACTTATTAGTCGCTTGTAGAATATCTTTTCAAAAATTTTGGATAACACAGGAACAAGTGTAATTGGATCTTTTCGATCACCTTTTTTGAATAAAGGCTTAACTATAGAATGTTTTAAATTATCTGGAAAAATTCCTTGTGACAATGAATTTTCTATACATAATAGCCGAGGAAAAGGTCATTGACTCTTACCGCAGCGCCCGTGTAGCCGTCAAACAATCATTTTGCTACGCGCAATTTTGAATCTGATATCATATAAATCATTCATTTAATTTGATATGATGTCAAGGCATATTTTAATATAAATTAAAGGCCCAATTTAATTGAACAAATGATAACATATTTTATTGGGTAAGGATTAATATATTACGGGTCAAAATAGCTTCGGAAATAACAATATTTTTTTTATCAAATTCTGAAAGTTAGTAATGGTACTGTGGGTCATCCATAGAAGATAGGATAGACAAAATATGCCATCGCGGCCTTTTTTGTTGAACTTTTTAACCGGTCGGCTACGAACAAGACCCATCGGTAATTTAAGATGAACCATTCTGTAAAACATAATAAAAAAATGATGTAATTATCTATTACGGTTTACTCACAGTCGGTGCCATTTTTTTCCGACATCAACAATAATCGTAATATTTCAGCAAATTGAGTTATATACTAAAACCTTCCACATGAATCACTCCGTCTATTGGTGAAAACCGTTTGGTCGTTTTTGAGTTTATCGCGTTCAGACAGACAGACAGACGCGGCGGGGGACTTTGTTTTATAATATGTAAGGATATGGATGCTTGTTTTTCTCTTTTCAGTTATGTATTTTGCAGTCGGGTTCATTTTTATTTTACTACTACCACGCTAAATAAGGTTGGCAATAGGTACCTACTACTATTACAACGCTAACATTGAGATAGATAAAATAATGTCTATGAACGCTAAACAAAGTTGGCAATATTTTGGCATTTTTTACTCGAGTTTTTTTGCAAGATTTGGCAGGTTTCAAACCAAAATATGGCAGAAGCGGTAATTTTATTTAAGGTTGTTGTGGTATTAGTGTTCTGTGATAAAAGATGGTCACTCGGCTGTTGTACAATACGAAGCGATTGCGTATGTTGTGAAATAATTTGATAATTTCCTTGTATAATGCAAGCTGCTCACAAAATTACATAATTAGCAACGTTTATCTTTTTATTGACAAGATCACTCCAACAGTAAAATTTTGTTCACCTATACTATTTTAAGATCAATACCTATTTGTTTAGATATATATTTGTCATCACGTTCAGGAAAACGGCTTTAACGATATCGATTAAAGTTGCAATAGGTATAGGGGTTTACGGGGGCGAAAATCGATCTAGCTAGGTCTCATATCTGGGAAAATTCGTTTCTCCGTATATTTACCTGAGCAGAGCTCAGTCGCCCAAAGTTTAGAATAAGATGACTCGTTAGAATAATGACATGAAAGCATGGAATTTCCTATATTTAGCATTGAGAAGGCAGGCTGTATGCCTGTGAATAACTCATTGAATAGTCCATAAAAACGATTTTTCTGTGAATTTATAAAAGTTTTATTTTCTATCAGTAAATTAGGATCATGAGATGATAATTTGAAACATGAGTAGGTATTGATATTGAAGGTACTTAAGTTCATGTTATTATAGAGGAAAAATGTAGCATTTGCGATGATGCACATTTGATTGGCTATAACCAATTTTGTATTTTATACTTGATAATTGCAGGGATGAAAATAAAATACAAGGATATAGATGAAACTTTTTTGGAGAAACACTTGGTGTCCAAAGAGCCTTTTGGTCAATTCAAAGCATGGTTTGATGAAGCTTGTTCGAGGAAGGAGATTCTAGAACCCAATGCTATGTGCTTGGCAACTGTTTCTAAGTACATAATTATCTTTTCTTTATCTCTGAATAGGGACCGCGGAAGTGGGGGGCAGAGGGGGCCAAATCTCCCCTTAAAACAAACGGGGGGGGGGGGGGCTCCAATTTTACTACTTGGTAAAGAAGGTTTCTCTGTGCTATCCTTCACAGAGCTTTGTTTTTTTATAAACGAAAAAGCGTACGAAATCTTACCGTTCTTATGTAGGTACCTACGTAAGATTTTTTTCGGAGAGAGCAATAATGGCAGTGCGGTTTCGGCAGTGTGGTAGGTATATTAAATCGTTTTTGGAAGGGGGTGACCAAACAAGTGGCCCCCCTTCATGGAGTACCTCCGCACCCTTCCGTGGTTCCTGTCTCAGTAACTCAACATGAGTCAAAATCGCATGGTTAATGTAGTTTCCCAATATTGTTATCAGTTCACATGAATTTTATTATATTACCTATGTTCTAACAGTAAATGTATGTTTTTTACAGAGATGGGTTCCCATCAGCAAGATTTATGATATGTAGGGGATATGGAAAAGATGGCTTTAAATTCTTTACTAACTATGGAAGCAGGAAAGCTTGTGAAATGGTTTGTTCTTTACGTATAATGTTCAATTATATCAAGTACAAAAATATTGATGCTTAATCATCTCCCTGCCTTGTCCCAACTATATTGGGGTCGGCTTCCAGTCTTACCAGATGCAGCAGAATACCAGTATTTTACATGGAGCGACTGCCTATCTGACCTCCAAAACCCAGTTACTGGGTAATATGATAGCTCTTGGTAAGACTGGTTGTCAGACTTCGGGTTTCTGACGACTGTCAAAGATCCACGAATGACAGCCGGCACCAACGGCTTAACGTGCTATCAGAGGCACGGAGGGGTTTTGGAACTTATGTAAATATGGTCACCCATCCACAGACCAACCGCGGCAACGTAGCTTAACCTGATCGATCGACCCGTGCGGCTGTTATTACGTAGCCGCAAGGCCAAATATTATTGTTTAAACTGTGCAAAAGGCTATTTCCCCAACAGGCAGTCTTGTCACGAGTGGTTAGCAGACCTGAAAAACATATTTTATTTATTTCCAGGATTGCAACTCGAATGTGGCTGCAACATTTTACTGGGCAATTCTAAACAGATCTGTTAGAATTGAAGGATGTGTTGAGAAACTGGATGAGGCTGAATCAACCAAATTTTTTCACTCGCGACCAGTGCTGAACCAAATCGCTGCATGTACTAGTTTTCAGAGCGCCCCCATTGAATCAAGGGACATTTTATGTGAGAGAGAGACGGTATTAGAAGCAGAGTACATGATTCCTGGGAAAGAACTTCCAAAGCCTAGTTTTTGGTAATTATATTTCAAGAATCCAATTTCATCATAATCCCAATTGATTTTTTTCCATACACTCCTCTACCTCTATCAGTTTTTATGTCATTATGTTTAGGTGCATATAATCCAATGCAATAGGGATGTTGACGGACGAAAAAAAATCTATCTGACGGACTAACTTAAGTTCAATTTTAATCAACATTCCATTTTTTGCAAACAATAACCAATAATTAAAAAGTTAACTAGCAGAACACACATAGGCGCCGGAAGCGACCCTACAAGTTGGTGCACTTGCACCTGGCTTCAAAATAAAATATAGGTGTAAAAACATTGAGAACTAAAGAAATATCCGAAAACGCCTAACACAATAATAGAACGAAGAAGAACTGTTCCTATTCGAGGTGAGAACCTAAAATTTTCGAGCTTGCTTCGCTCGCTCTTGCATTCTACAATCTCTGAATTCTAGGTATTTCCGATAATATAATCGACCCTAGGCAGGGTGCTAACATTATCGACTTTGCTTCGGTCGCTCTTCGATTCGATCGATCGACACAGTCCTTTTTCTGTACGAATGGACAAAGTAAAACCTATCCCATTCAAGGCCAGATGCAAGAATTATCGAGCTCGATTAGCTTGCTCTTCGGTTTAAAGACATTTATTTCTCAAAAAAAAAAGAACATTACAGTTCACTTAACATATTGAGAAAAGTAAGATAAAAAATAAATAAAAGTAAGTGCGATTCTCTGTGTTCACACTATGAGAATTAAGAGATAAAGGTGACAATCGGTAATGTTAGTGTTGTTTTCTAACGTGTTCTTCTAGGGTTTTTTTAAATGTATACATGGTGTCACTATTGGTTACATCATCAGGTAGTTGATTATACAGTTTTGCTCCCTCGTACAGTATATTTTTCTTCCATAGTTAGTCCTGGGTGGCCTTAATTCTAGTTTGTCTCGTCGTCTAGCGTTGTATGTGTAAGTTTTCTTTTTAAAGTTTAATTGTGAATGCGTACCTTGTGTTATGATTTTATGTATTAGAGTGCATGTTTTAAGTATGTATAATTGGCTAATTTTAAGTATTTTTGTATCATTGTAAATTTTGGTGGTTGGTGTTAGGTAGTCATAGTTAAAAAGTGTTTTTATTGCTTTATTTTGCAGAACTTGTATTTCTTGGACGTTTGATTTTGCTGCAGTTCCCCATATCTCAATGAGATATTCAATATGGGGTCTTGAATCCTACATTCTCTTATTTTTAAAGCTCTTCTGCATAAGTCGACATAGTTACTCCTTGTATGAATGGACAAACGATAACCTAACATATCCGAGGTGAACTGCAAAAAGCGCTGAAGATGCACGCCCTGAAATAAACCTGCCAGCGCCTATGAGACCAAACATTATTTGCTATCTTCAGACTGAATAAATAAAGCAATTTTATAATCTCTTTGTTACTGATTGGCCGTTTTTTCATTATTTCAGGGGAGGACACATTATTCGTCCTAGAGCTTTTGAGTTTTGGCAAGGACAACGAGACCGGCTTCATGATAGAATTAAGTTCAGGAAGCAGAAAGAAGGAGAAATTCCTAATGGAAAGCTCTTGCATCAAGGAGAGGATGGGTGGGTCTGCAGACCGGGGCCCGTGCGCAGGGGCCCCGGTGCGCCCATTTCAGGCAGCGACTAATTCAAGTGCACCACCCAGCACACCGCAACTTTGCATTAATGAGACGGCACATATAATCTTTCTGTCTTCCTTTTTTGTAAGTTTTGGCGCCCCTGTTAGACTGGCACATTATTTATCGATAAAATTTGCTTAATATGTTGCTGCCAACATTTTCATTTCGAGAAAATTTGAACTTCGCGGGCTACCTTAGCGCATCCCCATAAAGGATTGGCGGGGGGCGGCAGACGGCAGTTTTTGCCCCGCCTCAAAAAAAAACTAGGTCCGTGCCCCGGGTTGCCTCCCTCCAGATCCGAGGCTGGCACCATTGCTTGTCAAGCTTAGTTTCAATACTAATACAGTTCAAAAATGGCGACTGACAGTGCTACCAATCGCGTCACGGTATAATGAACGGCGTTCATTGAACGCACTGTAGTTGCCCATTCCAAGAGAGGAAAATACTAGTTTCAATATTAATGTTGTATTTACAATAATATGTGAGAACAATGTTATATAGACGTGCACGTTAAAAGTGTCCAGAGTACAGCAACAAGATACAAAATAAAAACACAATTCTAAATCAAGTCATATAATTATTCAAACTAGGCTGAGAATCAGCACTTTTGGATGTCAAAATTACATGAAACGGTCCCCCAAAACGCCGGGTCCTTCACTACTTCCTAGTGCTGGGAAGAGCAAGTGGCGCAATAAACTCCCCAGCAGCGCAGCAGCTGTCTGTTAATTTGATTATATGCAATACTTTAATTCTACAGAAGCACCAGCTTGTCCGCAAGCACTTTGCGCAATGTCTGGGCTGAGGTAGAACTATGTATCTCTATGGTGGTAGTATTTCCCCCACACGAGCTCCTTCACAAAGAGCTAGAGCTCTTGTTAGTGCTCTGGTAACATACTACTGCTAACTTACATCCTCAGATTCGGCAACTTCTTCTTTGATGGTAACTTCCACGTATATTTCACAGAGGACCTCTTTTACCTTCTCCTTGTTCTGAAGAAGCCGGGGACTAGCTCCTTCGCAAAAACTTTTACTGCTACTCACACTTACATCTTCAGATTCCGGAACATCTTCTTTGACAATTACTTCCAGGTATGTTTCAGGGAGGGCCTCCTTCATCTTCTCCCTAGTCTTAACAAGCCGGGGACGAGCTCCATCACAAAGTACTCTACTGCTGCTGAGACTTACATCCTCAGATTCCGGAACTTCTTCTTTGACAGTTACGTCCACGTATGTTACAGGGAGCGCCTCTTTCACCTCGTCCTTGATTGGGCCAAGCCAGGAGCCGTTGCTAGTCTGTGACCCGTTCGTTGAGCACGGCGGAGAGTCTATTAATTCCGACAGTAGTCTGAAAAAATCAAGAAGACGTAGGGTAAAAAGTCGAGAGGTGTCGTGGGACACCCGATTGGAACGAAATTAATTTCGCTGTATACCCTTCATACATACCAATAAACTGAACAACTTTCTCCATGGAACCAACATCGTAATAACGAAAAATTTATGAGCTGTCCCATACAAAATTCCAATACCTACTCGACCCAAATGTATGGGACGGCTGATTATCTATGTTTTGTTTTTTAGCATAATTATATTATACATATATATTTTCTAAAATAAATAAGAAAGAGAGTGGGACCCAAAATACTGTCTTGCGGCATCCCAAATTCAACGGGAATTTTGTCACTAATGTATTCTCCAAATTTTACAGATTGGGTTCTGTTTTTTAAATAATCCGATAATAATGACAGTGAAATGCCTCTAATATGGTCTTCAAGTTTTTGCACAAGGCGGGGAACAGAGACAGTGTCAATGGCTTTTTGTAAGATCAAGAAATATAGTTAAAATTTATTTTTACTAACAAATTTATTAACTAAAAAGTTAACAAGATCAAGTACTACGTTATCTGTTGAGTGGCCTGCTTTAAAACCATATTCTGTACTAGAAAATAAATTATATTCATCTAGGTATTTTGTTGTTAGCCTGTTGTTTATTATACATTCAAATTTATTAACAAAATATATGGGAAAAAAAGTATTAGGTTAGTAATACCGTTACCTTAGCTTATAGGTAAGTTTTGCTGCCTGAAACTCACTTTGAGAATGTGAGTTCTTAGATTCTCTGTCATTTTGGGGTTGCTGCTGCACTTCACCAGATTTCTTTTTTTTTCTAAAATAAAGGTCACTTAATGTAATTAATATTTAACAACAAACAGCCTTTTCCCAACAATGTTGGGGTCAGCTTCCAGTTTAACGGGATGCAGCTGAATACCAGTATTTTACATGATGTGACTGTCTGTCTGAGCTCTACATGGGTTGTGGTGCTCAGATAAGCAGTCACTTCATGGGTAATACAATACCCCTTGGTAAGACTGGTTGTCAGACTTTCGGGCTTCTGACGAGCCATAACAACTGTCAAAGATAGCCAGGACCAACGGTTTAACATGCTTTCTGAGGCATGGAGGAGTCTCGCTATTAAAAAATGGTCAGCCATCCACAGACCAACCGCGGCAAGCGCAGCTTAACCTGACCGTCAACTCGTGTGGCTGTTATTATTAGAAACACTAGAAAGATAAATAAATTACTCACGCATTTGAATAATATTCTGCTGGCAAGGCATTTAATTTTATAATAAGGTTTTTTAATTTCACTTTCCGTCGATATTCTTTCATATATTCAGCACGAGTCATAGTCAATTTGCTGTTAAAAGAAAATATATCATAATGATCATATCAAGTAACAAAACACTAAGCTGTACTTAAATATAAATAACTTATTTTGTTATGTTAGTTTTAATGATAGTCTGGTAGTTTGAGTAATTTAGGTAGCCTACCCAAATCGGTTCTTTCCTCAAAAGACTATTTCAAACACCAATCTAAATGGTTTTCACATGAGCTGACCAAGATTTATTGGACTTTAATTAAAAGAGACTTTTGGTCTGTCTTCTCTGAGTAATCAGATAGGCAACGCCGACCTCATCTAGTTTAAAAAAATTATTGACGTGAAAAGTGTTTGTACAATGTACCTATCTTACCTTTGAAGACGGTCAGTATTTTTCTGCTGTAATTCAATTTGTTTCTTTAGTTTCTGTCTCTCACGATATTGTTTAGATCTTTCTCCATCGGTTTTGGGTTTTTTTGTTTCTTGTTGTGAACTGGTTTTTGGTACTCTTACATCCTCTAATTTTTTTCTCTCACGATATTCTTTACATTTTTGCGCATTCGTTTTTTTTTCTGACCTTCTAACTTGTATCTCGCAATTCATTCTTTATTAATAAATAAAGTGTTTTATTATCGTTCTATTATTATTTTCTAAAATGTAAAAACAACAAAAATGACAATAAATTAAACGTCAACACAAACCAGTGTTACCAGATGAAAGAAATTAACAAATTAACTACCGTGTTGATCAGGATGCAAGAACCATGTAAATAAATACTTTGCATGTCATGAATTTGGAAACTAACATGTCGTTAAGCTTTCGATTCCAGAAGAAATGTTAATGTCACAGCTTTGGCAAAATGCATAGTTTGGATTTTTGCTGCTTCGCTTCAAATATTCTGAAAATTCGGGCCTTGGCTCTCATTCCTTTTTGTATTGTTGAACATGTCTCCTTCGTTTTATGGCCGCCGTACTAGTTGATGGATAGGATTCTGAACTATCAGACATGACTCTATGACTAAAAAGTTTTCATAAAAACAAAATCAAACGATGCAGTGCTTCAGACTAGGACGCATATTTGAATAAATAAAATAACTATTTTCCATTTTCATTCTCAAATATACAATCATTCATAGCATTTTAAATTGAAATATGTTTTTCCCCTAGCTACAGGCAGTACTTGGTTCTTCTAGAATTCTAGTACGAGGGTGACACTGAAAGTTCTTAGAAAATCAAAAACTGAACAAACTTGCAAGTTAAGTTTTATTATATCTTTTCAAAATAGTGTCCATTTACATCAATACATAGCTGCATCCGATGGAACCACTGAGAAAAGCACTTTGCCCACTCGTCCTTAGGGGTCTCTTCGACGCAGCCACTGCTTCCTCGGCGTCCATAAAACGTTTCCCTCGAATTTTTCTTTTGTTTTCGGAAATAAACCCTATAACTATAGCCCTATAGTCCCGACCTCGCATCTTGCGATTTGCGGGTGACCCAGTAATTCCACGTCTGACGTCGCCAAGTACTTAGTCGATTGTTTGCTTGGCGGTGTGCGACGAGGCGTTGTCGTGGTGAAGGAGGATCCTACTGCGAAGTCGTTTCTCCCGAACTTTTTCCAAGACAAGTGGCAAACAATTTTTAGTGTACCACTCAGCAGTAACTGGTTTTCGATCCTCTAAAAGAATTGTTGCGTAATGACCTGTCCTTCCGAAGAACGAGGCCACCATCTTTTTTACCACGCTTCGACCTCTCTTCACTTTATTTGGCAACTCCTCGGAAGGAAACACCCAGACAGCAGACTGTCTCTTAGTTTCAGGATCATAACAATAAATCCAGCTTTCGTCACCCGTAAGTAGGTATGTCGAACACAGCATTTGAGTCGACTCCGTTAAATCTTTGAAACATTTCACGACACCAGAGAGCCAGACACCAGAGACAGACAGAGGCCCAAAAACTCCGTGGTGTTGATACGACGGAGTTTTTGGGCCTCTGTCATATTATGAGGTATCCGCCTGGCACAAAGCTTCTTGACCGCTAAATGTTCATGGAAGATTTTGTGCACTTGATTCATACCGATGCTTGTGCGAATCTGCTGATAAGTCACTTTTTTGTCAGTCTCTATTATACGCCGCCCAACACTGATGTTATCTTCAGTCGTCGCCGTAGAAGGCCGTCCCTGACGCAGATCATCGGTGAGATTAGTGTAAACAGTGGCACGAGATGGGGCTTTATCGTGAAAGGCCAATCGAAGTCTATCATAACTTTCTTGTTGACATATTATATGACATCGAAAGTCATAAAAAATCATTGAACGAAAATTTTCTCGCGTAAAATTCATGCTGACGTGACGTGACACAGACAATTTTCAATTTGCCGCCAAATCGTAAACAAATGACAAATGAATAAAATACAATAAATTGAAAAGAGTTCCATTTTCAAAATTTGTACTTATTTTTTTATTAAATCGTTCACAAGTGGCAAGTTCTAAAAACTTTCAGTGTGACCCTCGTGGTTAGATAATTTTGAACTCTATTCTCACCATGTGACAGTTCATTTGACATCAATATTATTTGGATAAAAATAATGAAAATAAGAACAAATTTAAAACATATTCCAAATTATTAAGAAGTTGTATGAATAACCTGCAATCCCTATGTAACCAAAAGCACATTACTTATTCGCAAAACAAAATCAAAGCTACATGGGATATTGTAAAGCGCAATACGGGCGCTAAGCCGTCTAGATATTGCATTAGTAAAATCGATGACAATTGTATAACACTCACCTCCGGATCTGACATCGCTAATAAATTCAATAATCACTTCATTGACATTGCCATTAATCATTCCTCTAATTTTAATAACGATCATAATGACAGACACAACAAAGAAATTCATGATGATAGTATATTTCTAGAACCAACAATTGCTTCCGAAATTGAAAGTATAATAAAGTGCTTAAGAAATACTAAATCAGCAGGCTATGATAATATCACAACTGAACTTCTTAAAAAGTATTTCAAAATATATATCAACGCCTTTAGCATACATTATTAACCTATCCTTGGAACAGGGCTGTTTTCCTGACAGATTGAAACTATCCATAATTAAGCCATTACATAAAAAGGGCTCCCAATCTAACGTTGACAACTATAGACCTATCGCACTGACTCCCGTACTTTCAAAATATTTGAAAAAGTGATGTACAGGCGGTTATTAAGGTTCCTAGATAAATATAACATTCTAGTCAGTCAGCAATATGGATTTAGACAAAATAAATCCACTACCGCAGCAATTTATACGTTAATAAAACAAATCATGAACAATATCAATAAAAAAATCCGCTTTTAAAAAATTCGCTACGGCACGCGGCATAGTTGTGTGGGGAAACTCCTCAGAAACAGATCGAATTTTCATTGCTCAAAAAAAGTGTATCCGCGCAATTTTTAATATGGATTGGTCTGATTCGTGTAAGCCTATATTTAAGTCACATAACCTTTTGACTGTACCCTGCATATATCTGCGAAGTTGCCAAGTTTGTGAGATCCAATCTTGCATTATTTGAACGAAGGGAATTTAATACAAATAAAAGGAAAGCTGCACATCTAGATTTCGAGATACTCCTAAGTTGCAACTCTTCCGAAAGAGATGTATCTACATGGCTCCCCTAATTTATAATGCTTTGCCGAATACAATTACCCAACTACCCTTCCAAAAATTTTGTTCGGCACTACGAAAGTGGCTGTTGCAGGAATGTTTTTACTCAATTCACGAGTTTTTTGTAAAATGTCCCTGTAATTTTTTTTTGTGTGTAGTTTATATATAATTTATACATAATTGAAATAATGATTAAAATTTTAATATAATGTAAATAATGTTAACTAAAAATTAATGTACTTCAATGATTGTACCTATGTAATAATAATTGTAACTTGATTTGCATACCGTTAAAACGGTGAGAAATCAAGCACTATGCAATAATATGAACACCTTTTGTAAACATACCATGTTTCTGGCAAATAAATATTCTTTTCTATTCTATTTATTTCCGCTAGTATTGAATAGATAGTGTGTGGAAAGTTGTAAGTATTGTGGGGAATCCCTGCATCAATATGATGACGTGTGTCGCCACGTTTTTAATATTTTTTTAATGTTGCCTATCATTATACTATTAAAATATATTTTTTACATTTGCGTATTTTTCATGCATGATATCGTGAGATGATAGAGCCTAAATCGTGAGATCTTACGTTAAAACGTGAACTTTTGCAACTCTTAGGCTTGCTCTCCACTAGAGTGGAGAGGAGAGGAGCGGAGCTGTGCCAATATTAACCAATGGAATTGCTTAAAATCTCTGCTCCGCTTCAGTGGACAGGCATTTGCGAACTAGTTTAAAAATTCATACAAAACTGGGAAGCGGAGCAAGGAAGCGGAGTGGGGATGCGGATCGGGGAAGCGGAAAAAAATCGACCGCGGGCTATTGCAGCCCGCTCAAAGTACTCGTCGCGTGAAAAAACAATAAGCTCCGTACAGTCCGCAACTCCGCTCCGCAATACCTCGCTCCGCATCCATGGACAGACACAGTTCGCAACTCCACTCTGAAATACAGGGAGTATTGCAGGTATGTTTAGTTGAAAACGTTTTAGACCGATAGTGAATAAAACCTTTTCTGTATACGCTCTCAATACGATTTATGTAGACATCGTAATTGGGGTTCCAGACCTGAGAGGCATCGTGAGGCGGCGAGCCTTCTTGCCGGACTACCGCCATGGGATCTGGAGGCAAAAGTCCTCGCGCACATGTGGGAGTGTCGCGAGGAGGCGAAGCGCCGGGGCGTAACTCCGCTGCCGCGAGAAATCACGGCACAGCGGACAGAGCTCCGGCGGGATCTCATGGCGGCATGGAGAGTGCGATTGTCGCAACCCAGCGCTGGGCACGCCACAATTGCGGCGATAAGTCCCCTCTTTGAGGAGTGGATAGAGAGGCGTCACGGCGTCCTCACCTTCCGCCTGACGCAGGTCCTCACTGGACACGGTTGTTTCGGGAGGTTCCTATTCAGGATAAAGCGGGAGCAAACGCCCGGGTGTCACCATTGTGTGGATCGCCCGGAGGACACGGTGGAACATACGGTGGAGGTCTGCCCGGCTTGGGCGGAGCACCGCCGTGTCCTCACGGAGGCGATCGGCGGCGGCGATCTCTCGCGTCCGGCCCTGGTTCAGGCCATGGTCCGGAGCGAGAGTGCATGGGAGGCCGTCACCTCCTTCTGCGAAGCAGTTATGCTCGCGAAGGAGGAGGCGCGAGGGAGATGCAAGCTGAATGCCTTCGCGCCCCTAGTTGCCGCAGGAAACGCCCCGGGCGTCGGGAGTCACGAGCCGACATCCGGCCACCGTAGGCGCGGGCTTGCGGACGGTGAGCAATGGGCAGCTCGCCGTCCGATAACGACCAGGCCCGGGTCGACGGCGCGTTGTGTTCCACGCGCGCCTCAAAGAGATGTCAGCACCAACTGACGGGGTCCGTAAGGACCAATGCCTGCTGGAGCTGCGGGTTTGTCCGAAAGGGATATCGCAGCCCCGGCACACAGGCAACGGAAGGAACACGGGTGGGTTTTAGTCAGTAAATTCTGACACGCTCTCTCGCTCTGCCCAGAGTGGGAGAAGTCATTTGATGATTTCCCAGACTCAAAAAAAAAAAAAAAAGACCTGAGAGGCATACTCCAAATGACTACGAACAAAGGAACAGTAAAATATTTTAATAGTCTTTATATTTTTGAACTCCGAGGACACCCGGAGAATGCTTTTGATGCTATATTGACTACATTGTCTATGTGTGTGTCAAAAAGGAGCTTAGTGTCAAAGGTTAACTCCCAGATCCCTGGTAGTATTGAGCTGTATCCGAAAGCTTGTAGTTATGGACGATCTGGATAGGTTTCCGAGCAAACGTAACACTTGGATACATTCAAATCCAACTTATTATTAATACAATAGCTTTGAAAATGATTAAGGTCTACCTATAATAGATGAGCATCACCCACGGTATTTATGTCTCATTATCTTCATGTCAGCGTAGAGTAACAATTTTGAATACCGGAATGAACAAGAAATATTGTTGACAAAAATACTAAAAAACAGTGGCCCTAGCAAGGATCCTTGGGGAACCCCCGAAGGGACCTACATAGGCTTAGAGCAGTATCAATTCAGAACTACAATCTGATATCTGTTTTCCACATAGGACTGGAACCACAGGTAAAGATCGCACCTGATGCTCACCGATAAAAGTTTACGCAACTGGATCACATGATCTATCCGATTGGAACACTTACTGTAGTCGGTATATATAACATCGACTTGGGACCTCTGTGGCATACACTCGGGGAGGTGGTCGCTACAGACAATGAGATAGAAGAGGTCGACCGACCACTTATGAAGCCGTACTGGCTTTCACTTAAACTGTGCTTGAGTGCCGAAGAAACCTGTGCGTGCACAATTTTCTCCAGCATTTAATCAAACACACACAGCAACGAAATAAG
This sequence comes from Agrochola macilenta, assembly GCA_916701695.1. Taxonomy (NCBI): domain Eukaryota; kingdom Metazoa; phylum Arthropoda; class Insecta; order Lepidoptera; family Noctuidae; genus Agrochola; species Agrochola macilenta. Next base: position 12,369,504 of record OU753579.1, on the reverse strand, counting down.
TCGGTAATTCTCAACCAATGGCCTTGACCCTTTTATGTAGGTATCGGTGTTATATATGCCGACTTCCATATCTTAGGCACCACGCCAGCAGCAAGAGATTTTTCAAACAAAATGGAAAGAGGCACAGAAAGATACTTAGCGCAGTTGACGATGAATATAGGCGACATGTCACCTGGACCCGCAGATTTGTTTAAATCCGCTTGTTTTAGCAGACTACAAACTTCACTTAGCCGTATTTCCACTTCACTTATATCTTGCGTGTTGTCATTCGGTCCTTCGACCGTAAAATAAGCCGAAGATTGACTGTTGGCATTACTAGTATCATCAAGAAAGTTAGAGTAAAAATTGAGTTAGGCGCAGTTCGAGCCCACAATTTCACGAAACTGCGGCACAGTTTAGTGAAATTGTGGTTATTGATTAACCTGGTGTAAAAGTTTTAAAGCCATCCATGAGCCTCTGACTTGGCTTGACATGCCGTCGAGAAATATCTCTCAGGCATGCTGGTTTCCTCACGATGTTTTCCTTGACCGTTTTTAAAGCATGTGATAATTACAATATGCACATGAATCAGAAAAGTCAGAGGTTCGAACTCGAGACCTCGGGACTGCCAAGTTATAGGTCTCGAGTACCGAGCACCACTACGCGTGAGGTGAAATAGTAACAAATTATTTTAACAGACGTCTCGTTTCGCTTGCTGGTTGTCCGTTATACATTCTCGGCAACGACACCAGAATAACCGTTCTAGCTGAACACGTTTTTGCACTATAACATTTGGAATTTCGACATAATAGTGAAAAATAGAGAGGCCGCGCGCATGCGCCTGCCCTCCCCACCCTCTCGAGATTTTATCCCTCTGTGGATTTTATTCGTTTCGGATCGATAATGGATGATTCACTCAAAAGGTTAAAATGAAGTAATAAAAAAAGTATAATTTTATGTGGAGATTTCAAAATTAATATTTTACATGTAGTATTAGACTTCTCCATTTGTTTAAGTCTTATAATTTAGTTAACCTGTTTTTTGAACCTATTAGGATCACGGCATCTTCGTCGATTTGTCTTGATAATATATATTTTAGTAATTGTGTGTGATGCCAATCAAAAATAAATTAGATTTAAGTGACTTAACGTCTGACCACTGTGGTTTATTAGCTAGGTTCCCCATGCCATTACATAAAAAGCCGCATAAAATAGAATTCCGGCCTTATACAGCTAGTCGTTGCAACAAGTTTAAAAAAAAAAATGTGCTCATAGAAATACACCATCTATAGTAGAACACGAGAATCCTAATTAAATTTATGGAGCCCTTTTTGATGTTGTGCAAAAAGAGTTCCAATCTACTTTCAAGACCAAAACCATTAACATTAATGGCACCTCCGTTGGCTTTAATCAATGGGCTACTCCAGGTATTTATAAAAGTAGAGCGACACTATACGAGTTATATGGTTTGAAAAAATACAGTTTGATACTCCTTTCCTAGAGTATGTCAAAATTATTTAAAAATATTTGTGCTTTTGCTAAATCAAAATTTTTAGGCGATACAATTAAAAATTCAAATAATAAAGTAAAAACCACTTGGAAAATTATTAACAATGAAACGGGTAAGTCGGTTAGACAAGAAAAACAACTTGAGATTATGGGCGACAGTAAATTAGTTAATAAAGCAGCCGACGTAACTGAGGCATTTAATGAGTTTTTTGCCAACATAACTATTACTACTCGCTTGCAAAATCAAAGTGCGGTCTATGAATCTCGTCCGTAATGATAGCATTGGAAAAAAGAATAAAACAAATTCATATTATATCTTACACCTTCATTTATTTACAAATTACGAACAATTTTAATATTACAAAATATAGTTAAGTGATGTTCTAAATTACTGAATTTGAGCAACAATCATATAGTTCTATTTACTTGGCCCGTGACAAAAACTTGGCCAAGTTACATATTCGAGTTTACAATGTTCACACTTGGTCATAACATGTGTGGCCAAGAATATAAAGATGGATACGTTGTATAATTTAAGTTAAAAAAAATATAAACATAAAAAAGATAAAAATCGACTTCAAAAATAATAAAATACCTATTGCGATTTGCGTGAAACAATTTAAGTAAGTAGTCTAAGTTCGTACAAAAATATTTTTTGATCTGACTAATGAAGTGCGAAAACATTTTTGTAATAAATTGCAATATAATAAACATTCATAATTATTCTGTTGGAAGAATATTGGTCAATTTCGTCCTGAAAATCAAGAGTCGGTCTTCAGTAAAACTGGACAATAACTTAGTATCAAAAATATAAGTTTGTAAGCAGTAGATGTTTTTACAGGATACATTTATCTCGTTTCTAAATAGTAAGCAGAAGTTTGGAAAGCACGAGTGGTATTTTCAGATTTTTATGACGTATCTTCTATTAAATAACAGTTTTTTTTTTGTTGTAATTTGTCTGTATAGGCACCGTTTCAATACAATAGAATGGTGATCTATCCTTGACTTCTGCTTAGACTGTAGGAACAAAAGTATTTTCAATAAATATTTTTTTTATTGTAAATCCGAGTAAACGCAATCTCTCTCACCTTTATAGCACCGATTTTGAGGCAACAAATCTTAGCATGGAATCAAAAATCATCAGAAGTTCCCAAAGCCCAAAAGTCCGACAACCAGTCTTACCGCGTGGTATCCACAACCCAGTTACTGGTTGTAACTGGGTTGTGGAGATCAGATAGCCAGTCCATCCATATAAAATACTGGTATTCAGCTGCATCCGGTTAGACTGGAAGCCGACCTCAACAAAGTTGGGAAAGGCTAGGCAGATTGATTGGAATGCATTAAAGTTATTGATCAACATAGAGGTACGTGCACGACTATCAAATTCAGAATTTGCAGAGGCACCTAACGATTGCAATCCCCGGGCGTTATCAGACACATTGATCTTTAGAAAGAGATGGCCAAATAGCTCTACAAAGCTGAACTTTTCTAATCTCGATGCGCCATATTCGCGGCCGCATAATGTAAAAGTTATAGTAAAGTCAAATTTTAGCGCCTGTTTTAAATAGTGACCATTTAGCACCTTTAACTAGCTGCCTTGTAAAATATAAGTTAGTCAACTTCAGTATGGTTGCAACACCATAATAATTGGCATTTTTAAATTCCTAAGTACGTATTCCGAAATAGTTTTGGATATTTCCTAATTGATTAGCTATTCGTAAAAGTCCGGACGTGCCAATGTAAACTTGGCCAGACTTGGCCGAGAATCGGGATACAGTTAAGTTTGTTTGAAATTACATTGTAATTTTTGTTCTTTTAGGTAAATGTTCTGCCAAGTTATTTCAACATATATAACATGAAACTTGGCCAATGGTTATTATAAATTTTTCTACTTGGCCAAGATTGATAAAATAGGATATTTCAACATTTGCACGCCCAGAAAAAACTTAAAACATACGTAGTAACCGCTCCTTTATAAAACTACGAAACTTTGATAATTGGTAAAAATATATTAAGCTAAGAAATCTAATGGACGGACCCACAAGTAATAGACTAGCAACTATCGGTAAATTAGTTTTTTTTTAATAAAAAATAATATTTTTCTAACCGCTACAATTTTATCGATACATCGACTAAACCTTTTAGTCGAGTTTTAGAGTAGTCAAGATTTAAAAAGAAAAAGTTTTTTTAGAAAAAATAGACTAAATAATTTAGTCGATAAAATAGGTATCGATATTCTCGCAGTCCCAACATTAACACCTTTCTTATCTTTATAACCGATACAATAAGATTTTAATGGCAACCCGAAGCCCAGAGAATTAAAAATAAAGTAATGTTGCCTACTGCCTGGTTATGATTACGGTTATAAATATTTTATAGCCAAAAGCACTATTTTGAGAGATATTAGTATGTCAAACTAGTTGCTTATTTTTTTTTTTTATGATATCAGTTATAGATATTTGTTTTTTTTGTTCATGATATTGTAAAAACTGCTGGATTATCTTAGCTTGTATTTTATGGCGCAAAGATGTAAAAAGTCTATAAACGATTTATAGCCTTAATCATAGCCACAGCGAGCCACACCAATGAATATTTACAGATAAAAATACAGTCAAAGTGATATGTTAACGTGTGTCTAAAAAAAATCCTGATTATAAAATGTCAAATCGTAAATATAACCTTTTACAATATTTTGTTCAATATTATTATATTCTACTAATTTAATGCAAAAACATGGAATATTTTTTATCACATTCGAAGACACCTAGAAATAAAAAAGTTTTAGAGCTTTATGAACTGAATTCGATTTTTTTCTTTAGTATCTTTTGAATTAACGGAATTTTTGAACTTAGAATAGAGCCACGAACCCAGTTTTTTTTTTGTAATCATCATCATAGGTGATCGATCTTGAACCCGTAACAGCCAGACACAGTACAGATTCTGGTCAGATCAGATGGATCTGAAGATGACCATGAATGGAGCTCTTTACCTAAAGAGTCACCGCCCTCAGTTCATAAACTCTAACTTAAAAAGTAAGGTGGTACAAAAATAATCGCAAATGCTTAATACGTTCTTAAAATGTCAAACTATGAGATATTGTCTATTTGAATGCTGCTTACACACTTGCGATTTAAAAACGCGATTAGTCAAAGGGAGATGCTAGTCTCCTGTAAATAGTTTAGGTTAATATAATGTGATGTTTATAAACACGTGTCTAGATTTTTCAAAAACCATGGGAGGATATAAAAAATACATATTATAAATTAAATAAATTGTTTAAAATGTCAGCAATAGTATAAAAAATATTTACAGCAAAATATAAAATCCTTCTTAAAAATTAAATAAGTCACAAAATCGCGCGACTAAATCGCAAATGCATGACAGCCTTAACAGTGTTACAAACTGGAAAACCGTATCATAGTAATTAAATTATAAAAATGATCTTTTTCTATTCGATGTCTTGATATTTTCCCATTACTGATATTTTATTTAGGATATTGAGTACATTTTTCTTTGATATTGCAAAGAATTGTATCTTTGACAGCCATTGTTAAATTATAGACTTTGCACAACTGAAAAGTCTATAATAGTCAAGTACATCTTTTGATACATCGATTATTCACAATATAACTAATGTCAAATTAAAATATCAAACAATAGTAATTGTAAAAAATTACTGCCTTAAGACTGAAGTCGCCATATTGAAAATATTTTTTTTGGTCTGGCAACACAACTGTTAGATTAAAAATACTTTGTGACTACAGATTATAATTCTAAAAATAAAACTAGCTAGGTAAGAAGGTATTTCAGCTATATCTTTTTATAATCGTTTATAAAAATCACTTAAAATAAAAATATCTTAATATCGCCTCAACTGAGGTCTGAGATTCGACCCCCAGGCAAGTGATTTCTCTAAACACGAATATAAAATTAATCGTAGTCTTAAGACAGTTTTCTTTTACAACGAATTTCTGAAAAGCTGATAGTTGAAAGGCCTAATGTCACAATATGTTTTTGTGTCATTTCATGACGTCAAATGTCAAACACAATCGTCACATGTCAAAACATTTTATATTTATATGTGTGTATGTTTGTTACCCAAGCACAATGTAACGGCTAAATGGGTTTGGCTGAAATTTGGCACATATGTAGACTATGATCTGGATACATGCTTATTTCGGATAGTTTTCCAAAATGACTAAAAATCTGAGTCTTTTGAATTTAGGTGCTCTAAATGGTCTCAAATAAGCTTCTGTAACAGTGTTAGTTATTTCAAACAATTAACATTTAACAACTAACAAATCCTATCTTTTAACTCTAACCAACAATTTACAAACTTCAACAACAACAAAGTTTACAAAACCACCTGTCAACACCAACCAAAGTTTACAAAATGACCTTTCAACATCAACTAAGTTTACAAAACGCCTTTGACCAGCTGAACAGAAATTCGCGATAAACATTACATTACGATTGATGAGACTATACTTAGATTATCTTCGGCTGTTCAGCTCGTAGCCATTGCTGTCTTTGCTCGGGGTTTTTGATGGCGGAGGCTTGGCGACCACGTGGCCTTCTAGTCGTAACGTGCTTTGACGGTGGGATGATCTGGAAAAGGAAGCATTATACATATAAGAATACTGCCTTGTTGAAAACAGCACAAACCGTTTCTTTACATTTTAAATTATTATTCTGACTTATAATATTTCTTAAATAGGAGCTCGTGGCTAAGTAATAAAAACCCGCACGGATCGATCCATCAAAAGGCCAATTCTCGTACATAAAAAACGTTCACATTCAAGTCGCAATCTGTCAAACTTGTCAAAAATGTTGGTAGAATGATTGTATTTTTGACAGAATTGCTTCTCAGCTGAAGCTACGCTTGCTGGGGTTGGTTCGTAAACGGGTGACCATCTTTACATACCGAGACTCCTCCGTGCCTCGGAAAGCACGTTAAGCCGATGGTCCCGGCTGTCATTTATGGATCTTTGACAGTCGTTACGGGTCGTCAGAAGCCCGAAAGTCTGACAACCAATCTTACCAAGGGGTATCGTATCCGCCTGTCAGATAGGCAGTCGCTACATGTGAAATACTGTTATTCAGCATCAGCTGCATCCGGTTAGACTGGAAGCCGACCCCAACATAGTTGGGAAATGGCCTCTCCCCATGATTTGACCAGTTCTTGCGATCCAGGGCTAATGTAGACGACAACCAGCACGTCCCGCCATCTTCTACGGGGTTTACCGCGACGCCTTCTGGCTGTTATGTAAATTTTCAAATTAAATAATGAAACCTTCAAACTTACCTAATAAGACAAGTTACAGCTAACAAGATGAGCAGTATTCCGAGAGCGGACAGTCCCCAGCCGAGCGCCGTGCGTGCGATGGGCGGCACCTTCGTGGCCAGTCGGAGCAGGGACGACACCTGCTCGGGGAGCTCGTCGATACCCTGGAGGGAGACGGAGGTATGGGTTAGAGGAGTTCAGACGCAGATATATATGCCAGTGACCTTGAACGGTTAGCTTGCGTGTTCTGTACTGAGCTCACGTAACGCGTCGTACGTCCAGCCAGTAATAGGACTCGCCCATCAAGGAGCGCTGCCGCGCTGTCCCAAATTAGATGCATTATTAATTTATTATAGGTACTTAAAACAAAAGGAAGGAAACAAATTTTAATAAAAACACGTATACTAAAAAAGTAAGGTTCTATCACACCTTGGTGATTAAGGTTTCAAACACATTGAGTTTTAGGAAGGCTGAGTCGCGTCTGTCACTCATTTGTGTTTGACAGTCTCATTCTAAGTCTTGTAGAAAGTTGGATCAAAATAATACGTTTACACGCCAATTTTTTTAAAACCTAGATGAGATTAATTTATTTCTGCTTACCTCCTCAAACCAGAGAATAGGGAACACGATATCGGGGAAGTTGGCGACCTGTTTGATGTCAATAACTTGCGACACAGCCAAGTTGATCTGAATACGAGCGCGGGCGCGCATCGCTATACCCATCTCCTGGAAACGAATCATAGATGTAAGGTTAGAATGTAAAATAAGCTGGAAATTCTGTTGTTGGAATGTAAAAAACAAACGCGAATTTTATAGTTGAATTGGTAAACAAATCCGGACTTTCATATATTATCTGAAATCCGGGAATTAATGAAATGGCCGGGATTTTTATAGATAATGAATTTGTAAAATGTCAGGAAATTTAATTGTTTAAATTCAAATTCAAATCCATTTTAAATTTGCGAGAATGTAAGTTAACACTGTATGATCTCACTATAATGGGCTCTTTACATTCTACCATTTTTTTAAATCATTGTTATTGAGGTATTGCAAAAAACGGACCTTTTTACTTTTGAAATGTTAAAATGACGAGTATTTTGTTCGAACGTAAAAACCCGACCAAGTAGGTGTCTAAAACAAGCACAATTTTATTTTTCAAATACCTACTGAATAAAATACAATACTCTTTATTCTGTTTGCCATAAAATGCAAAATTTTGCAATACCGGTATTTATTAGGTACCTATTGAATTTAAGTTATATCTGAGTACATATTATATATATTTCAGTTCCTTATTTTTATATGAAATAGCTCTTAGGGAGCGCGTTTTTGGGAGGACTATCATAAGTAATTTTGACGTTCGAAAAGTGCTGATTCTCAACCTAGTTTGAATAAATGACATTTGTTTCTTTTTTGATTTGTTGCTTTTTTTTTCTTCATTATAATAATGTTTTGTTCAGTAGCCAAAAACTTCCTTACCGGTTGAACATCGATGAACAGTCTGTGTTTTTCCGCGATGGGCGGGGAGATACCTTCCACTTGCTCTCTCAGGCTAGGGTCAGCCAAGTAGAAGTGAGGGAAGGATAGCATTATCGGAGAGTCTGGAAGCAAAGAAAGAAATATAAATTAAATTATAGTAACGCTGCTTTGATGGCAGAACTAAGTAACCTTCAACAAACAAGCTCCTTCACATAGCCTATAGTCGCTACGATTTGTAGACTTTCGGGCTTCTGACTACCCGGTGTGGTCACGGGTAGTCAGAAGCCCAAAAGTAATGGTTGTCAGACCTTCTCTTACCAAGCAGTATTCGGTTACTCAGTATTCGTGCTAACCAGTAACTGGGTTGTGGAGGTCAGATAAGCTGTCGCTCCATATAAAATACTGGACAGGATGATTTCCACCAAACGGCTCGCATCGAATCGGATTTTACAATCTTTAAACGATATTAAATCGTGTACACAGTGTATTTAAAGTCTATATTACAAAGTCGCACCAGCAGCTTAACCACGGGCGTCTTCTGCAACGCGCGATCGTAGCCGAGAGCATGCTGCGATGAGCGATCGGCTCAGTTCGCCTGTCGTCGTAAGAATGTAACTATTTGACAAGGCGCAGAATAGGATCCGTTCGCAAGCGACGGTACGGAGCCCATCGTATGCGTCGACATCCTGCTGGACGCGATCGGCTGTCGCCGCATCCGTTTGTATCCTTTCTGATCCGATGCGATGCGAGCTGTTTGGTGGCAATCATCCTATAATCTGCTGCATCCTGTTGGACTGGAAGCCGACCCCAACATAGTTGGGTAAAAGATAGCCAGATGATGAACATACCGTATTGGCACAGAGACACGTTGAAGAGTCCGTTGGGTGCGCACGGCGGGCCGGAAGGGCAGAAGCACCGGTTATGTTCGTCGTTCGCGAACACATCCTCTGGAGGAGTGAAACGGTAACCTTGGATGCCACCTACTTCTACTTCTTCTAAGAACCTGGAAATAAAGAAGAAATACGTTAAATATCACGTCAAAGAAACGATGGATGGACTGTGAAAGATGATATGGCTAGAAAGGCGGTGACTTTTGAAAGGCACGGCTGATAAACTCAAACTCAAAGCATTTGTTATTACAGTATTGAAGAGTTTCTCAAAGATAATAGTAGTTCGAACTAAAATGTGATTATATTTTAATGGCTTTAAGTAATATTTTATCCAACATTCTATCATGACATTACATAATCTGAATCATTACATAATCTGTTTTTTCTGTTATGTTATTTTATTTAAATTTGTGTCTGATTATTTTATTTTGTGTGTGTACTTTGATTATAATAATTTTAGTTAGTTATGTTTTTAGTTTGTTAGTTAATTCAATCTTATTTAATTTAATTCAATTCAATTCAATTTCATTTCATTCAATTCAATTCAATTCAATTTCATTTCATTCAATTCATTTAAATTTAATTTCAAGTTAATTTTAAGTAGATAAATGATATTCTGGTTCTAATTAAATTGTTATCCATCTTTGTATTAATTATTATTGTATAATGAGATCTAATTAAAATGCTGTGCTTACCTATAATTTAGATGCATGCAATTCTATTGTATTTGTTAATGACATGTACTTTGAATGTTCTTGTGTGTATTTAGTTGGTTTGCCTAAATAAATAAATAAATAATTAATAATAATGAGTTTTATTGACATACCTACATTTCTTTAAATTGAATTTATATTGAGTTTGAATTATTAAGTTAAATTATTATGATTAATATTGTGACCAATGTGGATTGTAGTGTTTGTTTTAAATTATTTTTTATTTTTGTTATTTTAGTGGGAACTGGATGAATTTTGAATGTAAATACAATGTTGGTGATTATTTAAATTATTGGTACTAAATTATTGACATAAAATTATGTATTAGTGATATTGACACATTTTAAATGCGTAATGAATTTTAAATAATAATTATTGTAATGTTCTTTTAAATTGTTATTATTTTATTTATTATCACTGTAATATTTTCAACACAATGTATTTTGTTAAGAAATAAATGACTTATGACTTATGACTTATTTATTTCAAATAAACCAATTACAGGCACTTTTGAATTGTCAAGGAGTTGGTCAGTCAGAAATATGAAGCTAGTTGCCCATTCCAACGCGTAGTCCGCGATTAAGTCCGCCTTTGTGCAGCAGTTTTAATTAATAAATGTAAATAACGTCGTCTTAGAGTGAAAATCTCATAAATGCGATAAACTGGTGGGCAACTGGGAAGTTATTTAAACGCTGATCGCGCGGTAAAATCTGCTCACGCGATGCAGGATTTTGCGTGACGTCATTAAGATGCGTAGGTCGCATGTGGCGATATAGATGCCGCCACAAAACTAGGGCGTGCGTTGCGAGGTTTTTTTTTTCCAAAAATGTAAGTAGTAAAATAAAAAGTCAAAGTTGCATTCCCGAGCTTTTCAGTCTAAGGCGACGATAATAGGATCGGTCACAAATCCAGACTCCGGGCTGCTACTGTGAAATTTCGGACGGAAAAACCCAATAACACTTTGCCCGACCTGGATAACGAACCCAAGACTTCATTCACTAGTCGCGCTTGTGTTCTATTGTTGTATAGTAATTTTATTCTAGGTACATCGTCTTTATGGGGCATTGCTAAGATAGCCCGCGAAATTCAAAATTTATTTTGTTTTTTACATTTTGCAGGTCAGTGTGAGGTTTTATGTTGATTAAAATATGATTCGCGACCGTAACAAATGTGGCTTTACATAATTATAATCATTACAATCAGCAATACAACTCCATAAGTAAGCACAATCGCCAAATGTCATGATTTCATGAAATAGTCATTCAATGCGATTATATGAACTTAGAGAGTTGTGTTGATCATTTTTATGATTATAATTCTATAAATAAACATTTGATACGGCCGCAAATCATATTTAGATCAACATACAACATGATACTGACCTGCAAATTGCAAAAAACGTAACAAAATTAGAATTTCGCGGGCTACCTTGACGTGTCCGATCCGTGAGGGTGTTGCTAAGTAATCATAGTGAGAGTATATTTATGTGGTAATTTTCAGGATAAAAATAATAATTATCACATTTTTTGTTCAATGGGTAATTAAAAAAAAAACATCACATTTTTTGTTCAATGGGTAATTTTACCGGGTTATTACCTACAATGGGCGCGGGTGACCGTCGCGGTCGGCGTCGTTTCGCGGGTGTGTAAAGTCATAACTAACCCCCCCCCCGTTGAAAATTTGTTTATTTTTAATGGTTTGGGGTAATTAAGGTACAAAAAATGTGAATTTTAAATAGCAATTACTTTTTATTATCATTAATTGTAAAAATAAAAATAAACCTTTGGTAATGTTATTGCAGTAGGTACCTACCTATATGCCCTTTTCGGATTGAACAAGTTTTTTTTTTACATAATTAAAATTGGAGTGGGACAGAGTAGGCTAGTAAAAAAAAAAAAAAAAAATTATAATATTATTGTATACAAAATATTCTAAAACATTTTAAAAGAGTATATAAATGTGGAGTGTCTTGCCCATACTTCTTCATACGAAACTATCTTTTGGAATGGGCGACTAGAAACATATACTTTTTTGTAAATTTTAACGTTCAAAATTGCTTTTAAATGCCTAATAAAAAAATAAAAAAAGAATTTGACCGCTAGAAACTGAGACACCAAAAAAATAAGTTAGCTCAATTAAGAGTGTTTATTCTGAAAGTGGCCAATGTCGCAAATAGATGTCAAATATTTCGCTATTTTTTATTAATTTGGCAAATTTTACTGTAGGGAAATATGAAATGTGGCTAACTAGCGAACTAGAATTAATTGCAATTATAACACTGCATTTGATATTGTAACAGTTTTAGATGTAAAAAAAATCATTTTTGGAAAGTTTCCAAATACTTTTTTACATCTAAAACTAAATATTCGTTGTTACAATATTAATTATTGCCTTTCATAATCTATATTTTAGTTCGCTAGTTAGCCACATTTTATATTTACATACAATAATATTACCATATTAATCAAAACAGGTTAATATTTGACAGCTATTTGCGACGTTGCCAACTTTTAGGATAAACGCTCATAACTTAACTACAGAATTCCCAGTTAACACGATGAGTCATTATAGTCATAACAAAATAATAATTATGTGCGCACTATGACAATATCTACGCTATGTTGATGCATCATTAGCTACGTGAGTCTAAACAGTCGCTCTTTATAGTGTAAACACAAAGCTGCAGTTCCAAAAGTGGGGGTTATTAGCATAGATGAGTTTTACCTTAGATAGGTACATTACATCCGTAAATAATCCGATCAATCACAATCTGTTTCAGTTTGACAGTTTAACAACATTCATTGCGTTATTTACGTTGTTGAGCAGATTTTAGCGATTGCCGGTCAGTATCATGCTGTATGTGGATAAAATTTCCATTATGGGCCAACGATTTGGAAGTTCATATTTTTTCTGTAGATAGTACTCATAAATAGAAAGCTTTTTACAAATTTTCAAGGTGCGGACATTCACGGTTTACGAGATATAATTTTTTAAAGTTTCCATTGAAATTGGAAAATAACACGCCATTTGCACATTTTTAGGTTGGTTATATTGACATAGTAGACGTCAAAGTTGACATTTCACGTTCCGTTGACCGTAGAGGTGTATTTTATTCAATTTTATGTCATATTTTTTACTTAAATAAAATATTATTTTCACTTATTCACTTATTAATTTGGTGTGTAATTAAGGTGCACAATAACCGTGCTGTATTAAGCAATTACATTGACTTTTTTACCCAAAAAATAAAGAATTTTTGTTTACAATTTGGAACGGAACGTGAAGCGACGCCATTCTGTTATATAGCGTCTTGTTTTTATATAGAGTCATCGTTTGTTGCTTGCCCCGTGCAGTTGTGAACGTTTTGACTACCATGGCGTCCCCGAAGCCCTATGCTTCTGTGTCTGAAGAGTCGAGTGATGTGTAAGTGTTGGACTCAGATGAGCCGCTTGTCACGGCCTCCTCTTTAGTGCTTTCTTCAGGTAGTGTGCGAGTGATGGACTCAAATGAGCCTCAGCCTCACTATATAATATCCCAAAAATCCCAAAACCGAATCAGAGCACCCCTCTTTCCACGTGTTCTTTCTGCCCTACCCCAAGAGTGTATATAAAAAACCGGAGGCGCGGAGGGAGAGCAGCCCTCGCCCGCTGTGACGAAGCGCGGGAACCGTGCGAGGCGGAGCGGCTGAGGCTGGTCGCCGAAGGCGACCAACAAGCCGAAGCTGCAGAGCCGAGTATGAGTGACCGTGCTTCGGCACGCAAGGGCGGAAGGGCTGCTCTTCCCGTAGCGCCGGAGATAAGGCGGAGTCAAACTGGGGGAGTTTTTGTTCTAACCTAAAAAACTTTAACCTTGGATATCTCCATAACCATGGGGTTCCGCGGAGTGGGGATGGTACAGGGGTATGCCCTCTTACGCCCCCTCTCCCCCGCCTCATAAATCGATCAACAATAATGACAATTTTTATTCTAACCTAAAAAACTTTAACCTTGGATATCTCCATAACCATGGGGCTCCGCGGGGTGGGAATGGTACAGAGGGGTAGCCTACCTCCCCCCCCTCCCTCCCCCTCCTCACCGTCCCATAAATCTTTGGCCCATAATGGAAATTTTAACCAAAAAAAAACTGAATTTCAAAAAGCTGATTATGGCGGTCGACACACGAGCCACGAACTCACCCGAAGTCAGCCAAACGACGCGCGGTACCCAATTCATGAACGCAGTTTCGGTGCGGCCGAAGGTTCGGCAGATTTTCTGCCGAAACCGAAATTGATGCAGACACTAGTTTTTTTTGCCGTAGCTTGCCAAAACCGAAACCGAACTTTCGGTCGGTCACTAATTATTAGTATAGAGATAGATAATGTAACTTACTTGAGTGGCAACAGCCTACAGAGATCCTTATCATAGACAGCCAGTGTATCGTTAGCACTGATATGTGGCGGGAAGATGGAGCCATCTGAGCCGGCGAAACTGTTGCACTGCTCCGTGGTCCAGTGCTGCAGCTTCTCCCTCATGTTGTACCGGCTGATGATACCGTATTTCGACATGTCCGTGGCGCCAGTGAACATTGTGACCACGTCTGGACTTGTACCGTTTTTCTGGGGATGAGAATTAAGCAATTAATATAATGTTCAAACAAAAAAATATTGTCAATTTAAAGAACGTTATTTTTACCCGACTATAGCGAGGCAAAAAGGAGGGTTATGATTTTGACCGGTATGTAAGTATGTATGTTCATCTGTTACCTCATTACTTCTAAACTACTGATCATAATTTGACAAATGAGGCTTGAGACGCTTCCACCGGTAGGTGGAAGCGTCTTAATCGTTCGCTGGTGACGGGGATCATTCGATCGCTCGTTCGATGTGACATCACATTAAATTCAATATGGCGCCCTCTAGAGGACATAAATTCACGAACAACATTTTTTTTTAATTCTTCTTTTTTGGGTATCGAATGAAAGAGCTTGACGAGCACATTTCAAAAATATATCTGACACCCCTTATACTTAACCTCAAAATTATTTAAAATAAAAATAAAAGTTATAAATACTAAACCCCAACTACGACAAAAAGTCACCTAAAACGATAAACAAGACATCACAGACAGACTAATAAAAATCCGGAGTTACACGTGATATGGCATGAATCGAATAGATTACGCGTGACTCCGGATTACCTATTAATTTGTCTGTCTGTGACGTTAGTTGACTTTTTGTCGTCCTTTCGTGTTTTTGTAAATTTTATTTTTTTCTATACGCAGTATTGTTCTTTCCCAGCAAATAAATTACCTTATAAATAGCTTATGAAATTGTTCTTATTGAGCAGAAAATCAGATATGATATTATCTGGAAAAAAACCGGAGTTACTGACATAGCTTGCAGAGTAAGCAAGCTGAAGTGGCAGTGGGCTGGCCATGTTTGTCGCAGGACCGATTGCCGATGGTGAAGAGGAGACCTAAAGTGGAGACCGTGTATCGGTAAGCGTAGCGTGGCACGCCCCCCAGCTAAATTGACCGAAGACCTTAAGAAAGTGGCTGAACAGACTGGATGCGGAAGGCGAAGGACAGAGAGTTGTTACGCAGCCTGGGGGAGGCCTATATGCAGCAGTGGACTGCGATAGGCTGAGTTGACATAACAGCCAAACTTCCCAATTCTGGTCGGCTATTGAGAATGCCTTGACAGAAAAACCCAGTACCCACAAACTTTAATTTTCGGAGCAACCTGGGATTCGAATCAGGGCCCTCATGATCCGCAGTTGCAATAGCCAACGGGATAGTCCAGTTAAAACTCCAGTAAATAAAACTCTGGAGATGTTAATAGTACCTGCTTTTAATTGAAAGCATGCCTGAGAGATATTTCACGACGTCATGTGAAGCCAAGTCAGAGGCCCATGGGCGGCTTTAAAACTCTGACACCAGGTTAGTTACTAACCACACGAAAACAAGAAGAAGATTGAAAACAACTTTTGAATCCACTGGGTGCCTAAGGCGAAGCTCAGTAAGGAATACCTAGGATTTAGGATGTAGAATTTCACTGATTATCTGGAAGCAATACAGGTAAGTACCAAAGGAGATTTTAGAAATCGTTTTCTCATCAAAACTCACCCCATAGAACAGCCCAAACTCTTCATATGGCAGCTTCTGCTCCTTAGGCACCACATCTTTAGCTAACTTGAGGAGAGGATCCTCGTACCCCCAGAGGAGTTGCCCAACGGATACTTCGACAAACGGCTTGATCTTCAGGATGTCCATGATGGAGGCCATCGCGAGCCGGAGGAAACGCGCAGCGTGCTTCGATTGGGAGGTCGCGCTCTGTAAGAAAGAAATGGGGGTGTTAGCTTGGTATAAAATTTGATATGATCTGGGGCCTAAGTCTACTAATTTACAAACGATGCAATGGCAAATCGGTCAAAAACTCTGAATGGACGAAGACCTACAATTTTGGCCTCCTGATGGCCTTTGGCCGCCCCGTCATCTCGACTTCAAAAATAACAAAATGGAAGGTCTTTTCGTTCAGACAGTCCACAATTATGTAAAGACGCGCCCCACTCTTCTTTCTAAACGCGATTACTGTACTGTAAGCGTGGGGCATGTAAGAGTGGGGCGCGTCTTGGTGGATGGCACTATAGAATCTAATCTGCGTTCGCAATTTCTTTGCCAAACATGTAAACAAACACGAGTTTTTCACTTAGACAAACATCAACTTTTAAAGTTGATTTTAGACCGACTAGTACTGTTGCAAAAGTCATAAAAAAATATGAAGTTGTAGTGCAAAACATCTCGTATTTGTTTACATGTTTGGCAAATGAATTTGGATTTGGAACGCAGATTATACAGTGTTGTAAGCAATTTTGCAGGGCTCGATCACAGAGTTAAGATTTTAGTTTTACTGGCAAAAAATACATATAGAAAGGTACATCATTAGTTAATTACATCGGTGTGCACTTAGCTCAAGGCTTGTATCGCGGAAACCAAGCTAGGGACAAAAAAACCGCTTTTAAAAATGATTAGCACTAAAATTATACATAGCAGAAAAAAAAGAATAAAAAAAAAAAAAACAGAACTAAACACATAAAAAGTTGATGGATGGTCAGAGTTATTGGATTTTTCTATTAAGATGTTCTTATGTGCCTCAGTAGAGGTCAGATAGGTTGTCGCTCCACATAAAATAGGTACTGGTATTCAGCTTATCTACCCTTGATTGACGTTCTCAATGACAGTCCAGTGTGCAACAGGCTCCCCGTAATTAAATGGGATTTAAACCTAACTGGCGAAATACCACAGATGAATACAGATCATTACGCATTAGGTATGAAGCGATAAGTAGGTACGCGGCGGGCTTGACTTGTCGAATTCAGTGGACGTAACGTAGTCAGAAGATATAAGAGTTACGCGATAGAAAGAGAGGCAACTTCTAGGTGAATATAACTGTAGGTAGGTAATTAGTACTGCGCGACCTGAATTGCACTTTATTGTGTCGTAGCAGAGTCGCTTTTTATTTAAATGATTTTGCGGAGTGAACCATCTGTGGCAATACCTGCATGGACAGTTTGTTGCGCCACTTCTTCTTCCCAGCGAATGCACTATGAAGTGGTGAAGGGTGGGCGTTTTGGGGGACTGTCTTATGTAATTTTGACGAAAAGTGCTGATTCTCAGCCTAGTTTGAATAAATGACTTTTTGATTTTGATTTTTGATTTTTGCCTTTGGGGAATACATTCAGGATGATATTTATGCGGATTAATGGAGCTCGTGGCTAAGTAACAACAGCCGCACTGGTCGATCCATCAGGTTAAGCTACGCTTGCCGGGGTTGGTCAGTGGATGGGTGACCATCTTTACATATCGAGAATCCTCCGTGCCTCGGAAAGCACGTTAAGCCGTTGGTCCCGGCTGTCATTCGTGGATCTTTGACAGTCGTTACGAGTCGTCAGAAGCCCGAAAGTCTGACACCAGTCTTACCATGGGGTATCGTATTACCCAGTTACTGGGTTGTGGAGGTCAGATAGGCAGTCGCTCCATGTAAAATACTGGTATTCAGCTGCATCCGGTTAGACTGGAAGCCGACCCCAACATAGTTGGGAAAAGGCTAGGCAGATTGATTGATTTATGCGGATTAATATAAGATAATCCTTTTAATATCAAATCAACAAATTAACCTTTAGCCTTTACGGAATAAGATTTTTTATAGAGCAACATTAGGTACCTACCTACTTGTAAGTACAAAAATACTGGATTGATCAACTTTTTACGAAGGTCATTATGAAACACGAAAAACCTGTAAAAAGTCCTCGAGCAAACTTTGCCGAGTATTTTTGAAGTAAATAAATTATTTATAAATTTTAAACAAACTTGTATGACAAGAAATTAATAAAATGATTATACGTAAGTAGTAAAAAAAAATAATGACTTTGCCCACAGATGAATACAGATTGGTCACTCCGCATTTTAGATATGAAGCTATAAGTAGGCACGCGGCGGGCTCGCCTTGTCGAATTCAGTGAGCGTAACGTAGTCAGAAGATCTAAGAGTTACGCGATAGAAAGAGCGGCAACTTCGACCTGAATTGCACTTTATTGTGTCGTAGCGAGAGTCGCTTTTTATTTAAGGCGAAATGGTATCGAGGTAGCGTTTCGGGAGCGGCGGCGGTATGACCCGGCCCGCGCGCAATTCTTTTGCACTATATGTATAAATACGTAATTAAAAAAAATTACTTGTGTTGATATAGAAAAATAAGTCCATAATTCCTTAAAGTATTTAATAGTGAACACGTAGATTTTTTTTAAATACAATTGCTTTGATAACAATCGAATGGAATAGGTTTTTCTCAGTGGTTGTAACAAAAAAAGCAGATTTTAAGGTTTCTTTGCCGTTTTTTTCTATCGAGGAAAATTTTGTCAATTGTGTTTCGGGCCTCATCCTTCACTAAGGTCACTACTCAATTTTCGTAATTATAAAAAAAAAATACGCAAATTCGTTGTTTTTTAAGAGAAACATTGATTTTGCAACATCTGCTTTGGAACCCATTTCACATTAAATGATTTTGCGGAGCCGAGTGACCCACCTGTTCTAATTTTTGCTTTGGCTATGTAAATGTGAACTTTTTATTGCAAAAACATTTGTTTTTTTAATCCTTAAATGTTGCTGTAGAACCTGTTCAAGTTATTACATAACTAGTTTATGCCCGCGAATTCGTCTGCGTGAAAATTTCTTGTTTTTACATTAAATATATTCTATGAAACTCGGCAATACTGTAGCTTTCCATTAGTGAAAGAATTTTCGAAATAGGATCAGTAGTTTCGAAGATTACCCGCTACATACAAACTCACAAATTTTACCTCTTTTAAAATTATTAGTATACTTATATAATCTAAAATGGCACATTAAATTATCAATTACGATTTTTTTTTAAATACTTACCGGTATAGATCCGAAGCTACTATCAAAAATATCGGTACCTACCAAATTACCGGAAATTATCGGGAGATTTAACCCTACAAACTTTGAACATAAAAATTTTAATTAAGATTTTAATACTTAATTTTTTTAAGATTAAAAATACAAAAAAATAATCTTGAACTGTCTTTTTAAGGTCACTTTTAAGTGCAAAAACTTAAGTTGAAATTGAGGAAGTAACTACATGTACTTATATACTTACCTACTTAGTACATGACCATGATGTTTTTAAAATATAAGAGGAAATAATATTGCGTCTGGACATGCGGGTGAACTATCGGTATACCTCTACCTAACCCTTCCGGGAAATACAAGCGTGTTGATAAGTAATGGCGTCTTGAAAATATAATTTTTGTCAACTATTAAGGTAAAACAATCAAAAGTGATAGCATTCTTTATTAAAAAAAATTGCTCTTCTAAATATAATACACATCTAATATAATGATAAAATAAATAAATTATTGCCGTTTGGTCAATTAGTAAAAAAAGTATGCATCATTAGAAGACCAATATATTTGAAGAGGATTTGGATCAGTAATATATTTCCAAATAACTGTCAAATATTTACCTGTTTTGATTCTTAAAGCAATATTACTGAATAATAATGAATTGCAATTATAACATTGAATTTGTTGTACCGTTGTACCCATTTTAGGTGTAAAAACGCATTTGGAAAGTTTCCAAATAGTTTTTTACATCTAAAACTAAACATTCGGTGTTACGATATTAATTATTGCATTTCATAATCAATATTCTAGTTCGCTAGTTAGCCACATTTTTTATTTCCACACAGTAATATTGCTAAATTAATCAAAACAATGAAATATTGCGATATATACATCTATTTGCGACGTTGCCCACCTTCAGAATAAACGTTCTTAATTTAAAAAGAGCCTCCACG
Source organism: Agrochola macilenta (assembly GCA_916701695.1). NCBI lineage: Eukaryota > Metazoa > Arthropoda > Insecta > Lepidoptera > Noctuidae > Agrochola > Agrochola macilenta. Next base: position 12,349,301 of record OU753579.1, on the reverse strand, counting down.
GATAAAAGGATTGAATTGGAGGAAGGCGTGTCATGGATTTGTAAACGTTACATAAACATCAACACTACCATTTTAATCGTTAGTCTACTGGTCGCAAGCGCTACTGCTGAGCTTGAGGTACTCTGTTCGAGGCCCAGGTCGGGAAAAGTGTCATTTGTTTTTTCCATGTAGGATTTCTCAGTAGCAGCCCGGAGTTTGGATTTGTGCCCGGTTGATGGCAATAGGCTCGCCCCCTGTTACATGGCAAAATGTGGGTGTTCTATAGTTACACCTCTGCCCAACCCATTGTCGAAAAAAGGCGTGATGTTATGTTTAAAACAACAGACGTCAAACATCAATCTACAATAATCAATCTGCCTAGCCTTTTCCCAAATATGTTGGGGTCGGCTTCCAGTCTAACCGGATGCAGCTGAATACCAGTATTTCATCTACAATAATATTATAAATAATATACCATGATTAATAACTAAAAAAACGACGTTAAAACAGCATTATCATTTACATATTAAACGGCTGTCATGTCGGTAATTTTTTTTAAAATAAATCATAAGATTACTTTACGTTTTCAAAGATATTACGCGGCAATATGTTATATCAGCAAGGAGATACAAAAAACTATGGACAAGCAAGAATGTAAGTTTATTTTTATAGTTATCATTTAATTACGCGTTTTTTAACGTTATGTCATACTGGGATCTGTTTAGCGTACCGCACAGTGATAACTGTTTAGCGTACCTAATATTTGATTGATCCTCTAATAACTTATTGACCTTCTAATGATGTACGTTTTTTTTTAAAATTAAGTAACTTCTATAAACTTTTAGGTCTTCTAATCATACACACATTTTAAAATAAGTGAGGCTCTTTATAACTTCCTGGCTTTTTAGGTTAGAAAGTGACTAACACCGCGCGAGCCGAGCGAGCGAAGCAAGTGGTGCCGCAATAGCGGCCGGCGAGCTCTATATCTAAGTTGGTCACAGCTACTTGGCTGTTAAGTATTTTCAGGACCCGAAAATAGAAATTATATGAGGATGGTTTAAATCAGAGGTTCTCAAACTTTTTTTATCTACCGCCCACTTTGAAAATCAATTATTTTTCAGTTTTGTTTTATTTCACCACAGCTTAAAGACCACAATGACATGAAATTAATTACTTTAATTAATTTAATTGTAGTGTGCTATATTAGTCTGGTCGTGAGTTTAAACTTACATTTTAAGAGAGTTTTTTTTACAAACTCGTTTATCTCATTGTACGCTGAATCGTACTGAGCAAGTAAGAACAAGTATCGATGAACCAGCCGATTGATACAGGATTGCACAAATCGCGTTATTTAACAGAAACTTTTTAAAACTTGATTACTCATGGGCTATCCTACGAAATCTATGTTCAATATTTTTAGTTTTTATGTAATCAAACAGGGCAGAAATAAGAACTAAATATCTATATAACTAATCGATGTTGTGTAGTAGGTAGATTTAATTTCAGTGAATTTTAAAATATTAAGTAGATGAAATTACAAATCAGCCATCGCCCTTAACCACTTCAACAACCCCCAATTTTTACCGCCCCCCTCTAGGCCTCCAGCGCCCACAAGCGAGCGTTATCGCCCACTTTGAGAAACACTGGTTTGAATACATGCCATTGTCAAACTGAAATACATAAAATACATTACGACTTGACAAAACATCGCGATTCCTTTATTAAAAACTCCTCTAAATGATGGTGAAAACGGCATCAGAACTCGTTGCGTAGTTTACAAGATCAACGAGGTCACACAGACAGACACGAAGAAAACACAACCGTTTTATTATTCCACTCTTGTCACGGAACTCTAAAACTGTAGCATCAAGTAAGGTCGACGGGTTTACAGATCTTCCTGTATACTGAACCTTGATAGGGTCACGCGTGCCGAGAGAACTATACACTGAAGGTTACTCTTATGTAACTAACAGATTAAAATAACTTTTACTACAGTCAATAATGTCATAATCACCCAATAATGTTCCCATTGCTGGGCCACAGTCCTACTCTCTTCGAGAGGGAACCACGCGGGCCCAGTGCGGGTTGGTAGGTGTAACATGTCTTCGAATTTTTGGTTCTAGGTCATGCCGGTTTCCTCGCGATGTTTCCCTTCACCGTTTTGAGAGCAGTGGTGATGAAATAATTTACACAAAGTAAAGCGCCTGCCTGAGTTCGAACTCAAGACCTACAAGTCGGTGTCACCGCTGCTCACTGAACTTATTACTTGCACCTAATTAATTTGAAAATTTGATACATTTCTCTGCTCAACGACGTAAATAACGCAATGCAAACTGTCAAAATGAAAGGTATTGCCGCTGTAACTGTGTTACGCAATTACCCCACAGCACCTTAAATATGTAACACAATTTCAATCATAATCCGAAACTTAATGAAGGCAATTGCTAATGCTGATGTTTGAAAAACTTTGCTCGGCAACTTGAACGATGCAATGTATTTTTAACCGACTTCCGAAAAAAAAACAATACAAAGTGAAAAATAACTTTAATTTCGGAAGTCGGTGTCTTTGGTTTTGAATTTTCGTTTTTTGCCACCGACTTCCGAAGTTAAAGTTATTTTTCACTTTGTATTGATTTTTTTCGGAAGTCGGTTGTTTTTTTTTGTAATGTCTAAAGTAAAGTATCGCACCAGTGTTCCCGGAAGGGTTAAGGAGTGGTGTAGGTATTTAAAGTCACATCCATATTTCGCCAGTTATGTTTATTAAGTCTTATGTAATAGGGGGCGAGCCTATTGCCATCAACCGGGTACAAATCCAGTCTCCGAGCTGCTACTGAGAAATTCCAGATGGAAAAACCTAATAACACTTTTCCCGACCCGGGAATCGAATCCAGGACTTCATGCTCAGCAGTAGCGCTTGCGACCACTAGGCGAACGAGGCATTGTAAGTATGTGTGTTATGCCTCACGCAAACAGGCGCGACGCGATTCGTAATAAAACAATTTCTAAGAAAACTTCACGGTAGAGCAATGACCGGTGTCGCGTCGTGCCAGTCTGCACGAGGCTCTATGCACCTGTCCCACCGCGGCTGTAGTCTGTCAGCGAGTGTTTAAGGTCGTCAAGCGAGCGTCGCTGAGCGAGTACTCTCTATAACTATGCAGGCGTGATGTTATGTTATGAGTATGCCATACAATCTCGCAAAGTGGAGCTACCTCGACGGTTCGGCAGCAGGTGTGGTCTATGTCCTATGTCCCACTTCCTATCCTGCCCTCTGTACCCGAAAAAATGCAGCCATAGCGACCTCTGCCACCGACAATGTCGAGGAAATGGCGTAGTTCTGGGCCAACAATAACTTCATACACAAGAACAAGTATGCCATAATATTTCGCCACGTGGCCATGCTAAGCTACTTCAAATGTACAACACGTTTTGTATTGACACAGACGTCAAACGTAATACAATGACGTCAGCGACGTTATACATGATACTAGTTATGTGTACCTACTTACGTATGACTAAATATGATCACGTTAATTCTCTCTCAAAAAACGTACAAAAGATTGCAGGTCCCATGAAAGCAAAAGAGATACATATTATAAATGATTAATAGTTTATTGCTGACTGTTCACAGGACGAGCTCGTGGCTAAAAATAACAGCCGCACGGGTCGATCCATCAGGTTAAGCTATGCTTTCCGGGGTTGGTCCGTGAATGCAGAACCATCTTTACATACCGAGACTCCTCCGTACCTCGGAAAGCACGTTAAGCCGTTGGTCCCGGCTGTCATTCGTGGATCCTTGACAGTCGTTACGGGCCGGAAAGTCTTATCAAGGGGTATCGTGTTACCCAGTAACTGAGTTGTGGAGGTCAGATTGGCAGTCGCTCCATGTAAAGTACTAGTATTCAACTGCATCCGGTTAGACTGGAAGCCGACCCCAACATAGTTGGGAAAAGGCTAGGCAGATTGATCGCTGACTGTTCACACCGCCATCCAGCGAGTACTCGTTTATCGCAGCGACAAGAAGAGATGCACGCGTCGCAAGACCACAAAATGACAGATTCACAATCACAATCTGTCATTTTGTCTATTCTTCCGTCGAAAAAACCCGTTTCTATTGTGACCATGCTACGCGTGCAGGCTGAGACTTAGAAATTCCTTATAGGAAAACCCGATACATTTTCTTTGCCTGACTTGGGAACCTGAACTAAGACCGCATGGCCAACAGTCTTGTTTGCGACCACTACCACTAGACCAACTAGGCATTTCCTCTGAATGGTTCAGGTCTGCCTGAACTAAGCCTGCATCTAGGCCTTAGGCAATGTCTTCATCATTATATAGATAGTTTTGATCATAGAAGTCCTAACGAGGAACTAATGACACCTGCTTTGACCTGATTACAGATCTTCTATTAGGCAAAATAGATCGACCTTGTTTGGATCGATTTTTAAATCATTAGTAGGTACTGAACAAACTTACAATTTGAGGTTAATCGCTTCAATATGAAAATAATAGGTAATCATTAGCCTTGCTTGGCAGACGAATTATTATTGTTGATCGAAGTTTTTCTTAATGTTATTGCATGGCAAACAAGCCGACGGCCGATCTGATGGTCAGTAACATCATTGGCGGATAAAGGAAAAGAAGATAAAGGAGGGGCGACATGCACCCCCCCGAGAATTCCATACTTTCGACTCAACTTTTCTCGATTGAATTCAGGTACACTTTTGCAAACAAATCACAGCAACGCTGCTTGGCGGCAAAAATATATATGAATTCAAAATTCAAAAGTCATTTATTCAAACTAAGCTGAGAATTTGCAGTTTTCGAACGTCAAAATTACATAAGACAGTCCATCAAAACGCCCACTTCCTAGTGCTTAAGCTGGGAAGAAGAAGTGGCGCAAAAAACTCCCCAGCAGCACAGCTGTCTGTTCAGTAAATATGGTGATAGTACTTACCCTGACGAGCTCCTTAACAGAGAGCTCTACTACTACTACTATAAGTCTAACTACATACATAAACTCACACCTACCCATGGGGGTGGGCAGACACTACAGATCGCCATCTGCTACGTTTTTTTTTTTTTGATTGTGGGTAATCATCAAATAACTTCTCCCGCTCTGGGCTTAGCGGGAGGGCGCGTCAGACTTTTACTGACTAAAACCCACCCGTGTTTCTTTCGTTGCCTGAGTGCCGGGGCCGCGATATCCCTTTCGGACAAACTCGCAACCCTGGCAGGCATTGGCCCTTACGGACCCCGTCAGTTGGTAATGACATCTCTTTGAGGCGCGCGTGGAACACAACGCGCCGTTGAACCGGGCCTAGTCCTAATCGGACTGCAAGCCCGCGCCTACGGTGGCCGGAAGTCTCCTGCGGCGACTAGGGGCGCGAGGGCGCAAATCTTGCCTCTCCCTCGCGCGCTCCGCCTCCTCCTTCGCGAGCATTACTGCTTCGCAGAAGGAAGTGACGGTCTCCCATGCACTCTCGCTCCGGACCATGGCCTGAACCAGGGCCGGACGCGAGAGATCGCCGCCGCCGATCGCCTCCGTGAGGACACGGCGGTGCTCCGCCCAAGCAGGGCAGACCTCCACCGTGTCCTCCGAGCGATCCACAGTGGTGACACCCGGGATCTGCTACGATCCTTACATATTCCTTGACGTTCATACACGCACGCATGGTGCGAGTGCCACCCCAACAAGCAAAATAATCCTGGAATGAGATTTTATAATGCTACGTGGACTTATAAAACTCCGATGATAGTTTTGGTGGTTGCTACTGCGCTTTTAACAGCATAAATACATGCTGATTTTACTCAAGTACGTTTAATCCTATAATTTGTACTTATATCGGTATATAGGATCATATTTCTTAACAAATATAGGATCAAGACTCCTATAAAAGCATTAAACAAGAGTAATTGCACTCAGGAGTAATTACTCCGGTAACTTAGACTTATATGCGCCTATAAGATAACATCTGCGGACCATTTAAATCTTAATACTCCTGTAGGAGCATGTACCAGGAAGATATGCTCTGAGGAGCAATTACTCTTGTTAGTTTTACTTATAACCTCATATAAGCTAATATTTTATGACCAATTTAAGTAAATTAAAGTCAAATTACTGTAAATCATTTATGTATCTGGTTTGGTTTTACATAAACGTAAAAGTAAGTGTTAAATGAATTACATATCCACGTTTCAAAAATAATAAATCACCAAGATTATAACAGCACTCGGTAGGATAAAATGTTCTCTATATCGATTTATCCTATGCCGTTTTAAACCTAGACATATTTATATAGGCATTCTACAGTAGTGTTATTGTCTAAGTAATCACAAACAATCCTGGTTAAAACTCTTAAGAAGCCACTTTTGCTTGTAACGACCAGTACAGGCGAAAACGCGCTTTATAAAGTTTTGCAAATTCTATTGTAGGATTTGATTTGAATCGATTTTCATCTGGGCATTCCGGAACCCTAATCGGTAAAAATGGCGAATGTTTTTCGGTTTTGAGATAACCCAATATAGAACCAATATACTTATATTGGTATTATGTCACACTTGGAAATGCTCAAAATACTTATTTTAGCACTATGTCATACTTGGAAATGCTCACTAAGAAAATGGCAGCTGCCTTTCATAATATTTATTTAATATTAATTAATACTAAAATGTAAATAAGCAAATTTCAAGAGGCGCTTTAATTTTTTTATCAAGACCATGATAGATTTCACAGAAAATTCACATTCCCCTACGAATAAGCTATAAGACTAACAATTTGACAACAATAAGATTTTGTGTTTCTACTAAGGTTGACATGAATAAATTCTGATTCATATAAATACTTCCCCTCAAGATGTTAAAAAAAAAAATTACAGAGCACAACTAGCGATACACTCGACTGTTCACAATATATTATAGAAGCATTTCTAGGCGCGTATTAATCTCATTTTTGACTATAACTTACTTATATTGAGATTTACAGGAGTAATTGCATTGACGTAACTCAATTACAGGAGTAATATAGGCGTATATGGCATTTCAGCGGTCTAATATAAATACGTTGTAAGTAAAAGTAGACTTATAAAGTGGGCCCTTTTCGAGACTTATAAGCGGATATAAGTCTCATATAGTCCTCGATAAATGATGGTTCTAGGATAGTTTAAAAACTACTTTTTGCTAGTTGGGACGCACCTGACCTTTCTGGGCAACATCACCAATAAGGTCACTATATCATATCTGCCTTGTAAATACTCTTGGTTAGTCGCCTGTCATTCATCCTCTAAACATGGCCATAGCTAAAGTAAGTCAATATGCATGATCAATGCTTAATAAATCTATGCGTGTTTATTCGTTAACGGTAAAATATGCAAATCTTTACCGCTACGCGAATTCACGTGGGTTTCACTATATTGACCATTGGGTTAATGGCCATACCTTCCATAATAGGAATATAGGTTTCTGACTAATACGGCCATTCAGCTGATCAAGGGATCACCATACCATATGTAGCAGCAGGGCCGGATTTAAAGGTGTGGAGGCCCTGGGGCAACCAAGAAGTGGAGGCACCGATTTTGAATTTGGAGCAGACGAAAAAAAAACATAGTTTTAATCATGTAACGTTTATCTTGTTTTCTTTTGTATATTTTTAGTACCTATTATGTGTGTTATGCGAATGGAACTTTGCGAGCTTTTTTCGTCAGAAAAATCCAGTTCTCGGAGTAAATCACTTTCAATACTAAGTAGGGATAACTTTCATAGGCGGTTCTGTGTCATTGTAGTCCAAAGTCTATTTTTTATAATTTCATCTTCGAAAATGAGCATTCTCCAGTGCAGTTCGACGCCATCAACACCAAGTACATTCTCAACGTAATTTCAACATTTGGAAATGTAGCTCTGAATTTTCGAGTATTTGCTAATAGAATATTTCCTTATAATAATAATAATTGTTTTTCTACAAAACGGTAAATTTTGCGTATTGGACCAAATAAACAAAAAAATCAATTTGTGGAGGCCCGGGGCCATGGCCCCTGTTGCCCTGCCTTAAATCCGGCCCTGTATAGCAGGTCAATCATCACCATCTTCCTGCCCTTGTACCATGTAACGTGGGGTTGGCGCACCACGTTTTCTTCTTCCACTCTCCCCTGTCAACCGTCACGCTATCATTCACTCCCCTCTCTTTCATATCATTAACCGACACTTCAAAAAAGGAGGATGTTTTATGTTCGTAGCGTATATTTTTTTATTTTGTATGTCCACCGATCTCCGTCAATTGTAGACCGATTATTTTTTTTATTTGGTCCCTACGGTGGTCCCGTATAAATTTTAATTTAATTTTTTAGTTAGCTTCAATAATACGTATTTGTTATTCAAATTTGTGTGGGGTAGGTACCACAACAAAAAAATTTAAAATAAAAACCTCTTACAAAAATCGACTACCAAAAAAAACACAACAAAGTGAAAAATAACTTTAATTTCGGAAGACGGAGTCAAAAAACGAAAATTCAAAACCAAAGATTCGGCCTTCCGAAATTAAAGTAATTTTTCACTTAGTAGTCTTTTTTTTGGAAGTCGGTTGTTTTTATTTTTTGTAAAAGATTTTTCTCTCACACAATCCATCCATCTTCTCTTTGACCTTCCACTCCGTCTCCATCCATTAACATTTATATTTATCACGCCCTATAAGAACATATAGTGAACTTATTGGTGATCTTCAGAAAGGTCACATGCGTAGTACTCACAACCGGCGTGCGTGTATGACCAGAGGCCCTAATGTGAGTTTATTTTAACCATCTCGACTTTACGTATCGACCGCATTTGGCGCTCCGATTGGCAGCCGGCCGGTCTTCACCTGTAGAAGGGCTAATCGGAGCGCCGAACGCGGTCAATGCGTAAAGGCGAGATGGTGAAAAGAAATTCACACTAGGGCCTCAGATGTATGAACTTAAACGAAGCTAAAGGAGTATGTGAGGATCATAGGCCATAGCATATCAAAAAAGCATATTATAAGATTAAAGACTACGTTGAAGACAAGGAAGTTTGGCAATAATTCCTTCTGCACATGTGGCTTCCCTGGTACCTCATTAACGGCATATCTATGTAAATGTCTATTAACTGCTCCGAAATTACGATAATTATTGTTTTTTACCTTTATTTTAATCTTTTATATCCTTGACATAATCTTTTTATTATTTGACAATAAATACTTACAATATTTTAAGTTTTTTTTTTTTTTTTTATAAATTTGGTTTGTTACAGCTGTAGTGGCAATCATGTAATTTGGTTTAAATATGTCTTTGTTTTTATTAATCTTTTATATAGTTTCTTTTCTTTAAAATTTTGTGAATGTGAGAACGTGGCTTAACAGACTGTAGATCTGTGGACCATTTTATATTTTGCTAAGTACCTGGTACTTGTTGATAGGCGTACATTGTCCTCTCATAGCTTTTAACACTGTAAAACCATTTACTTTTAAAAGAGTAACCGTGGAGTTTCTTGCCGGCTCTTCTCCATAGGAAACGACCAATTGGAACCGTGCACCTAGCTTCTGACGTTTCATAAGTGCCCTTGTAGGTTTATGTGAAATAAAATATTTTGAATTTGAATTTAGCAGGTGCCGTTCTGACGTCTCTGCCGAAGCTGGGAAGAAGACGTGCGTTTATGTATGTAGTGTCCAACAGGCCAAAGAAAAAGTATACTCGTAACAGATTCGTAGAAAGGTAAAACTCGACGATGTGTGTCCGTGGTTGACCGGCTATCACAAATTGACACTTTTCTATTTAATACTACGGCCGATACGCTTTTAGAACAAGTGGCGTATTTAGAGGCGTAGTTTTCATTCATTAACATACATAACATCACGGTTGTGAACACCAAAGAGATAGGCAGGGGTGTACTATTATAGTACGTCCACAGTCCCTTGTAATGGGGGCGAGCCTATTGCCATCAACCGGGCACAAATTTAGACTCCGGGGTGCTTTCAAGAAATTCCAGATAGGAAAAACCAATAACACTTTGCTCGTCCTGGGACTCAAGACCTCATGCTCAGCGGTAGCACTTGCGAACCTTCGAGGAACACAGGTGTGATGTTAGTTCCATCATTCTGACCCACGCTGTCTTTGACCATGCGTTACCACTAACAGTAAGGTAACTGTTCTGTTCCATCACGATGATTTCTTTTCATTCGACTGCACAATGCATATTGCTGATCACGCTATATGTTCACGGCTTTTTAAGCTTATGTGGTAAGCAGGTAAGCACACATTAATTATTATGTAATTTTTATTAAAATAACAAGCTTACAAAGTATTAATGGTTTAAAGATCTTAATATTATAGATGCGAAAGTAACTATATTATTACAGAATTATAATCATCAATATAACTCTCTAAGTTAGAATTAGCCTCAAATGTCGTGATTTCATATAATAATCGTACAATAGGATAATTTGAACTTAGAGAGTTGTATTTATGATTATAATTTGTAAACACATACTTTTTACGGTCGCGAATCATATTTTGATAAACATACAACTTAATACTGACCTAAAAATTGCAAAAACGTAAGAAAATTTAAACTTTGCGGTCTACTCTTGCGTTTTCGTCTTAACGGTTAAACGGATTTAGATCAAATTTAGCACACACTGTGTGCTAATTTTTTTGCACACACGCAGGTAGACAATGACCTGGGTTAGGAGGACATAGGATTTGTTACCCCGGTAGTACTTTAGAATATAATTTCCGACCTCCACGCGGGCAAAAACTATTTGTTTATAAATGACTGTTTTTAAGGAGACCTTTACACAAATAAATAAGGTCTTTTGCAATAACTTTAAATAATAAACTAAACAAAAGAATAGGTGTATTTTGTCTCCATAAACAATAGACTTTTCATTTTGACAGCTGTCATATTATTATGATAATGAAAATTATGAGTTTAAAAATTCACTAAATTTTCTTACAAAATATATGAATGAAGTTACAAAAAATAAGTTTTACGCACTATTAAGTGCGTAAAACTTATTTTTTGTAACTAAGTTTTATATCGTGGTAATCCACGACATAAAATTTTCAAGATACAGACACAATTTACAAATTGTTTTTTTATTTAAATTTTCAAGAAGCTAGACTCAGTGCACGTATTTCGGCCCACTTGCATTAATACTTTTAGCGCTAAATATATATGTTCAAAACATAATTCTGTCTCTGTCATCTTCAAACAAGAGACAGGAACCGAACGATATTTTAAATAGTAATATGTATACGTACTTTAGTGCTAAATGTAGAGATTTTGTGATTTTTAGTGCAAGAGGACCATATAGACAGTGGATAAACTGTTATAAAAATTCGTGTAACAATTTTAAGTTTCTTATGTAACACTAACTTTAGCTGCCAACTGTAGAAACTACTCAGGAATATTACTTGAAAACAAAATTGGAACGCTGTCTCTTAAAAATATTACGGATTCAGAACATTAAAATTTTGTTATTACATGCTAGGTTTTGTTATATAAGCTGATCAAATGAAGTAATTTATTGAATTTTCTTGATGTTTGGGTATTTTCATTCATTCTTAAGGCGACGATAACCGACTTTTAATGATTTTATACTGAACATGACGTCTAATTAAAGCTAGTGCAAAGTGAAGTGCTACTAACATAGTCTAAGCTTTATTTTTTTTTAGCTTTATTTAGCACAAGTTTTATATTAAAATATATATTTCTAGGTTAAGGTATTTTTCTATGGGCCTGTGTCGCCTGAAATAAATGTATTATATATTTATATATTTATATATTATACGTATATAAACGAGTAGTGTTAATGATTTTGAAAAAATATATATTAAATTAGAGCATTTTCTTAATATAGGAATATTTTAGATTATGTTAATAGTGAAATTAATTTGTAACGTTGTGTCTAATGCGGATAAAAAACTGAGAATCACGCAAAATCTAAAACACAAGCACATTTTTCTGAAACCTTCACCATTTTAAATATAATTTAATTATTGATCTTTTAGTATTGTTTGTTTTATTAAAATACCTTTTGTTTTATGTATTATAAATTATTAATGCGTCTAATTTGGGACAGCGTTCCTTGATGGGCGAGTCCTATTACTGGCTGGACGTACGACGCGTTGCGTGAGCTCAGTACAGAACACGCAAGCTAACCACTCAAGGTCACTGGCATATATCTGCGTCTTAATAGTTTTATATTAACATATTTAAATGAATACCTTCCAGCATTATTTCCCTCGCCTCTAAAACTCCAAAGCTACTTCACAAACAGTCATCGTCATCGTGGTACAGGCCAGTAAGTGAAAGTGGGCCACACAACGACTCCATTCGCTGGCTCATGGCACGTCCGTAGTTTGTGATTATAAGTACAACCGGCGTGAAGAAACTGCTGAGTATTATAATTTAAATGTGTTTTTCTGTTGTTTGTAGGATTCCGTACCCGAAGGGTGTCAAACGGAACCCTATTACAAGCCTCCGATGTCTGTCTATCCGTCAGCGGGTTGTATCTCACGAACCGTAATACCTAGATAGTTGAAGTTTTTACAGATTGTGTATTGCCTGAGAGATATTTCTCGACGGCATGTGAAGCCAAGCCCATGGGCAGCATAAAAACTTTCACACCAGGTTAGTCACTAACCTCACGAAACAGAAAGAAGAATAACAACAAATAGGTAATTATTATTATATTAATACGTGAAGCAAAAACTTTGTAGGTACCCCTTTTTACGAAAATTACGAGGACGGAGGAGTATGAAATTTTGCACAGTTAAAGTTTATATGGAGAAGGAGTGCAGAAAGCTATTTTTTTATATAATATAGGTACCTACATAAGAAATAAAGTAAATTAATAAAAAAAGCATTACACACACTACCATGCGTTTGTCACAAGATGGGCTACCTTAGAATTATGACATTTAAATTAATGATGGTCGAATTTCAACCTCTGGGCAACCACTAGTATAAATAATTCTAGGAAGTCACTAATATTACGAACGTCATTAAAGTATTCGGCGAATACGAGTATTCGGTAATTTGATGGTATTCGGCGAATACGAATATTCGTATTCGTTGTATCACTACTGAGATGACTTCAAATTAGCACCCACAGGTTTCATCATCTTCTGCCTCCTTTTTAGCCATATCAACTTTCTCACAATCCATCCATCATTTCTCTAGTCTTCCCAACTAGACTAACTTGAAACTCTACTCATCCTCCATTTAAATAACAGTCGTACACATACTCACTAGTACAATATGAACGTTTAATCAATTAGCCAACAACATTACACCTGAGTTTACATAACAAACCTGAAATCAACTCTATTCATCTCATTTACAGTTGAATTTCCCATAAACAAATACTCCTGATAGAGCCTGACATCTATTTTTAGAAAAATCAACTTTGTTAAGTAAGAAGTAAGGTGTGTTTTCCCATGCTATGGTGTTTCTCACGAGTTGAACGCCCGGTCATGGAGTATATTGTATGTTTGCATATTTCATTGTGTGTTTATATTAGATCGTGATCAGGGAATGAAGACGTGGGTTGTCATTTTAAGTGAGTTGCATAACTTTAAGCTTAGCAGTTTTGTAGGATGAGTAACTGTTATCAAGTTATAAGTTGTACTACACGATTACTGACAAATGCGTTCACTGACTGGACAGGTCCACTCAAATCTGTGTGGTTCTTTCTTCAAAAGACCAATTATGAAATCATCTACATTGTTCTCTCATGATCTGACCTGAACAAGATAATGTCTGGATTTTAAAAGACATTGTCAACTCTGTGTTAGTCAGCATGTCGATTTGGAAACACGTCATATTTATTTTTTTGACTTGTAAAACTGTTTTGTGTAGCGACACAGATGAACTCAGATAGGACACTCCGCAGTTGAGGTATGAAGCTACAAGTAGGTACGCAGCGGCGGGCCCGTCTTGCTGGGCCAATTCAGTGAGTGTAACGTAGTCAGAAGATTTAAGAGTCACGCGATAGAAAGAGAGGCAACTTCTAGGTGAATATAACTGTAGGTGATTAGCTTTGCGAATTGCACTTTATTGTGTGGTGGCAAGAGTAGCTTTTTATTTAAATGTTTTTGCGGAATGTTCCATCTGTGTTAATCTGTGGCTCGTGGCTGAATGATATCAGCCGCATGGTTGGATCGAAGGTTAAGCTACGCTTGCCGAAGTCGGTCCGTGGATGGGTGACCATCCATTACATATCGAGACCCCACCGTGCCGCATAAAGCACGTTAAGCCGTTGGTCCCGGCTGTCATTCATAGATATTAGTCGTTACAGGTCAGAAGATCGTCTGACATGTTTGCTAGACTTTCGGGCTTCTAACCCGACTCTAAGACTGTAACTAGTAACTGGGTTGTGGAGGTCAGACTTATCAATAAGTATCATTCACCATAATCTGCCTGCCTTTTCGCAACTACATTGGGTCGGCTGCCAGTCTAACTGGCTGCAGTTGAATACTTGTATTTTATATGGAGCGACTCGAGTAACGTTTTAGTTGCATACAGGTCGAAATATCCGCTTCTAATCTCAAGGTTGTAGGCACTAAATCGGGAAATATACCTTCTAATATGACATAGATCCTTATGGGACGGGAAATATACCTTCTAATATGACATAGATCCTTATGGGACGGGAAATATACCTTCTAATATGACATAGATCCTTATGGGACGGGAAATATACCTTCTAATATGACATAGATCCTTATGGGACGGGAAATATATCTTCTTATATGACATAGATCCTTATGGGACGGGAAATATACCTTCTAATATGACATAGATCCTTATGGGACGGGAAATATACCTTCTAATATGACATAGATCCTTATGGGACGGGAAATATATCTTCTTATATGACATAGATCCTTATGGGACGGGAAATATACCTTCTAATATGACATAGATCCTTATGGTACGGGAAATATACCTTCTAATATGACATAGATCCTTATGGGACGGGAAATATACCTTCTTATATGACATAGATCCTTATGGCACGGGAAATATACCTTCTAATATGACATAGATCCTTATGGGACGGGAAATATACCTTCTAATAAGGGACGGGAAATATACCTCCTAATATGACATAGATCCTTATGGGACGGGAAATATACCATCTAATATGACATATATACTTGGGACATATAGTGTTTTTGAAGTTTTCCTGTAGACTCCTCTTAATAGCTGCTCAGAGTCTTGGTTAGTGCCTGGTTAAAGGCAATACCGGCCGGGTTTTGTGGGACTTTAAATAATATAATATAGCACTTTCTGAAGGAGCTCGTTCGCTACTACCAAAATAAAATTGCAATACAACTCGTAATGTAAATTATTTTTGCATAAGCTCTATTATATAGAATCAAGTTTTTCCAACTGAACAGACAACTATGCTGCTGGGGAGTTTGTTGCGCCACTTCTTCTTCCCAGCTTAAGCACTAGGAAGTGGTGAAGGGTGGTCGTTTTTGGGGGACTGTCTTATGTAATTTTGACGTTCGAAAAGTGCTGATTCTCAGCCTAGTTTGAATAAATGACTTTTGAATTTTGAATTTTACCACACCTATGTCTTTCGCCAAGCAGTGTTCCAGTTTGAAGGGTATGGTTCCTGGTGTAGTTACAAGCACATGAGATATTTGTCGCGATGTCTCTGGTATCGCAGACGTCCAAAGCCGGCCGTGACCATTAGGTAGGCAGTCGGCTTGTTTGCCATTCGTTCTATCATAATGCTCAATAAAAACCGAAAATGTACTTGAAAACAAATGACTGAAATCGCTCATTGAGCCGTCGCGCTTGGGCTCCCCATCACGCTCTATTAATAGCCAGAGAGAATAGAATTTAGCCGTATATCAAGTCTTAGTGCATTTTTGTGTTAACGCATCAATTACTGAGCCATTATACGTATACATGGTATTTGCTTTCAGTTATTATTAAGGTTGTACTAGTTGATATTTTTTCCATACAAATTTCGGGGGGGGGGGGGGGGGGGGGGTATTACGCATATCGTTTTTTCCCATTATTAATTTTATCTGTGCGGAAACAGAATAGTAAAATAAAAAGCCATTAAAATGTTAGGAGCCACCAAATATTCCTTTTTCTTGCTCATTTTAAGGCAACTTTGGGCGTAGATAGATAGATAGATAGATAGAATATTCTTTATTATGCACACCATACAAAATTACAGAAATAAATTTAGAAATGTTACATAGGGCGACACAATGGGCGGTCTTATCGCTAAAAGCGATCTTTTACAGACAACCTTTGGATGGATTAAAGGGAGAAGGAGAGACAATACTGCAGGTAGTCAGTGGTGTACCATTTACATACATAATAAATACGTAACGCATAAACTTAGCCACATAAATATATACATATATATATACATAGATATATATAAAATAATAAACATGAAACAAGAATAAGGAACTATATGTAATGATGACGTTTAAGGAAAGAGGAAGTGTATTTTCACCAGAGTTTTAAAAATGGACAAAGATTGAGCACGCCTTATCGACACGGGCAAGGCATTCCATAACCGTACTGCTTGAACTGTAAAAGATTTGTCATAAAAGCTGGTGGAATGCATCGGCATCTCTAGTCTCAAGTTTTCTGATGACCTCAGATATCTATTATGTGTGTCATGAAGGAACTGGAAACGTTCTTTAAGATAAGAGGGGGTTGCAGGATTAAACAGAATACTGTAGAGCTGAAATAAGATATGTGAATTCCGGCGAAGACGTATGGGAAGCCACTTGAGCTTTGTACGAAATTCAGAAATGTGATCATATTTGCGCAGGCCAAATATAAATCTTATGCAAAAGTTTTGAAGTCGCTCAAGTTTATCTAGTTGTGCTTCAGTGAGATCGAGATAACTGACATCAGCGTAGTCAAGGATGGGAAGTAAAAGGGATTGTGCAAGCGCAGTTTTAGTGGCAGTTGGAAGAAAGTTCCGCAAACGTCTCAGGGACATACCAGATGCAAAAATTTTGCGACTTACGGTCTGTAGCTGGGGACCCCACGATCCAGACTCCAAGGTTCTTAACCTTTTCGCTTACTGGAATAGCAGTTCCGTTAAATTGAACTTGGGGAAGCTGCGACCAGTTTATCTTGGGGGTCATCCTTGAGCTGCCAACAACAATGACCTGAGTCTTAGATGGATTAACCTGCAGCCCATGTGCCTCACTCCACTCGCAAATTGAACCCAAATCTTTGTTTATAATATTGATTGAATCAGCTAAACCCGAAATCGCAGCTTGTTTATATATTTGCAAATCGTCTGCATAAAGGTGGTAGGAAGAAATAAGTTTTTTGATAGAGTTTATAAACATTGCGAAGAGTAAAGGAGATAAAACGCCACCCTGAGGTACACCGGCAGAAGTATAACACCAAGAAGAGCAAGACTCTTCTATGCATATACGTTGTCGGCGGCCATACAGGTAACTACGAAACCAGTCAATCGCCGTTGGAGATATGTTAAGCGAGCGCAGCATGCCAAGCAGGATATCGAAATCGACATTATTAAATGCGTTACTAAAATCCAGTAAGCAAAGAACCGTCAGATTTCCTTCTTCCATGCCTAACCGTATGTCATCAGTGACGTTAACTAAGGCAGTAGCGGTGCTGTGACCAGGACGAAAACCGGATTGGAAAGGATTCAGCAGACTATTCTTACAAAGAAAAGCACTAAGCTGATTGTGGACAAGGCGTTCTAGGACTTTGGAGAGGAAAGGCAAGAAAGGCGTAAATAAGTAATAAAAGAAGTATAATATTGTAGCGGCATCTACATCGCTACATGCGAACTACGCATCAAAGACCTGACGTCACACAACATCCTGACGTCACAAATCCTGCATCGCGCAATTAGAGTTTACCGCGCGATAAATATATGTAGAATCTCCCAACTTCAAACCTCTGGGCAGTTGCCCGCCAGACATCACACCCGTCTGGTCGGAGGATCCTCCCTTTTCTATGGGGGATGAGTGAACTTTACACCCTGTTCCTCATACCCCTAAATTGGTGACCCCGAATATGAACGTCAACGCAGCCTTCGTGCAACTACTTCAGTGTGACGTCATCATCATCATCACTCCCGCAAGCTTTCGTGAGGCGAGTCACACAGCCAGTCAGCACCCACGGCTTCAACGGGTATCCTGACCACCAGCATGCAGCGAACGCGCATTCCTGGTCATCACCCTCAGCCACAACCCAGCGCTGTACCACATCCGACCCACTGGATCATAACGCAGCGCTACCCCGACTCACTGGGGAATCACCGCAGACAGTTCCGACTCACCGCGACCTATGCGGCACCCGGTTCCGACTCACTGGAACCACAGCTGGCACTGTGAAGCATCGCAAGATTCAAGACTCAGCCCACTATCGACCTCCGGTCTCCGGAGGGGAGTGATGTAGCGGCATCTACATCGCTACATGCGAACTACGCATCAAAGACCTGACGTCACACAACATCCTGACGTCACAAATCCTGCATCGCGCAATTAGAGTTTACCGCGCGATAAACATATATAGAATCTCCCAACTTCAAACCTCTGGGCAGTTGCCCGCCAGACATCACACCCGTCTGGTCGGAGGATCCTCCCTTTTCTATGGGGGATGAGTGAACTTTACACCCTGTTCCTCATACCCCTAAAATATAAATATTTTTTACGCCTATGTCTGTCGGACACTATACTCGTACCAGGTGAGACATCGTGCTTTTGGGCCACGCCCACCAGTGAGTTCGAGCCCGCGACTAGTTCAACCTTAATGCTCATTATAAAAATATAAACAGTGACGTCGGTAAACGTCATAGTGTTTTTTTGTGTCATATTCATCATCTTCCTGTCCTTGACCCAGAACAAGCCGAGCAGAAAACTTTGCCCCCATTGGGAATCGAAGCCGGGAGAGACCTCTGGGTCTGAGACAGGTGGTCTAACCACTGGACTACAGACGCGGTTAATTTTATACGACTGATAAAGAATTGCAGTTGCGATTTGAATATACAGACAATTTCAGTTGACAGTAAATTTGCTCATTTGGATTGCTCTAGGGGAAGACTAAAAAAACGATGGATGGACCGTGTGAATGATGATATGGCTAAAAAGTAGCTGAATACCGAGATGACGACCGATAGAGAAATATGGAAGAAAAGAAAGGTTGCGCCGATCGCAAATAAATAAAAAAAAAAAATTATTCCGTCATGCAGATTATTAAAAAATATTGGCCACGTATTTTTTCTTTATCTACTTAGTAAAAAAAAAAAGATTACGGCAATACATTGAGTAGGCAATGCGTTAAAATGTGGCATGACGTCAATGGCCGGTAGATTTTTTACTGATTTGTGACGTAGCGATTCCTCACTCTCCAACTGTAATATACATATTTTGTTAATATGTTATAGCAAAATATACGTGTCGAATATTTTTTTATTATCTGACTGACGGACTTAATAGTTTTTTTTTTCCCAGTCAACATCTCTATTGGATCATGGGAGAATGAGAATGAAGGAGGATATAATAAGTAATTTTTTTTACGGATCCATTTCTCGGACTGTACCATCGAAGAAGTTCATATCTATACACCGTAAGGACTATTTCTGCTTGCAGCGCTCGGCCGCCATAGAACCGGGGCGGTAACAGATGTGGTCATCGCATCCACGGGATTTTGTTTTCAAACTGCTATGATATGAAGTTCTTCAGTACATTATGATATTTCCCATGAAGCCTAATTTAAAAGCAATACAATACTATAACCAAGCGTTAATATGTACATCGACTATTAGAAAAAGTTCAGCTTTGTATATTATATTTGGCGCAGCCGCGAGGCACACTTTCCTGCTAATATGTTAGAACGCACTTTTACACTTTTTATTTGTAGTAAAATAATTATGTTGTGTTGTGTGCCTCTTAGTCTGTGCTAAATAAATGTATTTTCTTTCTTTTCTTCTTTCTTTCTTTGTATATCCTCGTCTCTGTCACTCATATCTTTGTGATAGTCTCTTTCTAATGCTCTATATGTCATTATTAAAGACCTACGTACGGCTAATTTGCACCTTTCTATCACACCATACCCTGCCTACCTCCTCAGTAATAACAAGTGTGATGTTACATTAATTCAGCAGAATCAGAGCGCAACGATTTCTCTGTTCGCGCCTATAAATAATGTGATTACGTAGTTATTCTGTTTTTGTTACTATATTATCTTAGAAACACCTAAGAAAATGGTGGCTAGGTTATAAACGTTGAGGCTGAAATACATCAACATACAAACAAAATTTTGAAGGATCAACAGTAGCTTCTAATGTTTCTACGTATCCTGACTACAATAATTAATGTTTGCTAATCAGTTTGTCTTAGTGTATGAAGTAATCTGTGGATAATGTAGTGGGTAGTATATTTGTTAAGTCTCAAGTCTAAGATACTTTGTATATTTGTAGTATTAATACTGCTGTTTGTTTTCCCTATAAAAATAAATAAACATCGCCGTCCTTCTCCATAATAAGGCATAGACAAGTAACTGATGTTACGTCGGATGCAGACACGCGGATTACAATTATATTTTACTTTTTATTGTATTTCACACACCTATTTATTTTTATTTTTTATTACATTTATTTAATTCTGTATCTATCTATCCGTGACATCACTGCGGGCCCTATCAGAATACCAGCGCTGCGACTTTTTTTTATTTTTTATGTCGCAGCATCTTGCTGAGATAGGAGCCTTTTGGGCTCGTACAGGACTTCCATCTTTAAATTTTAATGTTACTTTGTTTTTTATTGATTTTTATTTATGTTTAGTGTGTTTTTAGTTTAATGTGTGATTTCCTGTGCGAGTCTCAATAAATACTTTTTCTTTCTTTCTTTATAATAAGCCTGTAGCGTACCCACTGCTGGGATACAGGCATCCTCTCTGTGAGAGGGAGTGGGCCGTAATCCACCACGCGGGCCCAGTGCGGGTTGGCGCAGGTCACCACAATGTCTTCGAATGTTCGGCTCTAGGACATGCCGATTTCCGCACGATGTTTTCCTTCACCGTTTTGAGAGCAGTGGTGATGAAGTAATTTACAAGAAGTGAATGGCCTGCTTGGGTTCGATGACGAACTCGTAAGCCGCGGCTTTTACAACTAGACCACCACTGCTCTCCTCCTATTGTATATACCCGCATTCTATTTTGTATGAGGAGGACGCAGCATGTCTTCTCCATCCATACATCTCTATCAGCCGTTATCTCAGTAGTCACCACCATTCTATCCATATCATACTTACTTCGCACATTCCATCTTTACTTGGTCTCTCTTTTCATTCATCAACATTTACATACAGTGTGTCCCTGGGTAAAGTGCACAAGCGAAAATGGGTGAAACTAGACCATTATTCATCGTCAAAAATATTGGCAAAAAAAACCTAAATAAAATCTAAAATGTCTACAAAAAAAGACTATATCTCAAAAAAAAAAACTAATAACAAATTTATTGAAAAAATCTGACAAAAATTTCAACATTTCGGACCGTCAGACTGCCAAGTACGCACCTGTGAGTTTTCGGTTTCATGTGCGTATTGTATAGTTATCACTTGCTTCAAAAACGGTGAAGGAAAACATCGTGAGGAAACCAGCATACCTAAGAGATATTTCTCGACGGCATGCGAAGCCAAGTCAGACGCCCATGGGCGGCTTTAAAACTCTGACACCAGGTTATTCACTAACCACACGAAAAGACGATTAACCAAATCAACGCCGATTACACTGTCTTATTCAGTAACTCAGTGCTAAAACTATCTCGTAGTCTTTCAAGGCCCACTTTGCATATTTTGCGTAATCTCGCCAGTAGCTACTGATTAGGTCATCAAAGTTAAGCAACGCGCGTCGCGGCCGCGAATTAGAAGGTGACCGCGAGGTAATTACTTTGGCAAGCAAGTACTTGAATGAATGTTTAACATATTATCTCGCCTGTAATTTACCAAAGGAGTAGGGTTTCCTCGCGATGTTTTTCCTTCACCGATGTCAGTAATGTCCAAGATAAACTGTAAGTAAAGTACATATGAATTGAAATAGTCACATTAGTACTTGCCCGGCTTTGAACCCACGACCCCGTGCATGAGAGGAAAGTGCAACAAACCAGATGCTAAAATTGCCTCATGTGAAATCTTGCATGCAAATAATTCTAGTTCATATTACTAAAGACGTTTAATTACGACACATTAGTTGTAATGTCTCGTTTAAATTCACTGACTTTGCAAAACTTAGGTTAATAGTTATTATTTTAAATATTACTTAATTAATGTCCGTTTAATTTTGTAACATAATATTTTTACGCCACGACAGGGCTAGGACGAGGAGCTCGCGCTCGTGGCTAAGTAATAACTGCCGCACGGGTCGATCCATCAGGTTAAGCTACGCTTGCCAGGGTTGGTCTGTGGATGGGTGACCATCTTTACATACCGAGACTCCTCCGTCCCTAGGAAATCACGTTAAGCCGTTGGTCACGGTTGTCATTCGTAGATCTTTGACAGTCGTTACGGGTCGTCAGAAACCTGAAAGTCTGACAACCAGTCTTACCAAGGGGTATCGTATTATCCAGTTACTGGGTTGTGGAGGTAGGCATACAGATAGGCAGTCGCTCAATGTAAAATACTGGTATTCAGCTGCATCTGGTAAGACTGGAACACGACCCAACATAGTTGGGAAAAGTTTAGTCATGTTTATTATTTTATATATATTTATATATAGATATATATATATGTATATATTTATGTGGTTAAGTGTATGCGTTACGTATTTATTGTGTATGTAAATGGTACACCACTGACTACCTGCAGTATTGTCTCTCCTTCTCCCTTTAATCCATCCAAAGGTTGTCTGCATAGATATAAGAAAGAAGGAGATATGCCCGGTAGTTGAAAATGTATCGAAACCCAATGTCTTCAATCTATCCCCACTCTCTAGCCTACAACTACACATGCGATCAGTAAACCCAATAAATACGAGGTCCCGCTCACACTTGCAATTTACAAATCAGAACGTACTACACAATCAATTATAAACCTTATCCCATCAAACACAGCGTGCATTTACCATGCACCGTACAACTCACCCACACGAAAACATCGTTCGCTATCGTTGTGCTGTGCAAAAGCCATTTATTTTACATATACGCTAGTGATTGACTAAATCGGAAACTTATCGATTCTCCCATTTATTATTGTATTAAAATTTTTGGAAGTTGCTGAAAAAATTATAAATAAAAAACGATATACATATAATAAGATGATATAAATAAACAATAAGTAAGTAAAAAAAAGAAATATTAAGTAAACCAAAAAAAAAAAAACAACATTATGAGAAAATCTAAATGAGTATAAAACAAGATTTCACATCGGTCTTCCAATCAGGCTTTAACTGTTGACAAATTGAAGAATAAACTTTAATAGTAATATAAATTCATACGATTATCGACATTATTGTCGATAGCCTACGTCACTAATCCGTCGCAAGACGCTGCGGCCGTACTAACGATGCAACCGCTTAAAGCAAATATCGTTTTGTAATTTTTACATTGCTTGTGCAGTTACTTAGCGACATACTTTGGTAGTGGTAAAGAAGCAATGTATTTACTACAATAAAAGTACAGTCGCTGTGATATATGAAAACAAAAATAACGTAGTAAAGGCAAGAAATATTTTACGATTTGTTGTTTTTCATGATTTTCAACACAAATATAGCAAAATACTTGTGCTGATTTATGAAAAGTGGTTCTACGATTTATAAAGTTTATAGTTTAGCTTCGATTTTTACAAGAAACCACTGAACAACACGGTATTCTTAAATGTTATCACGATCGCGTTCGAAAGCGCACTAGTTAGCGGAAACGGCCATTTGCCTGAGGCATGACCATTGTGGTCAAGTCGCGCGGACACAGACACGCCCCCATGCCACTTCTCCTGTTATTTATATTTCTGTGGTTGTCTGTAAAAGATCGCTTTTAGCGATAAGACCGCCCATTGTGTCACCCTATGTAACATTTCTAAATTTATTTCTGTAATTTGTATGGTGTGCATAATAAAGAATATTCTATCTATCTATCTATTGTTGGGAAAAGGCTAGGCAGATTGATTGCCACGACAGGACTAATAAAATAAGTTTAAGTAACATAAATATTATTGTATTCTTCGTGCGTGTAGTGGTCGCAAGCATTACTGTTGAGCATGAAGTCCTGAATTCGATTCCCAGGTCGCGCAAAGTGTACACTTAAACAGAGTACTTACACCCACATTTCGCCAGTAATGTTTAAGTCCCACGTAATAGGGGGCGAGCCTGATGCCATCAACCGGGCACAAATCCAGACTCCGGGCTGCTACTGAGAAATTCCTGATGGAAAACCCAATAACGCTTTGCTCGACCGACTAGAGAATTCGAATCCATGAACTCATTAGGCCACACACTAGGTCAACGAGGCAACGAACTCATGATACCTAGGTCTTTTTAACCCCCAACGGAAAAAGAGGGGTGTTATAAGTTTAACGTGTGTATCTGTGTGTCTGTCTGCGCCATCGTAGCTCTCAAACGGCTTAACCGATTGTGTTTTTGTTTGTAAGGCGACTTGATCGAGATTATCAGCTCTTTTTTAGTTGTGCATCTTCCACAGGTCTGATCGATTTGAAATTTGCTATTCTGTTACTTCAATGATATTAGAAGAACATAGTAACCTTGAACTGATGCTGCAGCATCACCTGGAATTTGCAGGATACTTAACTCCTCTACCAACTTACAGCACAGGTATCGTGTTTGGGCTCTTTGGAATGGTCTCAATAAATAGGTTATAGATAGATGGCGAACAGGGTCTGGAGATGGAGTAGGAAAGAGAAATGAGGAAAGGTTTGTGTCGCGGGTTTTTTTAATATTAAATGTATGCTTGTTACACCATGTACCATCAAAGAAGTCTATAAATATCTAACCAGTTTAAAAACAAAATTCCATGAACACGATGACCACATCTGTTACCGGCCCGGTTCTATAGCCGCCGAGCGCTGCAAGCAAGAATAGTCCTTACGGCGGTTACATATGAACTTCTTCGATAGTACGTGTATACCTACGTGTAGATATTTCCTGACATTGGTTTTCTTCAATTGTATAGTTTCTAAGCAACATGTAACGTAAACTAAGCATGTTTTAACCTTAACTTAAAATTAATTATCTAACAAATTGTCACTGTCATGGCGGCAGTTAACTAAAGTGATGGGTTTTGTCGAGTCAGTGATAAAGGAAACAACATGGAAAATTTTGTTTTTAAGATGAATAGTCTTCCAACGTATGGCTGTAATATTTGTTGTACGCACGGCTACACATCAAGCTATACATTTCCAGTATAAGCTGACCTCACATTGTACGGAAATCCCATACAATGCGAGATCAGCATAAACTGGAAATGTATAGCTTGATGTGTAGCCGTGTGTACCTAATAAATTAATCTTTGACTTTTAATATCCCATTAATATTTTAAACTAGTTGACCCGACAGATGTCCTGCCCCAACAATAATTCATACAAATGAAACAAAGTCGTTCAGTTTTTCCCAATTTTGATATTTTTCTGGAAAACATTTCCATTTTTATTTTCCGTAAAAAACTAAATTCAGACAAATACTTCGACGCCTCTTTCCTTTTGTTTTTGTATTTATTTGTATAGTTTGTTAGTTAGTCATTTAATTTAGTACTTAATGTAAATAGTCGTGTTAAATATTGTAAAAGGAATGAATTCAGACAATTTGTATTGTAACGTAATGCTCAAAATCGAATCTGTAAAGTTACATTACAGGCAAATGCTCAGGTAAGTATATTCAAATACCAACATGTCATAATTTGACAACTGCCTAACAATTGATTTCCCTGAATGTACATTCACAATGTCATATTGTTAAAGACAACTTTACCTAAGGAAGACAATACAAACAACCAACACTACTGTTAAAACTGCCATAAAATAAATTAAAGATTGTAATTTTCCTTTCAATGTTACATTGTCCAAGTTACTTCCGCGAATTAAGTTGACGACCTTTACTTAAAATATTTTTGGAAAATACCGATGTTTTTACAATTTATTTATTTAAACGATTTTTGTTTAAAACTTATATGGTGGTGAAAAAGGAAGGTTATTTAAAATGACTTTCTTGAAAGTTTATGGGCTCATTGTTGTATTATTTAAATTAAAAAACGGTTTCGTCGTAAGGATCATGGCGGGTGATACAACGACCTTCTGAAGGGATTTACGAATAAGGATGTTGACTGAGGAAAAAAAAGAAAAACTATTAAGTCCGTCAGTCAGATAATAAAAAAATATTAGACACGTATTTTTTGCTTTATCATATTAATAAAAAAATATTAAGATAAAAGGCATTAAAGTTCGGCTCGCTAAGTCACAAGTTGGTATAAAATCTACGCGAGAGTGACGTCATGCTAAATTTTAAATCAATCATTGTCGTTTTGTTTACGTAAAAAAAGCTAAAATACGTGTACAATATTTTTTAAACCACGGAATTGGTCGAAGTAGCGGTGCTTGGTGGGAGGCCTATGTTTAGCAGTGGACGCCTTTTGACTGAAATGATGATGACGATGAACCTATATGCAATGAACACTATGATCAAGATGCGCGGACACAGACACGCCCCATGCCACTTCTCCTGTTATTTATATTTCTATGATTTAGGTAGTTAAATAAAGGTAAACATAACGTAAAAAGGGTTTTTGTAGTCTATGACACTTTAAAAATATGATAAAACTAAATTAAATTATACTCCATACAAATTAAGGAGCAATTCTTATATTTTTAAGAACTTTTGCATTCTAGTGTCAGTTTCAATCTGTCAAAAACATAACTTACATACATTTTTGATAAGTTGATGACATTGATGTCGCTGCGATGAGGGACGACTAGATTATAAACGTTTTTAGAATCGGCCTTGAAGGGTGTAACGTATAATTATTGTCTTTAAATATACTTGAGTATTTACTCACCAACATAGGTATGTTCGGTACCACGACGGCATCATCGTCGAGCCCGTTGCTCAACTCCGGCTGGAACGTATACGTTCTCTTGTAGTGGAACGATAACGTGCCATTTTCGTTGTCTGTGATGTTCACCTTCTCCCATTCTTCGCTGTGGAGGAGAAATAGAGACTGAGATTGGCTTAAAAATTGTAATTATGTAGATATCTATTTTAGAATTGCTAATAAACAACGTCACACGAATATCATAATTTTTGGAGAACTCCTTAACACTGGTGGTCATATTTGTGTGACTTCTCAGATGTGACGTCACATATTTTGCAATTTTAAATAAAACCTTATAATAATACGGATAGAGTTGGTAATATTTTAGTTTTACGTTGGAGTTGATGTTTAGAGTTTTAATACTTTAGGTTTATACATGTGTATTGGAGCACTCCTTGACACTGGTGGTCATATTTGTGTGACTTCTCAGGCGTGACGTCACATATTTTGCCATTTTAAATAAAACCTTATAATAATACGGATAGAATTGGTAATATTTTAGTTTTACGTTAGAATTGAAGTTTAGAGTCCTTTAGATTTATACATGTGAAATTATCCGTGTGAATTTTCGGCCCCCTGTGCTATTACTTCATTTTCGCTTTCTTTGTTTTTGCCCGGCTCCTAAGGCTCGTAGCGTGATGTTACAGCCTATAAAATTTTCCTCGCGAATTGGGCTATCTAATGCAAAAAAAAAAATCTAATCCGACTGGTAGTTCCGGAGATTACCCCCTACATTCAAACTTACAAACAAACCTCTTTACAATATTATTATAATTATAAATACAGTATGTAAACTAACAGAGTAACATTTACTACTAACAGTTCCCGTTAACCTGCAATAGCATAGCATCAATAAGAGCAAAAAAAAAAAATAACATAAAAAAAACGCTCGCTTGTTTTTCAACGTGGAAAGACAAGTGCGCGTACATCTCGAGTATTTCTTTTACGTATCAATTTATAACTTTTTGTAAATATTTTATTACTAAAGATTTTTTTTTTTTGGCATGTATGGATACTATGCTATTGCAGGTTAACGGGAACGCACGCCCTCTGTTAGCTAAGATTTTCAAAAATAATTTGCTATGTTTTTCTCAAGTGCAGTTTTAAATTGATTCAATTAGGATTATCGTAATTCCTGCCAATCCAGTTTGGAAGGAAGTAAGGCTTGCATTTATATCAACTCATTTATTTTATATTTCGTAATGTAATAAGCGCTTTCCGTTATAGGAGCAACGAGGTCCTGTTTCGATTAAAATTTTATTAATCTTAGTGATAGGGTAGGTCGATTTTTATAACTAAAATAATTAAGTTTCTGATCAATCTGTTGCCAACTAAAAAAAAGGGGTGATAGACGCACGATCAAATATGCGTACTTATGACTTGGCAACCTTTCTCGTCCGTGTGTCATGCTAAGTACGCGTACTTTAAAACCGCTGAGTAAGTTCGTCGGCGATCAACAGGTTTGACATTGTGCTCGTAGCCCGCCCTGGCTCGTAGTTTTGTACCGTGTCTATCATCGCCGCGAGTCGCGAGCCGCCATTTTGTTTCGACATTTGTGTAATATTTGTTTAGTTTGGTTTGATTCGACAACATCGCGATGCAGTGTGAGCAAGCTTCTTTACGTGTGTCACCGACGGCGAGCCGAGTAAGTTCGCGAACTTAAAAACCGCGTACTTTTTGATTAGTAACACAACACAACATAAAACATATAACATAACGGCTTTAATCTCCGAAGGGTTAAGCAGAGGTGTACCTATAGTACACCCACATTTCGCCAGTTATGTTCAAGTCCCATGTAATAGGGGGCGAGCCTATTGCCATCAACCGGGCACAAATCCAGACTCCGGGCTGCTACTGCGAAATTCCTGATGGAAAAACCCAATAACTCTTTTCCCGACTTGGGAATCGAACTCAGGGCCTCTGCAGTAGCGATTAGTAATAGGTATATTATAGTGTTGTAAACAGCCAGGCCATTAAGAGGGTTTATACAGAAATTGGGCAACGTCGCAAATAGCTGTCAAATGTTTAGCTGTTTTGATTAATTTGGCAACAACAACAACATAAAATTCAGTGTTATAATTGCAATTCATTATTAATATTCTAGTTCACTATTAGAGATATTTCTTATTTCCTTATAGTAATATTGTCAAATTAATATTATCAGGTAAATAGTTGACAGCTATTTGCGACGTTGCCAACTTTTTGGTTAAGTAGATGTCAACTCGACATTGGTCAAAAGTATAATGCTATTTTGATGTTTTCTCAGTGCTGTAGCTTCAAAAGGAAGAACACTGACGAAGATATAAATGACGTGACTGTATCTACTATGTTATAGTAAAATATTAAATAATATAAGTTACTTACGAATAAACATAAGGTCCCAGCTCATCCAACACAGGCTTGGAGCCGTTGTTGAGGAACTCATCAGCGTTGGTGACGTTGTACACGTAGACCTGCACGAAGGGCCGCACGGGGGGGCGCGCCCACCACTCGAACGTCATCGAGCCTTGTCTGAGGACCAGCTCCTGCGGGTGAGAGGAATAGGGGATTAGTTCATGGAGTTTGAGAACTTAAGAGATGGGAGAAAATATCAGATTTTTTCTGTGGGTGTCGTAAATAAAATACTTAAAAAAATAACATAAGACAAAATGTCTTCCATGAAGAATGAAGCAGAAATTTCTTTAAAAATAGGGATCGAGCCTGTTGCCTTGCCTTATTTAAGACGCCACTAAATGCCAGTGGCCTTGAGCTCACGCAATGTGTCGTACGTCCAGCCAGTAATAGGACTCACCCATCAAGGAGTGCTGTCCCAAATTAGGCGCATTACGAATTTATTGTACATAAAAAAAATATAACGCATAACATTTTTTTATTATCTTTAATAAAATAAAAATCTTTAAAATAGTGAATGTTTCAGTAAAATACGCTTGATAGTTTTTACGTGATTCTCAGTTTTTTATCTGCGTTGGACATAACTTTACAAATTAATTACACCATGTAATATAAACATAATCTAAAATATTCACCTTACGGTACCTATTTATTTTTGAGGAACCGATGTAAGTTTTTCTGTTTCCCAAACAAAGGGTATCCAACGCTTTTATATATAAAACAGTTTCATTTTTGTCCAACCTTGACATAAAACTAAAAACGAAACAAAGTTCAATTGCAAAAACTCATGTAGACGTATAACTTCGTAATAACACAGTAACTCATACTTTACGACACTTAAATTATCTAAAAACATGACGATTTGGCATTGATCGACTGTTGTGTCGGGCTGCCATGGATTGCCTTCACTTAGGGTGGACACAGACTCAGCGATGCGCGGCTTGGAATTTCTTGGTGTTTTTAATGGTTGGCAAGAAGTGGTAGGTAAATACATAATTATGTATAAGTACATATTCTCTCACTATTTCCCAAAAAATTTAGACGGTATTAAAATAATTCGCAGTGGATTTTTTTTGGAAAAAATATACGGTGTAATCCAAAAGTCCAATACAAACACGGCCAAATATATAGAAGATCTGTGTTTTTTATAACTGACCAGTTGCGCCCCGCAGTTTCGCCCGCATAAGATTTGATCCCGTGGGAATATCGGGATCAAAAGTATCCTATGTTATAACCCAGGTCATGGTCTACCCATGTGCCAACTTTCATCTAAATCCGTTCAGCCATTTTAGCGTGAAAGCGTAACAAACAAACATACAAAAAATCGAAAAATTATATTCGTTTAGACGAGAAATTTCACCGCTGGTGGGACTACTATCGTGTACTATCAAAGAACTTCATATCTAAGCACCGTAAAGACAATTTCTGCTTACAGCGTTCGGCCGCTATAGAAATCTCATCAACCAATAGTATCGCAGCATCAGATTTTTGATGTTCCTTGTTTTTGTACTTAAATGACAAAAAAAAGACGGTAAACATTAAAATTCCAAACTTTCTCATCTTTGTTTCTTTTGTTCGTTCCTAGTGGTCGAAAAAAGCACAGACATCTGTGATCATTGTAACAGAGCCTACAAAACACACGAACAACAAAAACGACCAATTATTACTATGTATTTTTTTGTTTGGTCGACGCATAGGGGCGTTAAACAGATGTGGTCATCGTGTTCACGGGATTTTGTTTTCAAACTGCTTAGATATGTAGTTCTTCGATAGTACATACTGTAATCATGCTAACAGTATGCGCGTCGATGTCCCTTACACCATGTATAGTTATAGAGCTTGTTGTTTGAGGAAGTTATACATCTGTCAATGTATTTCTGCGGCCGAATTAAACAGTAAAGCTATATTATAGATCTCAATTTGAAAGAAAATAAGAGACGGTGAATTTATAGGCATAATCAGTCTGTAATGTGGGCACAGTGCGGGTTGGTAGATGTCATATGTCTACGATTTTTTTATTGGTTTTAGGACGTTCCTCACAATGTTTGTCTGAGAATGTTGCCTGGGTTCGAACCTACAACTGCTACCTAGTGAACGTAATTTGAGATAACCCTCATTAGGCTGTCGATTGACCAAAAGTACACAATAACATAAACTACATAATTATTACAATTGCACAATACTTTAGTTACACCATAATGTTGTACGTACATGTTTATTTCAATAAATAAAATTCAAATTACAGTTTGACATGCAAAAAATGGGTATAACAAAATCGCGTGGCGCGTGCGTTAACAGTCGTTACGGGTCGTCAGAAGCCCGAAAGTCTGACAACCAGTGTTACCAAGAGATATCGTATTACCTAATAACCGGGTTGTGGAGGTCAGATTGGCAGTCGCTCCATGTAAAATGCTGGTATACAGCTGCTTCCGGTTAGACTGGTAGCCGACCAACATAGTTGGGAAAAGCCGACGCAGATAATGATGATTAAAATCGCGTGTCTACCCATTTGAATGAAGCCTTAAGCTTACTGTATTCAAACCGTACATCCCACGCCTAATTATAATAATATTCGCGTGAGAACGTGTGTGCATGTATGATTAATTTACATCATACAATTTGCATGAAATTACTCGTTTTGAGCAACAAAAGAATAACTGAAGTGTTAGCCGTGACTCCTTGAGTGTTTTTAAAAGGTAAGTCAATGGGTTGGGTAGCAGCGGCCTCCTGAGGACCTGATTGTCATCCAGGTGCTATCAGCTACCCTACTTGTATCTTCGCTTCATCTAGCCAGAGGGCGTCCTACCTTACTTTTGCCGATCTGCGGTCTCCACTCAAGAACACGTCTACCCCAACGGTCATCGGCTCTACGGCTAATATGGCCGGTCCATTGCCACTTCAGCTTGCTAATTCTGTGAGCTACTCGTAACTCGACAACTTTGGTACTACTGGTGGATCTTGGGTTTAGTACAGAGCAACATACTGTGTGTATTGTGTAAATATCGTGTGTATGTCACATCCTTTGACGTAAGTTCCTTAGTTCGACTGTTTGTAAAAGTACGTGTTTCCGCTAGTTTCCGTGATGTTGTAAGTTACACTTGTAACATACAGACGTGTTTAATTATTATGTCATCACCATCATCATCGTTTCAGCCGAAAGACGCTGGACATAGGCCTCCCCAAGCACCGCCACTTCAACCGGTTCTAAGCTTCCCGCATCCAGCAGTTTCTTGCGGTTTTCACAAGGTCATCGGTCCATCTTGTGGGAGGCCTTCCAACGTTATGTTCCGGTACGCGGTCCCCACTCCAGAACCTTTCGGCCCCATCGGCCATATGTTCTGCGAGCAATGTGTTCTGCCCATTACCACTAAGTTTGGCAATTCTTCGGGCTATGTCGGTTACCTTCGTTCTCCTGCAGATCTCTTCATTTCTGATTACATCACGTAGGGAAACTCCAAGCATAGCCGTCTCCTTTGCCCTTTGGATGACTTTTAGCCTTCTGAATGATTATTATTTTCAACACAGTGCATGGAAGAAACCAGCATAACAATCTGCCTGGCTTTTTCCCAACTATGTTGGGGTCGGCTTCCAGTCTAACCGGATGCAGCTGAATACAATTGTATGGAACAAAGGTTGTTGACAATAAAATGGTTCCTTGACCGTGTACATTTTGTAGGATAATTTGATTACTCGAGTTTTCGCGAAAACCCTAGGGATATTGCGAAAACACGGGTAATAAGACTATGGTGAAAACCTTTCTGCGAGCAACTTGGAAGCGATGAATCATACAATCTGCCTGCGACTAGATAATTAGACAATGGTGAAAACATTTCTGCGGCAGATTGTATGATTTGTCATTTTGAACTGGGTGAAATAGGTTAGGTTAGAACTGTGACCAACTGCGCGAGCCGAGCGAGCGGAGTGAGCGGTGCCGCGGCCGCAGCCGGCGAGCGCTACTTCCAATTTGCTCGCAGATATGTTTTCACCATTGTCTAATAATCCGTGTTTTCGCAATATCCCTAAGGTTTTTGCGAAAATTCGAATTATTAAATCATCCTAAGACATAAACATTTTTTTAGTTTATTCCTCCCACTAACATAACTGCTTACAGTTAAAACCTGTGTTCCTAGGTTACCTAATGACCGTTCAGCACAATGCCGTTATTTCGGTCAAGGCGTCGATCGAGTCTCACGCTGGTTTCGACATCACATCTAGGAAAGACAATGCCGAGTACGTCAATATTTGTGGCACACTGTTAGGAGTACTTATGGGCTTTTGAAACTGTTATCCTAACTATAATTATTAATATTATAAATGCGAAAGTGAGTTGAGAGTTAAGAGTTTGTTTGTTTGTAACGCTTTCACGCTGAAACGGCTATATAGATTCGGATGAAATTTGGCACATGGGTAGACCTGGGTTAGGACATAGGTTACTTTTTATCCCGATATTCCCACGGGATCGAGACTTATGCGGGTGAAACCGCGGGGCGCTGTTAGTAATAACATAAAACCGACGGTAATTTGCCATGGATAATTTTTCTCCTGGTCTTGTGGTCACAAGCGCTACTGCTAAGCATGAGGTCCTGGGTTTGATTCCCAGGTCGGGCAAACTGTTATAAGAATTTCTGTCTGAAGCCCGGAGTTTGGAATTGTCTGGTTGATGATGGCAATAGGATCGCCCCCTGTTGCATGGGACTTAAACATTATAGGAAACGACGGTATTTCAATCAATAAATCTGCCTAGCCTTTTCCCAACTATGTTGGGGTCGGCTTCCAGTCTAACCGGATGCAGCTGAATACCAGTATTTTACATGGAGCGACTGCCTATCTGACCTCCACAACCCAGTAACTGGGTAATACGATACTCTTTGGTAAGACTGGTGTCAGACTTTCAGGCTTCTGACTACCCGTAACGACTGTCAAAGATCCACGAATGACAGCCGGGACTAACGGCTTAACGTGCTTTCCGAGGCACGGAAAAGTATAGGAAACTACGGTATTTATTACACTATTTATTATACCAATCTTCTGATACAAGACTTCGGTTATAACATAACATCACACCTATATACCGA
Organism: Agrochola macilenta; assembly: GCA_916701695.1. NCBI lineage: Eukaryota > Metazoa > Arthropoda > Insecta > Lepidoptera > Noctuidae > Agrochola > Agrochola macilenta. The sequence continues at coordinate 12,314,790 of OU753579.1, read as the reverse complement.
AGGGTTAGGCAGAGGTGCACCTATAATAGTGCACACACATTTCGCCTGTTATGTTTAAGTCCCATGTAATAGGGGACGACCCTATTGCCATCAATCGGGTTCAAATCCTGACTCCAGGCTGCTACTGAGAAATTCCTGATGGACAAACCCAATAACACTTTGCCCGACCTGGGAATCGAACCCAGGACCTCATGCTCAACAGTAACCCTTGCTACCACTAGAGAGCCAGTTACTGCACCCACTATACTCCATTTGAAATAAGATTAGATATTTAAATAAACCGTTCAACCGATTTTCACTTCTATTGCGATGGTGGCATGATAAAAGGTAGCTGCCGTAAACAGTTGGTATTGTAACCATTTTTTTGCTTTTAATGCCATCCTTAAACCTTTGAACGGACTGTAAAAAAGGTTACAAAAAAAGGTTTATTTAAATGTCTAATCTTATTTCAAATGGAGTATATAGGTATAGTTAAAGTAGGTAACAGCTGAGAGGAAAACATAAACATAATGAAGTTTATATTCTCATAACTCATCATCTACAAATTGTTTCCAATCACGGCATGACATTGTTTCTGTGAAATCATGTAACCGGATGAAAATTAAAATAATTTACTTAATACATACAACTCACTCTTACATAAAACTGCATAGCATAATCGGCCCATAATGTTCCCACTACTGGGACTCAGGCCTCCTCTCTGTGAGTGGGAGTGGGCCGTAATCCACCACGCGGGCACAGTGCGGGTTGGTGGATGTTACATGTTTTGAATTTATATTTCTAGGATAGGTATGCCATATTTCGAAATGCAATCAGCCTATGTGTTCCCACTGCTGGAACAGAGGCCTCCTCTCAGTGACAGGGAGTGGGCCGTAATACACCATACGGGCACAGTACGGGTTGGTGGATATCACATGTCTTTGAATTTATATTTCTAGGATATGCCATGTTTCGAAATACAAACAGCGTATAATCTGGAACACAGGCCTCCTATCTCTGTGAGAGGGAGCGTGCCGTAATTCACCACGCGGGCACAATACGGGTTGGTGGATGTCACATGACTTCGAATTACTATTTTCTAGGACATGCCATGTTTCGAAATATAGATGATATTGTTATTTCTCATTTCCCTTTACAGAGTCATTGTTTTAGAATACATAGAATGATAACAAAACCAGTTTGTTTACATTTCATCAAATTGAATTGATACACGGTTTACTAGTTTCTTTATCGGTGGCGGTGGAAAGCGATGCGTTTGACCGCGCTCGAGCGAAACCATCCTTGGACACTGACACTCACTCTCACTGGTCTTCCGCCCGTAATGAACCGAAAACGTCATTAGCGGCATAAAATTACCATCATCATGTAAAGAACTTCTGTAATATGTATCTGCAATCGTTTTGATTATAGCCCGGATATAACCAACATTTTTATTGCAGAGGATGGCCGATAGTCTTGTCTACTAGTCAGGGAAACACGGGCAGTGTGCCCGAAAACATGCCCTACACCTAAAAACACCATCAACCCGCACTAGGCCCGCGTAGTGGATTACGGCCCACTCTCTCTCACAGAGAAGAGGCCTGAGTCCCAGTGATGGGAACATTATAAGTATGCTGATATGTTAATGACATGTTTAATTACATATATTTTTTGTATTATTTACGAGTATTACGTTACTTATACCAGCAACACATAAAACTTTCAAATTTCGATAATGATTTGCAACATTTTGGTTTTTATGCAATGTCTAATCTTTTCAATCTGTAGACATGCCAGGTTTTTGTGGTATGATATAATCAGCATGTTTACAGACGTCTGTAAACATTATACCTAAATTCTTATATAGGTAGGTAGTGGTACTGTTTGAATTTGTGTGTAGAATTTGGACACAATTGGAAGTCAAAAATTATGTTATGATTTTATTTTATTTTTCCAAATTAATCACTCTGGTATTGACAATTCCTTTGACAAGTCAATGATTTGCATTGCGATTTTTTTTTTGTTAACCAGGCAATTGATTTTGTAGAGATTGTTGTCGCGAAGAAAGAGATTGAAGGTCTACGCACAGCCTATATTCTTCCATTGCTTATTTGCAAGATTGAAGTAAAGCCTGCCTGGCCAATTTGTAAATAAAAACCTTATAAAACAATATACTCACGTGGTCTATGAACATCCGAACCCATGATCCGAAGAAGATGGCACAGGTGATGCCGGCGAGCAGTAACACTACTGCCGATGCCAGAACAAACCCTGGAAAAGAAGAAGAATAACACGTTAGAAGACATGTTTTTTTTTGCGAAGTTGTCATTTTGCAAAGTTGTCATTTTGCGACGCTGTGTATTCGCGAGGTGGATATTTCGTGAAGTTGGTGTTTAACAAAGTTAACGTTTTGTGAAGTTAGCATTTTGTGAAGCGGACATTTTTTCAAAGTTGTAATAATAATAAAATTATGCGACGGATTTTGCGAAGTTGACGTTTTGCGAAGTGGTCATTCTGCGTCAAATTCGTCATTAGGGTAGGTCATGGTGATTAAAATAATTTTACGAAGGAGTTTTCAACAAAATTTTCTGCTTATTTTTATAAACTTATAAAAAGTTAAAAATATTGATGGTCCTAATATTATTCTTTACCTCTTCGTTTTTATGAATGAACCAAAGTCTATTATTCAAACATGACGTCTTTCAACATTAAGACTTTGCATTAAATAAAAATATCAATGATATGTGAATATAATTTATCATGATTAGTGAGTTCTTGTAATTTCAGGGTCAATTTAAAATTAAAATTTTTAACTCTGGCTATAAAGGTTATGCTATGAAGAGAGCGGAAAGCGGGACATTCGTTGTTACTTCAACCGCACATTAGTGGTAACAATTTGACATTGACAGCACCTGTATGTCGTAACCGTAAGAGCTATTTTCGTAGAACATGTGTTACTACGGAATTGCTGTTGGCACAAGCTGTACCAAGCCAGCCCCCGGAAGGTTTGCAGAGACTTAAAGCACACTCACTTTACGCCACGTACGAAAGAAAAACGCTCCGCCACCCGCTTTCTAAGTTACAAAAGCCTTATGATAAAAGAAAACTTGTTGCTGACCGAATGGTAAGTACGAGTATGTAAAGTTATGAAGTAATACTAGTTACATAACACACTGACCTTGATAGTTATAAGTTATTGCTTAGCCAATGCCATAGAAATTGATGTTATAGGTAATTTATAAACGCGGAAGTGTGTCTGTCAGTATTCAACTGCTAGACTTCTGAATAGATTTGGCATAGATAGCTAACTTTATTGTAGTGTAGAAATAATAATCGCTAACTAATTATATACTATTAAACGAGCAACATTTGTATGTATATTTATAATCACGTTCTCGAAAACGGCTTTCACGTATTCGATAAAAGTTGCGATATAAAAATCGATCTAGCTAGGTCTCTTAATTGGGAAAATTCGTTTTCTCCGTATTTTCATTAAAACAAGACTATAATAACATGTCAATAATGACATGGCAGCATGGAATTAGTTTGTACTATACATGGAATTAGTTTGTACCAAACATGGAATTAGTTTGTATTATACATGGAATTAGTTTGTACTATACATGGAATTAGTATGTACTATCCTATACTATTACAGAAGCATTCTCTATTTTGACCCGAGCAGAGCTCAGTCGACCAGGTACTATTCTTAATAATATTATGGGAAAGAGCAGTGGTATCGGCCCCGACTTACGAGTTGTAGGTCGTGACTTCGAAACTTCGAACCCAGGCAGGCACTTGCGGACGGTGGGCAATGGGTAGCTCGCCGTCCGATTAGGACCAGGCCCGGGTCGACGGCGCGTTGTGTTCCACGCGCGCCTCAAAGAGATGTCAGCACCAACTGACGGGGTCCGTAAGGGCCAATGCCTGCCAGGGTTGCAAGTTTGTCCGAAAGGGATAACGCGGCCCCGGCACACAGGCAACGGAAGGAACACGGGTGGGTTTTAGTCAGTAAAAGTCTGACACTCCCTCTCGCTCCGCCCAGAGCGGGAGGAGTCATTTGATGATAACCCAACCAAAAAAAAAAAAAAAAAAGACGGGCACTTTACTCTGTGTATTTAATTTCATCACCAATGCTCTCAAAACGGTGAAGGAAAACATCGTGAGGAAACGGCAAGTCCTAGAACCAAAAATTCGAAGACGTCATATATATCCACCAACCCGCACTGGGGTTGCGTGGTGGATTATGGCCCACTCCCCCTCACAGAGAGGAGGCCTGTTTCCCATAAGTGGGAACATTACCTATACACTGATGCTATGCTTATGCCATGGGAAACGATTTCCGATTCTTGAAAATGACCCTTTGAGTTCTTCATACACGAGCAACTTAAATTGCTCACCCCCGGGCATTATTGGTCAAATATTACGTCAAGACAAAATGAAGCTATTTACTGCGATGCCAATATGTAGCAATTTTTTACTTGCTAGCGATACCGCCATACCATATCGAGCTATATGGAGCAATTTTATAAACTACCTAGACAATACATTAAATTATAAATACCAAGCAATACCTAAGCAATTTTTAGGAATTACCGGCGATCTATCGGGCAATAATTTGCTAAGAAAAATTGCCCGTAAAAGTTTCATACCCCTCTTCGTTTATTCGAGTTTGAATGCACACACTACTAAACAGTTTTGACATCTTATACAATATGACATTTAACTAAGCGTTATGAAATGTTGTAAGCGGGTCACTTTCGAATGGCGGTTAGCAGTTTTCGAGATTAGCAGTGATAGACACGCTGACAGATTGTGATTCCGTGCAGAAACATGAGAATACATTATTTGCGTGTTTTTTTTTCCTTGTTAACATAAAACATATAACATTATCACGGCTGTGTTGCATGACGGGGTTGGCAGAGTTGTAAGGTACATCCACATTCCACTTGCAGGTCCCACCTCAGACTTCATAGGGCCTAGGCCAATTCATCATCATCTGTCTAGCTTTTTCCTAAATATGTATGTTGAGTTCAGCTTCTAGTCTAACCGGATGCAGCTGAATATCAGTATGTTAAATGAAGTGACTGCCTATTTGACCTACACAACCCAGTTACTAGGTAACTCGAAACCTCTGGTAAGACTGCGTACCATTAGTAACAAACGGGCACAAATTCAGACTCCGCGCTGCTACAGAGAAATTGCTAATGGAAATAATAATGTAGGTTGAATTAATACCAACAACAGACAGACAATATTTCTATATTATTTAATATAGTTACAACGAAAAATTGTAGGCATTGAATTTATGCTGACATTACAAAGCTTGCTGCTAAGTCATAAGGTAACATAAACATAAAACCCCACTTTCGATCACTATCTGAATAATTTTGAAGGTTATTACTAATCCATTTCGTCATAAGTTCGAAAAAATTGTCTGCTCAACAACGTAAATAACGCAATGAATGTTGTTGAACTGTCAAAATTAAAGGCATTGCTACTGTTAGTGTGTTACGTAATCAACCCGCAGGACTCTATGCTTACCAGTCGCGCTTGCGACCAAAGACGGAATCAGAAATAAAAAAACTCATAACCTAACGAAATTATACTCACAACATGCCATTACATAGAATCTGAAGGATACGTGAATTGGAACACGAAACTATTTTGAAAACATCGGCCATCTTGTTTGAAGAACTTACGCTTGTTGTGACACTATGTTGATGTTAGATTGTTATTGGAGACTGCTCGTGTTGACGGATAAGCGAAACAAACAGTTAACTTGGTTGAAATGTTGTAAACTGAGTTACTCGTTCGTCTACTGGTCGCCAGCACAACTACTGAACTAAGAATTTCTCAGTACCAGCCCCGAGTCTAGATTTATACCCGGTTGATTGCAATAGGCTCGCCCCCTGTTACATGGGACTTACGAGTATAGGGATATAGGGTGGGGCAAAAGTAATGTCATAATGATGCCATTTTATAGAAAATTAAAAAAATGGGGTCCTGTTTTCACGGAAATATTATTTAATGGTGTAAAATTGATGATATTAAATATTATATAAAAGTTAAAAAAAAATATCGGTCAAATTAACACCATCTGAGTTGATGCATATTTTTGCTCGTTTTACGACATTTGAATTAATCTGGCTCCATTTTAGTGATTTCTTGTTCAATGTTGGCCTCCAAGATTTGCAAGGTTGTGGTTTATGTTGGCGAGATTTCAAAAAGCCCCAAAGGAAGAAGTCTGGCACCGTCAGAACTGGCGATCTGGCCAGCCAGATCAAATCGCCAAATCGAGTTATTATACGGCCCAGAAATTGGTGTTTCAAAATCTCCGTTTTTGCCTGAGGGTCCTGAGCTGTGGGTATGGCTCCATTGCATTATCAACTAATTCTCCATATGTCTATTGTCTAAATGTCAAAGCACAATGACATTTGTTGCCATTTGCAAAAATTATGGCACATTGACATTGTGACATTACATTTGGCCCACCTTGTATAACTGGCAAAATGTGGATGCCCACCATTGAGGAAAATGCAGGTGTCAGGTTTATTACAACATCGTGGGAATAACATGCAGTGTTTATCTTTTTCTGTGATATTGGATGACTTTATAACAATTTCAAAAAACACCGACGGCACAGGCAACTGCAGCCGTCGACACTAGTCCGCGTCGGCCAAAGACGCGTCGGCGGCTGCCGTTGTCAGAGCCAACTGCAGCCGTCGACGCGACGGCGACTGTCGTTGGCACATTTACGGCTGCCGGCGACGAGTGTCGACGCGCCTACCGTTGGCAACGTGTCGCTCGTGTATATGAGTACTGATCAGTGAGTGGTCATCGCCGCCTATAGACATCTGCAATACCAGAGACATCGCAGATGCGTTCCCATCACTGAGACAAAGCTGAAATGTCTCATGCGCCTATAACTACACCGGCACACGTACCCTAGAAACTGGAAAACAGGAACGCTGCTTGACGACAGAAATGAGGTATGGTGGTAGTACTTTCCCGGACGAGCTCCTTCACAAAGAGCTTTATTAATCGTGAGAATCGCAGACAATGATTGTCTTGTATTTAACTAGAGTACAATCAAGTCTGCTGACCCACTGAGTGATAACCAGCATGAAGGTAAGCGAGCGTTTACGCAAACTCCATAAAAGGTATGCAGCTTACGGCTAGGGCTGGCTGTCATGGCGAAAAATAAAAGTATAAAAGGAAAATATAAGGGTTTTTTTTTTTACCAAGAACCTCCTGCTCGGGTGGAGATTCTCAGATGACTCCGCCCTGATAAGTGTAAATGTGGAGCTGTCCCATAAACAATAGGGCACTACCGTCTGTCTCCAGTGTGTCCTGTTGCCAGCAGAATGCAGGAGCTGATAGACGCTACTGAAGGTGCCAAACTTGTAGCCAAATTCTGGGCTGACTCTATACATTGCCATTGACACGATAAGCAGAAGATATTTTTTTTTCTGTAGGTATCAATCAGGTCAGAGAAAACGATATTTGTAGAAGACAGTGAGATTATGTGCGTTAAGTTTGTTTGTTTACACAGAGAGAAAACATCAAAATTTCAACACATTTCTGTAATTTATGTTTGAGGAAAACGTTGTTTCGTTGGAATAGACATATTTTTACCTCAAACACATAACTTAGAGACATATTCTCTGAGTTATACGATTTCTATGATGTAAACAACCTGCCTGTCTTTTCTAAAATATGTTAGGGTCGGCTTCCAGTGTAACAGGATGCAACTGAATACCATTTTACATGGAGCGACTGCTTATCTAACCTCCACAACCTTACTGGATAACACGATACCCTTTGGTAAGACTGGTTGTCAGACTTTTGGGCTTGTGACTACCCGTAACGACTGTCAAATATCTACGGATGGCAGCCGGGACCAACTGCCTAACGTGGTTTCTGAGGCACGGAGGGGTTTGATTTGTAATGGATGGTTATCCATCCAAGAACCGACTGCGGCAAACGTAGCTTAACCTTCGATCGACTCGTGCGGCTGTTATAATTTAGCCACGAACCCCGTAAAAGGATAAGATTATGGATATATGGCGCATGCGTGACACCCCTGCCCCCACTCTCAGTGAATGGGACCTAATGAATGCCCTAGATTTCCAAGTAACGAAGTTAGAACCTAGTTCGTACTAAGAGACCGGTTTATATTACCATATATTCACGGTATTACCGAAGGAGACTAGGTTATTATATTATTCCACGAATAGTAAATACATCATTAGGAAAATCCAGACAGGCCGAACAGCCGTAATGTTGCAATGACGAAAAAAAAGAAATTGACAATTTTTTTTAAATAATAATGGGAACATTATCATTTGGGTCTACTTCTGTTATGTCATGAAGTAATTTAAATGGTTAAGTGATGACGTTGATGACACAAAACAATGGGTACCTACTTATATTGGAAAGATCTCTTTGCGCTCTGTATTTAAGGCCCTCAAAAACTGGGTCAGTTACATTACTTTTAATAGTATGGTACTTATTCCATTAAGTAGTTGCTGATGGAAATCCCCAGCAACAAAAAATATTGAAAACATGTAACATCCACCAACCCGCACTGTGCCCGTGTGGTGGATTACGGCCCACTCCCTCTCACAGAGAGGAGGCCGGTGTATTCTAGGAAATTCTAGGAACCAGATTATTTCTGTATCGTCGTTAGCACGACGAGAAAAACGAGAGATTATGTCAAAAATATCTTTAACCCTTATCCTAATTTATTTGCCCCCCGCCCCCCTTCTAGCCATATCATCTTTCACACAGTCCATCCATCGTTTTTCTAGTGTTCCCCTACTCATATAGCTATCAACATTTATACTCCAAACTGACCAGACCAGAGGTAATATGAAGGTTAATTTGTGCAAAAAAAACAATAGGTTTTTATCGACAGATCTAATTATATCATGGACCGTCAATTTTGTGTCACTGGTTTTAAAAACATTGACATTGTTTTGACGTAACCTTGGAGAGTAGTGCAAGTACTGTTCATTCAATAATCAGTCAGTAATGTTCCCACTGCTGAGACAGGCCTCCTCTCTGTGAGAGGGAGTGGGCCGTAATACACTACGCGGGTACGTTGCGGGTTGTCGGATGTCATAGGTAGTGTCTTTGAATTTTTGGTTTTAGGACATGCCGGTTTCCTCACGATATTTTCCTTCACCTTTTTTGAGAGCAGTGGTGATGAAGTTATTTACACAAAGTAAAGCGCTTGCCGAGTTCGAATCCACGACCTACAACTCGTAAGTCGGTGCCGTTACCACTGGACCACGGCTGCTTTCATACATCTCAGAAATACTTATACTTGCACAGTAAACGACAATTTGATTAACTTTTTGGTAGTATGAAATACAAACTTATTTTTATTTCATTTTTGCGGTTATAAAAATCAATACTGCATGCGTAAATATTCATCCCAACTACGGAACCCTTCGCCGTGCGTGGTCCGACACGCTCTGGGCGTGTTTTAACGGTAAATGGTACTTTTTATTTGTATTTGTTCTAATGTCGTTGGAAAGTGGTACATGAGAGTCGAGCCTAATTCAACACTTGTGTAAAAATCTGAATAATTTCACTTACACTTACGCAATAAATAACGACGTGGTTAGCTTAATTTAGCTAATTTATGAAACAATTATACCTACTACTTTTTAATTGTGTAACTAATTAAGGAAGTGTAGTAACTTTTTAGTTTAATTCTAGTGAGTTTTTCAAAGCATAAACCTTTTTTTAGGCGTTGATTTCATTGGTCTGAAAAAATACATTAAAAGTAGGTACCTACTACTTAAAATTAAATAGAGAAAAATAAAAAAAATATTCCGTATTCGCCCCACGAAGTTTCGCCCCCACATAAACATTTCTTGTTCGCCCCAATTTTTTTTAAATTTGTAGAACGTTGCTTTTTCGATTAGGTAGTTTTTGCTGTAGGTACCTAAGAGTTAAGTCATCGTTTTTTTTTAAATATAATCTAGATGTCTATTCCTGTCCTGCTTAGTTCTTACGTAAGTACTCAAAGTCCTATGAAACATCTTTAACAAACTCATCACTTGTTTACTTAAAGTCAACATGTCATGTGCGGTCGATATTCTTAGAAAATTACATTTTTCCGTTTATGGTATATTTGTACATAGGCAATGTTGACATAACTTATTGATGTATCACGAATCGATTGGATTGCTTTTAATATTCTTATGCCGTTTCCTTTGCAGGTGAGATAGCATAGAGGTCTTGAGTTTTTTTTATAATATAAAACATAATATCACGGCTTTTATCCCGAAGAGTTGGGCAGAGGTGTTTCTATAGTACACCCACATTTTGCCATCAAACGGGCACAATTTCAGACTCCGGGTTGCTACTGAGAAATGGGAAAATGAGAAAAACTATACTCCATTTGAAATAAGATTGGACATTTAAACAAACTTATTTTACAGTCCGTTCAACCGATTCTGACTTCTATACCGTAGGCCTTACAAGGTGGCATTAAAAGCAAAAAAGTGGTTACAATACCAAGTGTTTACTGCAGCTGCAGTTTGTCATCAAGTATCAGTATCATAAAAAAAAAACAGAATTTTTATCTTTAAATACAGAAATACGAGTATTATATTCGTTGCCTGGCAACGGCGATCACTATACGTTGCTGTCACTATACGCGCCGTGTTTCAGTTTAGAAATCGAACGTTCAAAAAATAAAAAAATACCCCTGATATCTCACTACACCGTACCTACACCTTGTGATATTTCGTGATTTTTTCCCCCCCTTTCGAGCATCACGATTGGACGATCCAGACAGACAATTTAAGTCGACGCGACGTGTAAACTTAGTCAATTTGTAAACTTATTATTTAATTAGACGTATTCCACATTGGGCACCCGAGTAAATTAAAAAAAAACATTATTTACTAAGAAGAGAAATAATCCTAAATAAACCTTATAAGTATTTGTTTCTAAATTCTATTAATACTCGAGGCTGATTTTGCAATAAGTACCATGATTAAGAAAACTGATTCTGATATTAAAATGACTAAAAACAAAGAAGTTATGTTTTTATCATGTTATTAAACTCTCCACTGATTTTAATGGATTTTTTGATTTAAGGTACTAAAAAAGAAAAAACGTCCCAACACTAGTACGTAGGTGGCATTTGTGGAATAATATTAGTGGAATAACAAATTATTCCACTAATGGCACCCGCGAAAAATATCGATAGGTGCCGATGTGGAATACCTCAGGTGCCATTTGCTCAGGTGCTGTTTAAGCGGGTGCCCAATGTGGAATACTCGTACGTCTTTAATTAGAGTTTCCAAGAGGTTGGTCTTATCGCATGAGGCCATTACTAACAGCAAATCTTTTGATGGACTGAACGAAAGGAGAGAGGATACATAACATAACAACACGCCAGTAACCCGAAGGTATAGACAGAGGTGTATAGTAACAACAACATTTCGCCAGTTATGTTTGTCTTCAGTATTTAGTGTAAACAAAAATTAAAAAGTTGTAATGATTATCTCATTTTTGCCGTACACAATGAATGTAACTACTAATGACTAATCTGATCACTACTCGAGATAAAATAACATTCACAATAATTACGCATATTATCAATGTCTGTTTTCCCGAGATTTTTTTTTCTTAGATATCTTGGAGATAATGTAAGGATTTAATAATATTTAGATGACCGTATGTGTTTCCTTTTTGGGGACTCGGGAGCCTTAAAGACGCATCCACCAACCCATCACCAAGTGGTGATGATCTATAAAAATTAAAAAAACATTTAACAAAAAAAAAACAACTGACTTCCAAAAAAACACTACAAAGTGAAAAATAACTTTAATTTTGGAAGTCGGTGTCTTTGGTTTAGAATTTTCATATTAGCCACTGACTTCCGAAATTAATTTTGTTTTTTTTTTTAAAGTCGCTTGTTATATTTGTAAAAAGTTTGAATTTATTATTCAGTTTTTAGTTGTGGTATCTACCCCACTCAAATTCAAATACTATCTGTTATGTAAATAACAGAGACAGGAAGTTATTATAACATCATCCACAAGACTAAGCAAAAAATACGTATTATTGAAGGTAATTCAAAAACCGCGCAAGCTTCTCCCAAATGAAAAAGAATTTTCAAAATCGGTCTACAACTGACGACAATATCTATGGAAATATATTAAAATAAAAAACAAGCAAGCGAACATAGAACCTCCTCCTTTTTGGAAACGCTTTTTGTTGGTAAGCGCATCACTTGAGAACGGCTCGATCGATTTGTCTTTTGAAATTTGGATCGCTTTGGATTTTTTTTCGAGCGGTTTGTGAAAACTTTCCCGGAAAATTTAAAAAAAAAAGATCAAGAAAAACTGATCGTCCTTTTTTCCATGGGATTGTTGTACGAATTATTGAAAATTGGATAGGATTAATGTCTGGCGGGTCAGCTAGTGATACTAAATAATTACTTAAAGAGAATGTGCTTGAAAACCATATTTTCTTACGTTTCCTGCAAATTGGAGCTGTCTGTTGAATCATGTAGGTGCCATAATCATCTGCAGGGCAGGTGAAGGTTTCAGAAAAATACGCTTGATAGATTTTGCGTAATACTCAGTTTTTTATCCGCGTTAGACGTAACTTTACAAATTTAATTTCACTATGTAGGTAATATAAACATAATCTAAAATATTCAAAAATTTTGTTATGAAAATGGTCTAATTTGACATATAAAATTTTCAAATCATTAACACTATTCGTTTAGACGTGGTTTTCATTTTAAAAACATTAAAAGTCGGTTATCGTCGCTTAACGGTTGCACCGCACATGCTACAACATCGTGCGACACTTCACTTTACGTCTGATATTGACGGAGTGTATGGTAACCCCCACAGAACAGATAAAACTCTGTTATCTGTTCTGTGGTAACCCCCAATAATGCATCTTTGCTAGTGCTGGTCGACTAGCTACTTAACACACTCTGACATTAACCAACGGTATATTTTTATCTTAACATAGTTTACACTGCATTATTACTATGATTGCAATCTCAGACAAATATTTCAGTAATAATTTCTTTAGATTTTTTGTTAGTCTTAAGCTTAGGATTCACGGTTGGTTGCCGTTCAGCGTCTAGTGTGCCTTTTACTTTCCCGTGCAAGTTTGAGCAGAAATTATCAAGAACTGGGTCATTGGTAGTCTGTGGTCATGCAGCTAAATGCTGGGCGTGAAATATTTATGAAAAATATTATGTATTATTGTTGATTTTTGACGGATTTTACAAGGCTTTCTTGTGGGTATCGTGTTTACCAATAACTCGGTTGTGGAGGTGAGATAGGAAGGAGTCGCTCTTTGTAAAATACTCGTATTCAGCTGCATCTGATTAGACTTGAAGCCAACCCCAACATAGTTGGGAAAAGGCAGGTAGATTGATATTTGACAAAATGTTCTCATAGTAATTTATTTATGAAGTAATTGGATTTTTTTTGGACAATATTAAACCTTATTTAAAAGAAAATAAACCCCTGTTCTTGCTATCCTAAAACAGGTACCAGACTAAGACAAAATTAACCGTAAGAAGTCGTCTGTGCTCGATTCGGACCAGTTTTCTTAAAATAAACGTGCTGATTATCAAAAAGTTTGCCATATACGAGTTTTAAGAAACAGAAATTCGCAATTTTAAACCGTTAAACACACTAATCTGAATTCTTCTTTTATTACTAAGAAAGTCTGAATTCCATACAAATGAGACATAGTGAATGTGAATTTGTAAAGATAGAAATTAATTCAAACTCAATCTCAAAGCATTTATTTCAAATAAACCAATTACAGGCTATTTTGAATTGTCAAGGGGTCGGTCAGTCAGAGGGATGAAGCTAACTGCCCATTCCAAAGCGTAGAGGGAGCTATGGAGAGGAACGGTCAAGAAACTCCATGGACACTTCAAAACGACTTGTTAGATTATAATAATATTTCCACAGTTGGAATGCTAACTAAACTCTTCTAGACATAGGTTACACGCTTAACCCAAAAACACTGTATTAGTTACAGAAAACTTCAACCAAAAACTAGGTCAAAACCCTGTACAAAAACTCGCAGTTAAGCAAAGCAATGACACTTAATTGCAAATCAAATCGGTAACCGAAGAAAAAACCAATGATTTCTTAATCCGCACGATTACTTCTGAAGGTTGAAGACAAAATATGTAATTTCACTCCAAAACTCAGTTAGAACGTGAACCACACATTAAACTATTAACAAAGGTCACCAGTTACTCAACAACCAACAATTCACGCAACACAAATTTTAAACAAAGAATAAAATTCGCACATTTAAAAAAAGAACACTCACTTATCTTTCTATTAGCTTTGACATAATCGATCATACGTCCTAACGAACGGATAGCCATTGTGAAAATGAACGAAAATTTTGCACACTTTTCAAATTTGGAATTATACGCGATTGGTTTTGCGCGGCATCACGCGGCCCGAATGCGCGAGAGTGACTGGCCGCTGCCACTCGAAACGTTACATTTTACGTTATTCTGTTGTATTTTTTTTTAGAGTTCCGTTTAGTATGTTTAACGCGGAAACTTGTGTTTTGTATTTACGTTTCGGACGCGATAAAATGTGGATATATTTTGCTGACTGAGTAAGGTGTCATATAGAAGGTCAGAGTGTCTAGGTACATGGTCCATCATACATTGATCATGAACGGTTTAAATAATGTAGTTATAAATAAATACATTATTAAGTACAATAATTACTTCGGATTGCACTGCGAAGTATACAATTACACAGTTAATTTATGTGTAGAAATAAACACCATTCATTAAATCTTGAAGTGTGCAATTAAGTTCTAAGCGAGGAAAACACTAAAAGTGGCGATGCGGATGCAATTACAGTTCGGGAAAATTATTGCTTAGCAAATCACAAAGTTACTTACTGCTTTTCTTAAATGGTAAGTAGACTTTTCCAACACTAGAGAAAAAACAAAAAAAACACAAATCTCATTCGAAATTTATCAAACACAATAATTTTAACAACATTTTTGACAAGTTTGACAGAGTGCGACTTGAATGTGAACGTTTTTTAGGTACGAGATTTGGCCATCCGATATCTTTTCCTAGGGAATAATTTTGAATTTTTGACAGATGTTTTATAAAAAATCTGACATACGTCAATTTTATTACATGGATATAAAAAAACAAAAAACAGCCCTTAGTCGTATGAAATAAATAAAGACAGTAATTATTCGTTTTTAGGAATAAGTAAAAAAAAAACAGGTATATGAAAGGTAAATTGACGGTTAACAAAATAGACTACAAAAAATCAACACGCCCTTAAGATCGCGAGCAACGTCGCAAATAGCTATCAAATATTTACCTGTTTTGATTAATTTGTCAATATTACTATTATTAACTAACTAACTAACTATAATAGGGATTATGAAACGCAATAATTAATATCGTAACACCGAATATTTAGTTTTAGATGTAAAAAAAGTATTTGGAAACTTTCCAAATGCCTTTTATACACCTAAAACATCAAATTCAGTGTTATAATTGCAATTCATTATTAATATTCTAGTTCGCTAGTTAGCCACATTTCATATTTCCATACAGTAATATTGCCAAATTAATAAAACAGCAAAATATTTGACATCTATTTACAAAGTTGCCAACTTTCAGAATAAACGGTCTTAAGACCGCGATATATACCTATGCCAGAAGACAGGGGGGTAAACTAGACCAACATTTCACCAGATATGTTTCAGTCCCAAGTAACCTTACAAAAGTTCGATTCCGGGCTGCTAGTGAAAAAATCCTAATGGAAAAACCCAAAAACACTTTTCCCAACCTGCACGCTTAGCATGACCACAATAGAAACGGGTTTTGTCGACGGAAGAATACTCAAAATTACAGATAAACAATCACAATCTGTCATTTTGTCTATTCTTCCGTCGACAAAACCCGTAGAAAACCCGTTTCTATGGTTGGAGATTGTATCTGTAAATAAATTATCCCACCAAAAACATAACATGTAAAAAATGCAAGTCTGGCAACGCATGACCTAGTGATGTGAGATCTAATGTAAAACCAAGTCTGTTAATTTAGTCAGTACCTATATATTTGTCATCTTTATTTCTTTAATAAAAAGAATAACTTGGCCATCGCACGTCAACATAATCACATAATAAAAATAATCTACTACCTATATTAAATAGTCCTAATTAAATACAGCGCAGTGCTAATATTAGGTAGATTTTGTTTTAAGTAGAATTTAGATTCTATTGCCGTGTGCGATTGCCAAGGGTGAACCTACATAATCAAGAGTGTACTATCTATCTATCGAGCCCAGGATTCGTCATTGCGACTAAACAGGAAAAAAGTCTAGATTTAAAATTATACATACATAAACTGATGCAGAATATACAGAACCCCACCTGCTTACGATCCTCACATACTCCTTTTGTCTCGTTTACGTCCAAACATCTGGCCATACACGCACGCCGGCTGTGAGTACTACGCACCTGACTTTTCTGAATAACATCACCAATAAGGTCACTACATTTATTTATATATTTACTATTACCACTTACATTTGTTTTTACAGGTGGGAACCCAATACAACAATGTCGTCACAAATTCCACACAGAGACGTCACCCAAAAACCGATTAAACATCACGATCAACAATTGCAAAAAAAAAACCACCGACTTCCAAAAAAAAAACACTGTTAAGTGAAAAATAACTTTTATTTCGGAAGTCGGTGTATTTGGTTTTGAATTTTCGTTTTTTGCCACCGACTTCCCAAACTAAAGTTATTGTTCACTTTTGTTTTTTTTGGAAATCGGTTGTTTTTTTTTTGTAAATGCTTTTTATTTTTCACTTTTTCGTTGTGGTACCTACCCCACACAAATTCGAACACCACTACCTGCTATGTAAATAACAGTGACAGGAAGTTACATCATATCATCCACATATACTAAGTGGAAAAAATACGTATTATTGAAGCTTACTCAAAAACTATCCCAACAAAGTTAATATAACTTATATGGGACAAACTTGGGAGCATACCCTTTAATACAAAAAATAAATTTTCAAAATCGGTCCACAATTAAAGGAGAAATCGATGGAAATACATAAAAAAACATACATACGCGACGAACATAATAACCTCCTCCTTTTTGGAAGTCGGTTTAAAATACGACTCTGAGTACCGGCACTAGTTATACAGAGGACAATATGTTAAGACACCCTCTGGAATTCCGCCAATGAGCATGTAAAGATATCAACTTGCAGACAGACGCTGTTGAGTATCTTTATTGCCCGCCCCATCACCGGTGCAAACTTGTTAAAGTTTGCACGAGCCTTCAGGACTTCAAACAGCCTCGCTCTCGGCCCTTGCCGCAGCCTACTGTTAGGAACGAGCAATCCCGAAGATTCTAGTATTTGAGGATTATTCAACACACCACGAAAAAACATATTTAACCAGTGCCAAATTGCGCCTTATCTCCAACTTATACTCGTAGTAACCAACCATCCCTATTACAAAGAGGGTTGGTTACATACTCGTAAGTGCAAATTGCTTCATATAAATTTATTTTGCACATGTTCACTCCACCGTCACTAAAATCTGCCTTGTAGTTTTACCATTCTTAATCGCCTTTATTCATACTCTCAACATGACCATTGTCACTACATCTTCTTTTAAACCGCAACGTTGCTTTATCAGATTGTTTTTATATTTACGCAAAAAAATGAAATACAAGGTAGGATTTGCAGTAACAATATTTCCATACCCAGTTCACATTTCCGTTGGGGCTACAGTCACTTCAATTCTTAGAACCGCTGCAACGTTTTGAAAACAATACCTATATGAATATAGTATTGTCTTCGTTCTACGGCTGTTGTGATTGCACGAATTAATACAACAATAGGGAGTTTATCTGACATACGTGGCTTCCTAAAGCTGGGAACAAATTATCGGACGCGTCCGTAAGCCGCGGCTGACAATCGTGGCTTATTTGTATCTGGATAGTACATTTAGCACTACACTGTGCAAACTATCGGTCGTAAGTCGCGGACGTGCCCTTGAGCGTTCGGACTTCTGTTGGTCGCGACTGTCAGCCGCGGATTATGGACGCGTCCGACAATTTGTTCCCAGCTTTACGATGGGTACCTATAAGAAAAGAGGAAGACTTAAGAAACGATGAATGGACTTGGACTGTGAGAAAGATGATTATCGCTAGAAAGGCGGTGAATACCTGATAGAGATGCATGGGCAAAGACGACATGCTGCGAGAAACACAATCAATAGGGATGATGAAAAAAAAATTTTTTAATCCGTCTTTGAGATTATAAAAATATATTGAACACGTATTTTTTATTTTTTTACGTAATCTAAAGATTACAGCGATACATTGAGGGAAAATGTGCCATGACGTCACGAGTATATAGATTTTATACGTACTAGTGACGTAGCGACCTCCACTCCCCAACTTAAAATGCGTTTTATTTAAGTAATTTGTTATCAATATGATAAAGCAAAAAATACGTGTCTAATATTAATTTATTATCTGACTGACGGACTAATTAGTTTTTTTTTTTTACCCAGGCATCATGCCTATTGGTGATTCACAAATCATCTTCCTGTTCTAGTCCACCACGCACCACGTTTTCTTCATCCATTGTCCCCTGTCAATCGTCACGCTATCATTTACTCCCTTCTCTTTCATAAGTTTCATATAACTCCTCACACAATCCATCCATGTTTTATGTGGTCTTCCTCTCCCACTCCATCCATCAAAATTTATATTCATCACGCTTTTATATGAAGAATATCAGCACGAAAAATTCACATGTGACTACATGTGAATTTTTCGTGCTGATATTCTTCATAATAAAAATCCTAAATTCACTGACAGACTGCAGCGCATAGTCTAAACCGCAGGGTTCCATAAACAACATGTAAAAAAAAACCCTGTCAGATCCGTGAGTGTGTTGTTACTTGTTAGGTATCGTACTGAGTCTATTAATGTGGTAACTTTCAGGAAAAAAAAAACTCTCCACATTTTTTTTCAATTGGAAATATTAGTCGTTTAGCGAGTGTCTTCAAGTCATAACTTGAACCCTGTTGAATCCCGGAAAATCCCATCGGACAAACTGCTTTGGACAGAAGAAGTGCGCTGTTTACTATCGTGATGTCCATTCATCAATATTTTGATTGATCAGCTTGACAGCTCACGACCTTTACTACATTTTTTACCAATCATCGACGTTTCTTTGACATTGTCTTAAATATTTTTTATGGAAAGTTGACAAAGGCTATCAAATTGGATTGACCTGACATTTTTTGTAGTAAAACAAATAATTTATTCCCGTGATGTCAAAACTTGTACACTGTGCACCTCGGAATGATACAGCGTGAAGATTAGTAATTGTGCAACGAGCAAATTGAATATTGAGTGAAATGATTCAAATATTTTCGTTGCTCAAGAGTTCAGTGGCGTCGAACCCACGACCTTTAAACAGCAGTAAATTACAAGAACACCATTAAGCTTGAGTCACAGAATTACCTTTTGGAAGGGGCTACTAGAATCGATTCTATTTTCTTGAAAATGTTGACGTTCTAAAGTACCTTTTAATGGCCTAATTGAAATAAATAATTTGACTTTTTGACTTTAACTTTGATTCTGAATATGTATACCAGCACCCTGATTGCGTAATACACGATCAATCACAATCATTTTGAAACAGATTGCTAATCCACTGCTTCATAAGTTCGAAAAAAAAACGTTTTAAAAACGGTTACAACATCAAATTCAATGTTATAATTGCAATTTATAGCTCGCTAGTTAGCCACATTTCAGACAGGTTAATATTTGACAGCTATTTGCGACGTTGCCAACTTTTAGGATAAGTGTTCTTAAGAGGTTTTTCAGTTATTTCGATTACGTACGCGGCGTTAAGATGAATGTGCGTGAATGTACTGATGTGCTCTCTTTGAAACGCTCACTGCAGCTCTCTGCGTCTTCGTCCCAGCTAAAGCACTAGGAAGTGGTGAAGGGCGGGCGTTTAGGGAGACTGTTTTATGCAATTTTGACGTTCAAAAAGCGCCGATTCTCAGCCTAATTTGAATAAATGACATTTGATTTTTGTTAATTTTTTGCAGCTTCAAAAATACTATGTGACGTTCACGCTAACGTCAGATGTCACCAATCGCATTTAATAGGATACCCCAACCTTGACTTTCCATAACACACAACTAATATTATTCTAAGATATAAACTAAGTATATAAATAGCTTAGCCTCGACTAAAATAGATTCGTATTGTCATCCAAATCTGCCTACAGGCAAATGAGTAGGTGTCTAGAAACTAATTTTCATAATAAATGTAGGCTTTAGCGCTGCAATACACTAGCACAAGGTTGATCGATTGTCGCTCAACCACTTTTAGAAACCACAATAATCGATCATCCTAAGCCTGAGCTATTACATCTATCGACCAAGGCATCGATGAAACGTCGATCGTAATGTGTACTAGAACTATATTACAAATTTTTTTTACAAGTTACAAAGGCCTCGCTGGTCGCCAGCGCTACCGCTGAGCATGAGGTCTTGAGTCATGAGGGTTGGAACCTGGGAATCGAACCCAAGACCAAACAAAGTGTTATTTGGTTGTTCGTTAGCAGCCAGGAGTCTGGATGTGAGCCCGGTTGATGGCAATAGGCTCGCCCCCTATTATATGGGACTTAAACATAACTGGCGAAATGTGGGTGTACTATAGATACATACATACATAATTAGCATATAACATTCCCACTGCACACAGACGAAGGACTTTTAAATTAATTCCAAATAAACTTTAATTTCATAAAGCTTGCCTACTTAAAAATTCTTTGAAGTAATAAAAACGATTAAAATAATAATCGTTTAACTAGTACAATCGAGGATGTAACGCAAGAATTAAGTATTTGAACAACTGTACAACATTCAACACACAAGCTATTTTGTTTAAGTAAATTATTGAAACTATGTTTAAAGTAAATGTTTCGATATAATTCGATACGTCATTAGGACTTCCATAAATTGTAGATACATGGAAAACTTGTAGGTACTTAATAGATTTTAACTTAATTAAGTTTATATCAAACATCTCTTACTAAGTACAGCTTAGGATATGAACCTATGCATGCCTACCCTTTTTGAGAAAAAAGCGTTATGTTAAATGTATAGATATATAATGTTATCTAAATACCTCCATATTGTGAGAACAGAGTACATATAGGCATCCGGCGGAAATTGTCTTAAATACGGCCTTCAAAATGTCACTTTAAGATTAGTACTTGGGCGACCGAGCTCTGCTCTGGTGAAAATAGAAAATGCTAATTTAATAGTATAGGAATGTTCATGCTAATTCCATGCTGCCATGATAGTAGGTACTTACTAATTCCATGCTACCATGATTGTAGGTACTTACTAATTCCATGCTGCCATGTGAAAATACGGAAAAAACTAATTTTCCCAGCTATGAGACCTGCTAGATCGATTTTTCGCCATTGCAACTTTCATCGAAATCTGTAGAGCCGTTTTCCAGAACGTGATTACTTACAAATATAATACATATATGTATAATAAATATAGGATAATGTATTTAAAAACGTTTAACAGTTTTAGGATTTGATCGAAGGTTTTATTCCCGCTTGCACCAAAAATCACCAACAACTTCAACTTCATTAATGACTGTTGGAAAGAGACAATTTTGCCAATATCACGTACTTACATATGTAGGTACTATGGTAGAATAGAACTATGTTTTAAATATCGTATTTAATTATTTGTGGTTAAAAGCGGGCGATAAAAGTAGTAACAGTACCTAGCATAAAAAAAAACTTAAAACTGGTATTAGCGCCATCTATATTCTAGAGTACATCACTACGGCGCCATCATCGCTCAATGCGCCTAATGAAGTTTTCACTTAAATAGTTTACGAAAATCTAGTCAGTACGAGAAAGGAAGAACAGGATATCAAACA
This sequence comes from Agrochola macilenta, assembly GCA_916701695.1. Lineage (NCBI taxonomy): Eukaryota > Metazoa > Arthropoda > Insecta > Lepidoptera > Noctuidae > Agrochola > Agrochola macilenta. Next base: position 12,292,773 of record OU753579.1, on the reverse strand, counting down.
CTCGACCTCGAGCTCGACCGAAACTAAAATCAATGGGCTATGCCGCTCAAGCTTGCAATGTTTTGTTAACCGACTGCGCGTAGAGAGGTGCTGCTTTCATCACCTGCCAATACTACACAAGGCCGTTCTAAATTGACTAACTCTCATTAACATAAAGTATTTGCTTGCTAAATATTTAAAAATAGTAAGTCTGATACTAGTGATTATATTTTAGAGGTCAGGAGAGGGCTCGGGGCCTAAGTAATGACAGCCGCATGCGTCTCTCGAAGGTGAAGCTACGCTTGCCGAGGTCGGCCTGTGGATGGGAGACCATCCATTACATACCGAGACCCGTACGTGCCTCGGAAAGCACGTTAAGACGTTGGTCCCGGTCATTTGAAGATCTTAAGACAGTCGTTACGGGTCGTCAGAAGCCCGAAAGTCTGACAACCAGTCTTGCAAAGGAGTATCGTGTTACCCAGTAACTGCCTGTTGACAAGTTGTGGAGGTCAACAGGCAGTCGCTCATGTAAAATACTGGTATTCAGCTGCATCCTAGTAGACCGGAAGCTGACCCCAACGTAGTTGGGAATTCTGACGTTAGAATAGAAGTACTACTTATTAAGATTTTAGAAAAATAATTTCATAATACTGCGTCGTTGGTACAGTAGTTGCAAGCGCTACTGCTGGGCACGAGGTCCCGGGGTCGATTCCAAGGCCCAGCAATCAACAATGTTTTTCCATTTATTGTTTCTCAGTACCAGCCCGAAGTCTGGATTTGTGCCCGGTTGATAGCAATAGGCTCGCTCCCTCTTATAAGGCTGGCTTCACAGCTGTCCGGGATACCCGTACGGGTAGGGGTAGCACCCGCAGTGCTCTGAAACGAGGGAGTAGTACGATACGTTGTACGGGCTCTACCCGGAGCGGGTCGCGTACGGAGCAATCCGCATCGCTGTGAAACAATGTTCTAGCGCCTCACGGGTGTCTCTGTTCTGGGAGCCCGTACGGCTGTGACACTAGCCTAAAGGACTTAAACAACTGGCGAAATGTGTGTGTACTGGTCATACCTTTTCAGAGAAAATGTATATGTTATGTTATGTTATGTTATGTTATCTTTATAATGAAGATACGTACATAGAAGTTTGTTATTTCCTTTATTTCGAGACATATCATTCCTTTGCAGGTTTTGAGCCGTATCAGAAACACTATCTCTGGGTGTTGCATGGGGAGTTTTTCTTTGGTCTTCGTTCATTTTCATGATTCAAATTCAGGACCTCGTTATCCGCAGCCGCTTAGCTAGCCACCGGACTAACGAGGCTGTCAAGCCAATTTGAACGTTAGTGCTCCTGTGGGAGAAAGGGGTATAACCTTATTGGCTTAGCAGGGTTGATTTAAAAAAAAGGTTTGCGATCCATGAAACTGGTAGAGGGGGACAGGGTGCCGAAAAATGTATAAGTAGGTACCCAGTTTCATAACCAGCATTTAATATTCTCACTGCTGTGACACTGGCCTCCTCTCTGTGAGTGGGAGTGGGCTGCCCACTACGCGGGCCCAGTGCGGGTTGGTCCCGGGCCCAGTGCGGCTTGGTACCCAGTTTATAAGCATTAATTTCCATACAAAAAGAAACTCAGGCGACTAAGGAACTCCAGCGCTGGGGCCCTGTCACGCATAGGGTCGCAGCATTATGCTGAGCGATGGCCGTTTTGCGTGGATGTGACGAATATTTTTCACAACTTGTTCTTTCTTTATGTCATGTTCATGACAAATAAACGTATTTTCTTTCCTTCTACAAAATAAGGCGAATCACAACTAAAATAATAAATTAATGAAACAAATGATTTTCGGGTTCAAAAAGGAATTAAATGTGGGAGCGAACGAGGAAGAGGTATGATTGCATTCTAAAAGGTGACACATCCTATATTTTGGCGTTGGTTGTCTCGTCAGATAGTTTTGGTGTTCCTTCGATGTCACATTGTGGCGGTATCTACATCGCCAAATGCGAACTACGCACCAAAGACCTGACGTCACACAAATCCTGCATCGCGCAATTAAAGTTTACCGCGCGCTCGTATATAAGATTATCCGACATTAATAGTGGGGCAGTTGCCCGCGAGACACAACACCCGTCTGGTCGGAGGATCCTCCCTTTTCTATAGAGGATGAGTGAACTTTACACCCTGTTCCTCATACCTCTAAAACATATTTGTGCTGCCACTTGTATATTTTTGTCTTCCACAAATGATCACATATATTTGCCGTCATCTTGACGACAGATATTAATGGATGAATCATGAAAACACATAATATTGCCGAGCTTTCCATAGTAATAATATTTGCTCATGGCTCGTGACATCGTCTTTACATATAATTATTATTAATGTGTATACAAAACAAAATATTTTGCCGTTCAAAAGTGCCTTTTAATAGCCTACTTAAAATACGTAAGTGATATGACTTTGAATTGTCAATGCGAAGGTAACTTTGTCTATTTGTTACTTTTCGCGCCTGCCTAAACGGCTGAAGGGATTTTGATTTTTAGGAAAGCATTTATTTCAAATAAACCAATTACAGGCACTTTTAAATTGTCTAGGAGTCAGTCAGTCAGAAAGATGAAGCTAGTTGCCCATTCCAAAGCGTAGTAGGTTCCTATGGAGAAGAACGGGCAAGAAACGGCACATATACCAAGACCTGGGTGAGGACATAGGATACTTTTGTTATAACAGGAATGAGGCCGGGTAAAAAAAAAAAAACTAGTTAGTCCGTCAGTCAGATAATAAAAAAATATTAGGCACGTATTTTTTGCTTTATCATATTAATCAAAAATTACTTAGATAAATCGCATTTTAAGTTGGGGAGTGGGGGTCGCTACGTCACTACTAGTACGTATAAAATCTACATACTCGTGACGTCATGGCACATTTTACCTCAATGTATCGCCGTAATCTTTAGATTACGTAAAAAAAGAAAAAATACGTGTCCAATATTTTTTTGCAATCTCAAAGACGGACTAAAAAAAATATTTTTGTCATCATCCCTATTTCCGAACTCCGTGCGGAAAAAAGCTATATTATAAATGCGAATATAATTCTGTCTCTCTGTTAACTTTTCACGCGGGCGAAGCAGCGGGGAAAAGCTGGTATAGCGTACACAAGACCGTCAAGAGACAATTATTTACAAAATACATTATGCTTCACGTAGGTACGAACTGGTGACGTAGTTACAATCATTTTGAATGCCAAATATAACACTATGATGGACGAGGCATGTTAATTTACAAACATTAAGATCCTTGTTAAAATAAGGACGATAATATTCAGTAGCAATAATAGTATACCCTCTTACTAACGCAATGAGTGTCCATGGAGTTTCTTGCCCGTTCTTCTCCATAGGGACCGCGTAGTAGGTCCCTATGGAGAAGAACGGGCAACTAGCTTCATCTTTCTGACTGACCGACCTCTTGACAATTCAAATGTGCCTGTAATTTGTTTGTTGGAAATAGATGCTTTGAGTATTAAAGTGCAAGCAAATTCTCACCACGAATCTACTTGACCTTGATTAAGATAGCACTGAAAGCCTCCTAATTGTTTTAAGATAAATGTGTTTTCCGCCTGCCCATCACACCACACTATACCACACCACACTACTATACACTGCACTCACAATCTTCAATAATAACTTTAAATGTTGTACATTTTTCTTCCTTTATTTTTGTTTACTGTGTTCTCAGGTACCAAAGGTTAAAATAATTTATTATTATTATCTTACTGTTTTGTAGGGGGGCCTGGTAATCTGTATGACAGGTTTTTTGCAGATACCAGTCGAGACAAAGGATTTATCAGATGTTATAATCTTCATATTTTTAAGGCGCCTTTGTGGAAGAGTAATAAAATGTTTATTTATTATTATTTTATATAGAGAGCTCTTTGTGAAGGGGCTCGTCCGGGGAAGTACTAACACCAAACCTATGTCCACCGCCAAGCACTGCTGTGTTCCGGTTTGAAGGGTTATGGGTCCCGGTGCATTTACAGGCCAGAGGCGTAGCGTGCCTTGACCCCCGTATAAAAACTTGTTTGGGGACCCTTTGATGGGTAAAGATTTCTCACAAAGGAAAAAAAAATGTTTGCATAAAATTTAAACAAATTTTTATTCATCATAATAAATTATCTATCTGTCACTTTTTCCAAAATGTTAACAAACAATTCAAATTAAATATACACTCTCTTGCCTTTTTTTCGGCAAACTGATTTATTAAATCATTTATAGCTGATGATGACTTTAGTTTTTCTAAAGTTTCTGCCTCTATATGTTTTTATTAATTTTTGCTTACGCACGTCGTCGGGGGCCCCCGTGGCCCAGGAGCCCCGTATAATAATTGATACAGCAGATACGGCGGTAGCTACGCCCCTGTTACAGGCACAAATAAAAGAGTGTCCATTGAGTTTCTAGCCCATTCTTCTCCATAGGAACCTACTATGCTTTGGAATGGGCAACTAGCTTCATCTTTCTGACTGACCGACTCCTTGACTATTCTAATCCTATAATTGGTTTATCTATAAACAATAATAAAAACGAAATGCTGTTCGTTAGTAAGCGCATCACTAGATAACGGCTGGCCCGATGTGTCAATTTTTTGTTTTAAAAAGTTCGTAATACGAGTAGTTCGAATCAGGTTCTTAGGGAAAGACAAATTGAAAAGTTTCCCGAAAAATATTAAAATTTGGGAAAAATTTAACGTCCTGTTTCGTATGAGTCTGTTATACCACTGTTTTCCATGTTCCACTTAACAGAATTTTTTTAATGATTTATATTTAAGACCTTTTATGTATCATCCATATTTTATGCAAAATAAAGAAATTATTATTTCATCTATAAACATTATTATTTACATTTTTTTTTTTTTTTATAAAAACAAAAAAAAATGCAGCATGAACAAGGTCAGTGAACAAATTATTATTATTTTAAATGATGTTTACTTCTGTAAGTAGATCTTTAAAGACACTTTTTGCACGTAATTTGGTCAATATTTTAAAACTAGAGTGCGCCTACATTTCCTAGCTGACTGATCCTGAGAAGAAATTGTAACAATTTATTTAAAAGAGTGTCCGTGGAGTTTCTTGCCCGTTCTTCTCCATAGGTACCTACCTACTACGCTTTGGAATGGGCAACTAGCTTCATATTTCTGACTGACGGTTTCCTTGACAATTCAAAAGTGCCTGTAAATGGTTTAATTGAAATAAATGCTTTGAGTTTGAGTTTGAGTTTGAAATGCCGAAACAAATACAGAGCACAATCATTAAAAAAAAATCACGCAGTACTTATTTAAGTAATATCGAAACGCCTACACAAAACATATTAGCATCAAAACTCGTAAATAAAATAAATTGCTCTTATCAAATGCCAGCGCTCGCAGCGCGTGACTAATATTACAAAAAATTTAAATAAACGATGACCGAGGAATGCTCGCGTCAACATTATTGTTTCTATTTGTCATATCAGAAAAACGTATGGTCTTCATAACGCTATACCACTCTTGAGATAGGCAGAGGTGTATACTTCACCCACATTTCGCCAGTTACGTTTAAGACCCATGTAATAGGGGGCAAGCCTATTGCCATCAACCGTGCAGAAATCCAGATTCCGGGCAGCTACTGAGAAATTCTATATGGAAAAATTCAATAACACCGCTGACGTAGAGCGCGAAGCCAAAACTTGGGACGAGAGATTTTCACGAAAAACATATGATGCTCACCAAAACTGCAACCCATTCAAATTTTTACCTAATTGCCTGTGCCTTCCCCTCTGGGGAGTTGTTTTTTACGCGACTATTTCTGAAGGAAACTTTGCTTCCTATCTACCATAATAATTTTTAAAAAAACCTTGAGTTTTTAAAGGAACAACTCACAATATTTACCTTCTAAACATTGCGCAAACGAACTTTGAACCGATTAAACTTCCTAACAACAACTACTACTCTAAGAAACCAGTTCCACTAGTTATCAGAACAAGAAACTATAAAATTGTGGTGTTTTTACAATCGTAATTAACCTTTGAAAGAGCAGATCACAAATAAAAGAATAATGTATTTCACGTGTTTAAGTCTAGAATCAATATAAATAATATTATAAAGCTCAAGAGTATGTTTGAAAGCGCTAATCTCTAGAGCTGCCAGTCGACTTTGATTTTTCTTTTTAATTTGACAGCCCCAATACTTGAGGAAGTTTATATGCTATGCACAGTGCGGGTTTGACGATGTCACATCATCTGCAGCCCACAGCAGTCGTAGACGTAGGCCTCTCCAATTGCACGCCATTCAGCTGGATTTTTGGCAACTCTCATCCGGCTGCTACCAGAGCAGGGGCTTCTATCGTCGGTCCACCTAGCGAGAGGGCGTCCTACCTTACGTTTTCAGATTCGCGGTCTGCACTCAAGAACACGTCTACCCCAACGGTCATCGGTTCTACGACTAATATGGCCGGCCCATTGCCACTTCAGTTTGCTTATACTGGGAGCTATGTCGACAACTACAGAATGTCACATGTCTTTGATTATTGATTCTAGAACATGTTTTATCCGATGTTTTCCTTAATCGTTTTGAGGTGTCTCTGCTTGCCAAGAAAATTTACTAGACATGCATTTAATTAAAATGACGCGTCCACAGCCTTGTCTAATTATTATTTAACGAGTTAATAGTTCTAAATCGTCTGCGCCCAATTTTATAGCAATTAGTTAATCGCTCGATTAACATTTTATGGTTTTAAGGCGAATTATTTAATTAGTTAAAAGCTGGTTTTAGTGACGAGTGTTTCTGGGTATTTAGTTGTTTATCCGTAACCTTGAAGACGAGATACTATTTTGTTTGAGTTTTGAAACATTTTCTTACAGCTAAAATAAAACCCATGATAAAAATAAGATGCAAAGGAACATTTCTGCCTAACTCTTCGAGGATTACTTACAGCACTCGTAACATGACCACACTAGAAATGGGTTTTGTCGACGGAAGAATAGATAAAATGACAGATAAACAATCACAATCTGTCATTTTGTCTATTCTTCCGTCGACAAAACCCTTAGAAAACCCATTTCTATGGTTATCATGCTACGGGTGCAGGTGTCATGTTATGTGTATTTTGATAACCAACTAACTAAAATAACCTTCACGTTAATTAATACTTGTTTAGTCTCAAAACGTTCATTTATGTGCACTGACGGAAGGTATTTCATAGAAATTCATAGAAACCAGTCGTGTCGCGGCGACACGTCGTCGCCTGCAGTTGTCACTTGCGGTTGGCTACGGAATGGTCCTTCTACGAGTATTTCTAGACTTTTTACTAATGGCGACACGTTGACGACGACTATTGTGTGACATAGATCTAACTATATGAATGTCTTCTTCTTCTTTTCGTGTGGTTAGTGACTAACCTGGTGTCAGAGTTTTAAAGCCGCCTATGGGCCTCCGAATTGGCTTCACATGCCGTCGAGAAATATCTCTTAGGCATGCCAGTTTCCTCACGATGTTTTCTACTAAATGAATCAACTCAATAAAAGGGTGCTAGACATACCTATGTTCGGGTCGGCACATTCGATCTGGCTTTGTTCTTCAACAAAGCCGGCCCAAAGCAATTATACACATATTCGGCTTTCATTCGACTCGTGTCGACCGGTAAACTTCGTTTGGTCTACCCTACCCTCGCTTAATGTTCAGCACCGTAATTGTGTAATAAGTACACGATCAATCACAATCTAAATCATTTTGAAAGAGATTGCTAATCCATTGCTTTATATAAGTTCGAAAAAGTTTCTGCTCAACAACGTAATTAACGCAATAATTTATTTTGAACTGTCAAAATGAGACTGATTAGTCTTAATCATTTAAGAAAATGTACGCAATTAGATAGCTGGTCGGCTAGGCACAATTTGAGGTAAGCCGAGCGGCGTTTCCCGAACATAAATTCGATTTTGCAACCTTGCTGTGCCGAATGCTGCGACCTGAACATGTGTGTAAACCCCCCCCCAATGCCTGCTGGGGTCGCGGGTTTGTCTCAAAGGGATATCGCGGCCCCAGCACATAGGCAACGGAAGGAACACGGGTGGGTTTTAGTCAGTAAAAGTCTGACACTCCCTCTCGCTCTGCCCAGAGCGGGAGGAGTCATTTGATGATTTCGCACCCATAATGTCAGTGCTGTTGCTGCTCGAAGATGACAAAAACTTGTGAAACCCTGTTCATAATATCTATTAGTACAGGTTATGCAAAACGCCTACCAACTAACACCTGAAATTAATAAATTACCGTATAAGTAAGGTAATTTATTAATTTAATCCACAACACAAAACACACAACAAAAAAATATTATGTAGTAAGCTACATAATATTTTTTTTACGCACATTACAATTATTAAGTTCGCTAGTTAGCCACATTTCATATTATTACCAAATTAATAAAAACGTAAATATTTGACAGCTATTTGCGATGTTGCCAACTTTTAGAATAAACGCTCTTAAATTACGATAAGAATGGCAAACTAAAAGTGTCACTTTTGTACACTGCGGCTTACGCTTGCATCATATGAAACTTTTTGTACCCAGGCTATTGTATGAATTGAATGATGAGAAGAAACCATGGAATGCAATATTACATCTTAAAATGAGGAAGTTACGAAATGGAGAAAAAACACCGTCATATGATAGGAAAAGTATGAACGGAAATTGAAATAAAACACTTCACAGACATTCTTTCGGTTTCTGAAAGCCTGGTCAAGTCTCTGATGACTTCTCTCATTATCTGCCTGCCTTTTCACAACTATCTTGAGGTCAGCTTCCAGTCTAACCACAGTAGATTTGTTGACCGTTTTCTATTTTGTTAAGTACCTGGTACTTGTTGAAAGGCCTACACTGTCCTTCCTACCTATGAACACTGTTATTTGTAAATATTGTAAAAGCTAATTATTTTTAAAAGATTAACCGTGGAGTTTCTTGCCGGCTCTTCTCCATAGGAAACGATGCAGCTGAATACCAGTATTTTACGTGGAGCGACTGCCTATCTGACCTACACAATTCAGTTGCTCTGATATCGCCCGATATTAATAATCAATCCTGATCAAATTAGTGACATCTAAAAATGTCATTACAATCAATTTTTTGGGTGAAGGGTCCCACCCAAGTAACCAAACCCTAGATGAGTTTGCCGTCTTTGAAATCAGTGTATCTTTGAGGACACAGATTTTGAATGCCAAATTGTCGATAGCGACGTCAAAATCTGTGTGTGGACGTGAGATCTCTTTAAATCGCCAGCAAAGCCCTGGCGATTAAAGTTGCTGCGTGTGTATAAAAACTGCAGTTTGAAAGTGTCAATAATCTATCTCGATGCATAAGCGATCGTCGCCTTAATAAGTCACTTTTGTTCGGTGAATCTGAACGTAGGGTCGCGCCGGCATGGGCACGCCACAATTGCGGCGGTAAGGCCCCTCTTTGAGGAGTGGCTAGAGAGGCGCCACGGCGTCCTCACCTTCCGCCTGACGCAGGTCCTCACCGGACACGGTTGTTTCGGGAGGTTCCTGTTCAGGATAAAGCGGGAGGAAACGCCCGGGTGTTACCATTGTGTGGATCGCCCGGAGGACACGGTGGAGCATACGGTGGAGGTCTGCCCGGCTTGGGCGGGGCACCGCCGTGTCCTCACGGAGGCGATCGGCAGCGGCGATCTCTCGCGTCCGGCCCTGGTTCAGGCCATGGTCCGGAGCGAGAGTGCATGGGAAGCCGTCACTTCCTTCTGCGAAGCAGTAATGCTCGCGAAGGAGGAGGCGGAGCGCGCGAGGGAAATGCAAGATGCGCGCCCTCGCGCCCCTAGTCGCCGCAGGAGACGCCCCGGGCGTCGGGAGTCGCGAGCCGACTTCCGGCCACCGTAGGCGCGGGCTTGCGGACGGTGGGCAATGGGTAGCTCGCCGTCCGATTAGGACCAGGCCCGGGTCGACGGCGCGTTGTGTTCCACGCGCGCCTCAAAGAGATGTCAGCACCAACTGACGGGGTCCGTAAGGGCCAATGCCTGCCAGGGTTGCGAGTTGGTCCGAAAGGGATATCGCGGCCCCGGCACACAGGCAACGGAAGGAACACGGGTGGGTTTTAGTCAGTAAAAGTCTGACACTCCCTCTCGCTCCGCCCAGAGCAGGAGGAGTCATTTGATGATTTCCCACCCAAAAAAAAAAAAAAAAAAAAAAAGGGTCGCGCCGGCAGAGGGCGCTTTCCGGTTTTCCGAAACAAAAGTGTCATAATTATATGGGCGGGCATGACAATCGCGAATTCGCGTGCCGCGCTTTTGAATAGCACGCAGAGTACCAGGGTGAAAAGTGATATTTTTGTGAAATCGACATATTGTTCATTTTGAAATTTCGACACTAAGATAACCGAGTTGAATTATTAGACGGATAAGCATCGTTCGAACTATGCAAGCAGTCAAAGATTTGGAATCAAGATTGGACAGAAGGATACAGCTTTTAATATTATTGTCATGCAGGAAAATGAACATAAAATAAACACGTAAGGGTAGCCTCGGACAAAGCTATTTAAAAATAAACAGAGATTCACCATTATGAACAACAAATCAACTATTAATATCTCAGGTTATAAAAAATATAAATAAAATTACAATAAAAAAAAAACAAATACATTCGATTGTTTACTACAAAAAAAAAGTTACAAAAACGCGCGTTGCTTGTAAGCAAGAATCAAAAAAAGTACCATGTAAAGATGAGTATCGAAAAACAAGATACCAAGCAGCCTTCTGAGAAAACTAACATACTGTTTTAGGTAGTTATTAGTGTGATATTATCGTGTAGGTACAACTCGTGGCGATCTTCGAGGTTAAGGAACACTTGTCAAGGTCTGACTATCCATAACATACCGAGACCCCTCCGTGCCTAGGAAAGCACATTAAGCTGTTGGTCCCGGCTGTCATTCATAGATCTTTGACAGTCGTTACGGGTAGTCAGAAGCCCGAAAGTCTGACAACCAGTCTTACCAAGGGGTATCGTGTTACCCTGTAACCGGGTTGTGGAGGTCAGATAGGCAGTCGCTCCATGTAAAATACTGGTATTCAGCTGCGTCCGGTTAGACTGGAAACCGACCCCAACAAAGTTGGGAAAATGCAGGCAGTATTTTTTTTTTTTTTTTTTTCTTTTTTTTTTCTTTTTTTTTTTTTAAACTTTGCCCCACTCTGAGAATTTCTTCCTGTATCGTGGGTGCGTTTACAAACATAGAAACTCACATTCACTAACACCCAGATTGATTGAGGACCGTTAACATGTACATCTATAAGGGTTGATCGGAGGGAAGCGGAATGACGAGGAGAATATCGGATGGATGGCTAAAAAGGGGGTGAGTACCGAGATGACGACTGATAGAGAAGTGTGGAAGAAAGACATGTTGCGCAGGCTACTAATAAATTAGGATGAGGGCAAGAGAATGGTGCTGATGATACATACCTACATCTTCCTTTAGACCTTCTAAACACTACTAGGGTTGCCAACTTTTTATACAAGAAATAAAGTATTTATGGTCATAGTGGGAAAATAAACAGTATTTCAGAAAAATAAACAGTAGTATCTCGGTAAAAAAATACGATAGTAAAAAAAAAACAACCGAGTTCCAAACACTACAAAATGAAAAATAGGGAACTTTAATTTCGGAAGTCGGTGTATTTGGTGTTGTATTTTCGTTTTTTGCCACCGATTTCCTTTTTATTAAGGTATAGCTTTGGATATCAGTGAAAATAGTATATTCATATACTTTATATTTATTGAACAGTAAACAGTATTTTAAAATGAAAAACAGTATAATACTGTTTTAACAGTATGGTTGGCAACCATAAACACTACCTAAATTTAAGAAGTCACATAATAATCACGTGCACGCGTTTTAAGTTATTCAAAGTGACGCAAATGGTTTTTTGCAAATAACTTGTTTCATATCTGTCAAATCATGTTCAAAGTTAATAAAACTTGTAGAACATTAAAATCTCTACAATTTATTTCTGGGTAACTTTTTTTTATATAAAACTATTCTCGAGATATCAGGCAAAGATTGAATATCTGTATAACTAGGTTAACACACTGCTATCGATCTACGTAATCAAAAGCTTGCTTTGATTTACAAAGTGAATTAAACACAAACGAATTTCAAATTGGGCTGAGAATTAGCACTTTTGGAACATCAAAAGGAGCAGTGATGGCTCAGTGGAACAGATGTGGCTCAGTGGAGCAGAGGTGGCTCAGCGGGCAGGACTTGACTTGACTTGACCCCGACATAATTTCATCACCACTGCTCTCAAAACGGTGAAGGAAAGCATCGTGAGAAAACTGGCATGTCCTAGAACCAATAATTCTAAGACTTGTGACATCTACCAATCTGCACTGGGCCCGCGTGGTGGATTACAGCCCACACCCTGTCACAGAGAGGAGGGCTGAGTCCCACCAGTGCGAACGTTACAGGCTGATTATGTTTGTGCTGAACATCAAAGGTTACAAAAGACAATCCTCCAATTGCCCGTCTTTCACCAGCTCCTAGTGTTTTAGCTGGAAAGGAGTGGCGCTACAAAAACCCCAGCAATACGTCTGTCCTAAAAACCCTAGCTACATCTTCCTGACTGACCGACTCCTTAACAATTCAAAAGTGCCTGTAATTGGTATAATTGAAATAAATGTTTAAATTTTAAACTTCTGGTTCTGCTTATTGACTGGGCTACAAACAGTTCGTGATAATTATAAGGCAAGTGCAACTGACCCTGAACTTTGTAAGTTGAGGCCAGATGGATAATAAATATAATTATTTACAAGATGCAAGATACGGATATCTTAAGAGAGGTCATCACAGGTATGAGGAAGTAGGACTCATTTCTCACCATCCCGGAAAATTTTCAGCCAGGGGGTTATCGATACACCCGTAAAGCATGGCAGGTCATGAGATGAAAAGTGAAGTGTCACGCGATTATATAGCGTGTGCAGTGTTACTGTTTACTGTCATCTTGACCTGCCCTGCACATCACCCTGCTAAACTTTAAAGAAGGCCCTCTGTATTTTCTTCACATGATTAAAACATGACTCTAAAATATTTTAAGGGGCGTATTGAACAAAAATCGATCTAGCTAGCTCTCATATCTGGGAAAATTCGGTTTCTCCATATTTTCACCCGAGCAGAGCTCGGACGCCAAAACTTTAGAACAAGATGGCTACCTTAGAATAATGTCATGGCAGCATGGAATTAGAAAGTACCTACTATCATAGCAGTATGGAATTAGTAAGTACCTACTATCATGGCAGCATGGAATTAGTTTGTACTATAAATGGAATTAGTATGAACTATCCTATACTATTAAATGATCTATTTTCACCAGAGCAGAGTGCTCTGGTGAAAATCAAAAACGAAAATCTGATACTGTCAAATTGCAAAAAACGTGACATTTAAACTTCGGAGTCTACCCTGACGCTTTCGCTATTTAATAAGCTTAGTGCACTAAATTATGCCACAATATTGCACAAAATTAACGTCATTACGTATATTATTTCATATCTTTAATTAAATTGAAAGTATTCCTTTCTCAATCAAGTCGCAACTGATCATATTAACATTTTGTAAATTACTTGTGTAAACTAGATATTACAAAACATACTAAACTAAATTATGCGGTGTGGTCATGCTAGAAGAGGTCATTTCTAATCGCTGTCTGAGTTTTGCCCACCATTTCAACCGGAAGACGTCCACTGCTGGACGTAGCACTGACTGCTGCATAGTGTCCAATCGATATTTAAATCTACATATATAAAAATCAATTGCCTTGCATTAGACCCGCAAAAACTCGAAAATGGCTCGACCGATTTGATTTATTGTTTTTTTGTTTTATTCTCCTCTTTACTGGGGCGGTTTAGGAAAAAAGAAAATGAGGAAAAACCCTAAGGAACACACGAAAAATCGAAATTGACATTTTGACAGGACAACGTCTGACGGGTCAGCTCGTGTTAAATAAATAAAAGTACGGCCCCGCACGCAAATTCTTTTGAAATTAAACTCAAAAATAAGTGTCTCAACATGTTTTTTTGATCCTATAATTAAAATAATACAAAAAGTCCTAGAACACGTGTTCCAAAACTACATAGTTTCGAAGATAGTACATTACACTCTCGATGTGTGTATCTAAGTTTCATTGAAAGTACGAGTAAATCATTTTCATTCAAACCAATCATTCATATTTAAAGCTAAGAAAATGTGACATTATCATTTTTTTTATAAACAATTTTTAATAATAGTCAGAAATAAAATGTTTTATATATTTCACGTAAAGGTTTTACATAAATAATCTTGACTGTTGAATTATTTTGAATGAAAAGCGTAAACGGAAAAAAATTATGAATTGAAAATTTATTCACAAACCAACGCCAAATTGATTATTTGACATTCTCTCATTAATAACCCTAGAGTTATGAAATATCAAAATATATCAAACATGTTTTTGAAGATTTGTATCTGATTTATTATTGTATTGTTTTATGTAATTGAATTAATTTCGTAAAATAACTGTCATTTGTTTGGTTTGTTATGCATTTTTTTTATTTTACGTGTACCTAAATTCTGATACAAATGATTGCTCATAAATAAATTACTATTAACTATTACTACCTCATATTTCAGGTCCGGCAGTAGACTACAGTAGACTTATGTCTGTACCCCAATTGCGTAATACGCGATAAATATGAATCTGAATCGTTTTGAAACATATTGCTTATCATTGCTTCATAAGTTTGAAATAAAAATCTGTTCAACAACGCAAATAACGCAATGAATATTGTTGTACTATCAAAATGAAACAGATTAGTCATAATCGCTTACGAAAATGTGTTACGTAATTACTTGTAGATAGCTGGTTTATACGATGGCAGTGACTGGACCCAGTGACTCGGAATTTCGGATCCAGTAAGAGGGTTCATGTAGACGAGATTTGCAGTCAGGCAGGGGAAGCTACTGGGACCGAAAATAGACGGGTAGGTTACTCAACTGGAATGACTATTGAGACCTCAAGTTTGTCCAGTTGACTAACTAGTTTCAACCCAGTCTATGTACCCAGTACGACTGGGTTGAAACTAGTATCTACACGAGCCCACTGGACTGACTTACTTGGGCTCGTTTAAACCTGCCTTGATGTTGATGATCACGTCTTAACCTTATGTTATGTCAATAAAACATTCAACGCAGTTAACGCAATGTCGAAATGTCAAAGTGAACAAATAGGGATTTTAACACACAAATTGTAATTTTTGGAAAGAGACCCAATCTTTAAACTGCACCGTAATTGCGTAACATACTTTCTATCACAATCCGAGAGTTTTGAGGGATATTGCTTCATAGGTTTGAAAAATTCGTCTGTTCAACAACGTAAATAATGCAATTAACGTGGGTAAACTGTCAAAATGAAACCCATTGCGATCAATTGTCATTTTATGCGTGTTCGGCAATTACCCAGCAGATGCAGCTCTAGACCAGTATTTTAGATCGCAGCAAGAAATTTATGGAAATGTCAATGTAATTTAGAGATGTCAAAAATTGGATCACGTTTTGTTATCGGGCGTAGTCGACTTTAACGATGCCAATGGCTGAAGTAAGTATTTTCTTATCTAAGGATGGCGTATTGCCTTACTACGCAGGAGTTTAATGGACTTTAAAGTAAATCTATTTACAAATATTGGAAAAATCAGCGTATAGATAATCTTTCCACTGCTGAGACTAAGGCTTCCTCTCTGTGAGAATGGGCCGTAATCCACCACAGTGCCCGCGACTTCATCTGCGTGTGTCTTGTTCTAACTTAAACTATATCCTATGACACTTGGCAATACCTACTGTAGGTATTTTTGTTCAACAAATTTTTTTGGCAATTTTTTTTACAATCAGATCAGCAGTTCCGAAGTTTACTCCCTACAAACAAACAATTTTCTTTGTCATCCTTTATTGACAAAATTATCAAATTTTACCTCTTAATTTTAGTTTAGATGAAACTATAACTTAAAAAATTATTTCTTAGTGGCTAGTGGCTCCCTAAGCATTATAATATCCAAATTCCATGTTCCTATCTCTAATAGTTCAGTGTGTGCATTGCCTGTTACGGATCTATTCCATAAGTATTCTAAACACACGGGTACATACCTACCTACTAAATGTAAACGTTGGACATTCCAAGTATGTTCAAGATTATACACATAGTTGAAGTAAACGTACAGATGCCAAAGTATAAGTGTGTCTGTTATTTCATTACGCAGAAATAGCTGGACTGGTTTTGGTGAAATTTTTTGTTTGGTAAGGTGAAGTGTTATGAAGAATATTAATTATACTAATATCTAGCTTATTATTATGTAATGACATACGAAATATCATTATGTTAACAAGTAGTTGTAACTATATCTAATTTAAAACGAACGTAAATTATGTTCCATTAGGTTAAAATCTCACATGAGTCAAAAATCTTAAAGTCTAAGAATAAGCTTACAAAATACTTACACCACTTCCTCAAAAACGCGCTGGTGAGCTTAGCACACAACTTATCACGACCTTGCATTTTGAATTAATAAAAAAAAAAACTTTAAAAAATATTATTAAGTACAAAAAAGAATTCACTGCCACTCAACACTCTCGCATTGCTTCACTACACTGCACTATTTTTTATCCATTTATTGTTATTTGTGTTGGCGACTGGCACGTCCCACTCGCGAGGCTTCCTGATTTCGACTGACGCTCGATGTGTATAGAGCGTCGCGATTCGTGCGTACGCGCAACCTGTGAACAAGATAATGTTATTGAGAAAAATGTTATAGTACAGTAGTGTGACGCGGTTTCGCTTGCGTGGATAAGGTCGTCAAAACAATTAGTTGAAAGGTGGTGTTAAACAAATTACTCTTTAGTTTCCTGTATACCCTTTATGCTTCCTTGACATTTTTGATTCTGTCTTCTCCTTGCACTTTGCCATCGGAGACCTTTTTAGTACCTCGAGAGTTCTCTCCTACCTACACCTACTTTATTATAATTAAAACAATGTCAGGAAGGAATTCATCATCATCGTCATCATTTCAGTCAAAAGACGTCGACTCCAGTCCGTAACAATCTCACCGTGAAAACTAGGTGAACTTGAGCTGAACTGTCAATAGTGTCAAATCCTAGTCAATCAATCTGCCAAGCCTTTTCCCAACTATATTGGGGTCGGCTTCCGGTCTAACCGGATGCAGCTGAATACCAGTATTTTCCATGGAGTGACTGCCTATCTGATCTCCACAACCCAGTAACTGGGTTACGATACGATACCCCATTGGTAAGACTAGTTGTCAAACTTTCGGTCTTCTGACGACCCGTAACGACTGTCAAAGATCCACGTATGGCAGCCGGGACCAACGGCTTAACGTGCTTTCCAAAGCACAGACGAGTCTCGGTATGTAAAGATGGTCACCCATCCACGGACCAACCCCGGCAAGAGTAGCTTAACCTGATGGGTCGACCCGTGCGGCAGTTATTACTTAGCCACGAGCTCCAAACCCTAGTACCAGGTAGAATGACAGCTTGCTACACCAAATTTGTCAGAGTGAAATTTTTGGAGAATAGACCGGTAGGTCATAGGCCATACATCGACTGTTTCTGTGCCTTGACTGCACCTTGTGGTAGGCCTCCCACAAGGTGGTCAGATGACCTGGTAGTGTAGCCTAAGAAGGAAAATAAGGTAATAAACAACGTTCTCAGTCTAGAGTTGAGAAACCGCAAATTAATATTTTACTAAGTAGGTAAACCGTAAATTGATTAATTAATTGACTCAGGCGTGACTTTGGGGAAATCCATTATAAAATACAATAGACGACGTATATTTAGTAACCTAATCCGCTTAACTGTTCTTAAAGAGACATAAAGAACCCTGTAAGAAATCGACACGTGTTTCACCTCTCAACGAGGCATCCTCAGGATGACGATTGACTTGTTGCGAACCCGGACCCGATGTATTGACACGTCAAGCGTCGAGAGCAGAGTGTGTCAAGAGTCGACGCTTGACTTGTCAAGACGTCGGTTCTGACTGAACTACTGAGATGACAAGTAATAAAGCTGCAGGTATGGAAGAAGAAACATGTTACGCTGACCACTAATAAATTTGGATAAGGGCAGGACGCCGGATGAAGATTTTTTTTTAATTCACAATTTTGAAGCTCTTGGCCTGCATCTCACCTGATGGTAAGTGATTATCAAGCCAAAGGTGGAAGCGAGCTTCACCCGGAGTCCTCAACCACAGAGGAACTGGCTATCTTACCTCTAACTGCCGAAACACAACAATGCAGTTAACATTGTTGTTATGGCGTCAGACTTAGATAAGATGGTGGTAACTAACGGGCTTAGTACAAGACCTACCAGCAATAAAACCGAGCAGAAAAATATTTTTGTATTTTTGCACCGACTTTGAAAACAGACAGTGCATAATGATTTGTAAAATTTCAATATTAAATAACAGTTATATTCACCGTGACCTAACAAACTGTGTAGTATTGATTAACACTATTACTCATAAGAATGGCTGCTTTGCCTCCTACGTGACTAAGCTAGGAGTGAATGAACTTATTGTAGTAAAGTTTACCAAGGCTTGGAATTTTCTGAAGGTTTAAAATCCTTTTGTAATCACGTTCTCAAAAACGGCTCTAACGATTTCGATGAAAGTTGCAATATATTTAGGGGTTTACGGGGGCGAAAAATCGATTTTGTTTTCTCCGTAGTTTCATCCGAGCAGAGCTCGATCGCCCAAAGTTTTGAACAAGATGGCTACCTTAGAATAATGACATGGCAGCATGGAATTCGTAAGTACCTACTATCATGGCAGCATGGAATTCGTAAGTACCTACTATCATGGCAGCATGGAATCAGTAAGTACCTACTATCATGGCAGCATGGAATTCGTAAGTACCTACTATCATGGCAGCATGGAATTCGTAAGTACCTACTATCATGGCAGCATGGAATTCGTAAGTACCTACTATCATGGCAGCATGGGCTCAGTAAGTACCTACTATCATGGCAGCATGGAATCAGTAAGTACCTACTATCATGGCATCATGGAATTAGTAAGTACCTACTATCATGGCAGCATGGAATCAGTAAGTACCTACTATCATGGCATCATGGAATTAGTAAGTACCTACTATCATGGCAGCATGGAATTAGTAAGTACGTACTAACATGGC
The DNA here is from genome assembly GCA_916701695.1 of Agrochola macilenta. NCBI lineage: Eukaryota > Metazoa > Arthropoda > Insecta > Lepidoptera > Noctuidae > Agrochola > Agrochola macilenta. Next base: position 12,273,562 of record OU753579.1, on the reverse strand, counting down.
AGCATGGAATTAGTAAGTACCTACTATCATGGCAGCATGGAATTAGTAAGTACCTACTAACATGGCAGCATGGAATTGGTATATACTATACATGGAATTCATATGAACTATCCTATGCTATTAAATGAGCATGGGAAACAGGCCTCCTCTCTGTGAGAAGGAGTGGGCCATAATCCACCACGCGGGCCCGGTGCGGGTTGGAGGATGTCACATATCGTCGAATTTTTGGTTCTAGGATTTGCCGGTTTCCCCAGGATGTTTTCCGTCTCCGTTTTGAGAGCAGTGGTGATGAAATAATTTACACAAAGTGCCTGCTAGGGCAAGCTTTTCTTTAAAAATTGATAAAAAAGACGATACATTCAAATCAATCAATCTGCCTGCCTTTTCCGAACTATGTCTGGATCGTCTTCCAGACGTGTAACTGAATACAAGTAGGTATTTATAAAAAACAGACAACCTGTGTTAGTTACAAAAAGCTTACAAAACGTATATAAGTAGGTACAGAAATAAAGATGGAAACTATTGTCGACATGCAGATTGATGAATCATTTGAACACAGCCGCGTCCAACCTATCTGCTATCATTTTCAGGATGCTGTTGTTATTCCCTCGCACATGCGCATTTTACATGGAGGGACTGCATAAAAATCTGACCTCCACAAGTTACTGGGTAACACGATACCCCTTGGTTAGTCTATTCTGGCTGGCAGACTTTTGGGCTTCCGACTACCCGTAACGACTTTCAAAGATCTACGGGACCAACTGCTTAATGTGCTTTCCAAGGCAAGGAGGGGGTGTCGATATGTAATGCATGGTCACCTATCCACGGACCGACTTCGGCAAGCGTTGTTTAACCTTAAGATCGACCCGTGCGGCTGTTATTATTTCACAATTATTTCGCCCATAACGACTATCAAAGATAATCTACGAATGACAGCCAATACCAACGGCTTAACGTGTTTTCTGAGGCACAAACTTACGGGAGAAACGTACATAAATTAAAATGATCTATATACGTATTAACAATTAATATTCTACGATCTATTTTTAATGACTATCTATTAAATATTAGTTGCTACATCAAGGTAATCTTAAGAATAACAAGTTGGTTTTTTTTTTATCCAAGATGGCGGACGTGTTTTTTTTACCGTAGGTATTTATAAAGGTTATACTCAATTATTATTAGTTTTATTGATCGATTATGTTTCCTTAATTAATAAAAAAGCGTGTTAAAAGGAATAATAAGTTGTAGGATCTATGATTAATGTTTTTTTTTGTTTTTTTTTTTCACTATTATTGATCTGGAGGTTGCCTAATGCATTTTTTTGTTATACACAGCATGTATCAGAAATGTGTGATCAAATTTAAGGGTGTGATACAGACTATTAAACTGAACAAAACTATCAGCTGTCTCATACAAAGCTTCAATGCCTACTCAACTCAAATGTATGGGACAACTGATATTTTTTTCTCGATTACTACCTTCTGCCCGCAACTTCGTCTGGATCAGCAGTTACGAAGATATTACAATACAAACTCACAAATTTGACCTCTTTATAATATAGATATTTAAAGGGCATCCCTTCTCATACACAGAAGGAACGAATATTACTCCAATTTGACTCCTGCATATCATTCCAACAATCTCTTATCTGCTTGACACTGAGTTAAGGCGACGATAACCGACTTTTAATGATTTTATACTGAAGGTCACGTCTAAACGATTTGGAAAAAAAAAAAGTATGTTAAATTAGAGCATTTTCTTACTAACATAATTTAGGAATATTTTAGATTATATTTATATTACATCGTGAAATAAATTTGTAAAGTTATGTCTAACGCGGATAAAAACTGAGAATCACGCAAAATCTATGAAGCATATTTTTCTGAACCTACCATTTTAAAGATAATTTAATTATTAATCTTTTAGTACACGTCTTTTATAAAAATACATTTTGTAGTATGTATAATAAAATAATGCGTCTAATTTGGGACAGCGCTCCTTGATGGGCGAGTCCTATTACTGGCTGGACATACAACGCGTTGCCGCGTTGCGTGAGCTCAGTACAGTATACGCAAATTGCATATATCTGCGTCTTAACTTAGATATCCCGATCTTATAGTGCCCAAATCAGGGGTGACACGCATAAATTGTCAATTACAAAGATTAGAGACGGCGATCCATGGGTTGGCAAGTCCCTGATAAAAATGGATCGAAATGAAGAAATATTCAAATAATTGAATCTGCTTGATTTTCCCTAAAATGTTGGGGCTTCCACTCTAACCGGATGCAGCTGAATACCAGTATTAAAAAATTCAAAATTCAAAAATAGTTTATTCAAAACAGGCTGAGAATCAGCACTTTTCGGACGTCAAAATTACTTAAGACAGTCCCCCAAAAATGCAAGCCCTTCACCACCTTCTTACTAGTGCTTTAGCTGGGAAGAAGAAGTGGCGCAACAAACTCCCCAGCAACACAGCTGTCTGTTCAGTTAGAAAAACTTGATTCTATACAATCTTTACATGGAGCGACTGCCTATCTGACCTCCACAACCCAGTAACTGGGTTACACGATACCCCGACTCTTGCCCCTTGGTAAGACTGGTTGTCAGACTTTCGGGTTTCTGACTACCCGTAGCGACTGTCAAAGATCTACAAATGTCAGCCGGGACCAATGTTTTAAAGTGCTTTCTGAGGCACGGAGGGAATGTCGACATGTCATGGATGATCACCCATCCACGGACCGACCTCGGCAAGCGTAGCTTCGATAGACCCGTGCGGCTATTATTTAGCCACGATGTTAAACATTATATCTCGGGCATTTGATGAACATAGAATGTGTTCTATAATTAGGTGACATTGAAAAACTCACGTTGATACTTTACCAACCAGTTTTTTACTTAAAACCAGCTTCTTAAGCAAAAAGTAATGTTATTATTAATTAAATAAATTATGAAGGAACAGTCAAGAGCAAAAATATGTTACAATGGCTGCTGCTCGGGCCTGCGTCCGCGTGGACCGTTTTTTTTTTTCTAAAATAATAAAAGTAGCCAGCCAGGTCCAGCCGCTTCGGAGATTAGCCAGAACAAACAGACAGTCAGATAGACAGACAAAAATTAAGAAAATATATATAAACCTAGAAAAAAAAAAGAAAGAAAACGTTTATTTGGACACAGTTCGTGAAACACAAAATAAAAAACAAACTAAAAAGTAGAAGTTGCTTGAAGCTGCGCCAAAAAGGTTCATTTCAGCATTAATGCCAGACAAATGCTGCCTGACGCTGGTTATATGGTGGTGATATGTTTTTTTTGTTATGAGTACCGTATATTTGCATATGCATTAAGTAAAAAGCTGTTATTTTGACACTAGCTCCGCCCCACGGTTTCACCCGCATAAGTCGATCCCATGAGAATATCGGGAGGTATCCTATGTACTTTTCCAGGCCATGGTCTACCCATGTGCCAAATTTCATCCATATCCGTTCAGCCGTTTTAGCGTGACAGCTAAACAAACAAAAACTTACTCATTTAAAATATTATTATAGTTAGGATTAAGTACACACGGCTATAAATCAAGCTATACATTTCCGGTATAAGCTGACCTCTGATTGTACGGAAATTCTAAACAATGCGAGATCAGCTTAAACTGGAATATTTTAGCTTGATATGTAGCCGTGTGTACAAACAGACGCTTCAATTATATTTATTTTTACATAAACGTATACATATACCTAGATAAAAAAAATATGTAGGAACAGTCAAGGGCAAAAATGTGTTACATGGTATTAGCAGAATTCAACAGCGAGTTTGTCGAATCGTATTTGATTAGGTACCTGTTTTAGCTTAATCATTAAATAAATTATATATAATTATATTAGTAAGAAATCCATAGCCAGTGGAGGTCAGATAGGCAGTAGCTCCATGTAAAATATATGTATTCAGCTGTATTCGGTTAGACTGGAAGGCGACCCCAATATAGTTGGGAAACGGCAGGCAGATTTATTAAATACATTAAGTATAGAAACTAACACTAAAATTTATAATATTATGTACAAGTACATATAAAAAAGGTAGAGCTCAATCGATCGAGCGCATCGATAAATTTGTCCGCATCGCTGTCATTGCGAAGAGTGCCCAAAAGGCTAGCATAGTATAATACTGGATATAATAAGGCTGGATATTTTTGACAAAAAAAACAACCGACTTCCAAAAAAAGCACTACCAAGTGAAAAATTAATTTAATTTCAGAAGTCGGTGTCTTTGTCCTTTATTGCCACCGACTTCCGAAATAAATTAAGTAAGCACTTAAGTTATTTTCACTTTGTAGTGTTTTTTTGGAAGTCGATTGTTTTTTTTTTTGGAAAATTTTAATTTTTCACTTTTTAGTTACCCCAAACAAATTCGAAAACCACTACCTGCTATGTAAATAACAGTCACAGGAACTTATTATAACATCATCTACATAGACTACAAGTGGGTAAAATAGATAGAATACTTTTTATTATATTCACCATAAAAATTACAGAAGAGGAAAAAAGATAACTATTCTTTCGGGTCTTTTCCATCTGGAATTTCTCAGTAGCAGTCTGGAGTCTGGATTTGTGCCAGCTTGATGGCAATAGGCTCGCCCCCTATTACATGGGACTTAAGGCCACGATAATCGACTTTTAACAATTTTATACTGAAGATCACGTCTAAACGAGTAGTGTTAATGATTTGGAAAATAATCATGTTAAATTAGAGCATTTTTTTTATAACTTAATATAGGAATATTTTAGATTATGTTTATATTTCATAGTGAAATTAATTTGTAAAGTTATGTCTAACGCGAAAAAAAAACTGAGAATCACGCAAAACCTATTAAGCGTATTTTTCTGAAACCTTTTTAAAGATAATTTAATTATTGATCTTTTAGTACCTATACGTGTTTTATTAAAATACCTTTTTATTGTGTATGTATAATAAATTTATAATGCGTCTAATTTGGGACAGAGCTCCTTGGAGGGCGAGTCCTATTACTGGCTGGACGTACGACGCGTTACGTGAGCTCAGTACAGACCACGCAAGCTAACCACTCAAGGTCACTGGCATATATCTGCGTCTTAAACATAACTGGCGAAATGTGTGTGTACGTACTATAGATACACCTCTGCCTAGCCTTTCCAGGAATACAGGCATGTTGCATGTTATGTGTTATTATCCTTTTGTATTTTTTATAGTCGGTTAAGAACTAAACAGCGAATTATCATGCTTAGTATGTCTCCCATTAAAATAATGACCTTCATAAGGAAAATCATTTTTTGAACTTTGTACGCCATCTTGTAATTGCTACTTTAATGAAAATAAGTGTATCAGTCTGTTTGTAGCATTTTTTTTACTAAAATTGGTACTAACTACATTTTAAACTCAACCAACTGCTACCCGCGGCTTCACCCGCAATCAATCTGCCTAGCCTATTCCCAACCATGTTGGGGTCGGCAGTCTAAACGGATGCAGCTGAATACCAGTGTTTTACATGGAGCGACTGCCTATCTGAACTCCAAAACCCAGTTACTGGGTAACACGATACCCCTAGGTAAGACTGGTTGTTGTTGTTGTTGTTGATAACATTAAATAAAAAACCTTTTGGTAATGTTATTGCAGTACAGACAGGGTTTTTTTTGCATTATAGTAGTAATGTTTATTTGCTTTTCCGCGAAGCTGGGAACGAAGCGAAACAAAGCTATAAGTTCGTTTAGGTTTCTTCCGCGTCTTGTCATACTTCGGTTCACACTGCGTACTAACCGAAACGAAAACGGAGGAAAAAAACGAACTTAGCTACATTTCGCTACGTTATTTGGTAGGTACAGTCAGCATGGCAGCTTTTTTTTCTTTAATATTATGACTTAGAATACTTAACATCAATTATACAGGTACATCGGCGTGAAAACTAATACCATGGCAATTTTAAGTGACAAACGCAAGTAAAACCGAGGACTAAAGCAGTAATGTAGGTAATCAGGTTTCTAGACAATTTAATAATATTAAATTTAAGTCACTAGTGGTTTTAAAACAAGTTTTTTATAAGTATTTTTCTAAATTAAAAAAGTGGCCGGTTTTAAGAACACAGAGACGCGACGCGAATCTAGTAGAACAATAAAATTTCCATGAAGTTTTCATAGAAATTGTTCTGTCGCGTCGCGCTTGTCTGCGGTAACCTTTACATAGTGACCTGTTGGTCGACTGCGAATTATTGAAATACAAATAATAATTGGTAATCCAATGAAAATCCAATTGAAATACAAATAATAATTGGTAATCCAATGAAAATCCAATTGAAATACAAATAATAATTGGTAATCCAATGAAAATCCAATTGAAATACAAATAATAATGTGAAAGTAACTTTGTCTGTCTGTCTGTTAGTTTTTCACGCCTAAACCGATTTTATCGATAGTTATGAAATTTGACAGATAGGTGAAGAGGTCGTGGCTGAGTAATAACCTAATAACAGCCGCACGGGTCGATCCATCAGGTTAAGCTACGCTTGCCGGTGTTGGTCCGTGGATGGGTGACCATCTTTATATACCGAGACCCGTCCGTGCCTCGGAAAGCACGTTAAGCCGTTCTGTCCCGGCTGTCATTCGTGGATCTTTGACAATCGTTACGGGAAGATCGAAAGTCTGACAACCAGTCTTATCGTGTTCCCCAGTAACTGAGTTGTGGCGGTCAGATAGGCAGGCGCTCCAAAAAATACTGGTATTCAGCTGCATCTGGTTAGACTGGAAGTCGACCTCAACATAGTTGGGAAAAGGCTAGGCAGATTGACTGTTTAGGACCTAAACAAAATCTCAGGAACGGGAACTCTCATAGACAAACTTAGCCAAAACTATCACGCTTAACGAAAAAGTAAAAACACAGCCTACGATTATTATCTGCTCATTCCGAAAAAACTAAAAAGCGTGAAGATAATATGTCTCATAACCATACACATCACATAAGACCCTTATTCCTTTCGGTTAAAGGTGACATTTGAGTGGCAAATCAAAGAAACCGGTACTTTAACTTTCACATTGGTTATGTGGTAATGTGACATAAGACATAACTCAGGTTTTATATCATTATGCATTTAAAGTAGGACATGTTGAATTTGACTTACATTTGTCCGTTTATCATTTAATTTTGTAGAGGATCCGACCTAGGAACGGCCTTCAACCATCTTTTAAATGGATGAAACCGATTTCGTGACCATCTTTACATATCGAGTCTCCGCCGTGCCTCGGAATGCACGATAAGCCGTTGGTCCCGGCTGTCGTTCGTAGATCTTTGACAGTTGTTACGGGTATTCAGAAGCCCAGTTTTAACAATCGTGTAACAATATTTTGATTAAATCAAAATATTGTTACACGATTGTTAAAACTGAAAAGTTAAAAGTGGTCCGTGCAGTTTCTTGCCCGTTGTTCTCCCATAGGTAAAACTGATTTAAATTTGGAATGTGGATATTGTTAGTAATAGTTCCAATCACCAAAGAGATCAATCACGAACATACAATTTATTTACTTTATCATTATAAGTAAAATGCGCGTGAGCCAACTTTTTGTTTGAAAACGAAAAAATAAAGTTTGTAAAAAAATTAAAGGCGCGCCTTCGTTCGTAATTGTTTACTCAATTTCTGATGTTACGCTTTATAAAAAAACTTGTGTGTCTTTCTCAAGTAGTGAGATGAGAATGCAATAAATAAACGTAGGTACTATTCTTATTCATAAGTTGCACTTATTTATTGTCTCATAGAGGGTGATAACAAGTAGAGTGTCCATCTCGGCCCTCGGCAGCAACACTATTTTAAGCTCGAGTGCCGTACTTTGAATCCCTCGCTGCGCTCAGGATTCTACTTTATACTCTAGAATCCTTCGCTCCACTCTGGATTCAAACAAACACTCTCGCCTTTAAAATAGTTGTTTGCTCCCAAGGCAAACAATCTATTAATAATTTTGGAAATTTCCGAAATTTAAGTAATTTTTCAGTTTGATGTATTTTTTTCCTGTAAATCGGTTGTTTTATTTGTAAAAAAGTTTTTTGAAGACGGGTAAAAGATGTATAGACTGTGAGAGAGGAATGAAAAGGGAGACACTGATACCTACTATGACTGTTAAAAGGTAAACATAGAGAAGGAAAACTCTTGCGCCGAGCGCAAATTTATTTGGACAATGTTGACACAGTATTTCATTGTCACAGACGAACATTGACTAGAGCGTTCGCTAGAATGATCGTGAAAATGTTCGTAGCGATGTTTGGTTCTATGCTCTATTCGTTGTTCAGTTCGACAAATTTAAAAACGGCGAATGCTCGATGTTCTGTTACAAGTGAATGCTCAGGTATATCAGCATCATTATACAATGCGAGATCAGCGTATACTGGAAATGTATAGTTTGATATGTGGCCATGCGTACCCACTATTAAATATGACAATATACTTCTGATATACGCTGTAGCTCCATTTAAATTCTTAACGAGTTAAACCAGGTATTTAATATAAAATCACACAAATAATTACCACAATGACGTAAATGACAGTCATTATGAAGTTGTGACGTCATTGAAACAAATGAGTCAAGAGTGTGAAAGTTGCATAAATAGTGATCGGTTTTAGAATAGGTACGAATCTGTTAGTTTGGAGAAAATAGGTACTTAAAGTACCGGGTGTGGATATGTGGCAAGTACAATTTCAGAAAGAGTCTGTCACACAGGTATTATGAGTGTCAGGGAAAACCCTGTACAAAGCCATACTTTTGGGAGAGATTTAATTGATCTCTAAAAACTTATTTGGCTTCTTTTTAACCGACTTTCAAAAAGAAGGAGGTTATTTTTTTGGATTTATGTTTTAATGTAATATTCTTAAACATATGTCCATTAATCTATTACAATATATTAAATCTTAAATTAAATTATTTATGGACATTAATTAGCCGTTGGTCCCGGCTGTCATTCGTGGATCTTTGACAGTCGTTACGAATCGTCAGAAGCCCGAAAGTCTGACACCAGTCTTACCATGGGGTATCGTATTACCCAGTTACTGGGTTGTGGAGGTCAGATAGGCAGTCGCTCCATGTAAAATACTGGTATTCAGCTGCATCCGGTTAGACAGGAAGCCGACCCCAACATAGTTGGGAAAAGGCTAGGCAGATTGATTGATGGACATTAATTAGTTCATGTTGCATGTAATGTATAACATCTCTAATATTGTAATTTAACAATGCATGCCTTTTAAGGTAGATTTCTGAGCTACTATAAAATATTTTTAAGACCTTGTTGTATCACCAAAAATCGCATTAATACAAACTTTGAACTTTGAATTAAAATAAAAAAGGATATTTTTGGCTAAGCTAGGGTACCCCTACCCCGACAAAATGGGTTAGGCTAGAACTGCTACAAACCGCAAGCGAGCCGAGCGAGCGCAATTGAGCGGTGGCAGGGGCCGGCTAGCTCTACATCTAAGTTGGTCGCAGTTACTTGGATATTAAGAATTTGTAATTATTTGAGGATAATAAAAAGGGAGCAGAGAGAGATATTTGAGTTTTCAATAATATTTTTAAGAGCACAAACTGGTCATTATTAGAGGTTCGATTAAAGGCTCGAGCAGACCAGCGCGACGCGACTCGAACAATACAATTTCTAAGAAAACTTTACGGTATAACAATAACCGGTGTCACGTCGCGCTAGTCTGCACGAAACTTAAATACATGCCTTTATATAGTAAACTATAGGTATCTACGTCAGCTTATTTCAACACAAGGAAACTCTATTCCTTCAGCCCGGACGACGAAGCAATTACTCTATAATTAATACCAACGTTTGGAAATATGCCTCCGTTGCGCTATTCCTGAACGCACAAGGTTGGCTTTCGTAAGTACGCGTCCAAAATGGAGGAAGAGGGCGTTATAATGATACAGGCCTATTGCTAGCATTATCAGTCTATAATGTTCCCACTGCTGGGACTCAGCCCTCCTCTCTGTGAGAGGGAGTGGGCTGTAATCCACCACGCGGGCCCAGTGCGGGTTGGTGGATGTCACGTGTCTTCGATGTGGACGTGCCTATTTTCATTAATTGGATACTAATTCAGACTACAGACTCATCAATCTGCCTAGCCGTTTCCCAAGTATGTTGGGGTCGGCTTCTAGTCTAACTGGAAGCAGCTGTGTGTGTCACATGAGACCGCCTAGAAAGGGGGTGACTACCTTCTAAAATATGTGAGCACCATGTATCTATCACAATATAATTAATTTCTTCACATATAAATAATATAATTAATGTTTACAAAATATTGTAAAAACATTTTAAAAGAGTAACGGTGGAGTTTCTTGCCCATTCTTTTCCATACGAAAACTACCTTTTGGAAGGGGCAAGTAGAATAAATTCATATTTTTGTAAAATTGACATTCAAAAGTGCCTTATAAGTGCCTAATTAAAATAAATTGTTTGACTTTGACTTGACTTTGACGACTGATAGAAAAGTATGGAAGAATAACAGACGAACAGAATCAAAAAGCGTGGGGCGCTTATAAGCTAAACAAAGTGCTCCACGCTTTTTGATTTAATCATTGGATATAAAAGAAGTGACAAGCTGGATTGGTACTTATATCGTAACTAGTACAAGTCAATTTAATTATTTTATAATTTTTTGTTCTTGTAAAAAACGTGTTTTTTTGTTTTTTTTAAACTACAATTTTTATTACAATAATAGGGCTGCCCCTGTCCGTTTGGTAGACCATTACTAGCAACCAAGATTTTTTTAAATGTTTTTAATTAAAAGATACTTACCTGATTTTTTTAATAAATTATTTAACAAATATGATGTAATGAACATAAATAATAAAGTAAATAATGAATATTATTTACTTTTTTTTTAATTATCTTTATATTTATGTAAAAATTTATATTTTTTACGAAGAACTAAATGTCTGAAGACTAGAGTTTGTTTGTGTGAGTTAAAAGCCATTTTTTTTTTTAATTTTTTTTATTTAACTTTCAGGACATCGACGCGAAAACTGTTACCATGGATTCAGTACATGATTCTGAACCCCCCAGGGTTGAAATTTTTCGTCAGTTATTAAAAAAAAACTTCTGCTGCTTCATAGAAAAGTGCAAAACCTACGAAAAATTTCGGTACGCCATTTGGTGACTTCTGCGGAGTCCTGCACTAGAATAATAAACACATCGGAAGTCATCAACATTTCAGCCGAAAGACGTCTACTGCTAAACATATGCCTCCCCTAAATGGGGTTGCCATAATCGGGTTGCCATAATCGCCACGATTGGCAGGCGGGTTGGCGATCGCAGTATGATGTTAAAATGCATAGAGAACGCTGCTGCCCATTCTCTAGCGAGTCCCTTGTACGATACCCACGGGAAGAAATGGGATGGTACTATTCTTTACGTCCAGCACCACACGGAACATGGGAAGTGTGTGTCAGTTTTAATAATTTCTTTAGGTCGAGGTCTTTAGCACCATTGTTTTTGACACGACATAACATATAGGTGTTATTATTATAAGAGATTGAATGGCTGTTTTAATTTCATCAGGTTGAAGAGAACCACAATAAGTTATTGTCGAAGAATAATGGAATATATCATAATAACCCGAAGGCAATGGCCTGTGTTTAAGAGTCAGGCGCAAAAATAATACACAACAGTCAGACAGCATGGTAGTATTGACAAATAATAATGTTCAACAGCGTTTCTGAATGTCGAAGGAAGTAGGTAGTACCTTAGTAAGGTAAGAAAGGTATACCTACTGATTTATGTTACGGAAATATACACGGTTATTGGTTATAATGTCGGCAATCCGTTTTAGGGGATGTAGAAGAGGTCATTTGCAACCAAATGACCCCTTTTGACACCTAAGCAAATGCCAAAAAAAATTCGAGCCATTTGACATTTTATATTTTTTTACCATCGATCACTATTAAGTTCTTTATTAGTGATAGATGTTTTTAACCCACAAAGCAAAAAATGGGGTTGTTAGAAATTTGTCCAATTTGTCTATGGCACCATAGCTCTTAAACGGGTTAACCGATTTGAATGTTTTTTTTTAATTGAAAGCAGGTTTTCTAGCGATGGTTGAATGGCTGAACCGATTTTGATCAAACGTGTTTGAAGCCTGCGTTTGAAGATTATAAGGTCTTTTGTAGTCGCAGCGCTGGTACCTATTCTGACAGGGCCCACAGTGAAGTCAAGGATAGATACAGAATATACCTATAGATAAAATAAAATTATTATGTCAAAACCGACGTAAAATCAGTTAAGTACCTTTCTATGCCCTTCTAATGATATACTTAAATATGCTTTTTATGTTTTTTTAGTGATACAATTTTTTTTTTATTATTTAGACAGATTTGTGCGCGGTTGGTGGCAATCGGCTGGCGAAATGTGGGTGTACTATTTAGGTACAGCTCTGCCTAACCTTTTGGGGATGACGGGTGTGATGGTATCTTATGTTTCTCTTATAAAAACCGCCATTCCATTGCTGCGGGGTTTTCCGATACCTGTTCAAGACAAACAGACTCACTTCTTTTGTTTGTTTGTCATTAGTCATTCGTCAAGGCCATAGGGTCGAAGTTTGGTCCTTGACTCGGTATAAGACAAAGGAAATGTGCTGTCAGAATTTAGATGTTCAATTCAGAAGTATATGACAAACCGAAAAGCCAATGACCGAAATGTATGGAGTAAATATGACTTTTTTTTTTGGTCACTTTAATGAAACTTTGGAGATAAGACATAATATAACTAACGAATCGCTAAATAATAACAGCTGCACGGGTCGATCGCAGGTTAAGCTACGCTTAGGTCGGTTATTGGATGGGTGACCATTCGGATTACATTTGAGAGTTCGAGACCGCTCAGTGTCCCGGAAAGCACGTTAAAAAGCTGGTCCCGGCTGTCATTCTTAGATCTTTGGCAGTCGTTACAGGTAGTCAGAAACCTGAGTCTGGCAACCAGTCAGTTTATCGTGGTACCGTGTTACCCAGTAACTGGGTTGTGGAAGTCAGAATGGTAGTCAGTAAAGTACTAGTATTCAGCTGCAGCCGGTAACACTGGAAGACGACATCTACATAGTTGTGAAAAGGCTAGGCAGATTGATTGATAATATTACTAACCCCGCGGTTTCAACGGCATAAGTCTCGATCCCGTGTGAATATCGGGATGAAAAGTATTCTATGTCCTTACTCAGGTCATGGTCTACCCATGTGCCAAATTTCATCCAAATCCGTTCAGCCGTTTTAGTGTGAAAGCGTAACAAATAAACAAAGAAAAAAACCTACAATATTTTTTTTCTCTATAAAATATGTATATATGTATATTAGTTTACTAGACCATAGATATCCGTGGTTTAGACGAAATATTGTAGTACTTAAAATCAGTCCGAACCGAGTTATTAAATATCAGTTTACACAGGATGATTTTTGCGTTGGCAAATCAGGGTTAAATCCCCGAAACTATGGGTAGATGGGAAGGCCTAGGAATCCTCTGGATGCGGGAAGCACAGAACCGGTCGAAGTGGCGGTGCTTGGGGGAGGCCTATGTCCAGCAGAGGCCTTTCGGCTGAAATGAAAATAGATAGAAGAGAGAAGTGAACAAAGGAATATGACCTCGTATTTGAAGGCAAAAACACTGCAATTTTTGTTTTTTGATAACGCTTTTGCGACGACCAGGAAATTAACCCGATTATTTTTGGGCAAAAACATCAGCTTGTATTCTAAACGATGGTTTAAAGGATAAAATACTGATACTAAGAAAATAGCTGTAACAAAGAGACCCGGAGTCTGGATTTGTGCCCGGTTGATGACAATAGGCTCGCCCCTTATTACATGGGAGTTGAACATAACAGGCGAAATGTGGGTGTAGGTACTATGGGTACACCTCTGTCTAACCCTTCCGGGAAATCAGGCGTGATGTATGTGTTATTCTCTTTTTAAAGAAAAAAATTAAAAAAAATAACTTCGTATAGCGGTTTTCGTAGATCAGTCATACTGACGCGGACGTGCGTTTGACCATACTAAGTAAGCAACATATCAGTAAGGTACCTACCTACTAAATAATTAAACAAGTTCGCATCTATGCGCTCGCGCCGCTCGACTGGTCGCGTTCCAAATCGGAGCGTACACGCCATTGGTCCACTTGTTTTTGGGTTCCGTAAGCGTAAGTTACGAAATGGTGAACTTGTGGGTTTGCTTATTGGGCTAATTATCTGGTTCTTGTAATTGTGTAAGTTAGATAACTTGTTTCTTGAATGCATTGTGATAAAGTAGAGGACTAGTGTACAGTGTACACATGCTGCAACATCGCATGAAACTTCACTTTTCGTCAGGTATTGACTTTCTATTAGAGTGTATGGTAAGTATGGAGGAGCTCGTGGCTAAGTAATAATTGCCGCACGGGTCGATCCATCAGGTTAAACTACGCTTGCCGGGGTTACTCTGTGGATGGGTGACCATCTTTACATACCGAGACTTCTTCGTGCCTCGGAAAAGCACGTTAAGCCGTTGGCCCCGGCTGTAATTCGTGGATTTTTGACAGTCGTTACGGGTCGTCAGTAGCCCGAAAGTCTGACAACCAGTCTTACCAAGAGATATCGTATTACCCAGTTACTGGGTTGTGGAGGTCAGATAGGCAGTCACTCCATCTAAAATACTGGTATTCAGCTGCATCCGGTTAGACTGGTAGCCGACACCAACATAGTTGGGAAAAGGTTAGGCAGATTGATTGAAGAGTGTAGGGTAAGTATGGGAACCCCTATTTATCATTTATCCACCAGCATTTTAAGCTCAAGATACTAAAAAACAAAAGCGTAGCATAGGTTCTTCAACAAAATTACCTACGAAACCATTTGCAAATGGAGCTCCCTGCCCCACATAAAGTTATAACGCTCATAATAAACGGAAGGTGGTCGATCGTCTCATTTTATTGTAACTGGACGCTCAAGACGAGTCTTTATGTAAAGCTATTTTTATTACACAGCTTCGGAGAAACCTTGGAAGTACCATACACTTTTACAGCAGGTCAATATTAGACGAAAAGTGAAGTGTCTCACGATGTTGTAGCATGTGCGGTGCAACTGTTAACCTTGACCTGTACTGCACAAATTGCAACAGTAGCCGCACGTATCGTGAATTATCGAAGGAAATGTTAATATACGTTTCCCTTAATTACTCCTTCCATGTTGCCAGATACAGGGTAATGAACACGGTCTATTTCACATTGTAAACAGCCTCGTGTGCTTTCTTTCATAAAATAATTGGGAGTAGTCGTTTCTCAAAAGAATACCACTATTATCAAGCTAATTTTGAGACGGACCAGTGTCTAGAAACCTTTATTCGTCTGTAATCATGCTGATTATGACATATCCATAAAAACCTGGCTTGTCTAGGTACAGATTGAAAAGATTAGACATTACATAAAACCAAAATGTTGCAAACTCATTATTGAAAGTTTTATGTGTGGCTGGTATAGGTAACGTAATAAAAATAATGTAATTAGCATACCAGCATACTTATAATGATCCTACTGCTGAGACAGCCTCCTTCTCTTTGAGAGGGAGTGGGCCATAATCCACCACGCGGGCAGTCCGGGTTGGTGGATGTCATATGTTTTTGAATTTTTCATTCTAGGACAAGACGGTTTCCACACGATGTTTTAGTTTTCCTTCTCCGTTTTGACAGCTGTGATGCTATTTAAGTTTAAATCATTTATTCTCTTAAAGACAAAAAAGCCACTTAAATGAGAACAGACAAGAACCATTAAGTAAACTTATTTTAGGTAACCGTCACCAAAGTATATGTATTTATATAAAATTATTCTATACTCATTCAACAGTTCAATGATGTGTTTGGATAGCCGTAAAACGCTGAGAGAGCTAACACTTTTTATATATGTGGGTAGATTATTAAACAGTTGTGCTCCTTCATATGTAATACTCTTTCTAGCGTAATTAGTGCGCATTCTTGGCAAAACAAGTAGACTTGGTCGACAAAGACTGCGTATAGTCAATTGAGTTTTTTTTTGTAAATGATATATTATGTCAGTGTGGATGACTTTGTCTATAATTTTTCTAATCAGAACACAAGTATTATATGTGTAGAGTTGCTTGATATTCATTAGTTTCGTTTCTTTAAAAAAATTACAAATTGGTTAGGTATGGATAGCGAAACAATATCTTTATGACTTATTTTGTACTCTTATAGTTCTTGCAACTTCGTTTTTCCGGCACTTCCCCAAATTTCTATGAGATATATGAGATGCGACTTATTAAGCGAATTATATACACAGTTTTGTTTGATTTGTTGATGACATAATTTACACAGCTCTCACCGAGTGGCAGCCTCTGTCCGAGCAGAGGTGACATTATAGGCTGTTTATGTATGTATGTATATCGGTTATCTTGTATCTCCTGCGGATCTCTTCACTTCTGATTCGATCACCACGATTGCTGTAACCGAATAATTATCACATTCTGTACAGTGTGTTTGACCTTCCAAATTCACATTTACTTTCATCAAACCACCACATCGATTTTGCAACGGTTGCTTAACGCAGATCACTACAAGTTTTGAATTGATTACAGGCAGCGTGTGATCTTACATTGTTTTCTTAATTACCCGCAACTATTGTTTCTAAATATATTTGTCTGGCACTGAATTCTCACGTTATTTTGTAGTTTTATTAGCGTAGTGAGTTGCAGGAAGATTTTTTTCTAAATATTTATTTGTGCGATAGGTTTTTTTGTCCACAAATGTTGTCTAGAGATTCCGGTATTTGGTTTGAAGTAATGACAATCTTCTTCTTTTGTATATGTTTATGAATAATTAGAATTGATCAGCATTATCATCCTGCGTAGCTAGTTCCCTATCCAACTATGTTGGGGTCGGCCAGTCTTACCCGATGCAGCTGTCTTACATGGAGCGACTGCCTATCTGACCTCCACAACCCAGTTACTGGGTAGGACGATACGCTTTGGTAAACTCAGTAAGGTTGGTAAGTATATTAAAGGAAGTTTGAAAGTGGTACCAGTGACAGATAACTTGAAAGGGAACTGTTAGTCTTGGTATGTGATAAGGAAGAATTAAACGCAATTGACTAAGAGAGGGAAGAATATATAACTATTAATGTTGTGAGAGGGAGAGGAAAAGAAAGGCCAAGGAATTGATGAATAGGTTTTGTGAGGGATAATATGAATGAAAAAGGGAGTGAATGATAACGTGACAGCTGGCAGGGGAGAATGGAAGACGAAAAGATTTTGCGCCGATCCTAACTAACATGGGAAAAGGGCAGATATATGAAGAAGAAGTAAGCAAACCTAAACTTAACAGTCTCCAAAATTAACCAAGCATAGTGATCAACGCTCGTTGGGTTGTGGAGGTCAGATAGGCAGTCGCATCGTAAAATACTGGTATTCAGCTGCATCTGGTTATACTGGAAATCCCTACAAAGTTGAGAAAAAACAGGCAGATGATGTTTGTGACCATAAAACTGCTATCCGACGAACTGACCACAAATGAAAAAATCTCATCAAAACTGTCAGACATTTTGTCCGTACAGAAACAAGAAGAACTGTATGCATATAATATGTAAATTTAATAACAACTGTTACCTTGAGTCAGACAATAGGGTTATTACAGCCAATGCCTAGCCATTTATGAGTAACCATTGTATTGTAGATGGCGCTAGTTTCTTTGAAGAAATGACAGTAATCACTTCTGTTGAAATAAGTCTTTTATTATTCCACTACAGGGCAAAGACCTATTCTCATAAAAGAACGACCATTTTTTTTTTTTAATTTTTGGGTGTCGGCTTCCAGTCTAACCGGATGCAGTTGAATACCAGTATGATACATGGAGCGACTGCCTATCTGACCCCCATAACTGGGTAACACGATACCCCTAATAAGACCTGTTTTGTAGTCAAATTTAGAACTTATTTCGTCAAAGACTCCAAATTTAGGAGTCAGGACGTTTCGAAAGTAAAAAAAGTACAACAGAGAGCCCCCAAAAGGTTTGAGTAGGCCATGGATCCATTCATGACTAGCCACCACGCAAAGATTCGTCAAGCTTATTGCCACCAACCGCCGTATCACTAAGCGTAGTGTGGAACCCAGCTAAATGGGCCGACAAGCTTAAAAAGGTGGCTGGCACAGACTGGATGCAGAAGGCGGAAGACAGGGTATTGTGACGCAGCCTGGGAGAACCCTTATCCAGCAGTGAACTGCGATAGACTGAGTTGATCGTCACCAAGCCGACGCAAACCCAGATTTCGGACTGCTACTGAGATATTCCTAACGGAAAAATTCAATAACACTTTGCTGAACTTGGGGATCACAGGACGTTTCCGACCGCTGTACATGGGGACAGTCAATATAGGAATATTCCGCTATTTAAGTTGATCCAGCGCAAACGGTTCGCATGTTTTTTACAAGCAATTTGTTTTTGAGTTATCAAGTTATTAGCCTTCCGTGACTCAGAAGTAAATATTAAATTACTCATTGTTTTATCTGTTAAAGGGATCAGCAGAGATGTTTGTAAAGATTAATATATTATTGTTATTATGTTACACACGACTACTTATAGAATATTCCATTCCATTTGATGAGACACCGCCGCGCCTCGGAAACCCTCGGGTCCCAGCTGTCATTCGTAGATCTTTTACGACAAAGAACGATCGAAGAACGTAAAAGATCGAAGTCTGACAAACAGTCTTATCAAAGCCTAACGTGTTACCCAGTAACTGGGTTGTAGAAATCAGATACAAAGTCACTCCATGTAAGATACTGGTCTTCAACTGCATACGGTTAGACTGAGAGCCGACCCTAACATAGTTGGAAAAGCTTAAGCAGATGATTAAGTATCTAGTAGTTCTTCTAGGATGTGAGTGAAACCGAAACAACAACCACTAGCTTATAAGTAGGATAAGGAAAAACATTTAGTATTATAATCTTGGAAGCAATGCAATGAATCATCAACACTACCAAAAACTGACAAATTACCGGAAACACTCGTGAAATCGAAAGTGTTACTGTTACAATCGAATCGAAGAATAATATAAAAAAATATCAACATAACATTACGCTTGCAGTTCTCTAAGGGACAGGCAGAGGTTATAAAGTACACTCACATTTCGCCAGTTATGTTTAAGTCCCATGTAATAGGGGACGAGCCTATTGCCAGCAACCGGGCGTTAATCCAGACTCCGGGCTGCTACTGAGAAGTTCCTTATGGAAAAATCTAATAACACTTTTCCCGACCTGGGAATCGACTACACACCATTCACGCTTACGACCTCTAGTCCAACAAGGCAGTTGCCTCTCCCCGGTATCGAATCTTAGACGTCTAGCACCAAATCCTACCCAACAATTACCCAACCAATGAAGCAGTTGAAACCAGAAATATCAAGTTTAGCAACGAACTTGCAATTTAAAGGGGTCATCTCGGAAATTTGTAAATATTTAAATCAATTGCGAAACGAATCGTATAATAGCTAATTCGGTTGCGATTAAATTCACGCTATTCTTCCGTATCGGGCCAGCAGAGAAGGTCATTGACGTTTTTAATCTATACCCTTTACTATTAAACGAGCAATATTTGTATGTATACATATATATTCGTAATCACGTTCGCGCGTTCTCGAAAACGGCTCTAACGATTTCGATGAAAGTTGCAATATAGGGGTTTACGGGGGCAAAACATCGATCTAGCTAGGTTTCATATCTGGGAAAATTCGTTTTCTCCGTATTTTCACACGAGCAGAGCTCGGTCGCCCAAAGCTTAGTACAAGATGGCTACCTTAGAATAATGACATATGGCAGCATGGAATTAGTAAGTACCTACTATCATGGCAGCATGGAATTAGTAAGTACCTACTATCATGGCAACATGGAATTAGTAAGTACCTAAAAGTAAGTATTAAATGAACGTTCTCCATTTTCACCAGAGCAGAGCTCGGTCACCCAGATACTAACGTTATAAAGAGGTATACAATTTATTTTAAGTTTGTATGTAGGGAGTAATCTTCGAAACTACTGATCTGATTCTGAAATTTTTTTTACTAAGTTATGGGAAGCTATAGTATTGCCGAGTGTCATCCGAACTAATATTATAAATGTGAAAGTGAGTTTGTTTGATTGTTACACTTTCACGCAATATGGTTGAACGGATTTTGATCAAATTTGGCGCATGGGTAGACCATGATATGGGTTAGGACATAGAATTCTTTTTATCCCGATGTTCCCACGGGATCGAGACTTATGTGGGTGAAACCGCGGGACGGAGCTATTAGGAATATGATATAATAAATGCGAAAGTGAGTTTGTTTGTTTCTTTGTTACACATTCACGCTAAAGTGGCTGAACTGATTTCAATGAAATTCGGCACATGGGTAGACCATGACCTGGGCTTACGACATAGAATACTTTTTATCCCAACATGTATATCATCAATAAAATAAAATTAAAAAATAAAATAAAATCTCTAAACCACAGGGACTGACTGAAGTTCGCGAGCACATTCGCAAGAAACTGGCAGTATCATCACAACGGTAATGTTTTCTCATTGA
Organism: Agrochola macilenta; assembly: GCA_916701695.1. Lineage (NCBI taxonomy): Eukaryota > Metazoa > Arthropoda > Insecta > Lepidoptera > Noctuidae > Agrochola > Agrochola macilenta. Next base: position 12,252,987 of record OU753579.1, on the reverse strand, counting down.
TTGTCTTAGTATATTTATGTGTATTTATTTGTACTTATATTTATATGTAATTAGGTGTATATATTATATTTATAGTTTTTGATAGATATATGAATATAAATAATATATGATAATATATGAAAATAAATACTGGTATTCAGCTGCATCCGGTTAGACTGGAAGCCGACCCCAACATAGTTGGGAAAAGGCTAGGCAGATTGATTGATAGATATATGAATATCAAATAAATGTTTATTCCTGAATTCTCGCTATTGCACCTGCCACTGTTTGTCTCTGCATCACCCAAAGGTTGACTGGTAGAAAATGCCTATGGCATTAAGTCCGCCTCTGTACATTTGTGTGCTTGAAGTATTAAATAAATAAATAAGTATGAAATTTTGCAAGAGTTCCTTATCGACTAAGGAAGGATTTAAAAAAATTCACCCCTGGTTCAGTAGAGGATGAAAGTTTGTATGGATGTAAGTTCGTAAATTTTGCCAATGGCTGGGCACACGGCTTTTAATAAAACTAAAACATTGTAGACCGAGAGACATATCCATTAAAAACTTGGAATAAGAAAACCCGGTCATCTTCCAAATATAACGATATTTTCAATTAATGTATTTTTAATGATGCATGTTTTCTATGTGGCCCAAAATAGACAGCATAGAGGAGTTTCAATGCTAGGCGAAAAAGAGATTGTTTATTTATTAGCTCTTCATAATAGGTTATATCTATTATTATCTTCAGCTCTGATGGCAACGCATCAGCGATATCTCTGGTATTGCAGATGTTCATCGGTGCAGCGACCACGGGATCCGCCACTTGATAGCAAAAAGGTTGTGTTGGGTGACAGTTACGCACTGTCAAGCAAAATGATCAAAAAAAGGTTTAAGTAGAAAGTTGCTTAAAAAATGATGTCGTAATAATTATGAAATCAGATTAAAGTATGGTAAACCGCTCATCAGTATTTCCGCTGGAGCTACGATAATCACTCTTAATGCTACGAAATAAAGACGCTGCTAACGAAAAATCGTTACCATGGACGTGTTGTTGACTGTACCTATGTCCGTAGATTGCTACGGTAAAGATTAATGAGAGTAAAGTAAGTATTTAATTGTTACCCTAAGTAATTACTTTTTTAAAGGAAGGTAGGTACCTAGAATCTCAATTTCACACTAAGTACCTAAATTAAAATCATAATTTAATAAAAAATAGTAACAAAATAGTTTACTTCTGTGTCAAAGTAATTAAATTACAAAAATAACCTACCTTACCTACGAAAGTTAAAAAAAATAAAACCTTTTTTTTAAACTAGACTTAACATTAATAACACAATGAAAACGAACATAATCCGTTAAAAAAGTAACGACCAATACAAAAAAATGCACCTACCTACTTTTAACAATACAAAAAAGCATACCAACCTACTTACAAACGTTTTTTAACTTCGTCATAGTAACAAGTGTTTTTAGAATAATGACAAAATGTAGTTCAATGGAGACAAGCAGTTTAAGTTCAAAACAAACGCGGAGAGAATAACAATCGTTGGAGAGACGGTCAGTTACTGCTACAAGGGAATAGCGGTAGCGATTAACGATAATATCGATCTTTTTTTGCCCAATTTATCTTTCTTTCTATTTAACTACCTTCAAAAAAAGGAGGAGCTTAGCATTTGATAAGTTTTTTTTTTAGGCTACTATTATGTGTGTTTATTCTGAAAGTGGGCAAAGTCGCAAATAGATGTCAAATACAGACCTGTTTTGATTAATTTCGCAATATTACTGTATAGAAATATGAAATGTGGATAACAAGCGAACTAGAATATTAATAATGAATTGCAATTATAACATTGAATTTAATGTTGTGTAATTTTAGGTGTAAAAAAGGCATTTGGAAAGTTTCCAAATACTTTTTTTACATCAAAAACTATATATTTGGTGTTACGATATTAATTATTGCATTTCGTAGTCAATATTTTAGTTCACTAGTTAGCCACATTTCATATTTCCATATAGTAATATTTTCAAATTAATCATAACAGGTAATATTTGACAGCTATGTTCGATGTTGCCAACTTTTAGGTTAAGCGCTCTTAAACGCTGTCACATCCGGCATCACCATCTGCCACCACCGAAAAGTGACAGATAAATCGTTTGGCTTGGTAAGGGCCGTTTAAGGACATGGGCAGGACGTATGAAATGCATGCGACTAAAATAATGTTATTGTAGAGGAGAGGGAGAGGAAGACAAAAGAAAAAAATTATGGATTTTGAAATAAAAAAGAGTCATGAAGTGAATGATAACGTGACGGTTGCCTAGGGAGAATGAATGAATGAAATGCACCGACCCCAGCGGGGTTTAACCAGACTCCATAAATCGAATGAGCGTCGAGATTTGCACTGGCCCCTGGTTGGTATGTTCATGGGGCTACAGAGGCCATTGCATATCAAGTAGTAGACCGGGGGGCGCGGTAATGGTAGGGAAGACGTGCCCTTAGGATAAGGAAGGATTTGCGAGCCGTACAGGATATGCAACCTTGAGTAGACGGGAAGATGAGATCAGCGTAAACGTCACAGAGTATTTAAAAGCTGCTGCGAGCGTTTAAAAGAGCGTACGTCAATACATTCTCATTGCAAGAATCTTGACGCGGCGTACGACAACACGCCTTATGGTGTTTATAGGAGTCGGGACACTTCCCCAGTTTTATAATAATGATAAATTATCGACTCAGCAGAGATGTCATTAATTTTAAAAGAGTGACCGTGGAGTTTCTCGCTGGCTCTGCTCCATAGGTAACGACCAATTGGAACCGTGCACCTAGTTTCTGACGTTTCATAAGTGCCCATGAATGTTTATGGGTAACAAAAAAAAAAAAAAAAAATTGTTAGTTATTCAGAAGGTAACCGCGTCAAAGACTTCAGTAATAAATGTATAATATTTGTTTTATTATTAATTTATGTATTTACGTTTGTATAATACATTGGTACACGTCCGGAATTAGAAATAACATTTATGTATATTCATAAAACTACATAATAAAATTAATGCTATATTATACATATACTTGACATCTTTACATAATAATTACTTAATTCAAAAACTAAATATAGATTAGAAGAAACAGAACTCGGGTCTATTTCGAGATTTCTTGAGGTTTTGAACTATTGCATTACATTTATTAATGCTATTAATTTACATTTTATTATCGAGGAAAAAGCGCGAGTTTATTTAAATGTCCATTTTTATCAAAATCAATTATTGCCGATTATTATTTACGCATTTTTTGGGTTCCGTACACAAACGTTTCCAACGGGGTCTACGCCGCCATATTTTTCTATTTTTAATTTATGCTTTGTTCAATTAGGAGCTCGTAGAGCTCGTGGCTAATAAATAAATAACAGCTGCATGGGTTGATCCACCAGGTTAAGCTACGCTTGCCGGTGTTGATCCGTGTATGGGTGACCATCTTTACATACCGAGACTCCGCCGTGCCTCGCAAAGCACGTTAAGCCGTTGGTCCCGGCTGTTTTTCGTGGATCTTTGACAGTCGTTAAGAGTCGTCAGAAGCCCGATAGTCTGACACCAGTCTTACCAAGGGTTATCGTATTACCCAGTTATAGGGTTTTGGAGGTCAGATAGGCAGTCGCTCCATGTAAAATACTGGTATTCAGCTGCATCCGGTTAGACTGGAAATCGACCCCAACATGGTTCGGAAAAGGCTAGGTAGATTGATTGATTGCTTGTTTAGTTAGGCGTTACAACCGCCTATTACTTAGACCACACTAGAAACAGCTTTCACCAATAGCGGCATATTTGCCCGGCGCATCACTTTCTGATAAATATTTAGTAATCATGTCAAGTCCACGCCGAAGACAATTGTTGCGGGTTCTGTTCTAGATTCTACAAATTACGCTATTTAAGTTATTCGTCGTGATAGCCCAGTGGATAAGGCCCCGCTTCTTTTGCACGAGGTTGTGAGTTCAAATCCAGGCAAGCACCAATGTGACTTTTTCTATTAAAATGTAATTTCTGAGTTTATCTTCGATATTACTGACATCGGTGAAGGAAAAACAACGTGAGGTAACCAGCACTCTAATTACGTAACACACTATCAATCACAATTTCGAGGGTTTTGAAGGAAATTCCTATGAAGAGTCTAACAGCTTTTTACTAAATACATATGCCTAACCTTTTCCCAACTATGTTGGGGTCGGCTTCCAGTCTAACCGGATGCAACTGAATACCAATATTTTACATGGAGTGACTGCCTATCTGACCTCCACAACCCAATAACTGGGTAATACGATACCCCTTGGTAAGACTGGTGTCAGACTATCGGGCTTCTGACAACTCTTAAAGACTGTCAAAGATCCACAAATGACAACAGGGACCAACGGCTTAACGTGCTTTCCGAGGCACGGAGGAGTCTCGGTATGTAAAGATGGTCACGCATCCACGGACGAACCCCGGCAAGCGTAGCTTAACCTGATGGATCGACCCATGCGGCTGTTATTACTTAGCCACGAGCTCCTCCTTTAATAATGCAGATAATAATGGATGGCAAAATAGCTGACGGTACATCTGATGGTACGTGGTCAATGCCACTTAAAGACATCTGCAATACCAGAAACTTCGCAGATGCATTGGCAACACAGAGACAAAGCTACGGAATGGATGATTCATATGCATGGTCAATATAAATTAGCTAGCAACACTCGCTAGACGAGTTTCGATATGTAAACATAATAAATAGTGACCGACCGAAGGTTCGGTTTCGGTTTCGGCAAGACAGTCTTCTTACCGAAACCGAAACCCCGAAACCGTACCTTCGGTCGGTTTTAGATTCGGCATTAGTTTCGGTTTCAGGAGAAAATCTGCCGAATCTTTGCTTTGGTCGCACCGAAAGTCTGCGTTCGTGACTTATCTCGCGTCGTTCGGCTGACTTCGGGTGAATTCGTTGCTCGTGTGTCACCCGCCATCATCATCTTTTTGTTACAAATGTTTGTTTTGTTCAAAAAAGTTTTTATTTTCACGTTCATTTATTGTTTTTTATTGAATTTAACACGTGTTAATGTCTGTATAAATGTAAAATATAAGCCAAATTTCAGTGTACAATAGATTTTTAACATGTCTAAAAAGTTTCGGTTTAGTACACAAAAAAACAGATTTTTTTTAACTGGTATTTGAAGTAACGTATTAACTAAGGTCGTTGACCCCAATTTTTTTTTGTTTTATCATGTTTAGGTATCGATACCCATCACGTCTGCGGAGTTTCGCTAGCTAATTTAATATGACCCTGTATATTTTATTCTGCATACTTATAATATTTTATACTCGTATAAGTAATGTTCCTTATTTGACGCATCTTGCAATTAAAACAGAAAATGAATCACTTTTTATAATTATTGTGTTTATGGGGTTGATAAAAATGAGGGTTGATAAAAATCATGACTTTTATAAAAAAATCAAAATAATCGGATTAATTTGATTTAAATCGGATTTTTTTGATTATTTCTGTCACACATGTCTCTAAATGTTTTTTTTATTCTCGGTACTAAGCCCATTAATTCCTTCTTACAACGTTTACACACCGCTTTGTTAAACTTGCCGCAAGTGGACTTTTTTTCATCCATATAAACCCAAACAGCATCTTTTTTCATTAATCAATCACGAATGACCGCGCCAAAGACTAGACGGACGGATTCAGTCACGAGTTAAAACGGAGAATCTCCGAACGGTGTAGTTAAACAGCATTGGACACGTGTGTGCGCGCCGTAGTTTATGTCGGGGGAAGTCCCTTGACACATTTTGGCTGATTTGGTCGAAGTAAAACAATTTAGATTTAAATCATTGATTTTTATAAAAAATCACTTGATTTTAATCGCGATTTAAATCACTGATTTTAATCAAGTGATTTAAATCATATCAACCCTGGTTTATGTTAATGATTTATTCGTCAAAATGATGAAGAGGAAGCGATGGCTAAATGATTGATTAATCATTGTTTTTTATTTAACTTTATTTAATGCAGATATGAGTAACCTTCTTTGTTAAAGTATTTTGCACACTCGCGTACAAAATAAACTAGAATGGCTTCCTAGGATAATGCATTTTTATTTTCATGTTTCCTTAAATCTAGGTTTGAAATACTTACCGGTATTTTTGGGAATCGATACCATTGGCCTGGATTTTTGTCCGGTTAGTGGCAACAGGTTCGCCCCCTATTTCATAATAGTGACACTAATGGCATAATGTAATGCGGAGCTCGTGGCTAAGTAATAACAGCCGCACGAGTCGATCCATTAGGTTAAGCTACGCTTGCTGAGGTTAGTCCGTGGATGCGTGACCATCTTTACATACCGAGACTCCTCCGTGCCTCGGAAAGCACGTTATGCCATTGATCCCGGCTGTCATTCGTGTGTGTATCTTTGACAGTCGTTACGGGTCGTCAGAAGCCCAAAAGTCTGACAACCAGTCTTACCAAGGGGTATCGTATTATCCAGTTACTGGGTTGTGGAGGTCAGATAGGCAGTGGCTACATGTAAACTTCTGGTATTTCAGCTGCATCCGCTTAGGCTGGAAGCCGGCCCCTTTTTTTGCCAAAATTTAATGATGATATTTCATAGATTTTTATGATTAAACATAATTATTATTTTATAGCATAAATTAGAGGTATGTGAATAATATTAAAAACATATACGCCGCGTCACTCAAAGAACTTGTAATGAAATATCTTTACTTAGCAGACTCATGTTTGACTATAATTGTGCCAAGTCGTGACAGCCAATAGCTCGAGGGCCAAGAGCCTCATTATGGAGGCTCTCGTTCGATTGGGTCAAGGGCTTGACGCCATAGATTGAAATCGCTAGATTTGTCCTACCGCGTCAAAAGATTGTAGCGTTTCTATTTCGTTTTGACACTTAACCTCATACCACTGCCATAGAAACGCCTTACATGAGATGTGTTACGTTCTTAATTTTGACACTTTTCGTGCGACATAAGTACAGTGAGGGCAAATCAAACGATTTCAATCTTTGCTTGACAAAAAGAGCACACAGTCAGTGTGACAGACTCTTCTGTCACATCACGCTGACAACCCAACGCGTGCGGCAGAGTTCCAACTATCAAACAGCAGAGAATACCGCTGTGACTAGCACGCAATGTCTCCATTATACCAATTATTAGAGCATAACAATAGGCGCATTTCCATTTTATATGCGTGGCTATATTTTTTCTTTATTACTACTGGACAGCCCGGAGATTTGTGCCCGGTTGATGGCAATATGCACGGCCCCTATTAGATAGTAATTAGACTAAAGCTTTGTTTTTCTTAAGAAAGCGGTGAACGGTCACACAATAACGGCTAAATACAGATCTTTTTTGACACCTGTCAAATACTGGTGAAAATTAGGTAGGCTGAACAAACACGAGTTCTGAAAAACCAACTGTAATGCCTACACATAAAGTTCAGTTTGCGTTACAACTTCATATTTTTTATGAGATTTTCAACAATACTAGTCGATCTAAAATCAACTTTATTTACACTGTTTGTCTGATTGGGAAACTCGTGTTTGTTTACATGTTTGGCAACTAAATTGCGCACGTAGATTAAGTACAGATTTTCATGACAGCCGGTGTAATAAGACGGAAGATAGATAGACAGAATACTCTTTATTATGTAAGTACACCATAAATATTACAGATATAAATGTAGAAATTTTACAAGGGGTGACACAGTCGGCGGTTTTATCCCATCCAAGGGGGTTGTAAGATTGAACAGAATACTGTACTTAGAGCTGAAATAAGATATGAGAATTCCGGCGAAGACGTATGGCAAACCACTTGAGCTTTGTACTCAATCCGGAAATACGGAACCGCTCCTCTAGGAAACTGAATACACCTCTGCCCTATTCAGACAACAGGTACAGGCGTTGTGATATGTTAGTTTAAGTGAACAAATCTTGAAGTAGAGCTTCTTGTACACGTCTGGTCTCAGAACGTACCATCACAATATTTAAATCTGCTACCAAGCATTGTTCTGTTTAGCTATGATAGAAACTTTTCCACAGGCTCTTGTATTTGCAAGAGATTATTGCCGATGTGGTGTGTCAGAGAAACCGTTTGTGTAGGTAGCGACATTACAAAAACATGAGACTATGCATCAGAAAATTCCTCGGCCATCTGTTCTGCGGGCTGTGCCATGCCCATTGTCACTTAACTTTGGCAATTCTTCGGGCTATGTCGGTTACCTAGGCTCTCCTCCTGCGGACCTCTTCATTTCTGATTTGATCACGAAGGGAAACTCCAAGCATAGCCCTCTCATCTCTAGCCCTTTGGGTGACTTATAGCCTTCTGATAAGGCCCATTGTAAGCAACCACGTTTCAGTGCCATAGGTCATCACTAGAAACACGCACTGGTCAAAGACTTTCTTGAGTAAGTTGAGCAGTGTCTATAGGTAAGTGGTGGTAAGCGGCCTATTTCCTAACCTTTTAGGCAGATTTATTAGAAACTATTTAGCTAGCATCAGCCTAGCCCATTTTATACCTATTTTTGAGTATGTATGTGGCTGAATACCAAACGTTTCCGGCGTTAACATTCTGAAAAAACGGAACCTTTATAAAAACCCCAAGGATTCTATTGCAACAGCCTCAACTGACAAAATCCTGTCCCCTTTGGCTGCTGTCTCCTCAAACCTTGAGCACATGTCGCAACACACCCATAAGGCTATCTGAGGGTCGGCAGAACTGTTGCGTGATATCACCTCGGCGATACGAGGACGTGACGGGAATGAGAAACAAGTGACGCGCACAACGGGAAAATACTGGTAAAGATACACGTTCTGCACGTGCCCCGAATCAGAAGGTTCGGTAGGCAAAAGTGGAAGCTTCTTCATTCTTTTTGAAGGATAGCAATCATCTGCCGAGCTTTTTCCCAACTATGTTGCGGTCGGCTTCCAGTGTAACCAGATGCAGCTGGAATATCATTAATTTACGTGGAGCGACTTCCTATCTGAGCTACACAATCTAGTTACTGGGTACCAGTATACCACATCCCTTAGCAAGACCTGTTGTCTAGGCTTTAGAGATTGGATTGATCTTCTTTAGTATGGCTGTTTTCTTGGCGGCAGCGGCGCGTTAAAATTCATAGTTTTATATGGAACTGTCTTTGCTCCCCGTGTTGCTGCCATCGAGAACAGTTCCATACGGCCTATTAGTTAGATCTTGCCGTGGTCAAAATATTAGCTAATCAGCGTGGTGACAGGTAATAAGAGGTTCCATGGTTCCATGTAATAGGGTGTGAGCCTATTGCCATCAACCGGGCACAAATCAAGTCCGAACTCAGGACTGCTACAAAAAAAAATGTCTAATGTAAAATTCCAGACTCGGCTGCTACTGACGAATTTCTAACGGAAAATTCCAATTTCACTTTGCTTGGCCTTTGAATCGAACCTTAGAACCACCAGCTAGTTTGGTACCACGTAACCAACAAGGCAGCCATTTATCTACCTAAGGTACATACACAAGTGGAAAGTGGCGCGGGCGTGGCGACGGGTGGCGTGGCGCGGGCGTTTTTAGTTCTTACTAATTCCATACTGCCATGATGGTACGTACTTACTAATTCCATGTTGCCATGTCATTATTCTAAGGTAGCCATCTTGTTCTAAACTTTGGGCGACCGAGCTCTGCTCGGGTGAAAATACGAAGAAAACGAATTTTCCTAGATGAGACCTAGCTAGATCTAGTTTTCGCCCCCGTAAATCCCTATATTGGAACTTTCATCGAAATCGTTAGAGCCGTTTTCGAGAACGTGATTACAAATATATATATATATATATATATATATATATATATAAATATGGCTCGTTTAATGAGACTGTATGAGCTATTAAGCCAACTCTACCACAAAGGTGCTAAGTTTACTTTGTCAATCTTTTGTCAACCTTCGTAGTTTGTGAGCCCATTGTAACTGAGTTTTTTTATGTCGAAGATGAGGTAACTATTCTAAGCGGATAACATAGGCTTAGGTAAGCATTTTTTGTTGAAGTACAAATTCTTTACTAAAGTAAGTATTACAAATAATTGATCAAGGTTAGCGAAAACTATGGTGTGGAACTTTAGGCCTTTTTAAGCAGGAATTTCGCAGTAGCTCGGAATCTTGGCAATAGGCTCGAACCGCTTGCAACTACTAGACCACAGAGATGACATTTATGTTACGTCGGATGCAGACACGCGGACTACGTATATTTTATTTTATTATTATAATTCTGTATCTAAGTAATATATTCGTGACATCACTGCGGGCCCTATCAGAATACCAGCGCTGCGACATTAATCTATTTCTGGCATTCAAAGACATGTGATATCCACCAACCCGCACTGTGCCCGCGTGGTGGATGGCGGCCCACAGAAAAGAGGCCTCAGTTCCAGCAGTAGGAACATTATTATAGGCTGAACTATGTTATTACACTCATGCCCCATGGGTAGAGGCAGAACGGCACCTGCTCCAATCCTTACATACTCCTTTGGCTGCGTTTACGTTCATACGTCAGCACCTTAATAGTGTAACACACGATCAATCACAATCTGTTTAATTTTGACAGTTCAACAACATTACATTTACATTGTTGAGCAGTTTTTTCAAACATATGAAGCAATGGATTAGCAATATCCTTCAAAATTATTCACATTTTGATTGATCGTGTGTTACGAAATTAGAAACAAAAAGAAAGTAAAATATTTTATTTGTTACACGCACAGGAAATACAACAATAAAAAAAGAACAAATCATGAAAACAATAGCAATATAAGAAAAGAACATTAAAATTTACAAAATACTGAAAACAAAAAGAAGTCCTGTGCGAGGCCGAAAATGCTCCTATCTCAGCATAATGCTACGATATTTGAAAAAAAAAAAAACGCTGTTTTGGTATTCGGATACGGTGCTGGTCAAACACGCACGCCGGTTGAGATTACTACGCTATTAAGTTATTCTTACTACTTAAATCATACACTTAAGCCGGTCAAAGATCACTTATGTTCAAAGGCATATAAGTGCTAGCTAGCTATATCGCAACATAGGTAGGTATCCATTTCTATGATCAATTACGCACACGCATAGAAGAATTCAAGGAAAAACAAAAGCTGACGTAAATTGTGGTGTTGCAATGGACAGCTCGAGAAACACGATCGAATTGAATGTTTCTTTTATAAGGGGTGATACACACAATATGTTCGGGTCGGCACATTCGGCATTAGATATTCTTTGAACAGATAAGAAAAAGAAGTTACTTTTTTTTAGCTAAGAAAAAAAGAAAAAACATTTATTTAGCACAGAAAAAAAACCACAAAATATATTCTTTAAAAATCAAATCAAAAGTCATTTATTCAAACTAAGCTGAGAATCAGTACTTTTTGAACGTCAAAATTACATAAGACAGTCCCCTAAAACGACCACCCTTCACATCTTCCTATTGCTTTAGCTGGGAAGAAAAAGTACCGCAACAAACTTCCCAGCATCAAATAAACAAAGCCGACCTGAAGCAATTACTACATAATATTCGGCTTGCATTCGGCTCGTGAAGCAACTACCCTCGCTTAATCATATTCGGGTCGGTTCGGTACAATTCCAGCTAAGCCGAGTGAGTAGCTTTGTCCCGAACACCATATCTTCATAATTATAATACGATTTTGCCGTACGGCCACCCGTGCCGAATCGCGAATTACCCGAATAAGTATGTAACATATCTAAGCGACATCGGGGGCCTTCGGCTACCATAATCATTAGCAGGGCAGGTGATGTGCAGGGCAGGTCAAGGTCACAGTTACCAGTTACACCGCTCATGATACTATGATCGCTTGACACTGTGACCTACGCCGCGACTTACTGTGCTGCTGTATCGTGTAACCCAGTAACTGGGTTGTGGAAGTCAGATAAACAGTCACTCCATGTAAAATACTGGGTATTCAGCTGCATTCGGTTAGACTGGAAGCTGACCCCAATATATTTGGGAAAAGGCTAGGTTAATGATGATTGAGTATTAATTAAGTAGGTATATAAATCCACCCTTACCTACTTATATTAAATTATTAAGTAGAACAGTTTACCTCCTAGCAACTTTAAAGTTTTATTTATTAATCGTAATCTGTGAACATCTGTGGGCTCGTGGGCTGCATTATTACTGATGTAATTTTTTTGTTTGAAAGAATGAATAAAACAGTAAAACAAAGGCGTATCTAAAACTAATAAAATTGACATTAAAAGCAATAAATAAAAAACCGGCTGAGAGTTCCGTACCGTATAAAAATCGAGCGCCGAAAAAAACACGTCTCACATGAAACGTGTTTTTTTCGGCGCTTTAATTATTAACTTTATTTTTTATTTGTTGTTATAGCAGCAATAGAAAAACAAAATCTGTGAAATTTTCAACTGTCTACCTGTTACGGTTCATGAGATACAGCCCGCTGACAGACAGACGGACAGCGGAGGCTAGTAATGAGTTGAGAACCCTAAAATGAACCTGTGCGAGGCCAAAAACGCTCGTATCTCAGCATAATGCTGCGATATTGAAAAAATGAATACCGCTCTTTGTAATATTGGATATTTGTACCTGTTTGTTGTTTCTATCACAGTCACAAATTTTATTAAATAGAAACCTATTTAATAAAATTTCAATTTTGAGCTAGGCCGCTATTCTTATCCGGTAATGCTAGTAAAATTACACACACGTCTACCACGTATCCATGAAACAGGAAACCAAAGGAGGACAGAGAAGTTTTAAACGATATTATTACATGACGCTTACGTTGCGTTACGTACGTTGCGTGGCGCAACACTAGTAAGTAGGACTCGACTTTACATCACTAGTGGGGGGGGGCGCGATAATTTGTGGAGCATCAGTGAGAATCGAATATCGATTTTATTATAGATACATTTCGACTACACACAATTCAATTCCATACTTTCTTTTCTTACGAAGCAAACGGAGTACCTATGTGAGGATACAGGTGACGTTCAGTAGTTCCTGCCTACCCCATGGAAAAAAGGAGTTATTTTATGTATGTATGTATGTATGTATGTGTATTTCAAATTCAATTGACAACAGGCACGAATTGATACTTGAACTTCAACCTCCTTATTAATAAATCCGGAGTAAAACTATACAAAACCTACGCCTTAAAAATGATAGGTTCTGACATTAAAGTCAGTCATTCCTAGCCGTGAAATTGATAGCAGTGATAGACTAGTGGTGTGACCGTCGGACTGCTAAGTCATAGGTCTCGAGTTCGAACCCAAGGCACGCATCTCTGACTTTTCGGATCCATGTGCGTATTGTATAATTCATCGTGAGGCAACCGGCATGCCTGAGAGATATTTCTCGACGGCATCTGAAGCCAAGTCAGAGGCCCATAGGCGGCTTTAAAACTCTGATACCAAGTTAGTCACTAACCACGCGAAAAGAAGAAGATTCCTACCCTTTTCGCAACTATGTTGGGGTACCCTTCCAGCCAGTATACAGGATGGCAGGGACAGCGACGCGAAAACATTTACCATGGATTCAGTGCATGATTCTGAACATCCTGATTTGAAATTATTCGTAGGTAATTAAAAAAATATTGCTGGTTGAGAATCATGTACTGAATCCATGGTAAAAGTTTTCGCATCGATGTCCCTGCCACCCTATATACAGCTGAATACCAGTATTTTACATGGAGCGACTGCCTATCTGACCTCCGCAACCCAGTTACTGTGTAACACGATGCCCCTTGGTAAGACTTGTTGTCAGACTTTTGGGCTTTTGACTACCCATAATTACTGTCAAAGATCTACGAATGACAGCCGACCCAGGCAAGTTTAGCTTAAAAGAGCGTTTATTCTAAAAGTTGGCAACGTCGCAAATAGATGTCAAATATTTCGCTGTATTGATTAATTTGGCAATATTACTGTATGGAAATAAGAAATGTGGCTAACTAGCGAACTAGAATATTAATTATGAAATGCATTAATATTTTAACACCGAATATTTAGTTTTAGATGTAAAATATTATTTGGAAAGTTTCCAAATGCCTTTATTACACCTAAAACAGTAACAACATCAAATTCAATGTCATAATTCGATCGAATGACCAAATTATACATTAAGTACATAAAACGAAATATTATGTGAGTAAATTCTTTGTAACACCATTTTAGAATTTCAATCAGGCGTCAATGAGCAATAACATAAGTTCATAGCTCTGGACTCGGGTTGCTGCCCTAGCCGGGCTATTAATAGCCCGAGTAGGTACTACGAGTCCTTGGGACAACCTTTACCAACTACTTTAGTTAGTCGTCAAGTAACTTTGTGGTAAGAATGTAGAAAAACTTTGCATCTTCGTTGTAGATTAAAAATTCAATATATTTTATTTCACATGCATGGGCACTTATGAAACGTCAGAAGCTAGGTGCACGGTTCCAATTGGTCATGTGGAACAGCCGGAAAGAAAAATATTGGTATTTTAAAATTTTGCTCTCAAAACGGTGAAGGAAAACATCGTGAGTAAACCGGCATGTCCTAGAACCAAAAATTCTAAGACATGTGACATCTACCAACCCGCACTGGGCCCGCGTGGTGGATTACGGCCCACTCCCTCTCACAGAGAGTAGGCCTGTGTCTCAGTAGTGGGATCATTACCTACTGGCTGATTACGCTAGGTAGTAAATAACATAATACCACGCCTGTGTTCTCCGAAGGGTTCGGCAGAGGTCTAATATTACACGCACATTTCGCCAGTTGTGTTTAATTCCCATGTATTAGGGGGCGAGCCAGCAGGCACCTACATTGAAACTCCTAATGCAAAACCTACTATATCTTTGAAATACCTCAGCAGTCAATAGCAACCGTGGTAGCGAGGTCCCAAAATTAGCTTGCAACAAATCATTAAACTTAATAACAAGTGAAACTAAATTATGAGCGCTTATCCTAAAAGTTGGCAACGTCGCAAATAGCTGTAAAATATTTACCTGTTTTCATTAATTTGGCAATATTACTGTATGGAAATTTGAAATGTGGCTAACTAGTGAACTAAAATATCGATTATGAAATATCGTAACACCGAATATGCATATGTAAAAAAAGTATTTAAAAAAGGTATTGGGAAACTTTCCAAATACCTTTTGTACACTTAAAACGGTCACAACATCAAATTCAGTGTTATAATTGCAATTCATTATTAAGATTCTTGTTCGCTAGTTAGCCACATTTCTTTTTTTCATGCAATAGGTAATATTGCCAAATAAATCAAAACAGCGAAATATTTGACATCTATTTGCGCCGTTGCCCACTTTCAGAATATACGCTCATAGAGAAAGCAGTTTTAACTCAAAAAATCCTCAATTACAAGTGACACCGCAGACACAGTCAACTCGCTTCAGAGAGTAACACTTGCAAAGCCGCCCTACTGCTATTAAATAAAGGCGAGGTCAATGTCGAGTTGACCGTACAGTCGCATATCCTTTCAAATCTCGTGAACAATACTACGAAAATCATTGAAACTTTTACCTGAATTTAGTTCACAACAATTACAGCTTTTGTTTTAAGTTGTTGCCTTGACTTGCCAACCGTTGGTTGAGGCTCAGATAATATTTATGTTCGGATAATGTTTGCCGGTCGCCGTATGGTACTACACTTTATAAAACTTTAAAATGCACTTTATAGCTTTGCCACACTGCACGATTTGTTAGCATGTTTCCAGCGAAGCGAAGTGAAGTATAGCTTGTTCACTCTGAAATGACGCGCCCCACTACCGCATTTACGCACACGGTAATGAGGATATCTTTTTTTTTTTTTTTTTGTTGGTGGGAATTAGTCAAATAACTACTCCCGCTCTGGGCGGAGCGGGAGGGTGTGTCAGACTGTTACTGACTAAAACCCACCCGTGTTCCTAACGTTGCCTGTGTGCCGGGGCCGCGATATCCCTTTCGGACAAACTCGCAACCCGGGCAGCCATTGGCCCTTACGGACCCCGTCAGTTGGTGCTGACATCTCTTTGAGGCGCGCGTGGAACACAACGCGCCGTCGACCCGGGCCTGGTCCTTATCGGACGGCGAGCTACCCATTGCTCACCGTCCGCAAGCCCGCGCCTACGGTGGCCTCCTGACGCCGGGGCGTCTCCTGCGGCGAAATGCGAATATCTATGGGTAATGCGCTCAGACCAAATAAAAATCCAAGAGAGCGCTGTCAACAGTGAAGTGAAGCCGGTTTCGTAAACATGTGTGCACATTGTGTGGTGTAGTTTGATTGCAGTGTCATCCTAAAAGGTTGTAAATGTGTGCGTGTGAGCGTGTATGCACAGAGCGGCGGTGTAGTTTAGGCATGCTTCACTGTATTGTTCGCAGCGATGTCTTGGTTTTTTATTTGGTGTGAGGTATTGCGGTAGTGGGGCGCGTCATTTCAGAGTGGACAAGCTATAGCCGCGACTACCCGACGCGGCGACGGTTCTCAGCGTTTTCACAATATTGTCTTGCTCTCTCTTGTTCACTCCCGTCAATCGCTCTCGTTATGAAACCGCGGCGAACTCGATGCAAATACTTGGCGTGATATACGCACACGCAGCCACCGTGTTAAACAATCGCCTCGCTTGAAACATGCTCGCCAGTCGCCAGTGTGATATGCCCGGCCCTTATGAGTTAAAATGTGGATTCTCTGTTAATTTGGTATCTAAATAAATCGGTCGTGCAATATGTAATGTCGTGAGGAAAGTTTTGAATACAATGTCGCTGGCTTTGCAAAAGAGGATATTAGCTAGAAGAGGAGGTGACTAGGTTTCGATGACGACTTATGCTAAAAGATTAATAATTAAATTATCTTTAATCTTTAAAATGGTGGTTTCATAAAAATACGCTTGATAGATCTTGCGTGATTCTCAGTTTTTTATCCGCGTTAGACATAATTTTACAAATTAATTTCACTATGTAATAATAATATAAACATAACTTAAAATATTAAGTTATTAAGAAAATGCTCTAATTTAACATATATTTTTTCCAAATCATTAAAACTACTCGTTTAGACGTGATCTTCAGTATAAAATCATTAAAAGTGGGTTATGGGAATTAAATGAAATTGGTGTAATGTGAGCGCAAAATATCCCTTCGTGGAATACATTCATGATATTATGTCATGTACCTACGCATATTATGATGGCGATTTCATAACAATATCGTAAATTGATTATAATATTTTGCATGAAATTCTTGTTTCGTTATACTTATGTCACGATAGGAAAGTCTGTTTGTTTTGCATGCTTTCTCCTGTTAAAGGCTCGTGCAAACCAGCGCGACGCGACTCGAACTATACAATTTCTAAGCAAACTTCACGATATAACAATAAGCCCAAGTACGCACGGACGTAAAAATATCGCGGCGGGATTTTATAGCGCACTGAATTTTCAACTATCGGTGTTGAGCCGAGCGTTGAGAATCCAGTGCATGAAATAAATCGCCGCGGGAAAAAATCGCCCGTGCCAACCTGGGTTAACCGGTGTCGCGTCGCGCTAGTCTGCACGAAGCACGACGCTTGAAATATCGCGCGCCTTTTCTTAGAAATAGTTCTACGGATATAATATCGCAGAATCGCCTCGTGCGACAAGTCGCGCTGGTTTGCACGAGCCTTAAACCGATTAATAATAAGTAAATAATCAACTAACCGGCCTATTATTGTTCCACTGACTAAGGGAAAAATGCCTCATCAGCAGAAAAGGCATGAGCAATTATAACCATACTTAGCATATAAGCATAAGTAGACTTTAATGTTCCCACTGGCTAGGACTCAGCCCTTCTCTCTGTGAGAGGGAGTGGGCCGTAATCCACCACGCGGGTCCAGTGCGGGTTGGTGGATGTCACATGTCTTTGAATTTTAGTTCTAGGCCATGTTTTCCTTTACCGTTTTAATTTATTTATTTATTTAGTACATTACACAACGTAAAGCGCCTGTCAGGTTTCGAACCTACGACCTACAACTCTGTAAGTCGCGGCCGTTACCACTGAGTCGACAGTGCTCTCAAACATGCTTGTTTAAAGCGAATTGGTAAATTTTTTCTAATAAAAAAAAAAATTAAGTCCATGTTTCCTCACGATGTTTTCCTGTCAGTGTGCGTGGTGTGTAATGTGATAGTGTATTGATGTGTGTGTGTCTTAGAACCACTCCGATATTATTGCATTCTATAACCTGCTTCGACAACGTCGAAGTTGACCGAAGTCCGAATATGTCTACACACCCGTGCGAAGAACTATAGGACGCTTCGAGTCCTTTTGACTCGGGCGCAAAAATCGCCAACGATTGGAAGTCTCCCGAGGCGAGCGGAGTTGCACGAAGCGAACCCAAGTGCCCTCCTACACTATCTCAACTTGGCGAGTGGTGTAGTCCAGGCTTAAGAGGTGACAAATCTTTTTGAAGATGATGATGAAGCATCCAATATTTTGGCGTCGCTCGTCTCGTCAGATAGTTTTGGTGTTACTTCGATGTCACATATTTGTGCTGCCAGTTATTTATATGCATTCCACAAATGATCACATATATTTGCAGTCATCTTGGTGACAGATATTAATGGGTGAATCATGAAATCTGATATTATTGCCGAGCTGTCCATTCATACGGTTTTCACCGCGATGGCCGTACCTAATGATTCATGACGAAGGTTTAGGTGTATATTTTTTTTTAATTTTGTGTAAATTGGCTGAAATATGACGATGTAAAATACTCCTGAATACTCCTGATGAACATCAGTTACATTTTTTTTTAAAGCTTTTATTTAACTTTTTTAATCTAACCCACATGCTCGACGCAACAGGCGGATACGACGGAAAACATCGTGAGGAAACCGGTATGTGACATCCACCAACCCGCACTGGGCCCACGTGGTGGATGACGGCCCACTCCCTCTCACAGAGAGGAGGGCTGAGTCCCAGCGGTGCGAACGTTATAAAGGCTGATTATGCTTAAGCTATTATGCTAAGTTATTATAGAAGTATAAGTATATACATATGTATGTAATTATATACGGATACCTACGTTACGTTTTTTTTTTTTGTTTGTTACTTATTTGTATTTTTTTTTATTTTGTTGTTTTTTTTTGTTTGTTTATGGTTGTTGCTTGTTTTTTTTATGTTTGTTGTTTGTTTCCTTTCTTTGGTATTGTTCGTCGAATAGTTGAGCTCCTTAAACCCTGAGTTGAGCTGCACGGTCACTGACAAATGCGTGCACTGACTGGACAGGTCCTTTCAATCTGTGTGGTTCTTTCCTCAAAAGACCATCTCAGACACCAATCTACATGATCTTCACATGATCGACCAAGATTATGTCTGGACTTTAAAAGAGACTGTGACCTCTGAGTTTGTTTCGGCCTTTCTTCTCGGAGTAGTCAGATAGGAAACGCCGGCCTCATCTAGTTTAAAAAATATGATTGACGTGTAAAAGTGTTTTGTCCAAACCCACTTACAGAAATAAAATCATTTATCATTTAGTTATAAGGTGTATTTTTCTGCTGTAATGCCAATAAACAGATTTTTCTTTCTTTCTTTTTTTCTTTCTTTCCTTTCTTTCTTTCTTTTTCTTTATTTTTCTTTCTTTCTCTCTTTTTTCTTTCTTTTATTTTTCTTTCTTTCTTTTTTCTTTCTTTATAAATAAATTAGAGAACAGTATTTTTTCTAATCTTACACACGTTGTCTACATCTCTTTAACTACTTTCCTATCGCAGGTATGATGGAAGAGATTTCTTTAGAAATAAGCATCACCTTTGCACGTATTTTTCTGTTCCTTTCCTCTTGTCTGTTAATATGTGTGATTGTGTGTACCTTCATAAACTGTTAAATAAATAAAAATAAACAAGTATTTTACTATCAATTGACAAAATCGTTAATGGTGTTAGTGTGAACGTCTGCATTCTCGAGATACGTGTTTGATTCTCGCGTTGACACTTTATATGTCACATACCTACATAACATATCATGGTTAAATTCCTCTAAAGAGAAGGGCAGTAGTAAAGACCCATTTATGTTTACCCCAGTTATGTTTAAATGCCATGTAATATAGGGCGCGCCTATTGCCATTAACTGGGCACAAATGCAGACTGCTATTACAGGTCATAAACCATAGTCCGAAACGGGTATCAAACCCAGACCCACAATTTGGCACAATGAGGCAATCTGACTGAAAAAAAACTCTACGTTAATCCATCCGAAAGAAAACCCAAGAGTTTGTCTTTCGAGTGTTTTTAAACTACTTACCTAGCTTTTACCCTCGACTTCATTTGCCTATCAATAAAAATGTCCAGGATGAAAAGTAGCCTCCAGGGCCCAGGCGCTCGTTACGAAATGTATGATAAAAATTCAAAATTCAAAAGTCATTTATTCAAACTAGGCTGAGAATCAGCACTTTTCGAACGTCAAAATTACATAAGACAGTCCCCCAAAACGCCCACCCTTCACCACTTCCTAGTGCATTAGCTGGGAAGAAGAAGTGGCGCAACAAACTCCCCAGCAGCACAGCTGTCTGTTCAGTTAGAAGAACAAAAAAAAATTTTCTATATAATAGTATTCAAAATAATTTACATTACGAAACACAAAACATAATTCAAATTATTAGCCATGTTAGCTAGCACACGCCAATATACCAAACAAAATCATCGACAACTATACTCAGGCCGAAATAAAAAAACTAAACTTAAACAGAATTTAATATCTAAATAAAAAAGCCTCCAGGCATAAAAAGCGTGCCCGCTTACATAGAGTTGTAACTGGAAGTTATAAATGATAAACTAGGACCATCGATGTAAAATAAATAAACAAAGAGTTAATAACAGTAAATAATATGATTAATTGTCGAGGTCACTAGCTAACCACATATTGCAATACTATTCATAAAAAAAAACAGTGTGATGAGTAGATTTTGTCAACAATAAATTTAAGTTAAATTAAAATAACTTGACTTAAAAAGTCAAATAAAATAAACAATTATATAAACTCATATAACTTGTCAGTACGTAAGCTGGAGATATTTGACCGATATGTCTGATCCGTCCAATTTCATAACGATCGGTTCAGTGGTTTATGGATTTCGCGCACTAGGCGGCCACGACTCCGGCCAGTCGTGGCCGTCTAGTGGTATTGTATGGTCTGCGGCTAGTTGGCCGTTACCACCAAGTGCGCGGTTCGTATCGGTTTCTATAGTTTACCTGGTCGCTGCGACCACTGGTCGTGGTCGTGGCCGACTAGTGCATGAGATTCCTTAGACGTGAAAATGTAACCGTCTATGGTAGGTATTGTTTGGCTGCGGCTAGTTTGCCGTTGCGACCAAGTGCGCGATTCGTATAGGTTTCTATAGGTACTTAGTTAACCTGGTCTCTGCGACCACTGATTGAGGTCACACGCACTAGTGCACGAGATTCCTTAGATGTGAAAAGTTAACAGACAGACAGAGGTACTTTTGTATTTATCATATTCGTAAGTAGTTAAGGTAGGAATCCGCCCCTAAGACGACCCACTGACCTATGTAAGTAAGTTTAAGTATGGAAGTATTAGTCTGTTATTTGTATTTGTCCCACTGCAGAGCAATATGCCTCTTCTCAGAGAAGGCACGAGGATTGATCACCACGCTTGCGTATTGGCGTTTTGAAACGCGGTATTTTAAGCCCTCGCGACATATTCCTTCACTGTAATTCAGTGGTATCGTCTAGGATAAACTTAATGAAATGTATAAATTATATTCGTAGATCGGTGGCGGTACTTGTGGGAGGAATATAGCCAGCAGTGGACGTCTTTCGGCTGAAATTATGATATTGGTAGGTCTCAAAGCCATCCTCGTGCTTAAAAAGCCGGTTGCCTAAGGGCCACAGCAGATTTGCTACTCTTAGGCCAGGGCCACGGCGATTTTGCGACTGTATCGATGCATTTAGCTTCTAAAAAGCGGTTAAATCGCCGATCGCCGATGCTAGAAGTCGCTAGTCTCGTAATGACCCAGACCACTGGGTATACCGACATTTTAATACTTAGCAATATTCTAATTACAATTTACTGTGGTTATTTTTTTTGCAGATTGTGGGTAGTTTTAAACTAACTTAATTTACCGTTTTTCAAAAGGTAAATAAAAACCATATCAAACCCGACTTAACCTTAACCGACCAATCCTGTAGGTACCTGAATACTTATTTCAAAAGTATTCAGGTAGGTACCTACAGGATTGGTAAACTAGATGCATAAAACAATTGTTTTATGTCGGCATTTCACCATATAATAATGAAACTTTTACCACACAAGTAGTAAAGAATTTAAACGCAAGGTAACTTACAAAACGCAAGCGAAACCGGTCGAATAGTTTAAAATAGGTAGTACCTACACATATTCATGTCATGTCACGGTAAGTACATACGCAAATTCTTAGTCATAGTACATCAACTTACCTCCGCGATCCAGCCGGTATTTAAAAGACAAACATTTAAAATCCAAATACAACGGACACTAATAATTTTGTTAATTTTACGTTCACAAAATAACACTGGAAGACATACACAATTAAATTTTGACAGCTGTCAAATGCACCACTAAGTAAAAAGTTTTTTTTTTTCGAATCGAGGCAGCGACGCGTCTTCGCCGTTCGGCCAAGCAGCCGGACTAAAGTCTCGTGTCCACTTTCGAATCTTGCGCTGCGGTGTGCTACAAACTAGTAATGCAACTTAGAAAATACTTTCCCTATCTTATTTCAACGTAGGAACGTTTACAATCGCATGTTGACTTCACTTTTTAATGGCATAGTAAACGTTGTATGGTTTTAATAACAACTTTCAATGTGTAGTACGAATTAGACTTTGTTGTTGAGTACAGAAGGTTAGTTATTGATTAAATTAGTATGTAGGTAGTACATCCGTAAAGGTTTTGTGGTACCATCGTTAACACAGTTATTTTTATGTAAAATTATGTGAATTGAGCTATGATATAAGAGCCATGGGTCCTCCCATAAGCTGTGCTGTCAACCGAAATATAGAGAAACATAACATCACGACTGTATTTCCCGAAAGGATAGTCAGAGGGGTACAAGACACCCATATTTCGACAGTTATCATCATCTTCATAATTTCAGCTTAAAAACGTCCACAGCTGATCATAAGCCTCCCCCGAGCGTCGCCACATCGACCGGACCTGTGTTTCTCGTATCCAGCGAATGCCCGCTGCCTTCACCAGGTTTTCCTTCCACTTAGCAACGCTGCGCCTACGCCAGTTATGTTCCCATTTTAATAGGGGACGAGCCTATTGCCATCAACCGGTCGCAAATCCAGACGTCAGGCTGCTAACGAGAATCTCCTAATGGAAACCCCAATAACACTGCCCGAGCTGGGAATCGAACCCTGCACCCCAATTGCGTAACAAAGTTTCAATCACAATCCGAGTTTTGAAGGGTATTTCTAATCCATTGCTTCATAGGTTTAATAAATTCGTCTGCTCAACAGAGTTAACAAGGCAATGAACATGACTGAACTGTCAAAATGTAAGAAAATGCGATCAACTGTCATTTTATGTGTGTTACCCAATTGCCCCGCAGGATACCTACCAGTCTCAACTATTACGAGCGTTTACTCTGAAAGTGGGCAACGTCACAAATAGATGTCAAATATTTCCCTGTTTTGATTAATTTCGCAATATATCTGTATGGAAATAATAAATATGGCTAACTAGCGAGCTAGAATATTAATAATAAATTACAATTATAACACTGAATTTGATGTTGTAACCGACTTAGGTATAAAAAAGGCATTTGGAAAGTTTCCAAATACTTTTTTTTACATCTAAAACGAAATATGCGACGTAAAGATATTAATTATTGCATTTCATAATCAATATTTTGGTTCACTAGTTAGCCACATTATAATTTCCATACAGTAATATTGCCAAATTAATCAAAACAGGTAAATATTTTTGACAGCTATATGCGACGTTGCCAACTTTAACGATAAACGCTCTTAAATGCACTAGCTAGACTAATGAGTCTGTCGGTCGATTTTAGTGAAAAGAGGTATATCGTTAAGAATGAAAAACCAGAGATATGTAGGTGTTAAACCTAGCCTATAATTTTCCCACCACTGAAACACAGGCCTCCTCTCTATGATAGGGAGTGGGCCGTAATCCACCACGCGGGCCCAGTGCGGGTTGGTAGATGTCACATGTCTTTGAATTATCGATACCTTTAGAGGGAATGTTGGTGAAAGGTTGACCAAATTAAAAGTCAAAACAATGTTGCAATGTAAATTGAGCTTTATTTAAATATAAATTAAGTTCTTAATTCTAGATAATCGTACATTTATGGCTTTGTTTTACAGTATCCAGACAGGCACTATCTACCATAGAAACTGAAAAATATTATAACAGAATACAACCATATGTACATAAACTTACGGCTTCTTGCCTTTCCATGAGGGTAAGCTGTAACTACAGAACGCCACCTGTATTAAATTATGTGCCAAATAAATTGAGCGGAACTTATCCGAAGCTTATGAGACAGAGCAACTCACAGTAAACAGATGGGCACTATCTAGTCTAAGATAAATTGACTAGAACTTATATGGAGGTGTTAAAACAGGCCCATAAAGTAGCTTATGTATAACCGTTCATTAGGGTTCCGTACCAAAAGGGTGTCAAAGTAGGGAGGGTATTACCACAGATTAATACATATAAATGAATCACTCCGCATTTTAGGTATGAAGCTACAAGTACGCGGCTGGCCCGTCTTGTCGGGCCATTTTAGTGAGTGTAACGTAGTCAAAAGATATAAAAGTTACGCGAAAGAGAGAAAGTGAGGCAACTTCTAGGTGAATATAACTGTAGGTAATTATCGCTGGGCGTGAATTGCACCTTATTATGTCGTAGCAAAAGTCGATTTTTATTTAAATGATTTTGCGGAGTGAACCATCTTTGTTCTTCTGTGGTGTTACTAAGGCTCCGCTGTCCGTCTGTCACAGGGCTGTATCTTTTGAACCGTAGTACCACACACAGTAGTAGGTACCTAGGTACACACTTGAAATTTTTACAAAGTGTGTAAGTATTAAGGCCGTTATAACAACAAATAATAAATATTTAATAAAGTTTAAAATTTAAGAGGTACCCATACAATAAACTTGAATTTTACTAAAGTAGGTATTTAAAAAATTGATGTTGTGTTCAATATTGTATGGTGGTACGGAACCCTTCCCTTTTTTTTTGCTTCGGTCGCTTTTTTTCTAAGTACCCTCCTCACAACCTTTTTCAATTTTGATCTTATGCACTTTCATTGTATGTGTATTTAACGTCGATTTCTTCAAATACTTCTTATCGCATATATCACAGTCGAAAGTCCTACCAAAATGCTTCAAAGACTTATGCCTGTTTAAAGCACTAGTATTTGGGTAAGTCTTCCCACATAAATCGCAAGCACATAACCTGTTATTATGCTTATCCATATGTAAAACAATATTCTTAAAACTACGCTTACAGATATCACATTTTGTTTTACCAATGTCAATATCTGCCTCGGGGTTGTGTTTTCGAAAAATATGTCGATTTAAAACCACTTTTTGGGAGAATTTTAAACCACAGACATCGCATGGAAACTTTTTAATGCCTTTATGCTCATCGATGTGACGGTTAAGAGAAAATCTGCCCGAAAATACCTTCCCGCATAGTGGACATGACATCCATGGGAGGTCTTTGTTATGGACAGCCTTGACATGCTCTATTTTCAAACGTGCATCATCAAATATCTTAGAACAATACCTACACATGAATTTGTTGTCATGTTTTAGTCTATGCATCTTCATTGTCTTTGGGCAAGATAGTCTCTGGTCGCAAACGTCACATTTATATAGTTTTTCGTCGCCACTATGTAGTTTTAAATGGTCTCTAAGATGCCTTTTATTTGAGTATGATTTTTGACATATTTTACAATTAAATGGACGTAGTTTTTCATGAACCGTTCTGACATGCGCGTCCAAATTCGATTGGTCGTTGAATGACTTACCACAGAGATCACATAATATTTTTTTGTTAGTACCAGCATGTACTTTTAAATGTCTTATTAACGTTTGATTATACTTAAATTCTTTTTCACATAAATGGCATTTGTAGATTTTTTCCTTTGTGTGAGAATTCAGATGATCCTTCAAAGCGTGTTTTGAAGCGAATTTTTTCGGACAGAAACTGCAGGTAAATTGTTTTCCTGTGTGCAGTTTTAGATGGTTTTTTAACGTTTCAAATGATTTTAATTGTTTTGGGCAGTATTCACATTTGAATAATACAGCATGGACCTCGTAAATGTGTTTGTTGATATCTTTTTCCGTTTGGTACAACCCCCCACAATCTTGGCAAGACAATTGGGTGCCTGTGTCTGTATCCACTTGAATTATCAGAGAACGGTAGATGTTTATGCTGCCTTTACCTGAAAAGTTAAAAAAAACATTTAGGAGACAAAGCACCACGCGTGAGGGGTCGTGGCAAAACAATAACAGACGCGTGGGTCGATTCTAACGTTAAGCTACATTTACCGCGGTCGGTTCATGGATGGGTGACCATTACATATCGAAACCCCTTCGTGCCTCGGAAAACACGTTAGTGCCGGCTGTAATTCATGCGTCCGTCTCATTTATTTGACAGTTTGGTTTCTGTTTCTGTTTTTGTTGTCTTGCAATTTAATTTAATTTATTAACTATTGACATAATTATTCATTATTATTATAATCTTACACAAATTTATTATATTTAAGTATACCTAAACACATTGCAGTATAAAACTGATTTACATCTGTCACCTCACACTTCAGGTCTAGTTGAAAACCAGCGTCAGGCACCAGTTGTCTGGCATTTTTGCTGAACTAGGCCTATTTGGCGCAGCCGCGAGGCACACTTTCCTGCTAATATGTTAGAACGCACTTTTACACTTTTTATTTGTTTTCTTTCTTTTTAATTAGGTTTTTATTTGTAGTAAAATAATTATGTTGTGTTGTGTGCCTCTTAGTCTGTGCTAAATAAATGTATTTTCTTTCTTTCTTCTTTAATTTTTTAATCTTTGACTAAGTATCGTCTTACCCAGTACCAGGGTTGTGAAAGTCAGATAGGCAGTCGCCCCATGTTAAATACTGGTATTCAGCTAAATTCGGTTAGACTAGAAGTCAACCCCAACATAGTTGGGAAAAATCAGGCAGATTGATTGCTTCACGCTTGTAAAGTCTATTTCAAGCCATTATTACAAATAAAAACTTTTTTAAGTAGTGTAGCGGCATCTACATCGCTACATGCGAACTACGCATCAAAGATCTGACGTCACATAACATCCTGACGTCACACAAATCCTGCATCGCGCAATTAGAGCATACCGCGCGATAAACATATATAGAATCTCCCAACTTCAAACCTCTGGGCAGTTGCCCGCCAGACACGACACCCGTCTGGTCGGAGGATCCTCTCTTTTCTATAGGGGATGAGTGAACTTTACACCCTGTTCCTCATACTCCTAAAGTAGTACACAGTTAAGCCAGAAAAGGTATGCGGTTCGGAAATCTTCGTGTTTCCGAATTAGCTCGAAACTCACGCTACAGACCCACCCCACAAAGGCAAAGCTTCATCTTTTGTCCTGCTGCGCTTTGTTGTAATCTTCTCCATGTTAAGTAACCTGCTCTGGTCGTATCAACCACTCAAGTTTGCTTTGGCTTAAGATAAATATGATCTGGCGGTCTCTGACTGCAAAGTAACTTATAATTAAACTAATATTAAACTATGTGCATGATAGCGCTACGCATTAACCAGAAATGAAGAGTTAATGTGGGTTATGCCATAAGGCAAAACGGACTCAGGCAAAACGGACCGGAAAATATGAAGAAATTTTAAAAGAAAAAAATAATAGTTGATTAGGTGAACAAACCCATCTATGAAAAAAAACAAGAAAAAAAAAAGTGATAAGAAAATTTAAAAAAGAAAAATGAGTTTTATCCGACGAAAAAAACTTGTTTAGAATTTAGTCGGGGATAGGTTCAATGTCCAGATTTACACTTTTGGGTACATAATGCTTGCGCTGGTTGTGTCGAAGACGATGATTAGGTGTTTCTCGGTGAACAAAACGTTCTAATAGAGTTAATGACAAAAGCCCAAATAAATTACTTGCACCTAGCCAGAGACTACATTTGTATAGCAGGAATTCCAATTGCATGGCAATAAAAATCTTCAACAATTTACTCCCAGGTGGAGTGTTGCCCACTTATAAATTCAGGAAAACAAAACTGTTTCTATTCAGTTAATTAATTTTTTAATTTAAAATTTTGACATTATTTTTATCAATATTTTGTGTTTATTTAGGTACTTTTTTAATTTTTTTATTTAAACGATTGACATTATATAATTGGTAAATTTTAACATTTAATTCATAAATAATTAAAAAAAAATGTAATTTAAATTGTATTGAAAAAATCCTATTTTCATTTCAAACTAATTTATAATTACTAATGGGGATATTAATTGTGCTTTAATTTTAATATTTCTAAGTGAAGCTTCATAATATTAAGATCTTGATGTACCATGTACTCAGAAATAAATTATATCTTATCTTCTGACAGCTTTTTTTACGCGAGTCCCTTTTGCCTTCCTATGCCTATGTGGGCCGTTATGCCTTGATTATGAAGGTAAAACGGACTAATTTCAGATTTTGGAAATTATCTTATATCTTAATTATCTATAAATATATTGGAGTCTAATTAATAAGGAGCGTTTACTCTCGAAAATGTTGAATAAAACATATAGTTTTTTTTTCTACATTGATTCTTGTTTATGGTCCGTTCTGCCTTCCCTTCGCCTACTTCCATAGTTGTAACACCTCTATATTAGATATCGACATCGCGCGTTCGTATTTCCGAAGATAGACGATAATTCCCGAAGCGCATACTTATCCTTGGAAAGCTGTATGTTGTATTGAAAAGTACATAAAATATAATAGTTGCAGCGGAAAATAAACTTTATGTGTAAGTATTAAAGTAACTTTACATAAATTGGAAACAAAATTGTGAACGGTGCATAAACACCAAAAGGTGTAGGCACATTTCATCAGTTATGTTTAAGTCCCATGTTATAGGGGGCGAGACTATTCCTACTAACATAATTTCTAATGAAAAAACGATGAGGAAAAAGTAATAAAACTTACGTTCTTCCTTATTTCTTGTTAATTTCTCCCTTTTTATATTTCCTCTATTCTTTAAAGTTTTCTTTGGTATTTCAGAAATTTTTTCCGTTCCATTTTCGTTTGCATTTTTTACTACATTAACTATCTCAGTTTTTGGTTGGTGTTCTGGAATAAAAAAAGAATTAACTTATATTTTTAAAGTTTGGAAGCCCTTTACAAAATATCATGCCTGTATTCCCCGAAGATATATTCTCTTCCCCGCAGACGTACAACTGTTTTTTTTTTTTGAGGGTGGGAAATTTTGAATGATATTTAAATTTATTAAAATGTTGACAAATTACGCACCTTTTTTAACTTGTCCAATTGGATTTTTGATATCAACTTCAATACTATATTCTGAAAAAGAATAGATAGTACAATTTTTCGTAAATAAAATTATTCCTTTATAAAATAATATATACTTAATAATACCAGCCTATTAGTGTCCCACTGCAGGGCAGAAGCCTCTTCTCATACAGAGAAGGTACGAGCATTGATCACCACGCTTGCTCGAGACGGGTTGGCGTTTTCAGACATATATCAACTATAAGTCCAGGTTTCCTCACGATGTTCTTCCTTCACCAATGTCAGTAAAGTCCAAGATAAACTCAGAAAGTACATATGAATTGAAAAAGTCACATTGGTACTTGCCCGGATTTTAACCCCTAACCTCGTACCTACATGAGAGGCGAGGTCTTAACCACTGGGCCATCACGACGTTTCTGTCATTCAAACTTGTGTGACAGTCTGTTTCTAAAACTCGATGTGTCATGTTTACGTCCGGGTACTGTGTTACAAATGTTGTATTGTTCATACGTGAAAGTTAACTTTACCTTTTTTAACATCCAGTGTAAGTTTTTCATCTGTTTGTATGACATCATCTGTAAAGTAAACAATGTTTTTTTTTTTAAGTCGCTCCATTTAAAATACTGGTATTCAGCTGCATCTGGTAACCCCAACATAGTTGGGAATAGGCTTGGCTAATGATGATGAAATATAAAAATCTGTGACTTAGACTCACTTGCTCTACAAATCACTAAATGCATTTAGTCATTTCTGTTGGACCTTAGAGCGAGATTCGAGGGCTAACTAAGAGTTTTATACGAATATGAACCTTATTCACATGCACCACTGCTCACTGGGCCATCACGCCACCACTGCTCACTGGGCACTGCTTAGAGACTAGATTACCACTTAATACATTGAAGTTTGAAATTACCATTACATAAGTCACTTGCATCTTTTTCTCCTTCTGACTTTATATCACATGTACTAACAGATTGTTCATCTGCAAAAAAGTACACAACTAGCCCTGCGCCTAATGGTATTTCTCATCGGCAAAATATCGAAGTGTCTTACAAACTTTTATGCCCTATTTATCCCCTTTAGGTGAATTTAAAAAAATCCTTTCTTTGTGCTCACCTTGGTTACAAAACGAACTCATATGCAAAATTGTATGCTTCTAGACTAGAGCTGCCAAAAATACCGAAAGGCATATTACTAAGGTAAACCATGGAAAATTAAAAAACATAATGAATATTCAGTGCCGGGGCAAGACGATGTAGGCAAGCTACATTTTGCGAGGAATTTTGAATTTTGTGTGAGAGGTCTAACTTTGTTTTTGAAATGTTTTGGAGCAAACGCAAGTCCATAATCTTAAAATAACGGTGATTCACAAAAAATCAAGGACGCAACAGCGAGCGAAGCGATCTTGAAAATTTAATTACCTAGGATAGGTTAGGTTTTCTTATAATCATTCATATAAAAGTAGGAGTTACTTTGACGAGTTTTGCTGGAAAGTATCAGAATTAAGAGAACGTAAAGTTCAAGAGCGAGCGAAGCGAGTTCTTGAAATGAGAATTAGCGGTTTAGGCTGTGCGTTGTCTGTCAGTGAATTTGTGTATGAATTTAAGATTTTTACTAAATTTAGACGATAATTATAATAGGATTCCATAAGAAAATAGAAATAATGATAAACAAATAAGGATGCCAATTCTCTTGTCACAAATTTAAAAAAAAACCTCTAAACTACACAAAAAATCACCAAAAAGTTTATTCCTGTCAAATAACGATATAAATACTAAAGTGACCATAATTTAGTTTGATAGCACTAAGATGGCACTGAGTTATTAATTTAGTGAAAATGGCAATTTTGCTATTCTGAATTTTACGTTTTTCACCCAAAATTTTGATTATAATAGACCAAACCTGACAATTTTTAATCGCGATTAAAAAGGTGTGTGTTTAAATATAACATTAACATAAACAATTAGAACAAAGTATTGTATTTATTTTATTTCTTATTTTGTTACTTTTATCTCATTGTATGCTGTTCCGGATGACGTCATAACGTGAACGCCTGCTGTCGCTGACAACTAGCGCTGGAGCTCTGTCTCGCATAGGGACGCAGCATTATGCTGAGCGATGGCCGTTTTGCGTGGATGTGACGCATATTTTCCCCCAACTTGTGTTTTCGTGTTTGTGTTCTTTCTTTGCGTCATGCGCAAATAAACGTATTTTCTTACTTTTCTTTTTTTTCTTGTCTATTTCAAAGAAGGAATAGCAAAAAAGTTCAATTAAAAAAACATTATGAAATCTGAGGAAGTTGAAGTTATATACATGCTTTAGAAGTTTTTGGAAGGGATATGCCCCTTGGTTTAAGCAGGCATAAACTTTAAAATACCTTTTCACAAACATGCTTGGAAACTCGAGTATTATTTTGACAACCTTCTTCAAGATAAATCGATCGAATTGCTGTAATGGCCGAATACATGCAGCGGCCGGCAATTTTTGTATGAAAATCCATGACTGTAAATTACTATGAAAACTCATATCTGTCATGTCTGTATTTAAAAATGGAACGAACTTTTTACTTCAACACAAGGAGGTACCAAAATCTTATTTAAAAAAAGATTTTATTTAAATTTAGATTTGGTTTGCAAATAAAGCTGTACAGAAGAATAGAGTGAACAAAATGGCGCGTGAAAAATTATTGCTGTTCGTTATTGATTTTGGAATTTATAATTAATTTACTTAGTTTGAATTTCCGCGCGTTATTTGAGAAAAATACTATTTAAACAAGCCTGTAGCCAAAAATGTACAATTTTTTCCCAGTAACCTGCAGATTTTGAATAAAAATCATGAACCAATATAATAAATTGAAACTTACTATTACAATAGAACTTGAACTTCTGTTCACACATGAGCACTTGGTTCTTGAATTCAGTTGCATCCCTCAGTTTAAATATACAGCTATCACATATTGTGTAGCTTGCTTCTAGTGGCACCGGTTGAGTTGAAATCTGAAACAGTTTGGGTGAACAGAAAAATAAAAATATATTTGGACCAAATCTATATCTATAAAAATCAATGCCACTTTTCGTTGTAATTTCATAACTCAAGAACGGCTGGGCCGATTTAGCTGATTTTGGTTTTGAAATGTTTGTCATAGTCCAGGGAAGGTTTAAACGGTGAGAAAATTAGGGTAGGTAGGGTAGGTAGGGTGGGTAGGCAGGGTAGGTAGGGTTTAGTGCTACCCATGTGAAGTCGGGGCGGGTAAAGCTATAAAGCTAGTAGTTGTATACATTTATAAAACCTACCAAACTGTGTAACAGTTTTTCGCCAGGATTAGCACTATACCTAATCTAATTAAATATCTACTACGAGGTAGTATAAAACTGGGAGCGAAACTGGTACACAAGATCAATAGGGGTATTTTATCGGTTACAACATTTATATTTTTACAGGTATTTTTAAAGGTTGCCTTAAATTGAATACATCCAGTATTAACACCAGTTACCGTAATAAAAATTACCCCTATCTTACACGTGCCGTCGGCATTAGTCAAAGGTCGCGCATCGCTTGTGTTTGTAGCCGTATTAAAATGGTAACATATTATAGGTAACATGTTTCTTCTTTAAGAAATAACCAAAATTCTTCAATGTAATGTAATTTATAAAGGTTTTCGGTCCCTAGTATAAAATTTACAGTAAGAATATTATCACTATGGCAGTGCGGGCTGCCGGTTTTTTAATTTTATATGAAGTTATTTGTTGATGTACTAAGTTTTAAGTCTTCAACTCGAAAACAGGGTACCCTCTGAGCCAAAAATAAGCAAAATCTGCTGTTATTAGAATATGCAAAAATACACCACAATTTATAACCCTTAGACATTATGCATGTATTTTGTATTTAATTATTTTTTAATACAAATATCCAGGCTGAAAAGTAACCTTTGCCGTTCCCCAGGTCTAAGGCTACCTAAAGAAAGAAGAAAGATATTTTATTTGGGTCATGCACAGGACATAACAAACAGTAAGTAATGATAAAAAAGTTATAAAAAAAAGGAGCATTGAAAAACATCCTTTTAAGAGCCTTTTTGGGTTATTCTAACAGAATAATAACAACCTGTGCGAGGCCAAAAAGGCTCCTATCTCAGCATAATGCAGCAATATTTAAAAAAATACTGGTACCAGTATTTTTTTTAATAATTATCAAATTTAACAATAATCGGTTTAGTGATTTAGGCGAGAAAAAATTGCAGATAGATAATTACTTGATTCACATCTATACTATAATTACTACATACATAACATCATGCCTGTATTCACTGAAGGGGTAGGCAGAGGTGTTCCTTTAGTACACCCACATTTCGCCAGTTATGATTAAGTCCCATCTAATAGGAAGCGAGCCTATTGCCATCAACCGGGCCCAAATCCAGACTCCGGGCCGCTATTGAGAAATTCCAGATGGAAATGCCCAATAACACTGCCCGATCTGGGAATCTAACCCAGGACTTCATGCTCAGCAGTAGTGCTTGCGACCACTAGACCAACGAGGATAATTACTATAATATTATAAAGTAGTTTATTACTATAATAATAAAGAGGCTGTTTGAATGTAGGAGGTAATCTCCGGAACGATTGATACAATTCTACAAAAAAAAACAATGGTTTAAATCTACATTATTTTTGAGCACCAATCTCCTGTGACCAGGCGGGAAGATGTATGGAAGAAGACAAGACATGCTGCGCCAAACACTAATACATTGGGTTAAGGGCAGGAGAGAGATGATAAGGCCAGCATTCTTCTCTCCTTTACTTTGCATACGTATTAAACATTAATTAGGGAAGTAATTAGACACAATAATACTTACAAAAATCCCCAGAGTTTCACGTAACATAGTCTCGTATATTTCGACATCATTTTTACCTTGATACGTTAAATTGAGGCTCTTAAAGTGGCCATCGGCGTGACAACAACGACATAATGTGCTTAAATTCCATATTTCAGACATTATTTATCGAATAATCATTGGAATTTTCAGGTTTTTCAGTAGATATAAAGGATTTTTGTAAACAATTTGACAGCTGACTCACTGACACTGACAGCCGGTTTAGGGATGCGCGCCATCTTTGTCTAAAAAAAATATTAGTCGATAAAAAATTCAACTAATTGCAACCATGCTTCCCAGACCAGACTAAAGATCGATCACTTTAATTTTGTCAGTGATGTAAAATAGTAGGTAAAATACTACTGAAAGGACTGCATATTATTACTCTTTTGTCAGACAGACAGACTAGACCAGACCAGACTACAGATATATGTTCAGCATTCGATGTTATTGAGTGACTCATGATCAATCGGGTTAAGCTACGCTTGCCACGGTCAGTCTGTGGATGGGTGACCACCTTAACATACCGAGACCCCTCCGTGCCTCGGAAAGCACGTTAAGCTGTTGGTCCCGGCTTTCATTCTTGGATCTTTGACAGTCGTAACGGTCGTCAGAAGCCAGAGTCTGATAACCATTCTTACCAAGGGGTATCGTGTTACCCAGTAACTAGGTTGTGTATGTCAGATAGGCAGTCGCTCCATGTAAAATTCTGGTATTCAGCTGCATCCGGTTAGACTGGAAGCCGACCCAAATATAGTTGGGAAAAGGCTAGGCAGATTGATTTAAGTATCTCTTTTACTTACACGGGACATATTTTAATCTTTTATACGTTTTGAACGAGATAATCGTTGATAGCGGGGGCGTACAAAAAAAAAACGTGTTGTAAAAAACTTCTTTTATTACATTTTAACTATTCGCAAAAGCGATGTACATTCTGTAATGGGCTTCGTATTATAATGTAGTATTTAGTGGCATCTAATGAATACCGTACATAAAATATTAAAACATTTACATAACAATCATATTTACAACTCGATTCAACTTTAAAATATCGAAAATCGACTAGATAGTCGATTTTCAAAAACACACAAAGATTTTTTTACAACACAATATCTATTTCAAATAACAATAACAAAAAACTAGCTAAATTAGTTTATAAAAATTATTTATGAAAAAAAAATTGCTACACCACTAAATACGACCGTTAGATCTTCGTTTTGTGAATGCAAAATAATGCCATTAATTCCAGCTGATTCCTTACTTACTTGTGTAAAGAAAACGTGGTCACGTGGTTGCTGGCGTTCATTCGTATCCTGTTTTCTACCGCGTAAAACAGTTTAAATCGCGTAAAAAGTAATAAATATGGCCAAAAAGCTAACAGTACAATCTGAATTAGCAAAATCAACGAACATCTCAAAAGATGTTTGGAAAGTTATAAACAAACATAGAAATAAGAGTGTCAAAAACAACACAAAACTAATTTTAAAATCAAATTATAAGATTGTGTCAGAACCATCAGATATTGTGAATATCTTTGCCCAGCAGTTCGAACTTAATTCATCAACTACTACGTGCACAGGGGCTGCTATGGATATTTTACGTATAAGTGCAAAAAGAGTAACCAATTACCTTGTCCTAGACCCTGTCACTCCCTTTGAGATATTCAAAATGGTGAAAAAAATGGACGACAAAAAATATTGTGGCTATGATGACATAAATATATCAGTAATAAAGGAAAATATAGACGTACTAGCGGAACCTTTAAGCATTTTTTATAATAAATGTTTTGACGAAGGAATTTTTCCAGATCAACTGAAGATAGCCAAAATAATACCTGTACACAAAAAAGGATCTAAAACAGACCCAAAGATGTACAGACCAATTTCATTACTACCTATTCACTCAACAAATTCTTTAAAAGCTAATTAAAACTAGATTACTCAGACATTTCAACCTAAATGGAGTCATAAGTAGAAGACAATTTGGTTATCAGAAAAACGTTGGGACAAAAGACGCAATATCGACTCTAATTAAGGACTTAGTTAGCAGATTGGACGACACACAGAAAGTAGCTGGGCTTTTCTTAGACCTAAGTTCAGCATTTGACACGGTGGATCACAAATGACTGCTAGAAAAACTTGAGCACTACGGTGTCAGGGGTAAAGTATTGGCACTTCTAACGTCATATTTAAAAAACAGGAAGATGTTCGTGGAGATCAAAGCAGTGGAGTCACAGACAAATTCTTCAGGTAAAACTTGTCCAAGTGAAAAAACATATAGGTCCCAACTGTCTCCTGTGCACACTGGCGTACCACAAGGCTCCATACTGGGTCCGATAATTTTTATTGAGTTTGTTAATGACCTTATACAACACATGAGTGGGAAAGCTGCGGGATCTATCCAGCTTGTAGTGTTTGCTGACGATACCAATGCATTTGTTTCGGCTGACAATATAAACGATCTTAATTCCATAGTTAATCAAACCTTAGATATCTTTCACAGCTGGTTTGCTGTTTGAAGTTAATGCCAGTAAAACGAATGTAATGCTTTTTCGTTCTACTTCCAAAAATAAAGATAGCATTAACTGCGTCATAAATGGAGAAACAGTGAACGTGGTCCCAGTGGTTAAGTTTCTGGGAGTTCATATCGATAGCCAGTTAAAGTGGAAACAAGAGCTAACACACCTAGAGAAAGCAATCAGCTCTGCCTGTTACGTACTAAGAAGTCTAAGAAACGAGGTAACCATAAAACATTTAAAAATGGTCTATTACGCATTAGTTGAGTCGAAACTGAGATACAGCATACTTTTCTGGGGAGGAAGTTATGATTACAATACTCAAAAAGCTTTTGTGATTCAGAAAAGAGCAGTCAGAACCATAGCTAGAATTCAACAGCAAGAATCATGCAAGCCACATTTCAATGACTTAAATATATTGACAGTCCCAAGTTTGTACATTTTGGTCCTACTTAGTCACTTATCAAAATATATCTTTGAATATGAAACTGAAGATGAAAGGAAAAAAAGGGAGAGTACAAGAAGAAAAGATCTCCAGATGAAGCAAGTGACTCACCTGAACGTAGCAAAGCATAGCGCCTACCACAAGTCATTAAATGTTCAATAAACTGCCGACAGAAATAAAAAGTCTAGTATATACAAGTGGGTTTCAGAATAAGCTTAAACGGTTCTTGTTAAATAAGTGTCTATATTCTATTGATGAATTATAAATTAATACAAAAGTTGAAAGTAACATAATTTTATTGATTTGAAATGAACATTGTATTGAATTTTATGACATTTATTTTTTTATTATTTTTATTGTTATTCTGATTTATTTTGATAATTTTATTGTAATAATTTAAATATGGATTGCATGCATGATGTTTCATAAGTAGGTATTTAGTTAGAGAAATTCAGACACGATGTAAAAATTGTTATTGAATAAATGAATTGAATTGAATTGAATTGAATCACAATCCGAGAGTTTTGGAGGATATTTCTAATCCATTGCTTCTTATATTGAATAAATTCGTCTGCTAAACAACGTAATTATCACAATGAACGTGGCTGAACTATCAAAATGAAAGAAATTGCAATCAATTGTTATTATATGTGTGCAATTACACCGCTGGTTAATGATGCTAGTCCAAATATTTTTTTACGATATAATGTATAATTACATTGCCATGTCCTTATATTTTGTTATATACATTATTTTAGCGAATTTCTGATATAATTTTTCAAATTAATATAATTACGCCAAAGACCAAAACATAGAGACGTGGCAGTGGTAGACTAACGTAAAAAAATATTTGGTCTAGTATCATTAACCAGAGGAATACGTTAAAACAGTAGAAATAAGTAACAGTATTCTATCTTCATAAAAAACGGCCGAAACAACGCGCTTCGAAATCTCAGTGTATTCGCAATTACGCACGGATGCGGAAGGTTTATCTACCGTGCGGCCGTAGGTAATTATTTCAAGGTCACTATCGAGACATAACACTGTTACTTATTTAAACTGTGACGTTAGTATGGAATGAACGCCGCAGACCACGTAACGCATTTCTTCTTAATTGTTAATATAGCG
Source organism: Agrochola macilenta (assembly GCA_916701695.1). NCBI lineage: Eukaryota > Metazoa > Arthropoda > Insecta > Lepidoptera > Noctuidae > Agrochola > Agrochola macilenta. The sequence continues at coordinate 12,214,545 of OU753579.1, read as the reverse complement.
TTTATTTATTCTATTTTTTTAATATATAAACGCATACTGGAGTGTGCTTGCCATGTATTTGACGATTTAAACTGGAGCAGGTCCAGCAGTACAGCAGACTGTGTTGCCAGCTTAGCTTATTGTTATTATAATCTGGCAACATAGACTTAAATAATCGAGACTTTTTAAAATTGACGCGTATTGTTTATTTATTATTTTAAAAATCACCAGCACACTCGATAATTATATTTAATATTACTTAATAATTTTATTGTACTTTAGTTTCAAGAATATAATTTTATTGGTATTTATTTATTTTATTGTAAAATATTAACATATAGACATTATTTACAATTTTGGCAGTAATTTACATAACTAAGTAAAGCTACGGTTTCATTAAAGAGCGGTTCCGTCTTATTGTAGCTACCGTCATGAAAATCTGTCATTTTCACCAGTATTTGACACTAAAGTGTCAAAAAACGCTGTGTATTTGGACAGCCGTTAATGTGTTCAGTTCACCGCTCTTTTAGGAAACCTAAACTTTAGGTTGCGTTCTGAGACTTAAGCGGTAGCGGGGCGGTTAGCGGAGTGTTTCTATAGATACAAAATAATGTTCGTATCGAAACCGCCCCGTTAGTCGCCGTTTGTTGTGAGATCGCAGCCTTAAAAACAATACAATTATTTTTTTAATAAAAAAATGTAAGTATGTTATCTTTGTCAGAAACATGTTTTGTTAAGCAGATTGACACACAACGTTAATTAGCCGTGTTATAACCATTTCATGACAGCTGTGATTTGAATACACGGTCAATTTAAGTTGACAGTCAATTTGCTAAACAATCTGTTTCCCTCACCATCCATCAACATATATTGGACATCAATTTAAGCGCTAGCTATTCGCTCTAGACTAGGTATTCGCTCATTAGAGAAAAATACTTTTCGAGTTGAAGATTTTAATTGCAGACTACTTGCGTCGTCTCTCGAAAATAGCTTACAGCTTTCCCAAGAAAAGTATGCGCTTCGGGAATCATCGCCTATCTTCGGAAATACGAACGCACGATGACGAGATCGATTGAAGAGTTATTAAAACTATAGACCGATTTAATACAGACGTTTTTTTTTACCGTACTCAACTCTCAACTTAACGCCGAGAGTTGAAAATCCAACTGTGCGCTTTTTAAACGCGCTAGGATATACTCTGTTGGTTTCTAAACGCTCGGCTCGACCTCGACAGTTAAAAATCCAGAGTAAGGTAAAAAAATGTTACGTTAAAAAAGCGCCCGTGCGTACGTGGGCTCACAAGCTTATAAAATAAATTTTGATGAGTGGCAAATGACGATCCGAGACCGCAGTAGGTAACTCGAAAGAGAGAAAACTTCATATAAACGCGCAATGATAAGTGCATTAAATTATTACGAAGTGCGGCAGTACAAAACTCAGGAGCATTGCCTCTGTGGAAGGTTACTCTGTGGCGCGACGTTCGTGTTAATTCGGAAAAACGATGATTCCCGAAGCGCATACTTTTGTTTGGTAAACTGTACAATATGCTGTGGTAAAACTGACTGTCCAGGGTTCGCCCCATGAACATCTAATGCTCGGTTCCTATAGACAATAACGAATCGTTGTACTTACCAAAGGTAACTCTTTGTATTGCCAAACTGGGCGTATAAATAGATTCATAAGCAAATTTTACCTGTGATAGCTACTTCCATACGGGAGGGTCTACTATGCAAAACTGTGAGGTCTTTGTTTCATTATTGGTAACAAGCGCGGATCCAGGGTGGAGCACAGGGTCACGTGCGTGTCCCCCCCAAACGGTTTAGGTAAAATAAAATCGAATCGTCTAAACGGAATGGCCTGAATGCATATCTATCAAGACACAGAAGAAGTAGGCTATCTTCAGGCATATCTTCATTGAAAAAGAATGAATCCCAGAACCAGCATAGTGCAATACAAGGTATGGGAGACACTTCCTATGCGTCTGGCAATATGTGCCCCTCCCAGAAATAAATACCGGATCCACCCTTGATTGGTAAAGATACAAGAGGCTTAATTTTTACCGATAACGGTCCCTAAATTGTAGGAATCGGCTATAAGTCGTCATGGAGGCAATTTTGATGCATGTTACTCTATCTATTACATGGTGTAGCTGCATAACCCAGTAACTGGATTGTGGAAGTCACATAGGCAGTCGCTCCAAGTAAAAATACTTGTATTCAGCTGCATCCGGCTAGACTGGAAGCCGACTCAACATAGTTGGGAATAAGCTAAGCAGCTACCATTTTTAAACATAACATCACGCCTGCATTCCTTGAAGGGACAGGCAGAGGTGTACCTATAATACACCCACATTTCGCCAGTTATGTTTAAGTCCCATGTTACAGGGGGCGAGCCTATTGCCATCAACCGGGCACGAATCCAGACTCCGGGTTGCTACTGAGAAATTCCAGATGGAAAAACCAAATAACACTTTGCCCGGCCGAACAAAGTACCTCATGCTCAGTAGCCGCGCTTGCGACAACTAGACAAACGAGGCAGTCGATAATTAAGGCGATGATAACCGACTTTTAATGATTTTATACTGAAGATCATGTCTACACTAGTAGTGTTAATGATTTGGAAAAAATATAATGTTAAATTTGCGCATTCACTTAATAACATAATATATGAATATTTTAGATTATGTTTATATTACATAGTGAAATTAATTTGTAAAGTTAAGTCTACCGCGGATATAAAACTGAGAATCACGCAAAATCTATCAAGCGTATTTTTCTGAAACCATTTTAAAGATAATTTATTTTTTGATCTTTTAGCATACGTGTTTTATTAAAATACCTTTTGTTGTATGTATAATAATTTAATAATGCGTCTAATTTGGGACAGAGCTCCTTGATGGGCGAGTCCTATTACTGGCTGGACGTACGACGCGTTGCGTGAGTTCAGTACAGAACACGCTAACCACTCAAGGTCATTGGCATATATCTGCGTCTTAAGGCTATAATTTAAATGGATAAAATATCGACATTTTACAATGGAAGTCTCTTGACTTATCTAATAACTATACATTTAAGGCATCTACATATTGATTTTCTTCTACTTATGTATATTCAACTACAAAAAAACTGGTGTTTTTTCAAATTGTATAGAAGAATTCTTGAAAGGTCTTCATAAGACATTTTTGTATTGTTAAAATACTTTTTTATAGATTTCAGTCAAAATAGTAGACTTATAAAACTTTTTGTATCGATGTTAATGAATACTATCTTGTTTGTTATCGATAATATTTCTGATATTGTACACAGCTTTTGTCTGCGTAGATTTTGGAAAATTTCCGAAGTGAACGTACTACATGGATTAAAAGTACCCTCCACGTTGATACAGGTTACAAACTATCTGTGTGCCAAATTTCATACAAATCCGTTCAGCCGTTTTTGCGTCAATCCGGGAAATACATCCAGATAAACGGACAAAAATTCTAAAAACTATATTTTCGGCATCTGACTCGCTCGTAGCAGTTACAAAAATATTTAAATGTAGTTCCCACACTTCGTAGCAATTACAAAAATATTCCACGTACAGTTTTGTCTTCATTACCATTTTATTATACGAGTATGTATGTATAGATTTAAGACATTTCATTACGAGTTTTTTCACTGAAACACTTGAGACATTTTAGCCTTGAATCTGGGATGGCAAGGCATCTGCGATGCTCCTGAAATTGTAGTACAGGTGTCTTGTCAAGGACCGAATATGTTAAGCACCGTATATTAATTATTTTATTACCGTGAACTGTCCCACTACTGGGCACTCTCCCCCATTCCTTCAATTAAATTTTTATCTGCATCTTAGGCCGCGCGCACTTTGGACGTGTCGTAAGAATTTTATTCGTCCGAACACACACGAACACGCACGAACGATCCCAACCTTCCAAGTACTAAGGGAGTGCGAAGACTGAGTGCGAGTTAATCGTACGTATAAGTACGTTTAGTTCCGACGTCCGAAAACAATCCGAACTTGTTGGGATTTTTCGTGTGTTCAATGCGATATCACCGGAACACTACCTATTTGACGGAAAAAAACGTTTTCAGTGTGCGCCCTCAATTCGTACGATACAAATTCGTGTCCAAAGTGCGCGCGGTCTTATAATTTTTCCGACTACCTATTGCCAATATTCTGAATAAAAATTACAGTTCTAAAAGGTTACAAGCGCCCGCTATGTCGGAAAGGAATTTATTTACAATTTTCGCTCCTGAATCGTCTTTGAAGCGGCGGTAACCACTTATAGTATTTTTATCTCACGAAGCGACGCGCGCTTTACTTGTGGTTTACCAAATGTACAAAGACTGTGAATGTGTGTGTACGCGCAAGAGCTCTCGGTACCGTCCGAGATAATGGCGTTTTGGGGGACTGTCTTATGTAATTTTGACGTTCGGAAAGTGCTGATTCTCAGCCTAGTTTGAATAAATGACTTTTGATTTAGATTTTTGGCGAATTCGGAAGTGTGTGGTGACCCTACTAGTCTTCACCCACGCATTCACAGGGTGTTTTTACACTTGGTTAACACAAATAAAGCGCGCGTTGCTTTGTGAGACAAAAATACAACACAAAGAGGTGGCCCGTCGCGTCGGCTTGTGAATAAAAACCTTTCTTTTTCTGTTTAATCTTACTTTGTCAAATATCAGAAATACTTTCTTGTAATACACATAACAACGTTGTTTATTAATTAAAATATAATCGATGTTATTACAATCATTGCTGAGATTCGTTGGTTTAAAGTAATTTTCGTATTTCTTAAACATTTTCGTATTTTTGATTAATATTAAATTTTTTCATTTTTTTCTTGTCGTCTACTCTACGATGAAAACCCATATTTAATTTGTAATTGAAATTTGAATGTTATTTATTATTATTGTATTGTTGACCTTAAGCTTGAAGGTCCTGCCAGGGTTGCGAGTTTGTCCGGATATCGCGGCCCCGGCGCACGGGCAACGGAAGGAACACGGGTGGGTTTCGGGATTTCCCACCCTCAAAAAAAAAAAAAAAAAACTTTGTGGGTCACTTGCACGTCTTAAACCAACAAGATCTATTTGTGTATGTGACAGTTAGATAGTTTCGACCTTTACTTTAAGTGACGTTTCAATTTACTGGGAATTGTTGTCAAAAGTGGTAAAGAAATTACAAGGTCAACTATACAATACAGAACACATTTGAATATTCGACTTATATGTATAAACTATAAAGGTTCCATTCCGCACCCGACCGCAAGCGGCAACTGCAGGCGACGGCGTCAGCCCGCAGCAGCCCGTATTCCAGTTATCGCTCGAGCGTTGGCGGCACTACTGCGCTGTGGTCGGGCTACACGTGTCGCCTGTCGCTCGCCAATGACGTGTCACTAGCTACAGAAGGTATTTCTTGGAAACCAGTCGTGTCACGGCGACATGTCACCAGCTGTCGGGTGGAATACGGAATGGTATCTTTACATAACAGTGCTGGGATACAGGCCACCTCTCTGTGAGTGGGAGTGGATCCCACGCGGGCCCAGTGCGGGTTGGTAAGCTCAACTTGTAATCTTCAAAGATACTTATCAAATCAAATAAGGGCAACATCTCTAAAAAGCCGACTGCACATCAGTGTTATCAAAACCAGCACTCTAATTACGTAATGCACGATCAATCACAATCTGTTTCATTTTGACAGTTCAACAACGACAAATTTTTCGAACCTTCAGAGCAATGGATTAGCAATATCCTTCAAAAATGATTCACATTGTGATTGGTCGGATTAGGGTGCAGTATAAGCTGGCATCTCATGTTATTGAAACAATGTACTACGCTTGGCCAGCTTAAGGCACAGATAAATACAGACGGTTCACTCCGCAAAATCATTTAAATAAAAAGCGGCTCTTGCTACGACACAATAAAGTGCAATTCAGGTCGCACAGCATTAATTACCTACAGTTATATTCACCTAGAAGTTGACTCTCTTTCTATCGCGTAACCCTTATATCTTCTGACTACGTTACACTCACCTACGATACGCTCACTGAATTGGCCCGACAAGACGGGCCCGCCGCGTACTTTTAGCTTGATACCTAAACTGCAGTGTTCCATCTGTATTCATCTGTGCTCAAGGTCATCATTATCACTGACGTGCGGCTTACTGTACTAAGGTCGTTTTAATATTTCATACACATTACATGTGTATAGACATCTAAAATTATCTACTTATACTCATACAATTTATTTGTCATTAATCTTTATAAATCACTATATTTGGTGATGGTGATTACCAGTCTGCCAAGCAAGGTGATTATCGCTAAAATCACAATTTTAAATTATGATAATAGGGATTTTATCTGAAAAAAAAAAACTATTTAGTCCGTCAGTCAGATGATAAAAAAATATTAGACACGTATTTTTTGCTTTATCATATTAATAAAAATTGGTTTAGATAAAACGCAATTAATTGGGGGAAGGGGGGCTCTCTACGTCACAAGTCAGTATAAAATCTACCGGCCAGTGACGTCATGCCACATTTTAACGCATTACCTACTCAATGTATTGCCGTTATCTTTTGACTACGTAAAAAGAGAATAAATACGAGTCCAATATTTTTTAATAATCTGATGACGGACAAAAAAAAATACTTTTAGTCAATATCCCTCTCTACGTAGACATACCCGGGCGTTACTAAGACACAAGTAGTTTAAGAAGGAGACTTTCACACAGGTATGAGTGACAGAGACAACGCTATACGAAAACAGAACTTAGCGAGCAGAACTTTTTCTGAAACTCGTGTGCCAATCGAAAGTGCCATCTTAACACCCGCGTACTGTACTGTGCTTTTCCGTTTGGCAGTAAAGTAATCACTAATCACCACCAGCTTATACCGTTTAATAATTATAGTAATATTGGTGTTAAATATTTATACAGTCCATTTTATAATTGAGTTTTTTTTCCATTAATCACCATTCGACTTTACAATTGTGGTGATAAAAAAAATGCTACTTGCGGAAGCACTAAGGTATGTCCCAAAAGTATCAGACGAAAGTGTAAACAAATCCGGTTCAGGTTAAATTCTAACGCAATCACTCACTAAGGGAATTAGTAACACATTCATCTGTATTTAGGTTTCAACTTTACATCTTACCAATTTTTCAAAAAAAAAAATTGCCTTATTAAATTGTAATAGAAACATCATCGACAGAAATTGAAGTTAAAAAATTTACCACAATTTTCAAATGAAAATCATCATATAATTTCGGGTATTTAAATCAAAGTACACACGGCTACACATCAAGCTATACATTTCCAGTTTATGCTGATCTCGCATTGTATAGGATTTCCGTACAATGTGAGGTCAGCTTATACTGGCAATGTATAGCTTGATGTGTAGCCGTGCGTACTCCATTTTTTTTCACAATTTGGCATCCACACGCTTCCCAATCCATTTGTTTACATTTTCATCAGATAGTTTTGGAACAGACATTACAAATGTATAATTATCATTTATTGATGTTAATTCTTAACCAACTCGCATTGTTAATATCAGTCCTTTTCACTGCGATCACAGCCAACAGTCTTTTCATATTTCTTACCAATTCAAAACTTTAATCACCATTCCATATACACATGTTTTTAATCACCATTCCAGATAATTATGCTTTTAAAACCATATGGCGATTATCACTTGTAGATCTTTTTCAGTCGTTACGGGTAGTCAGAAACCCAGTCTTACCAAGTAGCGTGTTACTCAGTAACTGTGGAGATAAGATCAGCAGTCGCTCCATGTAAAATACTGGTATTTCGACGAAGCTGTGTAGTTGATGATTATCACTCTAAGGGCTCATAATCCATGTCACCACAGTATTCGGCTAAGAAGTCGAGAAATAATGTGAACTTGCCCGTTGAAGATCTTGACCAGCGAGCGGAGACTGACTTCATGCAGGTTGACAGACTTTCTAGCACGTTCTGTGGAAAGAAATATGATTTTACAAAATGGTAAAGTAAAGAAAGACAGTTTTTTTTATTGTTACAGGAACACGTGCATAGAAAAAGTCATATGTGTATACATACATATAGTAAAAGTATACAGAATTAGTCGGCAGCTGCACGTCGCGATTGTGAGAAGAAGGTACCTTCAAGTTAGGATTTTAAATCAAATGCATTAAAGTCTATTTTACGTGTGACGGCTCGCGGGCCCTAAGCGGCCGGCGAGCCGTGCTGTATTCTAAAATATAGCCATCGTAACATAGACTTTAACACATTTGATATGAAATCCTAACTTGAATGACAAGTTATTTGCCGTGTCAGAAGACTGCCTCGTTGCTCTAGTGATGGCAAGTTTGTTTAGTTAGTTTGAGTTTTGATCCCCAGGCCGGGCAAAGGGTTATTAAGTGTTTTCGATTAGGAATTTCTCAGTAACAGCTTGTTCTATGATATCACTGACCACCTATTAGAGTTATGTGACACACAGACGGCATAGACTTAGCAGCTGGGGAGTTTGTTGCGCCACTTCTTCTTCCCAGCTAAAGCACTAGGAAGTGGTGAAGGGTGGGCGTTTTGGGGGATTGTCTTATGTAATTTTGACGTGCTGATTCTCAGCCTAATTTGAATAAATGACTTGAATTTGAAAGTAATATGAACCAATTAACTAAACTATTACATACCTGATTCCAATCCTGCCTATAAACAGCCAGACACTGTTCCGTCAACGAATCCTCGCTCAAATAGTCGTGTTTCAACAAAAACACCAACACAGTACCCATCGCTTCCCACACATCGACACTTTTCCCATCACTAAGCAACATTATATTACGCGGACACAAAATACGATCGAAAAACTCTAAATTCACATCACTATCTTCATTTTCAAGAGCACTTTTTTCCGTCCCTTCCGTGGTTTGAGCACTTTTTCCCGTCACTTCCGTGGGTTCGGGGACTTGGTTTATTATGATAATTTTTGTGGGTATTTCGTCATCGCTGATTGGTGTGGGTATTCTTTCGTCATCTTCAAAGTTTCTGAATGTTGGTGATAATTCCTCTCTTCTCTCTGGTAACGTTATTTCTTGGGGCGGTGACCGTTTGCGGTCAGGGCAGCATATGTTCCAGATTGAGTGAAGTTTTAACAGAAATGATTCGTTCACTTCTTTCGGTTTCCGACTTACTGTGGACAAAGGAAGTTGGTTATTTTTGCTTTCGTTAGTTATTAGAAATGGTAATTCTAGACTATTTATTTTAAAGGTTGTTTCTGAGACAGCAGTGGGCATGTAAGGTAAAAGAAAGGACATACTATACTTTACTTTAAGTGAGTATTTAACATTTAATTCAGACCAACGACGAGTACATCTCACACTTGAGATTTTCAGATGGAGTTTCATGTTGGGTCATATTTGAAATTAACATTGGGTCATTTTAGAGTAACGTTGAGTCATTTTAGAGCTTCGAGTTGGGTAATTTTTTATAACTAATTTTTGTTGTTATGGGTATTTTAGAGGGCCTGGTTGGATTAATTCTAAGGTAAATACTCACCGAAAACCACACACAGATCGACACTCAGCTGCAGTATAGCCTTCTGTGTCGGCGGGCGCACAAACATGTTGTGTGTTGAACACGCCACCGCGCATGTCGATAACACGCGGGTTAGCGTGGGCGTGTCGGAGCCTTCGATGAGAAGACATACTTGTTCCTGTGACAATAGAAAAGTATGATGTATAAATAGTGAACGCGCCTACATGCGCTTAACATGAACGCACCCGGATCGAGGGGAGGGAGAGGGGCGGGAGGGGCAAGAAGGGCAAGAGGGGCGAGACGGGCGACCGGCGCGCTCGGCACCAGGAGCTAGCTACTCAATAATGTCGATCTTAAATGTCGCGATCGCGCGTGTCCTAGATTGTACAGTGTCGTCTCTTTTATACAATACAATGTCGCCCATGAGAAACTAAAAAGAGGAATGGACCTAATATCGAACCTTGAGGAACGCCCATTGCCATTTCATACCCTAATCAGTTTATGCCGTTTACTTGAACTTATAACTTTTTTATCTGTCAGGTATGATCTAAGTGAATCAAGAGCTGTTTGCGTAATCCCATAGTGCTCTAGTTTCAGCAGAAGTGTCTCATGACCTACGCAATCGAACGCCTTCGAGAGGTCGTAAAAAATTGTTTTTATTAGGTTTTTCCATTAGTAATTTCTCAGTAGCAGCCCGGAGCCTGAATATGTGCCCGGTTGATGGCAATGGGCTTACCGCCTATGACATGGGACTTAAACATAAATTTATAATCTCCTTACCTTCAAATTAATAACACAAGCGGCCGCGCTGACATGTTGAGCTGCAAACAGCGGCGCCGCTGACGTCATTGCGGTGACGTCAACGACGGTGTTATGACACGATGACGTCGCAAGGTCACCCAGAGCGATAAGAGTCTTCATCTCTCCTTCTATGTCTTTGCAGAGGACCGCTGTAAGAGGGAAAGTAAAGTCTAAATATTTTAAAGTAAATAGCTTCCAGTTTAAAAAAAAAAACGTGCCAAGTGCGTGTCGGACCACGCACAAGGAAGGGTTCCGTAGTTGGGATGAACTCCGCTGTGCGGAGCTGCGTTCTGGCTAGACTGGAACGGAGATGTATGCTGGCTAGAGCGAAGATGTGTGCTGGCTAGAGCGGAACTGAGCTGCGTGGGGCGAGCGTTGTGGTTTGAGAAGAACGCACATCTCTTCTCGTCGCCGCTGCGCTCCGTCGCTAGTTTGCGAGGCACAGCTCACAACTCCGCTGTGTACCGCCACCCAGCTCAATCTCCGCGCGGTACAGCTTACATCTCCGCTTCGATCGCGCCATACAAATATGATACATCTCCGCTCAGTGGTATCCACTGAAACCGAGTGGAGACGAGGTAAACAACGGAATTCAATTAGTTGTTTAAAAACACATTTCCTCTCCTCTCGTCTCCCGCTTTGGTGGCGTCCGGGCCTTATATGACTCCAACTTACTTTACCGAGATGAATAGATTGGCCGTAGATGTAGATTGACCGAAAAAAGCAAAAAAAAAAACGAATTTCGAACGAATACGTGTCATAATTTTGTTTGCTTTGAGAACAGAATTTATTACTTATATAGTTTGTCGCTTGAGATTTCGAATATTCTGAGAAAAAAATGATCACGAATAATTTATAATGTTTAGATTTGTATGAAAAGTTGAAAAGCAAGTTGGAGTCTCATTTTCTACGAAATTGTTCTTTTTTGCGATTTCTAACGTTTTTAGTACTCAAACCTTAGTTGGTCCCATACTTCGATCAATAATGCACTAGATACACTATCTCATACAAAAGTTCTCTTAAAACTGTCGCCAATTGTGTTTACGTACTTCTAGTTTAAATAAATATATATTAATGTAAATTGAACCTTAAATGCAATGCTTAAAGTTGTATTCACAAAGCTATGTACAAAAAACAATAAAGTCAAACGTACATCAAAACAAATTCAACTTTACACGCTTGTTTTAAAGTTCGAATTACAAAATGCTAATAAAAGCAATAAAAAATTATGACAGAGGCTCGCCGCTTGGACAAGGATTGAGTGGAGTCGAAATGTGTTTATATTTCTTGCTATGAAATACAGAAGAAAAAAAATTATACTAACAAATTAATTTTATTAAAAGCCTTAATTAGCCTAAATATTTAATTACAATGGCAAAATTAAATCTTGCTGTCGTCGGAGAAACAAATATGACATATAATGTCATGTCGCTTGAAAATAAAAAGTCAATTTTATATAAGTTCAAAAATATTTATTGTTACTGTTGTACTGTTTTTAGTAATCTACGCCTTTGCGTGTTTCCAGTTATGTCCAATCTATTAAAATGAATCGAAGAAATTGTCGAATTTTTATAAGGCTTATACAGGAAAAGTTTTTAACCAGTGCGCAAATTTTTTTTGGTGGTTCGAAATCAGTAATAGAACACATTTCCATTATTTATTCAATTTTATTTTTTTTTATCCTACTTTATATCAGCAAAATATGGACACAATCTATTCGTAATAATATCAATGGGCGCACGCGGCGCGGCGGCCGGCCCAAGCGGCGGTGTTGAACCTCCCCTCCCTCACCGGGCGGCAAGGCGACGCCCGCGCGCCGGGCGCTGTGAATACCTCGAATGCGAGCCCATGGAATTCTTAACCCCGTGAAAGGAAAAGACCATTTTAGCGGCATAAGGTATTAAGTAATGTAAATTTAATTGATAATAATGCTTTATTTTCTGTATTTTGATGGTCCTAAGCCCATTAAAGTATGAAGGAAAAATTGGAATTACTCTTCAAATAACTTCAGGTCACGGCCTAAACATAAAAAAGTCTAGTTCGAATCTGATAAAATTAGCGATCAATACATTGTAAGTATTGTAACCCACGTAAATACCTACGCCGGCGAATCGAGCGATCACACATTAATGTGTATTACCTATGTGTGTACTAGGTGTGTGTTGAAACACAGCTGATAGGTAGGTACTTTCGCGCGTTCCGCTTCGCCGCTCGCCGCCGGGTAGCCATGCAACCACTTTTAAAGTAAACATCTTTCGTTAAAGATAACTTTTTTTTTTGTACTATGACGTATCAAAATAAAAAAAGTATGTTCAATAAAACTCGTTTAAGTTTAATTTGTCAAAATTTGCGCAGTGGATAAAAACTTTTCCTGTATATTTCTTTTCTTCTTTCATCACAAACTTTCGTCTACTGCGTTGACTACTTCAACTTTCGTCACAAACATTGGTCAAACAATCATAATATTTGCTAATTGATTTATATTTACTATTTAATTCTGTTTTCATTTTATGAAAAACACTTACTGATAATAAACATACCGAAAAAAAAAATATTCCTTCCAAAATCTTGGTGTTACGGTGGTTATTTACAAATTTTTTGAACGCGTACTGCGGCATTTTGACGTCTTAACGTTGGCTATGATTGGACCATACTAATTTGAAATAAGACCACAACCGAATCTGTGCTCTTATTTTTCGTTCCGTTTTTGAAGCGCTTACCGGGAATCTAGTGCATTATTGATCGAAGGTCCCATAGCAAGAAACAGGATCGATTGGCATCCATTTTTTTTTGTGAATTATGTTGTTTGTCTTGCGGACTGTAATTTTTTTAAATTTGTAAACGCTGATTATTATTTGTCTATTAGAAAAATAATTGATCTGTGTTACCGGACCAAAGACCGCTTTCCTGTAGTTACAACGATTAGGTACCTGCCCTTATTGCTCACCTCAAAAATCCACTTTGTATAAAATATTTGAGTTCGGGGTGGAGATAGAAGCTACATTAATGTTTTAACAAACAATCGTTTTTAGGTGCGTGGCTGTTGACAAAAACAAGCGTGCGTCGTATGTTTTTAGTTAGCTTTTAGAATGTTCTAGAAGCTTCGACTGGCCCCGGGCCGAGCGGGAACGAGAGGGATTTCCAGATGCGGGCGGATATTGGCGGGAGTGCATTCTATGTTGGTGAGTTGAACTCACCCGTACTATTCCAATTATCGTTGAGCCACTTCCCCAGCCGCGTGACGGCGGCGCGCACGACCAGCGTGACGAGCGGCGCGGGCGCGGCCGCCAGCAGCGCGCACACGGCGGCGCCCGCGCGCGCCTGGATGGCGGCGCGCCCGCTGGCCAGCGCCGCCGCGCGCAGCTGCTGCAGCTGGGCGCTGTACACCTGCTGCACGGCGGGCAGGAGGGATGACTGCGGACGGCAGGGGGTATTATATTATGCCTGGATGCTTCAAGGGGTAGATAGTACGCCCACATTATGACCACAGTTCGTCCGTGACACCCATTGTTGGAAGAACTGATGGTCACTGTAGAGAATAACTGTCCGTCATGCAAGGTCATTTTTAGGAACACTCCCCAGAAATGACTGTTGAATGAATGAATTGTTGGGTACTTTCTGCGTGATTTCTTTAAGTCAGTTTGGGTAATTTTTATAGTCACTTGCTCGCCTTAGCTCGCGGACACATACCGACGTGACGCTTTCTATTACTAGATCTAGTACTCTTCGAGTGGATGACGACAATAGGTTATTCGGAGTCAATTTAATTAATATTTAAGTTAATTTTTAGAAAACAATGGTTTATTTCCAGTGTGAATTGGGTTATTTTTGAGAAATACCTCATTTTTGGTAAATTTTGGAATGCTCTGGGTAATTTTTTATCTGATCCTGCAACGTGGTAGTGAACTCCCTGGCCAGGTGGCTGTGCGCTCCCGCTCGCTTCAAGCTGAGCGTTTGACCGCTTAGCTCGCGCACACATGCCGAATGCACGCATTACTATCTCTCGTAAGTTTTAGGTTCATGTTGGGTCATTTCGCAGGGTCAATATGGGTATTTTTTAAATCAATTTGGAATTTTTATTTTTTACATTTTGGGTACTTTCTGGGTCAACTTTAGGAACATTCTGTGGTCAAATTAAGTAATTTTTGGCAAATATGGGAGTTAACTTTGGATAATTATTCAAAAATATATTGGGTATTTTTAGCTGGTCTAGCTGCGTAGTAGTGAGCAACCTGGCCACATGGCTACGCGGTTACGCTTGCTGCAAGCGGAGCGTGTGACCGCTTAGCTCACGGATCTAAGCACACATAACGCGTTCTGTTACTACACAGCTCAAGTACGCGTCGAGTTGATGATGGTTGAGTTATTTTTGAAGAGCAACATTCATAATTTCTTGTGTATTTATGGGTTATTTATTTATGTGTCCTATTTGGTCATTTTTCTTTCTTTCTTTCAATTAGGGTGATTTCTCCGGGTCGATAGGGTGATTTCTGCGGGTCAATTTAGTCGTCGCTTACCTGGTCTAACTGCGTGGTAGTGAGCAGCCTGGCCACGTGGCTACGAGCTTTCGCCCGTTGCAAGCTGAGCGTGTGGGAGCTTAACTCGCGGACACATGCCGACGTCACGCGTTCTATTACTAGCTCTAATACGCGGCGAGTGGAGGACGGCTGACTCTTTAGGAGTTCTTCTTCGAGACGAGCCTGGGAATGGAAGTTTTTTTTTTTTTCCTTGAATCGGTGTGGTACGTGACATCAAATTTTAAGCTGAGATTGAGCCTCTCAGAAATATACTGATTTAAAAAATGGCACATAATATTTTTTTTATGAATTATTTTTCTTATCAGCAAGTTTCACCCAAAAATCGAGTGAGATTAAATCAAGTAAAGATAAGATCAAATATTATCTATTTGATCTCAGTGATAACATAGCACTCTACTGGTGAAAGGTTTTTTTAAATACAAAATACAAAAACACGATTAAATAATAACTAAATACATGAATATAAGGTGCCAATATACAAAAAGTTTAATATAGAAGAAAATAAAGACATTGTGATGACTATTGGCTAAGACTTTAAAATAGTGAAACATACAAAGTGCGGTGTGCGTCTCAAGGTTGCACCAAATGGGAGTCCAACTCAGCATGTGTCAGGCAAATATACTTGACGCTGATATTCTGCTGAACAAATAGCTGAACTAACCTGCAATTCCTTCTCCTTATTCTTAATCCGATCCTCAGGGTTCAAAGTCAAACTAACAGGCGTAATATGTCGATAACTGCCCATATCTTTCTGTTCCTGAGAAACGCGACAAGTCGACAACAACACGTTCAAATCCCTCAAATGCGGGCACAGTTCTATAATCACCGACTCATCGACTAAATCACAACTATCGATATTAAGGTCGCTCCCAACACTAACGGTTAGTCGATTTTCGAAGAATAATTCTTGTGGGAAGTGAGGCAAATCGAATAGCCATCCGAGAATCGATTTTAAATAGATTATTGTATTTTTCTTCATAGTATTGTTTTCGTCGATTTTTAGTCGATTCGTGTAGATATCGAATAGTATTTTTAGTAGGTTTTGGTAGTATTTTATTCGGAGGGATGTGTAGTCTAACATCGATAAATAGTGGACTATCCAGGGTATTGTGAATGATAGTCGGCCATTTTCTTGGGCATTAGTTAGAATTCCTTTTAGATCGATCGTTGGTTGACTCTGCAAGAAATAATACAAGTATATTTATTGTACAATAATAGTAAAAATCGGCCAAGTGCGAGTCAGACTTGCACACAAAGAGTTCCGTACCACCATACAATATTTAGCAAAAATGCTGAAAAAAACAACTCGTTTAATTTTTTAATATATTTAACCACAATCTGTGTATTTGTATGAATTTCAAATGTCTACCTATTACGGTTCATAAGATGCAGCCCACTGACAGACAGACTGACAACGAAGGCTTAGTAATAGGGTTTCGTTTGGCACCTTTCGGGTACGGAACCCTAAAAAGTAAATAAATGTACAGTAGGATAGATAAGGGCTAAAATATGTAGGTACACTAGTGCACAACAAAACTGTGCAACAGCACAACAGTGGTAATAACTTGACATTGACAGCGGCACCGCCTTTATGTCAGAGTAGTAAGAACGATTTTCCTAGTGCAAGTGTTACCTACCATTGATAGGCAGTTGACTATACCTACTTATTTTTTTACATTTAGATTGATTATTTAAAATGCGATATATTAAATATAAATTATGTTTAAATTATTATTTTCATAGAATTTAAGCTCAACATACACACCCGCTTTGTGTGTGTGTTGAGCTTTGTTTAAATATGTTAAGAGGGTTTATTCTAAGAGTTGGCAACGTCGCAAATAACTGTCAAATATTTACCTGTTTTGATTAATATAGCAATATTACTGTATGGAAATAATAAATGTGGCTAACTAGCAAACTAAAATATTAATAATGAATTGCAAATTATAACATTGAATTTGATGTTGTACCCGTTTTAGGTGTAAAAAAAGCATTTGGAAACTTTCCAAATAGATTTTTTACATCTAAAACTAAACATTCGGTGTTACGATATTAATTATTGCATTTCATAATCCTAGTTGGCTAGTTAGCCACATT
The DNA here is from genome assembly GCA_916701695.1 of Agrochola macilenta. Classification (NCBI taxonomy): domain Eukaryota; kingdom Metazoa; phylum Arthropoda; class Insecta; order Lepidoptera; family Noctuidae; genus Agrochola; species Agrochola macilenta. The sequence goes on along the minus strand of OU753579.1, from coordinate 12,197,618 downwards.
TTTTATTTCCACACAGTAATATTGCCAAATTAATCAAAACAGTGAAATATTTGACATCTATTTGCGACGTTGCCCACTTTCGGAATAAACGCTCTTAATGACTTCTATATTCTATCTTCGAAATAAGATAACAATTTCTATGATTCTATTAAACTGCCAGGTACGGACAAGCACACGTCTGTACTAAAAAAATTACAAATGAGATACGGTTAACTGTAATTGCAAGGTTCAATCCTGAAATTAACTTTTCCACATAGACTCCCTGAAGTTAATACTCACATAATTCCTCAAAATAAGATCATTCTCCAACACCTTTTCCTTCGGCGCGGCATAAGAAACCTCTTTTGGTAAAACCTTAGTTATCGCATTTTTATTACTAGAATCTGTGGCCACTTGGGTGTATGGCAGAGAGGCTAGTAATCCTAGGAACTTGGCTAGGAGGGCCAGCTTTTTAGACAGGGCTAGGTATTCTTTAGTTATGTCTGGATTTGCTGGAATAAAAACGTATTATTTAATTATAATTAAAGTCAAATAAAATCTCTCAAGGGGTTCCACATCAAAGAAGTTCATAAATAACTGCCGTAAGGACTATTCTTGCTTGCACCACTCGGCGGCTATAGAACCGGGCCGGTAACAGATGTGATCATCGTGTTCACGGGATTTTGTTCTCAAACTGGTTAGATATGAACTTCTTTAATGGTACTTGTACTCATCATTATAAACAACGTTTACTGTGGGTACAACCGTAAAATCGCGAATAAAAAATCAGCATACATTTGTGTTCACATAACTTGCCAATCTCCCACCTGGACGCGTAGCATCACAACAATAGAAACGGGTTTTGTCGACGGAAAAATAAACAAAATGACATATTCTGTAGGGATGGGCCGAATATTCGTTTTATATTTGGTATTCGGCAGGTTTACCGGCCGAATATTCGGCTATATCGCCGAATGTTCGGCAAAGTGGTACTAAAGTTTAGTCTCGATCTCCTTCTTCCACAAATTTTTAGGTACACAACAATTAAACCAAGCAAAAAAAACTCAACAAAAATGACTTTTTAAATAAAAAATAACCAAAACAAACGCACGTTGCGAAGTTTTACTCCTTACTAGATGATGCAATAACAACATCTGATACAGAGGGGGTAGCGAGCGGGAGAGTGCGGTGCCAATCCGCGCGCTTTGCGTGAACAAGTAAAGACCTGTACCTAGTCGGGCCATAAGTTCTGTCACATAGGTAAAATTTCGAATTTAGAATGCAAGCCGAAGAAAATATTATGGGCATTCGAAATTTGAATATTTAAAGAAAATAAAAACAAAGGTTTTCTGGAATTTTGTTCATTTTCTAAAATGGAGTGGACGCGCAAAGAAGACCGAGTCGCAGTAATTGCATTGCATCGTTGCGGCCACGCGCTAACTGAGATTTTCAAACTGCTGAAAAATTTGAAAATTCCACTGAGATTTATTTATCGTACTATCAAACGATTCAGGGAAGATTCAAGATTAGAAGATAAACAAAGGAGCGGTCGACCTCGTACTGTTCGGACTCCAGCGGTCATCAAAGCAATGAAGGCGCGAATCCAACGAAATCCTGTCCGCAAGCAACAAATGTTGGCTCTGCAGATGGGACTAAGCAGAACTACTGTTAAAACAGTACGTCCAAACGTACGAACAAACAGTTCGTTCTCGTATACTAGCTAGCGCAGACGCATTATCAGTTTTTACTTAAATAGTGAAGTTCGGTGCCATATTATATCCAACCTTGCTACTAAGACAAAAAACTCAATTTTGTCATACGCCTATATATAATATATAATATATAATATATAATAATATATAAAATGATAAGCTGACTGACTGACTGGGTGATATATCAACGCACAGCCCAAACCGCTGGTCCTAGAGACATGAAACTTGGAGGGTGTGTTCTTTGTGAAGAGTAAGTATCCACTAAGAAAGGATTTTTGGGAATTCCACCCCTAAAGGGGTAAAATAGGGGATGGAAGTTTGTATGAAAGTTCGTCAGTTTTGAAGTTAGGATCTTCAAATTTTGTGTTTAGGCTGACGATTGAAAAGTAGTTTATACGTGTCTCGGCGTTTTTGATAATTCCATCCTGAAGGGTTAAAAAGGGGGATGAAGTTGAAAAGTCCATAATTTTCAAAAAAAAAACTCAATTTTTTTATCTAGGCTTATGGTTGGAAGATAACGCAACGGTGTTGTTAGAATTTCAACCCTTAAGGGGGTGAAAAGGGGGATGAAATTTTGTTTTTAATTAAAGTTCTTTATTTTTTAAGTTGAAATCACAAATATTTCGGCTTATGGTTGGAAACTATACAACGTTAATCGTTGTCATTTTTTAATTTCAACCCACAAGGGTCTGGAGATCATAATGGAGAATGTGATTGTCGTAACTCACTGCTGGGCACGCCACAATTGAGGCGATACGCCCCCTCTTTGAGGAGTGGCTAGAGAGGTGACACGGGGTCCTCACCTTCAGCCTGACACAGGTCCTCACCGGACACGGTTGTTTCAGGAGGTTCCTGTTCCTCATAAGGCGGGAGGAAACGCCCGGGTGTCACCACTGTGTGGATCGCCCGGAGGACACAGTGGAGCATACGGTGGAGGTCTGCCTGGCTTGCCACCTGGTGTCCTTGTGGAGGCGATCGGTGACAGTGATCTCTCGCGCCCGGCCCTGGTCTAGGCCATGGTACGGAGCGAGAGGCCGTGGCAAGCCGTCACTTCCTTCTGCGAAGCAGTAATGCTCGCGAAGGAGGAGACGGAGCGCGTGGCGGAGAGGCAAAAGTCGTGCCCACACGCTCCCTAGCTACCGCAGGAGAAGCCCTGGGCGTCGGGAATAGCAGGCACCCAGCCACCGTAGGTCCGAAAGGGATACCGTGGCCCCTGGCAACGTGGGTATTAGTCAGTAGGAGTCTGACACGCCCTCCCGCTCCATCCAGAGCGGGAGAAGTTATTTAATAATTTCCCAACCTAAAAAAAAAAAAAACGGTCTGAAAAGGGCGATGAAGTTTTGTATTGAATTTGTTCATTCGCTGAATTTTGTATTCAAGTAAAAATTATATAAGTACACGTGTACTGTTTCTACTGTTTCTAATTTTACAATATTTTACATAGAGTGACTGCCTATCTGACCTCCACAACGCAATTACTGGGTAATACAATAGCCCTTGGTAAGAATGGTTGTCAGACTTTCGGGCTTCTGACTTCCCGTAACAACCATCAAAGATCCACGAATGACAGCCGGAACCAACGGCTTAACGTGCTTTCCGTGGCACGGACGGGTCTTTATATGTAAAGATGGTCACCCATCCACAGACCAACTGCGGCAAGTGTAGCTTAACCTGATCGATCGACCTGTGTGGCTGTTATTATTTAGCCACGGGTCCCTCCCCCGGAGTACACCCCTGGGTTCTCCGGGGGAGGGGCCCGTCCCCTTCTCCGGGAGAATCGATATAGATATAGATTAGGATAGTAAGGATAGGAACAGAATGCGATACTGCTCCAAATAGCGTGATAATTTGTAGGGTATAATATTATAGGGAACATCTATGCTATATTATTGAGGCCAAAATACTAACTGGATCTGCCAGAGGAGAAACAGTCTTCGTGCCGCGTATACCATTGATACCTACCAAATTACCTTCCGTTTGAATTTAAAAGATTGCAGTTCCTAATCAAGGTTTGCTTCGCGATGACTATTAATAAGTCACAGGGACAAACTCTGTTTGCTGGAGTTGATTTGCGGCAAGACTGTTTCTCCGTCGGTCAGTTTTATGTGGCTTACTCACGTGTTAGCTCTCCAACTAGCCTGGTTGTTTTAGTACCCGCTTCCGAATTAGTGAAAAACATTGTTTATAGAGCAATACTGTGAAGGATTTAGGTAGATACCGGTCCTTTACAGTAGGTATTTCTTGACAGTATTCCTCAAATATCTCACATAGTGGAGGACAATTAGCCATGAACAAAGCTCTATATTGTAATTGTTATAATAATTCATAATTATCTAGAAAAAAAGAATTTATACTCTACGCAGACGAAGTAAAATAAAATAGTAACGAAGTCAAACCTTACATTGAATATTCGAGTCTGATGCCGAAAACATAGTTTTAAGAATTTTGGTCTGTTTGTTTGTAAGTATGTTCCGGCTTGCACAAAAACGGATGAACGGATTTGGATGATATTTAGCACACAGATAGTTTATAACCTGGATTAACCTATAGGTTATTTTTTAATCCCAGTAGTACGTTCCCGTCGGATATTTTTCGACATCCACGCGGGCGAAGCCGCGGGCAAAAGCTAGTTTGTTTTAAAATAATTAATCACGGGTCTCAGTGCGCGTTGTCGCGAGATTGCGGCCCTCTAAACCCCCGCGGGGAAACAGTGCGGACTATATTTTCTGATTCACTCACACTATTTCGTGCAGTGTTAGTCGCGTGAGTGCGGCCCCCCTCGCCCCCGCGAGTAAACGGAACGGTGGTCATTTTTCATCTCTTTTACTCAGCACCGGCTTGGCATAAAACTTCGTCGAACGGTGCTTATCAGCTGATCGGATAAGATATTTAGTTCTCATAACAGCTGACTATGGCCGACTCGGATGCTTCCTTTATGCTACACTCGCCGAAAAGCAGTAAATGCCGTTCCGTTCCTGATCTATACTCGGGCGACAACGCTGAACCTAATGTGACTCAGATAAATGATTGGTTTTGTCATGAGATCCTCCAGGGATTTTCGTCGACCGTCCACTTTTTTGCACTTATACAAGTCAATAATTAGGCCACAGTTAGAGTTTGCAGTACCTATTTGGAACCCTTTTTACGTCAAATATAGTGAACAATTAGAACTAGTACAACGTAAATATCTTCGTGCAATGAACTTTAGATGTTTTCGGAATAATATGTCATATCACTTACTTCTTAAAAAATATGATCTTCTGACCTTAAAATCAAGACGGAAACTTCTGGAAGTTATGACTCTGTTCAATGTGTGCCGCAATAATTTTGACTGTCCGGACTTAGTTGGGAGTCTGTGTTACCTGGTTCCTCGAACAGTTCATGTACGTGAGGTACGCACCCGACGTCTATTTGCTACTCGCCCCTGTAAATCCAACGCTGGCTCGCGTTCGCCACTTCGTCGTTTAGGTGAGACATACAACAGTGAGTTTAATTCAATCGACATTCTTTTTCTAACTAAAAATGTATTTAAGAAACAAATCCAAGCAACCCTAAAGGATCTGTAAAGTATTATGTATTATATAATTAACGTACTTACTAATGTTTAATGTTTAATAATGTACGCACACAAATTTACTTAAATTCTAAAAATCCAGATATGAATTCTGGGATAACGCCTAGTTATGCGTTGCTAGATATTGTCTGTGTTACTAGCTAGTTTTTAAGTACTTTAAATGGTAATCTGTGGAGAACGTAGTGGGTAGCATAATTGTTATAATGTACCTAATGTTTAAGATAATAAGTGTAACCTTATTGTGCTACTGTTTGTTTTTCCGTAAATAAAAAAAAAAAAAATAAAAAAAAGGGTGTTAAATGAAGACCTAGGACTGCGTGCTTATAGAAAAAAAAACAGCACATCTTCTTAACGCACGGCTGAAGAAAATCAGACTCGAAAGAAGCCGGGTTTTGTTAAGGCGGTACGCGGGAAAAAAATACCGCGAAATACTTTTTTTGGACGAAAATATTTTTAATGTTGAGGAGAGTTTCAATAAACAAAATGATAAAGTGTATGCACACTCTAGTGAAGAAGCGAACAAACGTGTGCCACGTGTTCAGCGTGGTCATCACCCTTCGGCATTCATGGTTTGGCTTGGGGTGTCCTATTTGGGTCCAACAGAGGTGTTTTTTTGTGAAAAAGGAGTGAAAACCAGTGCCCTCGTATATCAAAACACAGTCCTAACAAACATTGTGGAACCTCTTTCACAAACAATGTTCGAAAACAGGCACTGGGTATTCAAGCAGGATTCTGCGGCTCATAAGGCGAAAAGTACCCAAAACTGGCTCACGACCCGTGGAATCGACTTTATCAGGCATGAGGATTGGCCCTCATCCAGTCCAGACTTGAATCCCTTGGATTACAAAATATTTGCAGCACTTAGAGGAGAAGGTCTGTGCTAAACCAGAGCAATACTGTGAAGGATTTAGGTAGATACCGGTCCTTTACAGTAGGTATTTCTTGACAGTATTCCTCAAATATCTCACATAGTGGAGGACAATTAGCCATGAACAAAGCTCTATATTGTAATTGTTATAATAATTCATAATTATCTAGAAAAAAAGAATTTATACTCTACGCAGACGAAGTAAAATAAAATAGTAACGAAGTCAAACCTTACATTGAATATTCGAGTCTGATGCCGAAAACATAGTTTTAAGAATTTTGGTCTGTTTGTTTGTAAGTATGTTCCGGCTTGCACAAAAACGGATGAACGGATTTGGATGATATTTAGCACACAGATAGTTTATAACCTGGATTAACCTATAGGTTATTTTTTAATCCCAGTAGTACGTTCCCGTCGGATATTTTTCGACATCCACGCGGGCGAAGCCGCGGGCAAAAGCTAGTTTGATATATAACTTTTAAATAACCAAATGGTTGTAGTGCGTAACTCATTGTGTCATTTATTTAACTTTCCATATGTGACAAAACTTATGACCAGACTACGTATACTGTTCACGTAAGGGAATCAAATATGCCGAATATTCGGTTCGGTAAAAGATTTACCGAACTTTCGGCCGAATGGTCGTATTCGGTGAAACCCATGTTCGGCCCATCCCTAATATTCTGATTGTTTATCTGTCTTTTTGTCTATTCTTCCGTCGACAAAACCCGTTTCTACTGTGGTCATGGTAAGTGTACTGGAAGAAATTCGTAGTGCACTACACCGCGGTAATCGAAAAAATAAAACTCAGCATTTTTCCAGTACTTTTTACACAGAGTAGTAAGTTAGTACTTACAATTTCCTCGTTCATCGGGCGCTATATGCGTTGCGTCTAAAGTTACGATTTCTGATGCGATGGCGTCCCTTAAATGTACTCGAAATGATTCGTTTTCAGCGTTTATTATAAATTCTCTGTAACAAATATTATTTAGATGATAATTCATTAAAATCTAAACCTAGCCTTTTCCCAACTATGTTAGGTCGGCTTCCAGTCTAACCGGATGGAGCTGAATAGCAGTATTTTACATGGAGCGACAGCCTATCTGATCTCCACAACCCAGTTACTGGGTAACACGATACCCCTTGGTAAGACTGGTTGTCAGACTTTCGGGGTTTTGACGACCCGTAACGACTGTCAAAGATCTACAAATAACAGCCGTGACTAACGGCTTATCGTGCTTTCCGAGGCACGGAGGGGTCTAGTGGTATGTAAAGATGGTCACCCATCCACGGACCAACCGCAATGCGGAGCAATATGCAATTATTATTAGCAACAAGCCCCTCTTAGAAAACGACTACATACATAAAGGTATGATTTCGAACAACTCCGCACGCATCAGTGCTGCCTGCCGCGAGATTCGTGGCACTGCTGTTCGTGGTTTACTTGTCAACATACACGTGTTATCGCTGTGATGAACGCCCGAACTACTGGTCTGCCGCGGCGGCAGGGCGACAGAGCAGAAGTGCCGTCGCAGCAATGTCGCGCAGCATTGTTACCGTGTTCGGAATACTAACTAATATTATAAATGCGAAACTAAGTTTGTTTATTTGTTTGTTACGCTTTCACGCTAAGACGGCTGAACAGATTTAGACGAAATTTGGCACATAGGTAGACCATGACCTGTGTTAAGACATAGGATACTTTTATCCAGATATTTCCACAGGATCGAGACTTATGCGGGTGAAACCGCGGGGTGGAGGTAGTCTCATATAAACCTATAGAAAATGTATGGGGACCAGTAGTGACGCGCAACAGTACCGCGTGTGTTTGAAATCATACCTTAACCATAATGTTATACGCAGGTATTGTAAAATTATAAATTAGAAAATATTTTGAGCCAAAGAAAGCTACGATAACATTTCAAGAGCAAAAATTACTCGTGCACCTAGCTTCTGACGTCTCATAAGTGCCCTTGTAGGTTTATGTGAAATAAAATATTTTGATTTTGATAATATGTTGTAAAAAAAATAATTTGTTTTAGTTTAAAGAATGCAGATTTATTATTTTAATAAAAAAACGTTACAATGAGTATTTATTTCAATTTGATGCTGCATCTTTTGGCTATTTTGACTTGGCTTCACATGCCGCCGATAAATACTCGTATCTCTCAGGTATAATCCTCACGATGTTTTCCTTCATCGTTTTTGAAGCAAGTGATAATTATACAATACGCACATGAATCCGAAAAGTTAGAGGTGGCGCGGCGCGCCTTGGGTTCGAACTCGAACCTAGACTTGAATTTTTTCACTATTTGGTTGCATTATTTGACCATTTTAAGTTACATACGAGTATAATACACATAAAATACCTACTTGTAAAACATTTCTTGCGATGTAAACTGCGGTAATCGATTCGACTCAGGCGCGTTGGGACACGTTAGGCGACGCTGTAGCTTACTGAGCTTTGATTCCTGTAATGAATTGATAGAAATGAAAAAGGAGATAATGTTTGCGCTATTTTGTAACATATTACCACAAGATCGTTTATACAGGGTGTTCGGCAGAAGGTTGAACATACGAAAATAGCGGATCCGTGGGGCCGTCTACTACGTGTTTAGGTCCAATAACAAGATCTAGGCCACAAGGATTTATTTTAATGATTTTTTTAAACTTATAGGATTTCGTGGTTGCTCAAATTTCAAACGTCAATAATTTCATTTAAAATAACAAAACTGGGTTTTTTTTTTTTTTTTTTTCTAGAATAATTGTGGAATCTCACATGTAAAAAAAACTTGTTCGTCTATTAATTAATTTCACTTTTCGCAATCCTTTCGGTAAAATTGGCGAATTGTTCTAGTTATTTTAAAAGAAATTGTGCATATTGCATACCGTTAGATTGTGCATGAACCAAAGATGTTTTCCTAAAATTAGAACTGCTCTATCACTGTTAGTTTTTTTTTGAACGCAGTTCAAAGACATGGTTTCGGTATTTATTTTTGATTTGTTTGTAGTTTAAGGGCTCGTATTTACTTGTCTAGCAATCATCTGCGTCAAATACGAATTATATAAGATTCCTTGCTTAGAATTAGAGCTTAAATTTCGAATGCAATGTCAAAAAAAAAATGTTTTGCCCCCCCTCATATCTGCGCCCCCGTCCATTTGGGGTCCATTCGGACGGTACGGGTTCGGTATCACTTCAAGACCCAGATTACCACTCGCCATCCGATTCAATTTTACGTGCCATTGCCGTGAAAATACAGTCTGCGTCAAAAATATAGGGACAATAGGAATAATGCCAGAGTAAAAAAAAAAAAAGAAACTATTTAGTCCGTCAGTCAGATAATAAAAAAAGTTTTGACACGTATTTTTTGGTTTATCATATATGTAAAAAAATACTTAGATAAAACGCATTAAAGTTGGTAAGTGGGAGCCCGCTACGTCACAAGTTTATACTTACTTGAGACGTAGTCTACATAAAAGTGACGTCATGCCACATTTCAACTCAATGTATCGCCGTAATCTTTTGATTACGTAAAAAAAGAAAAAATACGTGTCTAATATTTTTTAATAATCTACATGGCGTACAAAAAAAATATTTTTTGTCATCAACCCTACCCTATTAACCAGTTCAAAATGATCTGGCCAACATTTTTTTTTTAAATCTGGACTTTCTAAGATAACAACATATTTCTGGCCATAAAAATACAATGCTTGGTTAGGAAACCTGATAACGGATGAAAAATTCGTTCTTATTTTGCCCTAAAGATGATCAGATGGAGTTGATATGCACGCATTTTTATAAAGGATCGATGAAATGGTAATAAATATACGGGTGGTTCTACTCAGGAGGGACGAAAATGAAGTGTTTTATGGCACAATTTTTTTTTGGCATCTAAGGTCTGAAAAGTAGCTTGACGTCTAGCTTAAGTCGTTATTTTACTGATCTCAAACGGGCCAGTCAAAAAAATAAAATATACCAAATTTATGACCATTTAAAAAGAATATGGGCCCAGGAGACTGAGGCTATGAACAGAATACTGAGTATTGATACAAAAGAACTTAAACTAAAATAGTTTAATGGCATAAAAATAGTGTCTTCCATGGAACACTTCTATTGTAAGACCTTGACTCACAAATAATCACAAAATGACACTAATTAGTACTTGTTACAAAATTAGGAAAATTTTAAATAACTAAATCAAATGGATTTTTTTAATATTCTCTATACAACAGACTTTGTCAAAGTTTTCAAAATAAGTTGATTTAATTTTCAATAATTATTTTGAAAACTTTTCAATAATTATTTTGACCCGGGCTGGTAATCTGTGTGACAAAGTTTCCTAGTACACATTCCAAACTCTTAAAAATCGTGTATTGCGTTGTAAACGTGTGTATTGTGTTGTATATGAGTGTATTGTGTTGTTAACATTGTATTATGTTGTTGAATTTATGCAGAATTAAACAATTTTCTTCTTTCTTTTTATAATTTCTATTACCTTTGTAAATCTTCTTTTCGTGTGGTTAGTGACTAACCTGGTGTCGGAGTTTTAAAGCCGCCCATGGGCCTCTGACTTGGCTTCACATGCCGTCGAGAAATATCTCCCAGGCATGCCATGCCGGTTTCCTCACGATGTTTTCCTTCACCGTTTTTGAAGCAAGTGATAATTATACAATACGCACATGAGTCCGAAAAGTCAGAGGTGCGTGGCTTGGGTTCGAACTCGAGACCTATGACTTGTCAGTCCGACGGTCACACCACTAGGCTATTACTGCTATACCTTTGTGAATAAAAAATCTAATAAATACCTGCTTCGTGATAGGCAGACAATGCTGGTGCATATGGCTAGTAAACAAGGCAGCCAAATGTGCGTGGTTAGAAGGACAGGCGCCGCTACAGATGAGCGCTTTGACTCTCGCGCGGAATGATGAGCGAGACGAGCCGCCTGACTGAGTGTCTTGATACCATCTGTAAGACATTATACAATTAATTATACACACCTAAACATTGTCTAGGAATCAAGTACTTTTTTTTTAGCTACAAAAAAAAAACGGGTTTCAGGCCAAATCAGTCAAATTTCAGCCATACTTCTGAGTGGAATCAATACAAAAGATCGTTATTATGGAGAGAAGACGTCATTTGAGCCTAGAAGAAATAAACAGAGCCGTGGGAATGTTTGAAGCTGGTTCTCGGCAACGTGTTTTGGCAATCGGCTCTGGGCACTAGGCAGAGTGTTATAAGTCGACTTTATACACGTTACCGCATCACTGGCAGCATGGCAGAGCGACATGGAGGACGAGCTCGCATCACCACACGCAGTCAAGATTGTTAAATAAAAATTACTGCTCGACGAAAGCGTACAATGATGTTGGTTACGAGGCTTCATAGCTCTTCACAGATGTTAACAAGCGATTAAACCATAAGAAATCGCTTGCATGAAGTCAATATCTATTCCCGAAGGACGCTACGTGTGAGCCTACTATTTGAGTCCCGCAATCGCAGAGTAGAGGCGGTATGTTGGTGATAAGGATGTAGGGGTCAGAGTTGAGTTGGTTCTGGTTTGTCAGCGGGTCGGATAGTTGCAGTTTTTTTGATAAACAAAAGAGCCACGTGTAGGAAATCAGTATTGCATCCATATGTATAATTTGTTCGATAAGTAATAGAATAAAGGATGGATAGGTAATGCGTCATATTCTAATGTGGGATGCTATTCTATCAATCTAGCTTGCAGCATATAGCAGTGATAGCCTAGGGGTGTGACCGTCAGACTCCCAATTCATAGGTCTCTAGTTCGAACCCAAGGCACGCACCTCTAGGTTGCGGGTTTGTCTGAAAGGGATATCGCGGCCCCGGCACACAGGCAACGGAAGAAACACGGGTGGGTTTTAGTCAGTAAAAGTCTGACACACCCTCTCGCTCCACCCCACAGAACAGAAAAAACAGTAGAAGTCGCAAGTAGGCGGGGCGCGCGTACCCCGAGCTTTGCGGAGATCCGCAATGTCTGCTTCCGCGCCTACACCACGCAAATCAGTCTCGTTACAACCGTCTCGGTGAAAAGAACTTGAAAAAAATATACAAAAATGCCCTATTGTGCTGTTTTAGAATGTAAACACGATAACAGAACCAAAAATATATCAAATAGAGATATGTCATACCATCAGTAAGTCTTAATTGATTTTATTTCGATTAAAATTTGAAAAATAATATTTTATTAAACAAGACAAGTAAAACTGGACTTTATGGTCTTAAATTTAAGGTCTACTTTCTTTTAAACTCAAACATATTCTTCGCGAAGATTCCATCTACGCACATGTCACAGTCAGCTACTCAATTAGAGATTACCGTTATCGATAATGAGCTATCGATATTTTAAAGGGGACGTGCTAAGATAGCCCGCGAAATTCAAATTTCCTTACGTTTTTTGCAATTTGTAAGTCAGTGTCGGGTTGTATGTTGATTAAAATATGATTCGAGACCGTAACAAATATGGCTTCAGAGAATTATAATCATTAGAATCAGCAACAAACAGAATAACAATTCTTATGCTAGAATAATCCTAGTGTCATGATTTCATGAAATAGTCATTCAATAATTATAGGATTTTATGAACGTAGAGGGAATTCTTTTGTATTGGTGATAATTCTATAAATTAATATTTGATACGGCCGCGAATCACATTTATATCAACATCATATTTAGATCGGCTGGCGTAAAAAAGTGATTTTGCCAAAAGTGACACATAAAAGGTCTTAAAGTCTTAACGACGACATGAATCCTTTTCAACCTGCTTTCAAAATCTACAATATACTTATACAATAATCATTTTTCAGTTAGTCGAAACTTAAGTTAGTAATAACCTAAGTTTCGACAAAGTGAAAAATAAATAGCTACAGTACAACTATTTTCTAAATGTTCCTCGGCAAACTTCATGTTTCGTCAGTCGTTGGATTTCTATCAGTTGCCTTTGCACTTGGTGCAGACCAGACACTCTCAATCGACGATAGTAGTAATTTTCAAATTCAGATCAGTAGTTTAACATAACAATTCTTAATTATACTTTCTGTAAATCGTATGTATTAGAATAAAATATTAACACTTGATTTCGAACATAATAATATTTATCGACTCTAGCTGTTGACTGTATTTTGTTTGAAAATAAAACGAAATGTCGATAAATAAGTCAACGACAGTGGTACATCCCTAGAGGAGGACGAATAGTAATGACCTCGTTACGCAAATATGAATCTTATCAGTAACGAAATACAGATTTTAATTGAATGTATTTAATATAGTGACATCTAGCGGCGGGTAGCGTAACTTGCTCATTAAACTATTTCAGTGTGCGCTTTAAACGGAAAAAGTATTAAATACGTACAAAGAGTAGACAATAAACAACTCTATTGTCTATAGATTGTGGTTTATTTTCAAATAAGCGACGACTGACATTATTTCCTACTTTCATTCAATGTTAAACTACCAATCACACCAAAGATTTCTTAGTGTTACGAAATACAATTAACTTGTATTTGTGTGAGTTGGGGTACGCTGGTTCCGATACTAATGAAGCGCTATACTACTTATACTGTTTTTTCTGTTCTGTGCTCCACCCAGAGCGGGAGAAGTCATTTGATGACTTCCCATCATCAAATCAAAAAAAAAAAACCCACGCACCTCTGACTTTTCGGATTCATGTGCGTATTGTAAAATTATCCCTTGCTTAAAAAACGGTGAAGGAAAAAATCGGGAGGAAACTGCTATGGAAAAATCGGCATGCCTGAGAAATATTTCTCGACGGCATGTGAAGCCAAGTCAGAGGCCCATGGGCGGCTTTAAAACTCTGACACCAGGTTAGTCACTAACGAAGAAGAATCTTGCTTGCGACGTAACGCACGGCCTAGCTGCGAGCAACTTGGAAGTAGCGCTCGCTCGCCTAGCGAGCGGATGATCACGGTTCTAAACTAACCCATTTCACCCACTTAAACTTTTTTCGACAGTTTATAAGGAAAGGAAATCATAGGATCGTAACATCTGCTCTTACTCAGATATGAATACAGATGTTTCACTTCGCATTTTAAGTTGAAACTACAAGTACAGCTTGTCCAGTCTGAAATGATGCGCCCCACTACCGCATTTACGCACACGGTAAAGCCTCGTACGGACTGGCGCGACGCGACACTGGTCATATCATGGACAAGCTAGGACTCAACTTGTCGTCGGGCCAATTCGGTGAGCGTAACGGAGTCAGAAGATATAAGAGTTACGCGATAGAAAGAGAGGCAACTTCTAGGTGAATATAACTGTAGGTAATTAGCGATGTGCGACCTGAATTGGACTTTATTGTGTCGTAGCAAAAGTCGCTTTTTATTTAAACAATTTTGCGGAGTGAACCACCTTATTCATCTTTGCCTTACCGAACAAAGCCCCTTAATTCGTTTGGAATAAACGTTATTATAGTTTACTAACCTCCAAATCTCATAAAACATATCGCGTTGCTTCTTAAAGTTCTGAAAGCTCATCATACTGGGAAAGTTATCAATGTTGTCCGTCTCAGAGTTGAAACAGACCACTCCGTGTGACCTTGCCTCCGTCTGTCTGGAACGGTCCTGGTTGGTTTCAGCCTCACAGCGGAGTCCATAGCAGTTTAGCAGGAATTTAGCTAGCTCGGGGTAGAAGGAACGGACTTTTTTATTTTCACCTGTAAAGAATGATTGTTTTTGAAGATTTGGTTTTAAATTAGATACAGTAAGCGAAGCGCTAAGGATTAAAAAAAACATGCCGGGCAGTCTTTGGGGACTGCCGATAGAAGTGAAAACTAAGTAACTTGTGAATTGTATATCTATGTACATATATACACAGTATACATATAGCTCATGGGAAGCGTGTGGTGACGATAACGCGAGTTCCATGATTTTTGTTGACCCAAAAAGTGCTCAACGCGCCGAAAGAAGTTTTCACTTTAAAAACTAAACGGTGCTACACACTTCGTGTCGGCATAATTCAGCACTGCCGGGCGGCAAAATGAAATGAATGTATGAAGATTTATGTTCGGGAAAGTTTCTCGGCTTAGTTCGAATTGTATCGAGCCGGCCCGAACATGATTCATCGAGGGTAGATGCCGAACGAAGTTTGCCATCAGCATGAGCCGAATAAAAGCTAATAAGTTAGAATTTACTTCTACTAAATACTGGCGAATCAAGTGTGCCGAGTGCCGACCCGAACAAGTGCGTGGCACCCCTTCCGTTTTTTAGCAATTTACAGGACAGTCTATTAAGTCGTATGTTGATTAAAATCTGATACGCGACAGTAATGATAATTACTACTTTAGTGAATAATAGTAATCATAGAAATCGTAGCTGCAATTTACAAAAAAACTAGCAAATTTATTTTGCGGACTACTTTAGCGCATCCCCCCCACATTGTAGCGGAAGATAAGGGTAGGGAAGCGTCAAATCCAAGTCGCGAGAATTCTCGAGAATGCGCGCTACCTGTTCTCGGTCTCGTTTCAATGGTGATAAAGTTCAAAATGCAATGATATAAAAAAGTTAAAGCTTGGATTTCGTAATTGATACTAAGGCCTGCTTGTACATGGGCACGCCACAATTGCGGCGATAAGTCCCCTCTTTGAGGAGTGGCTAGAGAGACGCCACGGCGTCCTCACCTTCCGCCTGACGCGGGTCCTCACCGGACACGGCTGTTTCGGGAGGTTCCTGTTCCGAATAAGGCGGGAGGAAACGCCCGGGTGTCACCACTGTGTGAATCGCCCGGAGGACACGGTGGAGCATACGGTGGAGGTCTGCCCTGCTTGGGTGGAGCACCGCCCTGTTCTCACGGAGGCGATCGGCGGCGGCGATCTCTCGCGTCCGGCCCTGGTTCAGGCCATGGTCCGGAGCGAGAGTGCATGGGAAGCCGTCACTTCCTTCTGCGAAGCAGTAATGCTCGCGAAGGAGGAGGCGGAGCGCGCGAGGGAAATGCAAGATGCGCGCCCTCGCGCCCCTAGTCGCCGCAGGAGACGCCCCGGGCGTCGGGAGTCGCGAGCCGACTTCCGACGCCCTTCCGGCCACCGTAGGCGCGGGCTTGCGGACGGTGGGCAATGGGTAGCTCGCCGTCCGATTAGGACCAGGCCCCGGTCCACGGCGCGTTGTGTTCCACGCGCACCTCAAAGAGATGTCAGCACCAACTGACGGGGTCCGTAAGGGCCAATGCCTGCCAGGGTTGCGAGTTTGTCTGAAAGGGATATCGCGGCCCCGGCACACAGGCAACGGAAGGAACACGGGTGGGTTTTAGTCAGTAAAAGTCTGACACTCCCTCTCGCTCCGCCCAGAGCGGGAGGAGTCATTTGATGATGAAAAAAAACCCAAAAAAAAAAAAGGCCTGCTTGTACAACAAAACACTAAATACATTTTATACATTTGGCGCTAAACATATTAAAATCATTCTGTCTCTGTCATCTTCAAACGATTGTCAGACATAGAACGCTGCTGTTTTAAATTATTTTATCTAAACTTATGTTTGTTTGTAAGTTTGTATGTAGGCGAAAATTTCCGGAACTACCAGTCGGATTAGTTTTTTTTTTTGCGTTAGATAAGTAGAACAATAAAATTCTTTAGGGAAGTTATAGGCTAAAAAAGGCCTAAGATACATACCTAAAGTTTTCAACGAACTCTTGTCCAAAATAACTTCCAATGTCACACGTTGATGCCACAACGACTTAACAGCAAAATACGTACTATTATGTATAGTTTTCATCAAAAACTCCACATCCCCGTCATTTAACTTACGTTCCGCCAAAATATAATCTTCCTCATACTGTTTAGATATCAAAATCGATATCAAAAAATATATCTCAGTATTTAAACTCATTATTAAGTTATTTTCTATCAAAACTTTGTAAATATCCACTAATAAATCAAGTTTTTCTGTAAAAAGGACTTTGGAAATGTCACTTTTTATGTAATTTTGAGATTTTTCTATTGAGTTCTTTTGTGTTATTTTAATTTGGGGGGTAATAGCAGTTTTTTGTGGCATAGAAGTGTTTAAGATATTAAATTTCTCCATCAATTTATGTCTTTCCTGCTTCAAGATGTTTCGTTCCGTTTCAAAATTGTTCGTCTCCTTCACTTGTATGCGTTGCTGTTTGAACGCTGAATTCTCCTCAACTACTAACGGTGAAGTTTGAAAAGATTCTGCACTAAAACTATTTAGAGATACACTTTTCTGTGATTTATCTATGTTTGTCGGTTTGATTCTGCGTTTCTCAGACCGCAGCGAACTTGATTTTCTTGCACCGATTTCTGGAAACATTTCCGAGCTGGATAAATCCAATTCAACTTTATCTTCATTCTCGATAGAACCTCTTCCTTTTTTCTTTTTGTTACTTTTCTGAACGTTGACCATATAATCTCCTAGACAGTTTTTTTCCTGGGACTTTGAGTGTCTGTGACTTAAACGTGGTGTATCACAGCGTTCATAATGTTCTTTAACAAAACTTTTTGGAGTTACCGGGCTGCTTAGGGGTAAATTTGGATACTCAGACGGTTTGATACCGTTCTTCATTGGTGTACTTGATAGTATCAGTCTATCTACACCAGTACTGAGCCTAGACTCGTCAGAGGACGCTGATTGGTTTATGGTTTTGTCTTCGGTGAATAGTTTTGTTTTCACTCGCCGGCCTGTTCGTTTGCGATCTTTACTGGGAGATTCGTGGCTGCGCTGGCGGTCTGTTTTGAAAGAAGGAAAATAATGAGATTGAAATTACAGATTAAGGTACAGAGTAGTTTACAATTTTAACAGCGGCTAAGTTCACATGTAACGCTCGATCAAAAAAATAGAGTTCAGATGACGAGCGCTAACGCGCGTTGCGAGGGTACTCGTCACTACTCGTCAGTGTGGTTTTAAGGCGTCGACGCGCGATTGCCTGCGTCTAGAGACTTTTTCTCTGAGCGCTGCGTTAAAGCTCGCTGACGCGCGTTAACGCGCGCGCACGTGATCGGTTTTTAGTAAACATCAGGGTGTCTAGAGTAGTTTAGACGCGCGATTTGAAAACGCGCATTAAAATGTTGCCATCTGAACATAGCCTAAATATACAACTAATTTCAAAAAATATCATTTGTTTATTTTTGAGCTACATTTATGGTGGAGGTGTATCAAACAACGATTGCTATTATCCTGGAATTGCTCGAAATTGCCATGAAGTCATACTTCAGCACAATTGCCAAAATAGCCCTAAGTAAGCAGCTACATACGGGCGATCCTCGGCTCAACACCGAGAGTTGAAAATCCAGTGCGCGATAAAATCCCGCCGGAGATATTTTTACGTCCGTGCGAACGTAGGCTAAGAGCACTCAAGTTTATACATTATCTCAAAATTCATTTATTCAAACTAGGCTGAGAATCAGCACTTTTCGAACGTCAAATAAGACAGTCCCCCAAAACGCCCACCCTCTCTCTGAATGAAGAAATAAATAAATGTATGAATGATTACGGAGTCAAACGACTATTCGCGCCCGTTTGAACATCTCCATTCAAGTTGTTAAAACAATCGGCGCGAGCAAATTTCGACCTCCATCCCGCGCGGGATGGCGCGCTTAGTTCGAAACTATGGATAGTTGGGCAAATTTGTCAAGTCTCGTTATTGGTGAACGGTGGGCGTTTTTGGGGACTGTCTTATGTAATTTTGACGTTCGAAAAGTGCTGATTCTCAGCCTATTTTGAATAAATTACTTTTGAATTTTGTTTTTTTTTTTTCAATTTTGCACTCGGGCCCTTTTTTTTTTTTTAAAAGCTGCCTGACAGGAACCATGCCCTTATGCATGCTAAGGAAAAACTATATTTTATTTTGTTATGATTTTCAGACTGTATGAAATAACTTGTTCAAAGTAACGCCACCTCCCATACTATAATATCAATCTGCCTCAGGGTTGATAAAAATCATGATTTTTTATAAAAAATCTCGGATTTATTTGATTTAAATCGGATTAATTGGATTTAAATCGGATTAATCGGATTTTTTAAGCTATTGCATAGCTTCTATCGCGGGCCTTGAGCGTGGAGACCGAATCCAGAAATTCCGTAACGAAAATAACCTAACGCCCCCATAGACTGAAATTTTAAGATGCGCGCGCATCACTGTGACACAAATTGCATAAGTTGATAAAAAATGCTATGCAATAGCTTTACCGCGGCAGTCTCCGAGTGCCACACGTCTTTTTTTTATTATTTCTGTCACACATGTCTCTAAATGTTTTTTCATTCTCGCTACTAAGCCCATTAATTCCTTGTTACAACGCACAACGTTTACACACCGCTTTGTTAAACTTGCCGCAAGTGGACTTTTTTTCATCGAAATAAACCCATTCAGCATCTTTTTTCCTTCCAGACATCTTGTTGTATTCACTTTTATTAATCAATCACGAATAACCGCGCCAAAGACTAAACGGACGGATTCGGTCAAGAGTTTAAATTTCGGAGAATCTCCGAACGGTGTAGTTAAACAGCATTGGACACGTGTGTGCGCAACGTAGTTTATGTCGGGGGAAGTCCCTTGACACATTTTGGCTGATTTGGTCGAAGTAAAAAATATTGATTTAAATCATTGATCTTTATAAAAAAAATCACTTGATTTTAATCGCAATATAAATCACTGATTTAAATCATATCAACCCTGATCTGCCTAGCCTTTTTCCCAACTTTATTGGGTTGGCTTCCAGTCTAACCGGATTCAGCTGAATACCAGTATTTTACTACCACTGCCTATCTGAACTCCACAAACTAGTAACTGGGTAAAACGATACCCCTTGGTAAGACTTTCTGGCTTCTGACGACCCGTAACGACTGTCAAAGATCCATGAATGACAACCGGGACCAACGGCTTAACTTGCTTTCCGAGGCACGGAGGAGTGTCGGTATGTAAAGATGGTCACCCATCCACAGACCAGCCCCGGCAAGCGTAGCTTAACCTGGCGGATCGACCCGTGCAGCAGTTATGACTTAGCCACGAGCTCCTCCCATAATATAATATACAAACCTATTTTGACAGTAAGACTGTCCATGGTACGGTCTTCGCTGGTCGGATCACTGATGGACCGTCTGTGTTTACGACGGGTACTGAGGAGTTTCTCTGGCGTACTGTGTTGGAGTATTTGTACCGCATTGCTGTTGGTTTGTAGTATGCTATAACAAAATAAATTACAATACTAATGGTTATTCAGTCGGCCATCCATATAAAAATCTTTAATCCCGTTTTAAGGACTTTTTTATACAAATGGTCACTCGATTACCAACTCAAAGTCAAACTCAAAGCATTTATTTCAATAGCGATTTTGAAAAAAAAAAAAAGATTTATTCTATATTATATTGCTTAGATTATTCAAAAATATTGGACATATATTTTTTCTTTTTTTACGTGATCAAAAGATCATGGGAAAACATTGAGTAGGCAATGCGTTGGCATGACATCACTTGCCGGTAGATTTTATACTGACTTGTGACATAGCAAGCCCTCACTCCCTACTTTAATGTGTTTTATATACACCATTTTTTATTAATATGATAAATTAAAAAATACATGTTTAATTTTTTTTATTATCTGACTGATTGACTAAATAGTTTTTTTTTTTCCCAGTGAACATCCCTATTAAACCTGTAATTACAGGCACTTTTGAATTGTCAATGAAGCGGCCAGTCAGAAATATGAAGCTAGTTGCCCATTCTAAAGTGTTGTAGGTTCCTATGGAGACAAACGGGCAAGAAACTACGGACACTTGTTTAAATCAAAATATTGTTACATAACAAATATTTAAAAAAAAAGTTTTAGCTTGCACCAAGTTTACTCTAGATGTCAGATAGATAGTTCAAAGAAACAAAAATCATTTTCACATTAGTATTAATTATCAACTTTGTAATTTTTGTTTATTACCTAAAATTTGTTTAAAACTCTAAAAAAAAATATCTTTTTGTTTTATTTCTTATTAGATATTTTTAATCTTGGTTGCTAGTAATCGTCTAACAAATGGACCGCGACTCATATTCTTTTTAAAAATGGACCCCCTAATAAAACTAATTGGTGAATGGTGATTCCTGCACTATTGTTTATACTATCTATCAACATTATTTTGTAGTTTGTTTTGGTTTTTCATATTTTCAATAATTATTAACTGTAAGCATTATGTAAAAAATGTGTAAAAAAACAGATAACTTATCTCATTTTTATCATTACAATATGTTTGTATTTTACTATTGAAGTACCTAAATATGACATGTAAAACGCAAAAAAATGTTGATGTTTAATTTTTTTGGGATATAAACAAGTCTGTCTAACTATTTATTAATTCCTCTTTATTGAGTTTCGGTTTTTATCTTTACAATTTTATTAATTGACCTTATGATAAAATCTTAATTAGAACTTATCAGGATAATGTATTTTTATGCAAGAAATTATGCAAATTGTCAAAGTTTTAGCAAATGTATGAGCAATTACTAATTCAACCTAGAGACTATGTGATAAAGTAGGACAATTCGATCAACTTCACTAAAGTAGCTGATTATTTTGTTAAAATAATGACAGAAAAATCCATTGTTTACAAAATTTTCAAGTGACCTACCTATCAGTTTGATTCCTTAGATACGACAAGAAACACGTCACAAACTCGTTCCTGTTGCAGCAATTTAGTATACAGTCCTCAGGCGTGTCCTAAAAACATAAATAACATGAAAATACTGTAAAAATATGCTAAATTTTTCATCTTGTTGTAGGTTAGGATTTCACCTCCAAAGATTCATCGTTTAGCCAGTTTATTAGCAATGAGGCGTCTAATTTTCCTGTAAGGACACTTTCTATTATTGTTTCTGGCATTTTGGTGTTTTCTCATAAAACTAAAGTGATTTTTCGAGCAATAATCGATTTTTGGCAGCTGCGCGCTCAAACTTCGGGATGTTCCATTATTTTTTAATTGTCGCCATAGAAAAATAATAAATTTTTGAATACGTCAAAGTAGTGCGGTAGTGCGGGTAGTGCCGTTCTTGAATCAACTTATTTTTTCCAAAAGTATTATTTGTTTTTCATTATTCAGACAAATTTTTCGTTATTCAGACTAATCACCGTTTTTGGAAAATTACCAAAAACGGTGAAGGAAAACATCATGAGGAAACCGGCATGCCTGAGAGATATTTCTTGAGTGAAGCCAAGTCAGAGGCCCATGGGCGGCTTTAAATCTCTGACACCAGGTTATTTACTAACCACACGAAAAGAAGATAATTTTCCTGCCCATAGCCCAATTTATTTGGGATCGGCGCAACATGTCTTTTTCTTCCATACTTCGTTAATCAGACGAAACTATTGTTTTCAGTATGTTATAAAGTACTCTGTGACTATTGATAGTTTACTGAATTTTATTATAAAAAATATTATCCTAAGCAATTGCTTAATTTGCTTATGGGCTAATCCGGCACTGATGACGTCATCAATGACGAAACACGGGACATCGTTATCGCGCTCACGCTAGTTCGGAATGGAAGTTATGGTTATGGAAGCACGCTCAAATCGATTACAGCGTAACTCGGAACGCAGCCTAGTACCCCGAAACGTCAGTTCATCTGTCAGTGTCAAACAATGTTACCATTTCTACCTACCACGGTAAACAAACTCTCAGAAAACTCGATTTTCCAAAAAAAATCTTGTTTACTCATACAAATTAATCACAGCCACGATTTTCAAATCGAGTTACGTGGTAATCGTAGTACAATAGTAGCGGTTTCTCATCTATTGTTGTGGTTCCGGTTCTTTAGTCCTCTCCTCTCATTTTGTATCAGTTTTGTATTTAACTAATTACCTATAGATGAATTAAATGATGTTTAAAAAATGTCTGTGATATGGAATACTAGTGGTTTGTGCCGCTGCTGCCATGCTGAAGGCAATTTAAAGAACCTTAACCTGTATTCGAACGAAGGAATTGAAACTGACTGTTATGTTTTGTTGAAAGATACTTTCGATATTATTGTAAGTAATTTTATGATTATAATTTCACTAAATAAATAATATTTATTGCAAGTTTATTCACCCACATTTGCGTAATCCATTTTACTGGACCAATTAAAAAGTATTTTCGTCAAGTTTTTTTTTTTGACCTCAGGCTCTGCAGTAAAGCTTGCAGCCACTTGACCACTGACTAAAATAATGTATTTTCTGTAACAGATAAATCCTCTACCAAACAATGCTGGATCCTACAGCATATGCAGTATATGTGAACCAAGACTTAGAGATGCGGCAGAGTTCAAGAAGCAAGTGTCAGTATGTGAAGATAAGCTGAAGGAATACATGTACAGTTGTGGTTATAAAGGTAACTATTTATTTATTTAGGATCTCCAACTAAAGATAATGGCCAATATAAGGTATTAAATGGGTGTTCAGCTTGCACAATAAAGTTAACTCCGAAGCCGCAGTTGCAGAGTTAAATTGGCCACCATGGCCGAAATACGCTCTGGAGGACTATTATTAAAGTTACCTATAGTTTGAGAGACCGCTGTACCGCGCCTTAGGAATACGTTGACGAATGAGCGCGGGACGCCGTGAGCGTTGACGAATGAGCGGGCAGCACTGCCCCCCTAGCCACGTACATACCTATGTCGTGGTACAGTGGTTTCGGCCAAACTAGACTATGATGATAACAATGTTAAAATATTAATAAAAGTTAAAATGTTTAAATAGAAATTTAACTAAAGAACAATTTTGGTAAAAGGAAAAAGTTGTCAAATTAAAGGACATAAAAGAGAATATAATATTTTTACTTAGAAATACTTTAATAACATTTCATCTGTATAACATTTATTATACAGGGTGGCAGGGACATCAATGCGAAAACTGTTACCATGGATTCAGTACATGATTCTGAACCCCCTGCATTGAAATGTTTGTCAGTTATTTTTAAATAAAACTGTTCTTCCATACATTTTCACCGCATAGGTATTGCACTTTTCTATGAAATAGCTGTTTTTTTTTATTTTTATAATTGACGTCACAGATAAACCGACGTAAAATTATAACGTAGGGGGGTTCAGAATCATGAACTGAATCCATGCCATTTTCGCGTTGATGATGCCTTCCTGTATTTTGAAAGAGACTTGCAGACGTCTGTTTGGCGATGTTTTGTCATAATTATTGATTTGAGTTTTTATTTAACAAAATACAGCTGCTTGTTAAAAACTGTTTAAAAATAAGTCAAACTCGAATGATTTACTTCAACTAGAGTCCTAGATTGCAAGCAGGGATTTTGAAAGTAATAAAATTTAAAAAATAAATATTGGCTGTTCCAAAACGTAATTTTCTATATAAAATAATGGGCAAAAGAAAATATATGGGTAATAAAAAAAATGTTAAAAATTTATACTTACAGGTGATTTTTTTCAACAGGGATAAGTCCCACTTATGACGTAGCCAAAGATAATTGATTGAAAATCTATCTACATTTTATCAAGCGTAATAGAATTACTGTTAGGATTATGATAATAACCCTAGATTATAATAATATAATTACTTAAGGCGAAAGCGTCAAGGCAGCCCGCGAAATTAAAAATTTCTTACGTTTTTTGCAGTTTACAGGTCAGTATCATGTTGTATGTTGATTTAAATATGATTTGCGGCCGTATCAAATGTTTATTTATAGAATTATAATCCTAAAAATGATCAATACAACTCTCTAAGTTCATATAATCGCATTGAATGACTATTTCATGAAATCATGACATTTAACGATTGTGCTTACTTATGCTACTTAGGAGTCGTATTGCTGATTGTAATGATTATAATTATGTAAAGCCATATTTGTTACGGTCGCGAATCATATTTTAATCAACATAAAACCTCACACTGACCTGCAAAATGTAAAAAACTAAAGAAAATTTGAATTTCGCGGGCTACCTTAGCGCATGCCCCTTAACAACAAAACAAACATAATTATAGAATGATGTTATTTTTATTCTCGTATTGTTTCAGATTCTGTGCTTTTAGACAAAGGTGTTAAAAAGGAATTTGCAGGGCATGGTAAGTTTTTTTAATTCTTTCTTGCGCGATTAGGTACGCGGTCGAAAAGGTAACATTTTAAGTAACAGAGAAGTTTTTTAAAGTAACAGAAAAAATAATGAGCAGGCTACCTTTGGTGACATGTCGCCAACGCAAGTGGCAGACGCGTTTTCAAAATATTTTAGTAGCGTTTTTCTATCAAAATTACCATCATTAGATCCCGAGCATGCTATCGCTACTGCGAATGCTGTTCCTAATAATATGTCCCATCCTCTTAATATTGATTACGTTCACGAATCTGAAGTTCGTAGCGCTATGGCTCGGCTTCCTCCTAAACCTACTCAAGGTCCGGATGAAATACCACAGTATTTGGTTAAAGACGGCTGCGAAATTTTCAAATTGCCTTTGCAATTTATCTTCAACCTGTCTTACGACTAACATATATCCAATTGAGTGGAAAACATCCAAAGTACTCCCGGTACATAAAACCGGCCCAAAAAGTGATTAAAATTACAGGCCAATTGCTGTTTTATCCATATTCGGCAAAGATTTCGAATCGGTACTATATAAAAAAAATATTTAATATGCTGCAACGGTGGTTCGCGGAAGAGCAGCACGGATTCCTTCCAAATCGCTCAACTACGTCTAATCTATTTAACATTACACTCTTAGCCAAGAATGTTAACGACAAAAAGCAGATCGATGTAGCCTATTTTGATTTTCAGAAGGCCTTTGACCGGGTTGACAACGACATACTTCTATGTAAACTGGCATTGGCAGGTTTCTCTGTGACATCGCTTAAATTCTTCGCAAACTATCTGCACGAACGCAAGCAATTTTTAACATATAAAAATGCCAATTCGGAGCGCTACTCGGTCACTTCTGGTATAGGGCAGGGCACTAACCTCGGGCCCCTTCTTTTCCTAATGGTAGTTAACGATCTTCCCACATATGTAAAACACTCCACAGTCATAATGTACGCTGATGATGTCAAAGTTGCTCTTCCTATATCTAATGCTAGTGAAATGGCCACACTTCAACGCGACATCGACAACATTCACACTTGGAGCACTTTAAACAACCTCAATCTAAACATTAGTAAATGCGCGGTCATGACCTACTCAAGGCCACACAACATCTACACTATGAACAATGAGCCCCTGAAACGCATTTTAACCGTACGCGATCTGGGTGCTCAGTTTGATCCACATCTTACATTTAACCAGCACATACTACAGACCTGCAACAAGTCCCGCAAAAACATAGGTTTTGACTTGCGTCAGGCCAAAACTTTTACAAATCGTCAAGTACTGGCCATGCTGTACAACTCCTTCATCCGCAGTTTGCTAGAGACTAACTGTGCAATCTGGACCCCCATGAAAAAGTGTATACACTGGCCATTGAAAAGGTTCAGAAGTCTTTTGTCCGCTACCTCTACTTAAAACCGTATGGATATTATCCGTACATGTACCCAACACCATTTGTGCTAGGTATGGTGGGCTATCAAAGTTTAGAAGTAAGGAGAAATCTTAGTCTCGTTAAATATTTCATCCGCCTAATTCGTGGCACCTATTTCAATTCATTTTTATTACAGCACATCCCCTTTAACATCCCACTACCGATTAGATACACACTTCGCCCTCGCCAACGTCCTCTATTCTTAATACCTCAAACGAGTACCATAACCCTCAAGGCCAGTCCATTGTACCTAGCCTTTACCCATATTAACAACATTTTGCTGTATGACGAATTCTCACATGTCTTTGCGAGTACTGAACTGGAATTCCTGAACACTGCTACTCGATACCTGGAATCCATTGCCACTCCCAGTACAATCTCCTTGGAGTGAATTAATTTGTTATTAATAATTTTATTCCAATTTTTATCCTATTAATTGTATTCCAATTTTTATCCTAATAATTGTATTCCAATTTTTATCCTAATAATTGTATTCCAATTTTTATCCTAATAACTATATTCCAAATTTTATCCTAATTATTTTATTCCAATTTTTATCCTAATAATTTTGTTCCAATTTTTATCCCAATTATATCTAATCTTATCTAATTTTGTCTACATACTTTTATCAAATTTTTGCCTGATCTTGACTAATTTCATTTCAACATATTTTGTCTACTTTTATGTAATCTAATCTAATTTTAATTTTATGATTGTATGTGTAATTACTAATAGATATTGACCTATAACTTGTATGTGTGGTGCAAACTGTTAGTATAAGTTGGTTTTTTAAATAAATAAATAAATTTTTATGTTGTACGACTCAAAAACTTTAATTCCAACCTTAATCCCATACAACAAAGTTGATATTCCGTATAATATATAATGATGATTTTTATTTACAGGGCTAAAAGAAGAATCAAATCATGATGATCAAGACAAGCTGGATATTAAATCTGATGGTAGGTACGAAAATAATCTTCGTAAAATACACAACTACGTAGCCCGTATGGATATTTTCTCAGGAACCGGCCATAAAAGTAATCTATGTCACTCAGGAATACTTTAGCTCTCAATCAGGGTTTCTTTTTTGTAATCCGATTAATTTGAAAATGTCTATTGGAGAAACAGACGATCTTCCTTACAACTTACCTCTTCAGAATATGATATTAAAGTATATACATAGTATATAGTATGTATATGTAGTGTGGTCCTGCGCATCCAATATAATAATGTTTTCAGAATGCTGTTGGGACTGCCCCGTTTTTGTAGCGCATCTGAGATGTTTCGCTGAATCGAACCGACGACTTTTACGCGGTTATTCGGAAAAAGACCTCGTCCTTAATAACAAGACTACGGGACTGTGACAACAGTATTCTGAGGACAGTGGCGGAGAGCATCTACTCTCCCATTCTGAGACGTTTTGTGGGGGTGATGAATGAGTGAAGTGCTTCCTTTCGCCTGTGCGTCGTCCCCATGAAGCGAGCTCAAGTATTAGGTTTAAATTTATATGGACGGTATGTTTACTAACATTAAATATAAGAAAATTACTAACACAGTGGATCTAATGTTATCCTAAATAAATAATTTATTATTATTTATTATTATACAGATAGTGCATTAGTGCCATCCGCGAAGACGCGCCCCACTCTTCTTCCTAATCGCTTACAGTACAGTATACCTTGTCTACTCTGAAATGACGCGCCTCATCACCGCATTTACGCACACGGTAATGCGGATTTTTATGGGTAATGCAGTCGGGCGCGTCATTTCAGAGTGGACAAGCTATAATAATAGCGTTTAGGAAGAAGAGTTGGGCGCGTCTCCGTGGATGGCACTATCTATAATTATGGATAGGTTCAAGGCGATGTGGGTTCTACATAAGGTGAAAACTGGCCCCCCTTCTAAATAACAATAATAATGAAACAAAACCACACTTATAAGATCCAGTAGTAAGAGTAAACGATACAGGGTTATTTTTATTTCATACATTTTAAAATATACAGGGTGGCAGGGACATCGACGCGAAGCCGGCTACCATGCATTCAGAACATAATTCTGAACCCCACTGCGTTGAAATTTTCCGTCGGTTATTTAAAAAAAAACAGCTGTTTCATAGATAGTGCAATACCTACGCGGTCAAAATGTATGGAGGAGCAGCTTAAAAAAAAAAAAATTGACGAAAAATTTCAACGCAGGGGGCTACGCGTCGATGTCCCTGACACCCCGTATTTGTCAAATGGTTGTCATTGGCTTAAGGGGTCATGAGGGGTTATTTGGTTCCTGCCAGGTTTGCGAGTTTGTCCGAAAGGGATATTGCGACCCCGGCACACAGGCAACGGAAGGAACACGGGTGGGTTTTAGCCAGTAAAAGTCTGACACACCCTCCCGCTCCGCCCGGAGCGGGAGAAGTTATTTGATATTTTCCTACACACAAAACAAAAAAAAAAAAAAGTGCTTATTTGGTTGCAAACGACCTCTCCTACATTCCCTTAACGGATTGCCGACATATAGCCAATAACCCTGTATTTTCTCTATTTCGCAGTAAAATATAATATTAAATAATTCATCTAAATATTATTAATCTTATTAATACGTCTACACGTAATTCGACCTTACTTATACGACAACACGGCGCGGCATACGATTAGTTCCAACTACAGCTGCGCGCAGACTTGCGAGCACTCTACAAGGATCTTTTGGCGCCCGAATTACGTTGACAGGGGGCGCTGTTGGTAAACATTTATGTTGTCACTTGAAATGTATTCAAAAAACAGGATGGCGGCATTGGTTCCGATTTTGGGCACGCGCAAAATAACCTTGTTGCGCTTTAAACCGCATGATTTTTTCATGCGGTTTAAAGCGCAACAAGGTTATATTAAAAGAAAAAAATCATTTAAAAAAACTTTTTTTTTTTGTTAAACGGTAAAAAATTTCGAAATTCAAAGCATACGCACCCTACTAAATGCGCGGATTTTATCAATTAATTCGTAGCTTTCCTTAGCGGCCGATAGGTAGTCGCCGCACTTGCCGTCGGCCTTTTTGATAATATCCTTTCGCAGGCGCACAAGCCGCTCGCGCATCCCCCGCCCGCCCGCGTGGTCAATGCTACTAAGCAAATATACCCGGGAATATTTGTTTTTATATGTTCCACTTACACAATACACCAATTATTCTCGAGACGGTAACAAATTTCAGCCAAAAAATTCAAAATTCAAAAGTCATTTATTCAAACTAGGCTGAGAATCAGCACTTTCCGAACGTCAAAATTACATAAGACAGTCCCCCAAAACGCCCACCCTTCACCACTTCCTAGTGCATTAGCTGGGAAGAAGAAGTGGCGCAACAAACTCCCCAGCAAGCTGACTGCTAATCTAAACAATACTCCATCTAAACCCCCCGTTGGTCGATTTCCGCTTATTCACAAACCTTATTGTGCTCAGACGACAGCCTTCCATCGATGGAGATATTCATCGCCCCGGTGGAAGATGATGACCAGCCGCTGTCAGTGCTGAGGAGCTCCCGGTCGAGGGCGGAGCCTACAAGGGAGTCGGACACAGAGTGGGCGGGAGCCCCGGACTTTAGTGATGGTGAGGACAGTTTTTATAACGTGTAACATAATCAGTCAAGTGTTGCCAACTTTTTTATATCAAATAAATATTTTAAAGGGGGTTAAAGTATTTATAAAGAAAAAATTAAAATAATAGTTTCAAAGCCATTGCCTGTAAAAATAAAGATACAATAGACGACGTGTATTTAGTAACCTAATCCGCTTAGTTACTAAATATACGTCGTCTATTGTATTTTATAATGGATTTCCGCAGTCACGCCTGAATCAATTAACTATCAAAAGTAAAGATGACGAAAAAAATAAAATTGTAGGTATGTTTCAATTTATTTTTTATTTTAGTGCATATTTATTGCTACTTTGAACCTTCAGGTTTTTTTTTTATGTCTCATCATAATTAATTTCACACTCTAAATTAAAGTTACAAATACCATTTTAATTCAATTTTTTTCGTTGTTGTTATAGAATAGAATAATTTTACTTCGGACAGAGTCCATTTTACTTAACATTTAGTGTTAGTAGGTACAGACACGGATTGAAATAAAATTAAAATTAAGCGTGGAGCTGCATCCATCTCCGCAACATCGAGGCATCCCACCGATCTGTGAACACACTGAGAATACTAACACACTAAATTATACAACCTTATAAATTATATTTATTCTCTACTCGATAGACAATGACACCCCACATGCCAGGGTAAGAAATTATTTATTTCAAAATCAAAAGGTTATTGTATGGGTTATTTTTTATTATTTGTTATAGCGGCAAAAGAGATAGACAATCTGTGTGTGATCAACTGTCTACCTATTACATACAGCCAGGTTTATGGTTCATGAGATACAGCCCGCTGACAGACAGACGGACGGACAGCGGAGACTTAGTAATAGGGTTCCGTTTGGCACCGTTCGGGTACGGAACCATAAAAACGAATTAGAGGCAACGACGCAACTCATGGTCGATTTAAGGAATTATTAATTCGTATTTGGCTAAAATTAAGATTGGTTTCGGAAAAAAAGGCGATAATCGCTATTAAATGCCGAATAATGCATAGTTACCACCACTGCTATAATTCTGTAGTCTCTACCTACGCCCAGGGGGACAAGGCGTGTGTTATATACAGGGTGGCGATTTAGTCACCCGCATGGATTTGTCAAGGGAGTTATTCTACTCGTCCCACTGAACAACTTTTTCTACGAAATCAATATCCGATTCGTAAAAAAAATCTAAATAATCTTTGTGTTGCAAAGTTTTTTTTTTTTTTTTACTTATCTGGGACGAGTTTACTAGCGAAAGTTGTTTATTATGACGGCTAGAATTAACCCCTTGACTGGAGTTGCCAACCCTACTATACAAGCTTAGTTTTTGTTTACCCTAAACCTCTTAAGGGGTCATTGTAGTCATCATTATGAACAACTTTCACTATGGGAGCAACACTGAAATCTCGATAAAAAAATCAGCTGTTCCCTACATTTCGACGAGCTATGCGAACATAAATGTAGGGAACAGCTGGTTTTTCCTCTAATATAGAGGTACACCTCTGGCACAGCCCTTGATGCCCACTGGACAACAACCACCATCTCTTTAACAAAATCATAAAAAATAAAAATACTATTAAAAAAACTCACACGTTACTTTTCTTTATTTCAGACGACCACAGAAAACAGAAAAAGAAAAAGACTCAAAAATATTCCTGCGATATTTGTCAAAAGAAATTCTCATACAACGGATCTTTGGAGGTTCATATGAAAGCACACAATGGCGAAAAATCGTTCACCTGCCATCTCTGTAGTACTTCACACACTAACAATAAAGAATTAACTAAACATATAACCATAGCACATATAGTGAACAACATATACCCTTGCACGATCTGCGAAAAGAATTTCGAAAAAGCGCGGCTTTTAAAAAAACATATAAAAATTCATTTTGAAGAAAAATTCAAATGCACGGAATGCAGTAAAGAGTTTCAAAGAAAAAAAGGCTTGAAAGAACATATGAAAACACATACAGGGGAGAGGAAATATAGTTGTTCGGTCTGTAATAAAGCTTTCGGACATAATCAGACGTTAAAATCTCATATGTATATCCACACGGGGGAAAAACCGTATGTCTGTGACGTTTGCGGACGAAGATTCCTTCAAAGATCTCATTTAAAAAGACATATATTTATAATTCACGCAGGCATTAAACTACATACTTGTAATACATGTAACAAACAATTTTCTAGCAAAAGTTATTTATCAATACATGAAAGGCAACATACAGGGGAAAAACCGTATTCTTGTGAAGTATGTAAGAAAGATTTCACTGCTTATACAACCTTAAAAGTTCATATGCGTGTGCATACAGGGTTTAAACCGTATACCTGCTCATTTTGTAATCGCCAATTCGCTCAAATGGCGAGTTTTAAACTCCATCAAAGGACACATACTGGGGAAAAACCGTTTTCATGTAAAATATGTAAAAAACCTTTTTCTGATAACGGGTATCTTAAAATTCATATGCGAGTGCATTCGGGAGAAAAACCATTTTCGTGTGACATTTGTAAAAGGTGTTTTAGAGAAACTGGTCAGTTAAAAAGGCACATGAGGGTTCATACGGGTATAAAACCGTATACATGTAAGATTTGCAACAAACAGATTGGTAATTTATCTAAGCATATGCGGGTCCACTCAGAAGAAAGGCCATACAGTTGTAATGTATGTAACAAGCAATTTTCTATAAATGGTAATTTGAAATTGCACATGAGAATACACACTGGGGAAAAACCGTTTGCCTGTGAGGTCTGTAATAGTCAGTTTACGCAAAGCAGTGGATTAAAAAGACATAGGTGTACTAATGTTGGGAAAAATGATGGTTTGAGTTCCTAAATGTCTATTTTCATGTCTCGTAATGGCACGATATATATGAGAAAAGCTCAAGCCGTGGTGAAAACACTAGACAGCAAGGTTGGTAGTGACGTTCAATACGCCGTCGTTAATATGGCACATCGACTTTTAGAAAAAGTATAACTTTGTAGTGCGTCGTTCTGTCACTGATACCTGTGCCGTGTGACAGTCTATTTCTAAAAAAATTATCATATGAACGCCCCGGTAATTTGTCGTCTTCATGCCTCTAGTGAAGGGTCCTTTTTTGCACACAATTTTTACGATGATACCCCCTTATCAAAATGTACACTAACATTCAACACTCTGTATAATACAAAATGTACTTAAATATATAAGTAAGTAAATTATTTTTATAAGAATCTCAATTATTTATAATTATTATTTATCAATAATTATCATCATGTTAATTTATTCAATTATAATGTAAGATTATTGTAATGTATAATTTATTTTAATATTTAATAAATTATTTAATTTTAACAATACAGTGTGTTTTGTTTATTCTGAATTTATTGACTGTCAATACATTCAGAAATTAAATTTTATGTGTTTTGATCCGTTAATTCATGTCTCTGGGTTGTAGAGGGCAGATAGGCAGAATACTGCTCCATGTAAAATACTGGTATTCAGCTGCATCCGGTTAGACTGGAAGCCGATCCCAACATAGTTGGGAAAAGCAGAGCAGGCAGATGATAATAAAAGTTTCCGGTTTTACCTAATAAAGTGCAAGTTACTGGCACAGAAGTATGTAAGAAGCTTGCATGCCATAGTGATAAATGATTTTATTTCTAGGTTTGTGTAAACGCTTTTAAATAAATAAAATAAGTTTATTTCAAGTAACTAAACTCTTAAACAGTCATAAATAAAAAGATACATACAGGATAACAAGCACAGACAAAAACGAACACTCACAAAATAACAATATGTCTGCTGCAGGATTGCCGGATATAAGGGCAATCCAGTCTGTTGGCGATCATCGTCAGGACGGTGTTAGCGCTGCCCCGCACTCTGCGCACCAGAAACGCGCACCGCTTGCGCATCGTCGCGTGAAAGCAGTCGGTGCGCGCCTCCGCGAACATGCCCGAGGCGCTGCAGTGGCGGGGCAGTCCCACCACCGCCATGAACGCATTATTGAACTGGACGCGGAGGGCACTGTATGCCGCACGAGTATACTTTACACGTCAATCATATTTAAAAAACTAGATGAAGTCTGCGTTTGCTATCCGACTACATTGAGAAGAAAGACCGAAACAAACTCGGTGGTTACAGTCTCTTTTAAAGTCCAGACATAATCTTGGTCGACTCATGAGACTTTGAACCCATTTTTTTTAAGGGTACTGCTTCGCTGAAGGAGGGGACGGCTTCCCACGCCCTCTCGCCCCGTACCATGGCCAGGACCAGGGCCAGACGCGAGAGATCGCAGCCGCCGATCACCTCCACAAAGACACGGCGGGGCCCGACCCAAGCCGGGCCGACCTCCACCGTATGCACCACCGTGTCCTCCGGGCGATCCACACAGTGGTGACACCCGGGCGTTTTCTCCCGCCTTATAACTAGCTAACAGGAACCTCTCAAAACAACCGTGTCCGGTGAGGACCAGCATCAGGCGGACGGCGAGGACGCCGTGGCGCCTCTCTAGCCACTCCTCAAAGAGGGGACTTATCGCCGCAATTGTGGCGTGCCCAAGACTTTGACCTCTGAGTTTGTTTTGCCATTTCTTCTCATGTTAGTCAGATAGGATACATCGACTCCATCTAGCAATTTTTTTTTGTGTCTTGTAACAGTGATTATACAGGGTGGCAGGGACATCGACGCGAAAACTGTTAGCATAATTCAGGACATGATTTTGAACCACACTGCGTTGAAATTTTTCGTCGGTTATTTTAAAAAAAATCTGCTGTTTCATAGAAAAGTGCAATACCTATGCGGTCAAAATGTATGAAATACTCGTAGCAGATTTTTTCTAAATAACCGACGAAAAATTTCAACGCAGGGAGTTCAGAATCCATGGTAACAGGTTTCGCGTCGATGTCGACGTCCCTATATAGAATTAACAATTTCATTTAATTTAATTTCTTGCATAATTTTGTGCAAGTTACTAGCGTGCCTTTAACTATACCTACAAGGTGGAAAAAATCAACGGCTCCATACAATTTGATCATTGGCTTTTATGGCATTTGACCGTCATTTGAGGGTTTTCAATCAAAAATATTTTTATCGAAATATTCATCAATTTTAATTGTACATTTTCTGAATGTCGTAAAGATGTTGTTCAATTATTTTTTAAATTAAACATAACATAATGCCTGTATTCACCTGTAGTACACCCGTTGTGTAGTGTACCTAGTAGTTTTAAAATTAAAATAAGATTATAATTGAAAAGGCAAAAGCTAAAAGCAATAATTTTTTTTTCTTAATTTCGGTATGATTATATATTTTTACACAGGTGTTTTTCTCGTGACCATTTGTAAGTAGTTGTTTTTTTTTTAATTTTTTGATTGTCTAAAGCTGTGGTTTTCTAGAAGAGCGGTGCCGCAGTGACGTCTGTCATGAAAATGATGACAGTATCAAAGATTTAAATCGTTAGATTCGCCATACTGCGTCAAATATACAGCAGTAACAAAAACCCTGTCCGATTCGTGAGGGTGTTGTTAATCATACTGAGAGTATAAAATACAATAGACGACGTATATTTACCGCTTAAATGTTCTTAAAGAGTTACTGTAAGAAATCGACACGTGTTTCACCCTCTTCGTTTTTAAACCCTCTCGACGCTTGTCGTGTCAACACGTCGGGTCCGGGTTCGCAACAAGTCAATCGACATCCTGAGGATGCCTCGTTAAGAGGTGGAACACGTGTCGATTTCTTACAGGGTTCTTTGTGACTCTTTAATTTTCTTTTGTGCTCAAACTCAAACTCGTGTTCCTTCTGTTGCCTGTGTGCTGGGGCCGCGATATCCCTTTCGGACAAACTTGCAACCCTGGCAGTAATTGGCCCTAATGGACCCCGTCAGTTGGTGCTGACAACTCTATGAGGCGCGCGTGGAACACAACGCGCTGTCGACCCGGGCCTGGTCCTTATCGGACGGCGAGCTACCTATTGCTCATCGTCCGCAAGCCCGCGCCTACGGTGGCCGGAAACCGGCTTGCGACTCCCGACGCAACGCCCGGGGCGTCTCCTGCGGCGACCAGGGGCTCGAGAGCGCGAATCTTGCCTCTCCCTCTGAGCATTACTGCTTCGCAGAAGGAAGTGACGGCCTCCCATGCACTCTCGCTCCGAACCATGGCCTGAACCAGGACCAGACGCGAGAGATCGGCGGTCGATCGGCGATCGGCGAGGTCTGCCCGGCTTGGGCGGACCCAAGCCGGGCAGACCTCCACCGTATGCTCCAACGTGTCCTCCGGGCGATCCACACAGTGGTGACACCCGGGCGTTTCCTCCCGCCGTTATGCGGAACAGGAACCTCCCGAAACAACCGTGTCCGGTGAGGACCTGCGTCAGGCGGAAGGTGAGGACGCCGTGGCGCCTCTCTAGCCACTTCTCAAAGAGGCGACTTATCGCCACTATTGTGGCGTGCTCAGCGCTGGGTTGCGACAATCGCACTCTCCATGCCGCCATGAGATCCCGCCGGAGCTCTGTCCGCTGTGCCGTGATTTCTCGCGGCAGCGGAGGTACGCCCCGGCGTTTCGCCTCCTCGCGACACTCCCAGATGTGCGCGAGGACTTTTGCCTCCAGATCCCATGGCAGTAGTCCGGCAGGAAGGCTCGCCGCCTCACGGGCGAAGGGACTGACCCCTGAGTTTGCTTCGCCATTTCTTTTCGGGTAGTCTGATAGGAAACTTCGACCTCATCTAGTTTTTTAAATATGATTGACGTGTAAAAGTGTTTGTACAAACCTAGAAATAAAAACTAGGGTACGCAGGGTAGATTTTTGAGATGGGGCAGTAAGGGCATTCTACCTTAACCGTTGTAGCTACAGGAAAACGGTCTTCGGAGACTGTCCTTAACTTTTGAGATAGTTTGACCCGGATTCAGTTTTTGAAAAAAATAACAGTTAGCAAGAAAATAGGCAGTATTAACATAAACTTTTTTGAAGCCGGATTTTTTTAACTCGATCGGGCCAACTGAGGTTTGAGTACCTACTAGAACAGTCGCAAAAAACTTTTCCCATACATTTCGTAGGAAATGAGACTCTCAACCTACTTTTCACGAGGACAGCTCTGTCCTTACTGCCATCTCAAAAATCCATCTTTTATATATTTTTTAAATATGACGTGAAAAAGTGATTTCTTATCCTAGCTAAAAATAAACAATTTCATGAATGAATAAATGAATGGACTACGAAATGGAATGAATGGGCGAAATGTTAAATTTATTGTAGGCCGTAGGGACGGAGCTATGATCACGCCATCTACAATTAGCTTAGACCGACCTTCCCCATTTAATAGAATTAATTAACTAATATCTAATAAAAGTGTCTGATAAAAATGTAAACAAATTTAAGTGAGCGGCAATTCCCGTAATTTTTAAGAACGTTCGCATTCGCAATCTGTCAAATACAATATACAATCAATTTACCAACATTTGTGACAAGTTTGTCAGATTACAACTTGAATTTGAACGATAAATAAGTACGAGAATTGGCCTTCAGAAAACGTACCAAATTGAGTGCTTTGACTTCATTATTTTAATACTAATTCAATCCGAAACTAAAATTATAAATCATCTTAAAAATATTTTTCATTGTATTGAGGATTTTATTTATAACGTCGAATATTTTTGCATTACAATTTTACAATAATGTTTTTAATTCAAACAATACCTAATTGTTGGAGAAAGTGGTAAGATATAAAGTTGAAACATTCTAAATATTTTTTTGCGTTTTGCGTAACACACATAAAAAGGCAATTCATCGCAATGGGTTTCCTTTTGACAGTTCAGCCACGTTCGAAGCATTATTTAGATTGTTGAGCAGATGAATTTTTCGAACGCATGAAGCAATATTGGGAATTTCCTTCAGAACCCTCGCATTGCGATTGAAAGTGTGTTACACAATTACGGTGCGGGGTTTGTTTACTAATATTCTCTTTTACAGTAAATACTGTGTCTTCAAATAAAAATGCAACAAAACAATTGCAAAATTCAAATTTAACTGCAAATGAAAACAGGACTTCCTTAGGAAGAATAAAAATAGGAGAAAAATATAATGCTTACGTTGACGCTGAGTTGCAAAAAGTTTGGGAGAAGTTTCTGGCTGAAGCTAGAATTACAGAATTCACACCAAAATCAATAGGAACAGAAAGGACTACTGCAATGAGCAAAGATAATGCAGTTACTGAGGTGTAAGTATCTTTTTATCGTGATTTGGAAACGTAAACGGGAGACGCTGAATGTCCCGCTAGGAAAATAGCAGAATACATATACATTAACTCCATCGATTATGAGGGCACCTAGTGCGTCATATCGCTTGTTGCTGACTCAACAATATCCCTGGCCACTGCACTGTCCTACTTACCTTCGATCGCTGTCTAAGCACATTAGCCGACCACTTCAAAAATGTAACGTTGTCTTGAAGGTGATTTTAAATGCATTATTTGTCTCAACCTAGTTAATAATATTGCAAACACAATCATAATCGTGTAACTAAGTGCTAACTACTATGTATTTTCCGTAAATAATATATACATTTTTCCCTTAATTATTAGTATTTAAGTAGATTATAACATAATAAATTAACTAACTATGTCACTGTTCTTATAACTTATGATAAATATTGTTTATGAAATCATTTGTCCAAATAGTAATTTTGTAAACACTCATGCCGCCTGTGATACAGGTTTATCCTAGTACAGGCATCATACTTTGTAATACCAACATTATTTCTAAGATTTATACTGTATTTTACCAATTTTTATTTTTGAATAAATGTTATTATTTTATTATTATTTCTTCGATGTGCGTGGGGTCCTGCACTCTAATTGCGTAACACACGATCAATCAAAATCTGAATCATTTTGAAGGATATATAGCTAATCTATTGCTTCATAAAATATGTTCGAATAATTTGTCTCCCTAACAACGTAAATAGCGCAATTAATGTTGTTGAACTGTCAAAAGGAAACAGATTGTGATTGATCGTGGTTTACGCAATTAAGGTGCTGGCGTCAATTCCCAGCTATCTGATTATGTAACACATTTTTCGTAAACGATTACGACACATCCTTGTTTTTTTTTTTTTTTTGTCTTTTTTTCCACCATCTGTTACACTATTCTATATCTCATTATATCTTAACGCGTTGTTTTTGTACTTACCCACTGTGCCTGGCCTACTTGCGACTGTGAAGTGAGAAGTGTATGTTGAGACTGTTTTGTACTCGCCGTCACTTCTCCCTACATAAAGGTTCATTAGAAAACCAGCGTCAGACAGCATCTGTCTGGCATTAATGCTGAAATGAACCTTTTTGGCGCAGCCGTGAGGCACACACTACTCGTATTATTGTCACTTTTTTATTTTGTATTTTGTGTTTCACGAACTGTGTCCAAATAAACATTTTTCTTTCTTTCTTTTCTTTTGATCTGTTTCATTTTGACAGTTCAACAACATTCATACCGTTATTTACGTCGTTGAGCAGATTTTTTTTCGATCTTATGTAGCAATGGATTAGCAATCTGTTTCAAAACGATTCAGATTCTGATTGATCGTGTATTACGCAATTAGGGTACAGGTCGGGAACAATAGGGATTCTGGAAAAAGGATTCCGTGCCTAAAATGGGACATTGGGAATGACTAAGCCTACGCCGCCGGCTGTCCGTCTGTATGTCTGTCACATAGCTGTATCTTTAGAACTGGCATCAAGCTTCGTTTATTGGTAAAATCACAACAATTAATAAAATAGCTGTTATTGTTTATTTCACAGACATTTATGGTGGTACCGGTCGGAGGGAACCATCCTTTCTATGCAAGGTCAACTGACACGTGACCGGTTTTTTTCTGTCTTTTGCAACGATCTCCATATTATTTTAGTATCCGTGGAATTTCTTACCTGTTCTTCCATATAGGAACCCTGACTGACCGACTCCTTGACTATTCAATAGTATTAATTGAAATAAATGCTTTTGAGTTTAGCTGAAATGTCGAAACGTGTTGTTTTTTAGAATTAAGGCATTCAGAGAAAGAGGCAAACAGCAAGAGAAAAAAGTCGCAGAAAGAGAAGCAAAGGCAATTATGAATTTCACTCCAAATCCCGGAGCAGGGGCATTTGGAATCAGGAACGACGAAACTGTCCATAACAGGTAAGATTTTTAGAGTCCCGTACTGAAATGGTGTCAACGGGACCCTATTATAAAGTCTAAGCTGTCAGAAGCGTTTTCCACCCACCCACCTTTTCTATTCATATAAAAAAAAGTAGAAAAAGAATGCCTCTCGGTTGGAGTGTAGCCTAAGGGGCGCTATAGAACAAATTTTTTTAGGTACATGCTTTTTTTTTTTTTTTTCGGAAATTTTTCTATTTTATTGCGGTATCGGGTTAACCACGTTCATATTTACATTTAGGTTCTAAGAAGCATGGCACTACGACGCACCGTTTTCGAATGAGGAGGTTTTGAATTATTCAACTTTTTTTTTAAACGCTCTTTATTTCCTTTATGGTAGGCAATACCATAATTCGATTGTTGCATGCGATTGCTATTTCTTTGACAATAAACTCCTTATTTTCCATCTTAAAACCTTGCAGATCAACTATGGCATTCATGATAATTTCCTGACAATGCTACTCAGAGGTTTATATTCAGTCAGGCGATCGTTGATAATTAAACATTAAGCAAATGTATTTTCTGGAATATCTTCAAAACTTTCGAGTTCCAATCTCACATCTATAGCCCCAGTCTTCAAAGCCTAGTTCTGTCTTGACGAATCAATTACAAATAAAGGAGCCTTTTCTTTAAATTCAAGCCGATCAAGCATCGGTTCACACCGAATGTTATAATGAGATGAGTTTGACGAAATGTTGTATACATTTCATATAATACTTATACAATATTATACTTATCTTCAGAAAATTTTAAATTAACGGATTCGTATGGATAATAATGCGAATTAAAAAAAAGGGTAACATTCGTTAATTTACCATGGTCAAATATTGAATTGTCTCTAGATTTCATGTTTTTTCTATTTTGTTGAGTAAGTATAAGTATTTAAAATTCCCCTCGTAGTAAAGCTTCTGCCCGCGACTTCGTGCGTGTGACATTTATTTTTCCCTAGCCCCACAGCGTCGCGTCGTGTTCGCTTTTACTTGGGCCCTATCAGAATACCAGCGCTATGGTATTTTTTTTTAAATATCGCCGCATTATGCCGAGATAGAAGCCTTTTTGGCGTCGCACAGGTCGTTATTATTGTGTTAATTTTTAAATGCTCCTTTTTTGTTTTTTATTTTATATTTTTTTATTATTACTTTCTTATTGTTTGTATTTCCTGTGCGTGTCCCAAATAAAATATTTGTCTTTCTTTTCTTTCTTCTTACTTCGTTTTCGCTTAGCAATCTTTGTGACTTTTTTTCTTTTTGTTCGGCTCCTAAGGGTCGTTGCGTGATGTTAATAACCTACTTATAACCTATACACATTTATATCAAATGCATAAATATTTTTTCAATTCCGACTGGTACCTATAATACTACATTTGAAATAAGATTGACATTTAAATAAACGTTTTATACAGTCCGTTCAACGGCTTCTGACTTCTATACCGTAGGCGTAAGGATGGCATTAAAAGCAAAAAAATGGTTACAAAACCAACTGTTTACTGCAGCTGCCATTTGTCATTCCACCATCGCAATAGAAGTGAAAATCGGTTGAACGGACTGTTACAGGTTTAATTAAATGTCTAATCTTATTTCAAATGGAGTATAGTTCCAGAGCTAGCGCGTTCTAACAAACAACATCTTTAGCTTTATTATTAGTAAGTATAGATAGATATTTTCTCATTCAAGCCGGCGTCAAAAAAAACAGTACGAGAGAAAGAACCCGTTCGCCGCTGCTATCAACATTCAAGGTGCAGGCGATGACGATGAATTAATTTTTGAGAGCTATCGCCAACCGTATTGGGCAGAGGGGGACTATGTCTTTTTAAGGTAAGCCACTGCATAAGTCATCGCACCTTCAGTACGTCAAGTCCACCGTAGCTGTCACCGGAACGTCACTAGGAACGAGCTCACGGTGCCATATTAGACATACATTTGCTATGACCGCGTGTCTACCGCGCGTCCGTCACCCGAGCGCCGTTCAAAAGTTTCGAGTAGTTCGGTGCCTGAGTAGATTTAGGGGCCCTCCAGGTCTGGGAGGCAGACGGCCCCAGCTCGGCAGCCGCATCTGGTTACCGCAACGACATACCGTATTATACTACTGGAGGACTACTCCCTAAGCACGAAATCCGAAGCTGCGCTGCGGCCGAAGTTACGGGCGATTCCTACATTTAGCACACTAGCGCGCAGTGATGGCGACGCGACGGCGCGACGCGACTCGAACAATACAATTTCTAAGAAAACTTCACGTTATAACATTGGTGCCGATTCTCTTGTACACCGAACTAAACTATAACTAAAACTCCTTACTTAAAATTCTCTAAACTAAAAAAAATATTTTGACACAACTAAAATAGAATTTGACAATCGCGAATCCACGTGGTACCCGTGGTTTGCCCTAACCCGTGATTATTTTTGCGATAGGACGCACCATTTTCGAGATATAAGCAAAAGAAAAAATAATTACAGTACTGTTTTTGCACATGAAGTCGAGATGTTGGTGTGAATTGTAGTTCATGACAACTTATTTTATTTCACACCTTTTTAATCGCGATTAAAAATTGTCAGGTTTAGTCTGGTTTGATATTTTACTATCAAAATTTTAGGTGAAAAATGTTAAATTCAGAATAGCAAACTTGCCATTTTCACTAAACTAAAAACTCAGTACTATCTTAGTGCTGTCAAACTAAAATATTGTTGAGTTGTGTAACTTTAGTCTATTTCAGAATGGGAAATCGTCGTTTGACAGGAATAAACAAAATTTTAGTGATTTTTAGTCTAGTTTAGCGGCATTTGTGACAAGAGAATCGGCACCAACCGGTGTCGCGTCGCGCTAGTCTGCACGAAGCTTCAATCGGTAATCTGTGGTAGTGTTCTAAATTTCAAACTATGTTCGGATTCGGACGAACCCGTACGGACGGGTTGACAGACTCAGAGAGTAGGCCCCCAAAACGCTTCGATAGATGGCGACAGTGCCGCATGCCGCCTGCTGCTCCCTCTCCTACTATTTTGCTGTGCCCAAAGGCAACAAAGCAACTGGCAACAAAGTGTTGAGCAATTGGGGTGATTTTCAAATCAAGGTGCGAGTTTGATGATTCATATTTATTTTTGGAGCGAAGTTCCTTATCGCGCGTTACGAAAGGGGGCTGGATGGAAAAAATTAAGACCGAAAGTTGTAACGACACTTTTTGCTATAGTTGTAAGCCGTGCGGCGTACGCGTGTTTCTCTGTGTGTCTGTCTCTCTCTCTCTCTCTGAACTTCGTTCCATCCGGGTGTCCCTTGACACCTCTCAAGTTTTCTTTGACATTTCCGCCAACTTATCATTTGGTGTCGGTGCGTTTGCGCATTTTCGGTAGTGAGTGATAAATTATTGAAATTCTATGGTAACTAAGAAAGGTAAGAAATGCATGTGCAGCTTCAATTGTCACATGATATTTACTCTCATAATTAATTGTTTTATTGTTAATATGGAACAATTTTTGTTTTCTCGGTATGTTTACAATTTGTTATTTCATGAAGGTATTTAGTCTGTGGGGTGAGTTTGATTGCGGGCACGGGGGTACATTGATAGCTATCAAAGTGACCCCCTTGAGGATCATAATACAATTTTATTGGATTTTGTATTGATTATCAATTTCACCCGTTTTTTTTAGGTAGTAGATAAAGATGGTTTGGTGCTACAAAAAGGTGTCGGGTACCCGAAATTATAAAAACTACTCGGCCGAGACGCTCGGGAGAGTATCTTTATAACACTGGAGAAGCCATATGCACAATATTCCGAACAAAAAAGTCTGTCACTTTTAGCGGGGGACGCGGTAGCTACTACAAATGAAAACAAAAGCCGCTCGCCCGGAAAAAGAAGTCCGTACTATTAATTTTTATTTTATCGATATCGATATTCATTCGGAATTTTGCATGAATCCATGAAATAAAACAGCAGTTGCATAAAATTGTTACATTATAATAAGAAGAGAAAATAACTACAATTAAATAAAAGTAACTAAATTGGTAATAAATAAGTAATCTCAATAATAAATAGGGTCAAGTTCAAAAAAATAAAAATAAAAACAATTATTAAAAAAATTATAAAACATTGAACAATAAAAAAAAGGAACAAAAATAATTACTAAGAAATTATTGACATGAAATTATTTTCGCGGAACTCCGCGCGCCTTTAAAATGATT
Source organism: Agrochola macilenta (assembly GCA_916701695.1). NCBI lineage: Eukaryota > Metazoa > Arthropoda > Insecta > Lepidoptera > Noctuidae > Agrochola > Agrochola macilenta. Next base: position 12,153,078 of record OU753579.1, on the reverse strand, counting down.
TACGAAGTGCGTTCGAATCGGATTGAAAGTAGTTTTTATGAACGTACCTACTAGAACATTTGTTCTTGTACTTTTACAAAGGGGAAGTGTTCCTAAGGTTCTCCAGTGTTATACAGGGTGGTTTTTTGAGATGGGGCAGTAAGGACAGCTACCTTAACCGTTGTCTCTAGAAGAAAACAGTCTTAGGAAACTGTCCTTAACTTTTTGAGACATTTTGATCTGCATTCACAGATTTTGAAAAAATTGTACAGTCAGCAAGAAAATGGGTAGTTTTCACAAAAACTTTTTTTGATGCCAATCGATCCTGTTTCTTATAAGGATCAAAAAACTCTACTAGACCAACTGAGGTTTGAGTACTAGAAAGTCAGAAATCGCAAAAAACTTTTCCCATACATTTCGTAAGAAAGAAATTCCAACATACTTAATTATGATAGATAGATTAGCCAAACAGAAACCAAAAATTTTAACTTCGGACGAACACGCGTTATTATTTGATGTAGGTACACTACGAATAATAAAAACGATAGTTTGTTGCTTGTGATGTCCGACATTCTGAGAAATGAAATGAAATGAAATGAAATTGTTTATTCTGTAAATAGGATATCGGAATCACTTTTACACGTCATATAAAAAATATTAAAAATAAGCTAGGTGAGGTCAGTGTTTCCTATCTGACTACTCTGAGAAAAAGGCCGAAACAAACTCAGAGGTCGCAGTCTCTTTTAAAGTCCAGACATAATCTTGGTCAAGCCATGTGAGGACCATGTAGATTAGTGTCTGAATGGTGTGAAAAAAACCACCTAAGTGCGTGTCGGACCACGCACAATGAAGGGTTTCGTAGTTGGGATGAATCTATCTCAGAAACAAACTTGTAACATTGTAGTTGAAAAAGATGTTCTCCCATACATCGATATACATACGTTACGGTCAATTCTCTGCAAGTGTAAGTTTGTAAATGTTTTTTTTTTTTGTGTGGTAAAACTACAAATTACCGACTTTCGGCCTTTTCCCTTTACTTGTGTTATGAAACCTTGCTTCTTGCCTAATTTCATTATTCTAGGTTAGCAGGAAGTACCCTGTAGGTTTTGATTTATTTGCGAGTATCAAAATAAGTATGTCGTATAAATGGCCGTATTTTTTATTGCGTTGACTTAGAAGCTTGATTTTTTTAAACTTCAAGGGACCACAGACCTACGTATTTGATGTTATTTCAACTTGATACCTCCACGCGTTCCTGAGGGTCGTGAGAGACTGACGCACGGACAACGATGTGATCCTTAAAGGGTTCCGTATTTTCCTTTTGAGGTACGGATGACTAAAAATGACCTCAAATTATTGATAACTTTCAGACTTGTTTGGAAAACGTTAAAAAAGACTGTCCTCTACAAAATACAGAAATTGCAAAAAAACAAACAAACCTCAGAGTAATAACTAAAGCAAAACAAACCATGTAATTTTTTTTTCAAAAGAAACAAAGGTTCTAAATTTTGTTCTCTATTCGTTCGAAATTTGAAGTTCAATTTGTTTTAGTTTAGTTTCGGCCAGTCTATCATCGTAAAATAGTAAGTTGGAGTCACATTTCCTATGAAATGTATGGGTAAAGCTTTTTTGCGATTTCTGACTTTTCTAGTACTCAAAGCTCAGTTGGTCCAGAAGAGTTTTTGATCCTTATAAGAAACAGGATCGATTGGCATCAAAAAAAGTTTTTGTGAAAACTACCCATTTTCTTGCTGACTGTAATTTTTTTTCAAAATCTGTGAAAGTAGATCAAAATGTCTCAAAAAGTTAAGGACAGTTTCCTAAGACTGTTTTCTTCTAGCGATAACGGTTAAGGTAGCTGTCCTTACTGCCCCATCTCAAAAATCCACCCTGTATACTCTAAGTCGAGCAAGAATGTTGATAGGCCCGGTTGATTATAATTTGAATCTTTACCTAATAGGGATGTATACTGGGGAAAAAAATACAATTAAGTCAGTCAGTAAGATATAAAAAAAAAATTGACACGTATTAATAAAACATTTTCTCAACATCTCTATTGATCTCAATGAAACTGTGATTATGTTATGTTATTTAGAAGTTATTTTAGTTTTTATTAGTTTAAATTTTCATGATTACATAAATTCATGTCAGTAAATAAATAAGTATGTCGAAACGTACTATAAAATGTTATTTTCTTGCCATTTTCTTATATAAAAATCATATCCAATGCATTATCAAACTAATCCCTTTAATCAAACTTACCCCGCAATCTAAAAAATATCCATAACTTGGAAGTTGTATCACGGAATGATTTTTTATTTCATAATAAAATTGAAATCGTTAATGGTGTAACTTTCCCGTTTCACATAAAAAAATTGGGGTATCAAAGTGACAGTAGTAGCGAGCGAAGCGAGCGAGTGTATAAGTCGACACGAGTCGGACATCTTACGCACATGTATCATACAACGTTTTACTATGCATTGTGCGAGGAAATAAAAAAACGGTAGTCGCCTATGATGACATCTGACATAATTATGAATATTATTTTTATCATTTATGTACTGACGTATATACATATAAAATAAAAACAACATTCATGACTTTAACTTTCACTTTTGACTTTGACTGACTTTGCCTTTGACTTTTGACTGTTGACTGATTCCACCATTGCCATTGCCATCGTCATCGGTATCTTCATCGCCATCGTCATCTCCATCGCCATCGCCATCGCCTTAGCCATCGTCATCGTTATCATCATTATCTGATTTGTAAAACTTTTCTCAAATAATAAAACTTTTTGCAACGTTTTTTTTTTTTTTTGGGGATGGGAAATCATTGAATGATTTCTCCCGCTCTGGATGGAGCGAGAGGGTGTGTCAGACTTTTACTGACTAAAACCCACCCGTGTTCCTTCCGTTGCCTGTGTGCCGGGGCCCCGATATCCCTTTCGGACAAACCCGCAACCCCAGCAGGCGTTGGTCAGTTAGTGCGGCAGTAGCAGTAGTGAGTCCTTTGAGGCGCGCGTGGAACACAACGCGCCGCCGCCGCGCCGCCGTCGACCCGGGCCTGGTCCTTATCGGACGGCGAGCTGCCCATTGCTCACCGTCCGCCAGGGTTGGATTTAGGTATGTTGAAAAAGATAGCACAAAAAATGAAAAGGTAAGTATTTATAAAAAAATATAGTACACTTTCATTATTTTTAATTTAACATATAATAGTCAATAAAATCAACACCCATTAAGGCAAAATTTACTCCTCTTCTAAGTTTATCAGTTCTTGCATATTACTATTAGTTCTATCTTCATCCATGGCATTTAATCTCATCAACATAATTATCATCAGTAGAATAAAATCAGTACAATTCCTACTTTTGCTACCGCTTTTGATAGCGTCACAAGACAATAAAATGGCGTCTATGGATTGTGCTGCCAGTTTATTTCGGGTCTTACTCTTGGTAAGGTTCAATTTGCTGAATTCGTTCGCAGTCGGCGAAATACGGTCGAAATATTCATAATATGACGTAAAACTAAGCATTCGGGAGCAAACTTTAAATTATAGTATTTAAGCGTACTATCCTGAGATGTGGATAGTATAATATAGTACAAAGGGCGAAATTATAGTATAAATACTATAATTATAGTACAAAATCCAACCCTGCCGTCCGCAAGCCCGCGCCTACGGTGGCCGGAAGTCGGCTTGCGACTCCCGACGCCCGGGGCGTCTCCTGCGGCGACTAGGGGCGCGAGGGCGCGCATCTTGCCTCTTCCTCGCGCGCTCCGCCCCCTCCTTCGCGAGCATTACTGCTTCGCAGAAGGAAGTAACGGCCTCCCATGCACTCTCGCTCTGGACCATGGCCTGAACCAGGGCCGGCCGCGAGAGATCGCCGCCGCCGATCGCCTCAACGACGACGGCCACAATTTTTTTTAAAACTGAAAAGTAAAACGCACTAGTGAAAAAAAGTGACACTTTCCGCACCAATTTACTGCTTGGAAAAGGCTCTTTTCGAGAAAATGCATTATAAAGGAATTTTTCAAATCCGACAGGTAGTTTCAGAGATTAGCGCGTTCAAACAAACAAACTCTAAAGCTTTATTATTATTAGTATAGATAAATATCATTTGATTCCAGGACTGGATCCCCCACACCATCACATTACCCAGGTGACACAAGTAAGTGAAGGTGTAAGAAAAAGAGCGGTCAGAGAAATCTCCAGCATGTTTTTTTTTTTTTTTTGAGGGTTTGAAATTGTCAAATAACTTCTCCCGCTCTGGGCGGAGCGGGAGAGTGTGTCAGACTCTTACTGACTAAAACCCACCCGTGTTCCTTCTGTTGCCTGTACGTTGCCAGGGGCCACCCACGGTATCCCTTCCGGACTTTCCCGCGGCCCCAGCAGTTATCGGTCCTAGCGGACTCCTTCCGTTGTGCTGACATCTCTTTGAGGCGCGCGTGGAACACAACGCGCCGACGACCCGGGCCTGGTCCTTATCGGACGGCGAGCTGCCCATTGCTCACCGTTCGCAAGCCCGCGCCTACGGTGGCCGGGAATCGGTCTGCGATTCCCAAATCTCACCCCCTGGCAATGTATAAATACATTGCATAGGGTGCTGCCTAGCTAGCCGAGCAGGGTGAGCGGCTGCCACGCAACTTTTGTCTAATACTTATATTTTTAAATACGTGATATCTTTCGAATGGAATGTCCGAATTGAATAATTAAAAAACAACTTTTTACAAAAATAAAACAACCGACTTCCGAAAACAAACACTACAAAATGAATGTGTCTTTGGTTTTGAATTTTCGTTTTTTCCACCGACTTCCGATATTAAAGTTATTTTTCACTTTGTAGTGTTTATTTTCGGAAGTCGGTTGTTTTTTTTATTTGTTAAAAGTATTTATTTTTCACTTTTTAGTTGTGGTACCTACCCCACAGAAAGTCGAATACCAGTAGGTACCTGCTATGTAAATAACAGTCACAGGAAGTTATCATCATATCATCCACATATCCTAAGTGGGAAAAATACGTATTATTGAAGCTTACTCCAAAACTATCCCAGAAAAGTTAATAAAATGTATATGGGACCAATCCGGGAGCATACCCTTTCAAACAAAAAGATAATTTTCAAAATCGGTCCACAATTGACGGAGAAAACGACGGACATACATAAAAACATAAATACAAATATACAAATAAAGAGCCACAAATAGTTATACAAATAAAGAGCCTTTTCTAGCGGCGGCATTTCAATTACTCGTAATTTTTTTAAATAAAGGAACACTTATTGTGGCATAACTATAATAGTTAGACGTATACTGTCGCGACACTTTTTGTAAATAATGATGTGTGTAAGTTAAAATTTTGTTGCGATTCGTTTTTCCACTTGTCCGTTGCCATTCGTTTTTCCACTTGTCCGTTGAAGTTTCACTTCTACTATGTGTCCCAGCACACTTTTTTTTTTGTCGGTTAAACCCTCAATAAATACCTGAATTAATAAGTTTTGTTTATTTTGTTATACAGGTAAACCAATGGATGTATTTCGAGGTTGCGACCGTTCTTGCAACCATTATTTTAAAACGTAAGTTAATTTAATAGCCGTTACGGGTAGTCGGGTAGTAGAAGTCCGAAAGTCTGACAACCAGTCTCACCAAGAAAAATCAAAAATCAAAATCAAAATATTTTATTTCACATAAACCTACATGGGCACTTATGAAACGTCAGAAGCTAGGTGCACGGTTCCAATTGGTCGTTTCCTATGGAGAAGAGCCGGCAAGAAACTCCACGGTTACTCTTTTAAAAATAATTGTTTTTTACAATATTTTTAAATAACAGTAGGTATGGGAGGACAGTGTAGGTCTTTCAACAAGTACCAGGTACTTAACAAGATAGAAGATGGTCAATAAATCTACAGTCCACTAAACCTACAGTGTTCTCACATTCACAAAATAGAAAAAAATAATCTAAGTATATAAAATATGAATAAATTAATAAAAATAAAAACCTATTTTAAACGAAATGACATGATTGGTATTACAACTGTAACAAATCTGAATAATTATCATGTACACAAAAGCCACTAATAAAGTGTTGAAATTAAATTGTAGGGATATTGTTACACCTAGTAACTTGGAAGAGGTCAGACAGGTAGTCACTCTATGTAAAATACTGGTATTTAGCTGCATCCGGTTAGACTCGAAGCCGCCCTAACCTAACCTAACATAATTCTTAAGGTGCACCGAGATTAGAAAGAGAGAATGGGCGGTTCACGCGCTAATTTAGGTACCTATGTACAGTCACGAGCACCAATATGTATCCACTTAGCAAAATTCAAAAGCGATTTTCGCATGGAATAACGCCGGCAACTTTGAGATAAGACCTATTTCATATTAGTGTGGGTTCCAAAATACTATGTTCGTAACAACATAAAATTACAATCACCACAGTTGGAGAAAATCACTTTTTAAAGTTGCTAAGTGTATACATATTGGTGCTCGTGACTGTACCTATATCCTTCGTATTATTAAAACTAATACCTACACATTTTGAAAATGTTAAATGTATAAGTTATCAAATACATGTAGTTTTGTTATTATTAAAAAACTGATGACCTTCCGTGAAGTATTTAAGCCGTACTAAGCGTTTATGTTATTTCTTTTACTTTTGATTTCTATTCTATCAAGGAAACTATAAGTAATCGTATTTCTAAAGTGTACGATTTATAGAGGATATTAATTGCATAACGAAAGGTTAAGTAATAATTGCATAACGAAAGGTTAAGTAATAACGATGCAGCAAAGGAACAAACGAACGCATTATTTCGCAATTTCTTCGGTGCGCTCTTAAAAGGCTAGACAGATTGATGAGACTACATACATTTACTGCACAGAACAGATAAAAGAGGTTAGAAGGGCCTTGTGGGCGGGGCAGGCGCGCCGCACATATGAGTAAACGCTCATAGTTAACTGAATTTTGGTTCACCGGCCAACAGTCGCGCTCATATTGTGATAACGTGGGAAGCTCCGCGAAAAAGAAAGAATTATGCCGCGCTATCATAACGTGTCGGAAAAGAAGCCAGGTGTGTAGTGTAGCCCGGGAAGGGATTTCTTTTCACCGGTAAGTCCAAAAACCTTAAAATACAAGTAATATTTGTAATTATTACAATAGTATTATGTAGTTTGTAGACAAAAACGATACAATCGCTAACAGATGCAAAATTATACATTGGTTGCAATGCATGGGTACCATCTTATAGTTAGATGAGTGATCGCGCAATGTATTGCGTTCACTACGAACGTCGCGTGCACCAAGCCAAAGTTGAAATTCCGCTAAATTCACGCGTATCGATAGTGTTGTACTAAGTTGTAAACAATGTCGATATTAAGTATGTCATTGTGTGTTTGATACAAAATTAAATGATTATTATCAGTAATATTATAATTAAAATAACTTTGTTTACCAATTATTGTTTATTGTGGGTTATTAATTTGGTTTCTGAGTGGGTTTTTCGTCTAAAATTTGGTTTGAGGTGACCAACCTCATTTATTATGAAAACATTGTAGGTTTCCAGCAGATCCTGATAAAAGAAGTCCACACTAATTGTCCCCCTTCCCGAAAATATAGCCAAAAATTTCAAAACTTAAAAATTACAGTAATTTTATCGATATCAATAATCGACCTTTTGGTTGCCGTAACATGTATGAGAAATAAATTGCTTTTGCGCGTGTGTGAGTGTACGTCAAGCGCAGTGTTTGCGTTAGTGTAACAACCAATAGCAAACTCGCGATCTAAGTGCGTGTGGTTTATTTGTGTGCGTAATGCGCGTACTATTAGTCTCTTGCTTTTAGGTGAGTTAAAGAGTGGGGGATATGCGGCGACACTCGTTCTAATACAAATCAGGAACTATTTCCTTTCTAACCTCTTTTATCTGTTCTGTGATTTACTGGGACTGGGACGAGTTATTTACACCTCAAATCCATACACATGACTAGTTTTTTCCCGCGGCTTACCTCGCGTCGGAAATTATCTCATGGAAACTTACAACTATCATGACAGCATGGAATTAGTATGTACTATCATGGCAGCATGGAATTAGTTTGAACTTTCCTATACTATTAAATATTTCTTCTCTATTTTCACCTGAGCAGAGCTCAATCGCCCAGGTATCGAAACTTATAGAAGGAAGCTGTGGGCAAAATGTCAAATTCAACTTCAAATCTTTATTGCATAACACATGTGTTTACAAGGTCTTAATAATTATAATAAAGTTCACATGGACCCTGTCGGGCACAACAATTTCATAAAAATATGAGTAGTAACATTATCCTTCAAAAAATATAATACAATTTTATTATCTCATTTAAATACGTGATATACGTCTTTGCAAATTCTCACTAGCTCTAGAAATCATGAAAAAGAATTAATAAATTTCAAATAAAATCACACAAATTAAATTATTCAAAGATTAATTCATTAGATTAAAATTATGTCACAGATTAAATTAGGTAATATAAACAGTCAAATCAAAAAGTCAAATAAAAATGTAATAAAAAAATAAACAATTCATTTTTGCAAAGACGTATATCACGTATTTAAATGAGATAATAAAATTGTATTATATTTTTTGAAGGATAATGTTACTACTCATATTTTTATGAAATTGCTGTGCCCGACAGGGTCCATGTGAACTTTATTATAATTATTAAGACCTTGTAAACACATGTGTTATGCAATAAAGATTTGAATTTGAATTTGACATTTTGCCCACAGCTATTTTAATAAAAACTACATTAAATTACCTCTCTATTGAAAGCAGTTTTATTTTTATGATTTATTTGAGAAATAAAATATAAAAATTATAATTCGCAAGATTTACGAATTGCCGCCATTTTGTTTGCAACATTCGGAAGTAACTTCCGAGTGCCATACATTCGTTTTAATGCTTAAAATGTTGATAGCATGGCATGTTTTATTGCTAGCTCTGTCTTTCATGCTCACAATACCACAAGAACGATAGAGATAGGACGCTTAGTTTCATAGATAATCGCAATATAGTTGGACCATAATCAACCTGCCGTAGCACGGCAAGTGTCAGTTGACTATGATTTTGACAGCTGCCGTGGTACGGCAGTTGTCATTTGAAAGGTTATACATAATATCTGGGCGTCCGACCTCTGTTCTGGTGAAAATAGACAAATATTGCTCTTATAATAGGATATGATAGATAGGATGTAGGGGAGCACTAAGAAGGGGATTTTTGAAAATTCCACCTTTGGCGAAAAGGGGGGTTACGTTTGTATGAAAAATCTTATTCCTTGAGTTAATAAACTTGAAAATTGGCCAAAAAGTACTAGGCTTGCATGAATAAGCATTTTCACGGAGCTCCGTGCGCCTTTAAAACGATTTACGAAGTGCGTTAGAATCGATTTGAAATTAGTTTTTATGAACGTACTAGAACATTTGTTCTTATACTTTTACAGAGGGGAAGTGTTCGTAAGGCTTCTCGAGTGTTATATACTCTAAGCTCGTCAGTCACCCTGAATAGAGATCAACCAATCAGCGACAAGACAATAAAAATACACTTAGCGCCATCTCACGGATTCTCACGGCAAAGTTTCGGCAATGAACTCCATTGGCAGCTGAATGAAAGTATCAATCACTAAATGCTCGAGATACACGAGGCAAATTTTTCAAAGCTAGGATAGCAAGCTAGAATCTCGATATACTATCCTGGCTTGCTGTCCTGGCTTGGCAGATGCAGGTGCTGTTTTCTTGATGCCAGATAATTTTAAGCCAGTACAGTACAACACGTAGTTTCGGTTATAAAAACAACACTGCCTACTAGCCAATCGAATACTAGCTTTACCGGCCACATGAAGCTATTACACTAGGCAGGATAGTAAAATCAGTAGTGGGGGTGTGTTACTAGCTCAAAAAATCGAACCCCATCCTCTTATACTATCCTAGTTTGAGACGTTACTAGCCTAGTATGTAATTAGTTTACTAGCTTGTTTGCTTAATATCCTAGTTTGAGCTACTAGCCATAGCGTATACAAAGTCCTAATTTTTAGGCTTGTAAGCTAGTGAGAAATATTAAATAGGATAGGGTTTTTTCTTCTCATTTTTGATTTTTGAACTAGTAGCGCCCCCCACCACCGGTGTTACTATCCTGGCTTGTGTGCACTAGCCTCGTGTGGCCGGCGAAGCTAATATCCAATCAGATCATCTTTAATATCAAATTTACTAGCATCGTGTGAACAGATCAGGATATTACTTGCTATCCTAGCTTAAAAAACTAGCCTCGTCTACTTAACTAACTAACTAGCTATATCTCGACCATTAGCGCCATCTACGCAGAACTAATTTGACAATTTTCTTGCCCTTTGACATATTTTAATCTTTCAGTTACGGAAAGGTGTGTGGGCATCGCTACGACCAGCAAAATACAAAGAATCATTATCGGAATTTTAATAATATTTGTGATATAGACCACGAAAATTGCATTCACAAAAGAATGAGTAAGTACGATTTTTTCGGTCCTGTTGTTAACTACCCAAAGGGTGGACAACGTGACCATTATTAAAGCTTTCCTGTTCTAAGAAAACGGTGAACGGTCATACAATAACGGCTGTTCAAGTCCAAATCGTTTTTTGACAACTTAGAGCCGGTTCACACAGCACACCGCATCGCAGCACCGCACCGCAAAGATTAAGCGCTCTTACGCACTAGCGGTTAACCGCGCGGCTAGCCGCTTTTCCAGTTTAATATGCAACCGCTTATGAATGTACGCACTAAACCGCCCCAAAATTTCAACCGCGGAGGTTGAATGGAGGGCCGCGGCCCGCTTCGCGGCTAGACGCCATCTTGTGTATACGCACTGGCGGTCAGTTTGCGGCGAGCCGCCAGTGAAGTATGATGCACGTGTTTTGAGTTGCGCAGCCACGACCTTCGACACAGAGAAATTATTCATTGTTGAAATTCAACAACGAGAAGCTATTTGTAATTGTGAAGGAGCAGTAGATAAGAATAGAGATTTAAAACGGAAACAATGGGAAGAATTAGTAGATATTTTTGGAAAATAGGAGATGACAACAGAGGAAAAAAAAAGTCTCGGTAAGTATTTATTATTATTATTACAATTATATTCAAACGAAACTACACATACCTACTTTGGGTGGCGGTTGCATATTAAACTGGAAAAGCGGCTAGCCGCGCGGTTAGCCGCCCCCGCGGTTAACCGCTAGTGCGTAAGATTGAGCGCTGAGTCTGAGCGGTGCTATTCCGGCGGCGGCGGCGGCGGCCCGGCGTTGGGCGTGGCTGCAACGCGTACACCGCCTCGTCTCGCGGGTTGCATGTCCGATGTACGTGCGGTGCTACGCCGGAACGCACCGTGTGGCATACCAAGGATATTTGTATGTAGGACGCTGCAGCGACACCGCTCCGGCGCGCGCCGCGCCTCCGCCGCCCGCCGCCGTCGCAACGTATCGTGACACCGGCCCTAAATGTCAAGTACTGGTGATAATTACAGATTTTCATGACAGCCGTTATAATATGGCGCAACTACAACTTCGTCTGACTGTCCGTCTGTTCTTTTGTCTATAACTAATTTATGACTCTTAATTCACGATCGACCGGTTTGCATATATTTCTATGATTTGCATAGTGGAAGTGTTTAAGTTGACCGCCTCTGTGGTCTAGTAAAGACCACCTGTCTCAGACCCAGAGGCCAGAGGTCCCGGGTTCGATTCCCATTAGGGGTACAATTTTCTGCTCGATTTGGTTGCTGGTAAAGCTTGTTCTAAGTCCGCCTGAACTACCACCATCTTATCTAAGTATGTCGCCATAACGAGAATGTTAGCAGCATTGTTGTGTTTCGGCAGTTAGAGGTAAGATAGCCAGTTCGTCTGTGGTTCGCTTCCACCTACGGCCTGATCATTACCTACCATCAGATGATACGCAGGCGTTCCGCGTCGCCGGTAAAAAAAAATGCAGGAACTGTAAAATACAGCATGTATCAGGGAGGTGGTACACAGTGGGACACAGAACTAATTTCTTCACTCTCCCGCCTTGGTGAGATGTCGTGAGATTTGGCTCGACCCCCACCCCCCACCCTAATCTCACGTGACATTTTGCAAAATGTGTATTTTTTGTGTAAATATGTTAGTCTGTGCTTGATTGCATTGGATATAATTTAAAAATAATAATTTGATAAATTATTTTTATATAAGACTAGTTATTTAATACATAATATACAGCGAATTAGGAACTTCGTTTCAACCGTGTCCCATAACACCTCTCGTTCTTTTAGTGTAGAATTTAACCCTAGTTAAGAAACATGTTTTTTTTTTTAATTAACCCGGGGTTCTCGCAAATTTACGGAAAAAAATTTACATGATATTTGCCGAGACCCCCCACGTGTGATTGGGTGAGATTCCTGTCGACTCCCTCCCCCCCTAAACGCGTCACGTCGTTAATGAACGACCCCTTTCTGATACATGCTGTAATATCGTTGGAAGGCTTCCCACAAGGAGGACCGATGACCTGGTGAAGGCCGGAGGAATCCGCTGGATGCGAGGAGCACAGAACCGGTCGAAGTGGCGATCCTTGGGAGTGGCCTATCTACATCCAGCTGTGGACGTCTTTCGGCTGCAATGATGCTGATGATGACCTACAAAGTTGGTTCGTAAAGGACACATCCGCCGCTAAAAACGGCATACGAATCTTTACAATTTACACAAGACTTATATATCAAACATAAACTATTTATACTTTAGTAGACAATACAAAACAAGTTAACAAACTATTTTATTTTTATTTTTCAGGGCAAAGTAAGTAATCCTTCATTATTATCACAGGCAATAACTATAATTTTAAGTTATTACCTTTTTTAATAGTCTCTATGGATAAGTGGGTTCGTCCACTGCAGACGTTACCGGGACGTCACCGAGAACGAGACGACGGCGCCGAAGTAGCGATACATACATTTACTACGGCTCGGCTGCGTGTCCACCGCACGTCCGTCACCCGAGCGGCGTCATCCCGGCCACTGAAGTTTCGAGTAGTTCGGCTCGACTGCTAGAACTCGGCCCGAGATTATGACGAGCCGACGGCGACGCGCCGGCAATAAAAAACACGTTTGATCTTTTTTTTTTTTTTTTTGTTTTGGCTTCGCACGGTTTGTGCATTAGCCAATGTCATGTTTTTTAGTTTGAAGAGACAAAGTTAGGGAAACGAAAATATTATTAGTATTAATTAGATCGGAATTTAGGAAAGGACGGATATAACGTTTGATCTTGTCCACACACTTCTGTCGCACCGGGCGCGGTGGCGGCGGTGCGGCGCCATTCGCCCGCCGTTTCTTTTGTCTATCTATCTTATCGCACTGAGTTCGGTTGCTGTACAAACGGTCGCCGTCACTGGGACGTTACGTTCGGTTATCTCGTTTCTCGGTGACGTCCCGATGATAGCTGCGGTGGACAAATGCTCTAAGGGCCACATGACGTCGGGACGTATGAAACAAATGTTGTGGTTGCACCGAACCCAGGTAACAATATGGCACTAGGGCAGAAAGATTAAAATGATTATTTATGATTTAAATACTACGACTGGGGCTGCCAACCCTGCTATATAATATAGTATCGTAAGAGGCCTAAATACTATATTTCTAAAGATAAAATATAGTAGTCGTTTTTTTTTTTTTTTTCAGTACTTTTTGGCGAGATGATCGCAATAGGTCGACCAGTATTAAGCTCAAAAAAGCCGAATTAATAAATGTGGTATTTTGTAACCTTATGAGCGGTTATTCTGAAAGTGGGATACATTGCAAATAGATGTCAAATACATTTCGCTGTTTTGATTAATATTACTGTATGGAAATATATGAAATGTGGCTAACTAGCAAACTAGAATATTAGTAATCGATTGCAATTTAGAACACTGAATTTGTTATTGTAAAAAAGGCATTTGGAAAATTTCCAAATGCTTTTTTTTACATCTAAATATACCTACGGTGTTACGATATTTCATAATTATTGCATTTCATAATCAATATTTTTGTTCACTAGTTAGCCACAAGTCCTAAAGTATTATTGCCAAATTAATCAAAACAGGTAAATATTTGACAGCTATTTGCGACGTTGCCAACTTTTAGGATAAGCCCTCTTAATTTAGACTGAAAAATTTCTAGTGTAAAAATATTAAGTAGGTAAGAAAAAAAACAACAAAAACCTGTTAGGTAGTTAAGATTACGAAAAAATATGCATTTAAAGAATTTAAATGTTTTTGGAACATACCTACTATATTCTTTCTCTATCTACTATATTTTTACTGGCGATGGCTTCGTAATACTATATTTGATATAAAAAAAGTTGGCAACCCTAATTACGACCTTACTACGACGTAGAATGGTGTGGGTATAACTGGCAGGCCCCAACGAGATTTATCAACAGGTGTAGGTTTACATTATTTTATACCTATAGAAAATAGATAAGATATATTTTGTACCTCGACAGTTTTTGATTAAATGACGTTTCTATGAAGTGTCTTGCTAAATAATCATGGGGCCCGCCCCATATGATTATTTTCATTGTTATGATACTAATCCAAAATTTCGACTTTCTGTGAGCTATAACTTCAGAAGATAAATAGCAGCCAGGGGGTTAATTGTAGACTTTCATTGTAATATAAAAAAATGTTCAAGATATTATTTCCCATAAGAAAACAGCATTTTTTTTTCTAGCCGGCGCTTTAATTTTTGGTTACGAAATTATTGATGTCCTTTGTCGCCAAATATCAGAATTTGTCGGTCACTGGTTCAAAAGATTTAAGGGTTTATAGGTGGCCGATCTGGAGAGAGTCTCCCCAGCAGGGCCACATTTATTCTAGTATCTCAAAAATTAGGACACCTAGCGAAGATGTGTTTTGTCCCATATTTTGTCGCCAATTAGCCGCAATTTGTCGCCAAATATCAGATGTAAACTATAGGAGATATAATGAGTTCAATTAGTAAAGTATAGTCCAAGAGCTAGATCGAAGAGTTCATGAAAAATTGCCAAGAAAAAATAAACCCTTATATCTTTTGAACGAGTGACCAACAAATTCTGATATTTGGCGACAAATTTCGACTAATTGGCGACAAAATATGGGAGACAACAGATCTTCGCTAGGTGCCCTAGTTTTTTAAGATATAAATGTGGCCCTGCTCAGCCCTGCTGGGGAGACTCTCTCCAGATCGGCCACTTAGAAACCCTTTTATCTTTTGAACCAGTGACCGACAAATTCTGATATTTGGCGACAAATTTCGACTAATTAGCGACAATTTTTTTGTGTAATCTAAATTAAAATCCCTGATGGTGGCCCTGCCAGAGTCAATGACACGCCCGCTGCCGCTGGCTGGACGTTTGTCTAAGTAACGAATAGGTATCATCTGAAGTAATCTCACAGAAAGTCGAAATTTTGGTTTTGTAAGGTACATAATACTTAGTATCAAGCTCCTAATGCTATTGTATGATATAAAAGAGTCGTATTTAAAAAAGGGGCCCGCTGGCTGGATGTTTGTCTAAGTAACGAATATCTTCTAAAGTAGGTATAGCTCACAGAAAGTCGAAATTTTGGATTTGTAAGGTAGTAGGTATCAAGCTCCTAATGCTATCTATATCTATAAAAATCAATGCCACTTTTCGTTGTAATTTTATAACTCAAGAACAGGCTCACGTATCCAAACCAAATGTTTAGGCTTTGTTCGGACTACATATTTAGTAGATGGTTTATGTGAAGTTTGCACAAAATCGGTAGAGCGGTTCTTCATTTATCACATTTTTTGTAACAAATGAATTCAATAAATGGCGGATCATTTTGTAAATGGGGATTTTGCTGTCAAATTGAACCTTTTTTCAGAATTGAATTTTTTTTTCAGTGTTGACAGTAAAAGCATGTTGTTATGTCATTTCATTTTGGACGTGCTTCGATTAAAGCAAATTGTTAGCGATAATTATTGCTTTGTGTTTATATTTTTTGTTCAAATGTACTATGCCTCTAATGTGTGCTTGTACTTTTCTCAGTTTTTTAGCGAGCCGTCGGTGTTTCAGATCGTTTACAGGCTTTATTTGAATTAAATTGTCAAACGCATTTACACAAACGATAAGTTTTGAACTGTTGAAGTGAATAACATGTAGGTATGCATGTGTGTTTCTTTATTTGAAAAAACATATTGTGTACCATTTGTTTTTAATTAGATTTATTCTTTTTTAATTGATTAATCGAACAATGCAAGATTTACGTGGTAATCAACAGCTTTTTGGTGGTGCTTTGATATTACTGTCAGGGGATTTTCGACAAACATTGCCTTTCATTCCTCGATCAACTCCTGCTGATGAAATAAATGCCTGTTTGAAGTCATCAGTTCTTTGGAGATATGTGCAAAAATTGACACTGAACATTAATATGCGTATTCACCTACAAAATGATCCAGCTGCCCATGAGTTTTCAAAACAATTGTTAGAAATTGGTGATGGCAAAATACAAATCGACAGTACCAACGGATTGATCGCTGTACCGAACAATTTTTGAACAATTGCGCATTCGATAGATGAATCGATTGAATGTGTTTTTCCGAATATTCTTCAGAATTACAGAAATCATGATTGGTTGAGAGAACGCGCCATTTTAGCACCGAAGAACATTCATATTAATGCCATTAATTTTCAAATTCAAGCGAAACTGCCTGCATAGCTAACATGACAAGCGCGAGAACGTTATTTTTCTCGTTTTGTCGAAATTTGTCGACGATTCTGACGTCAATATAATCCCTAACATGACCGTAAACGACGAGTAAACTGGAAAAAGGCACTTTGACACTTCTATATCTCGCGACGAGAAACCGATGTTGCAAATTATTAAAAACAAATATTTTTTATGATAACATCGGCTTGAGATTCCGTTTCATTCATTCAATGGTGTCGATTCTCTTGTCACAAATGCTTCTAAACTAGACTAAAAATCACCAAAATTTTGTTTATTCCTGTCAAACAACGTTTTGCCACTATTATGGCACTGAACTATTAATTTTGTGAAAACGGAAATTTTGCCAACACTTCGACTGTGCAAAAACAGTACTGTATTTTTTTTTTTCTTTTCTTTTGCTTATATCTCTAAAATGGTGTGTCCTATCGCAAAAATAATGAAAATTTCGACACCCTATATGAAACCCATAAACCCCTAGAGCTCAACATGTAGGTATTTTTTTTTCCATACAAAACGCGAAAAATTCCTTATAAAACATGTGTTTTCATTATTAATATATTGTAAAAAATAAATATGACTAAAATAAGTACAATTGTGAAACTGCTATGCTATTTTGGAGTTTTTTTTTTGTATCATTATTTTGTCTACTCTTCTCGTCGTCAAAATCGAGGACGAGTAAATGACAGAAAAATGGCAGATATCTCGTGTTGAATTGTCAAAAATCGAGATAACTAAGGTGTCATGTTAGAGTTTGTCGAAAAAATATCAAGTTTGACAGAACGAGTCGACTATTTTGTATGGCGGCGCTGACAGAAAACGAGAAAAGTGACAGAAATAGACGACAATTACTCACGCGAGAGTGAGTAATTGTCGCGGACGTCAAGTTAGCCCTACAGGTGTAGTCACGACATATAAATCAATTGACAGTGGTATGAATCAAGAGGCAATGAATTATCCAATAGAATTTTTAAATTCATTGGAACCGGCTGGTATGCCACCGCATTGCTTGAATCTGAAAGTTGGTTCTTTGATTATATTGTTGCGAAATATTAATTCACCAAAACTGTGAAAGCTGGCTGGACGTTTGTCTAAGTAACGAATATCTTCTAAAGTATAGCTCACAGAAAGTCGAAATTTTGGATTTGTAAGGTACTTACATAATAGTTTCTAACTCCGAGCACTACTGAGCGCTCTGAAAGTATAATAACAATAAAAATAATCGTAGGGGGCTCGCTAGCAAGTCACTTCATAGAAACGTCATTTAATCAAAAAATGTCGAGGTACAAAATTATATATCTTATTTATTTTCTATAGGTATAAAATAATGTCTTTACGTAAACCCATCACCTGTTGATAAATCTCGTTGGGGCCTGCCAGATAGACCCACACCGTAGAATGTAATAAAGATTTGAATTTGAATTTTAGAATCACTCACTCATATTTAAGGTGAAAGGGGTAGCTCGCAAAATAAAAATTTTCTTATGTTTCTTGCAATTTGCAAGTCAGTATCAGCACCTTAATTGTATAACACACGATCAATCATCATCTGAATCATTTTTGAAGGATATTGCTAATCCATTGCTTCGTATGTTCGAAAAATTTGTCTGGTCAACACCGTAAATAGCGCAATGAATGTTGTTGAACTGTCAAAATGAAACAGATTGTGATAGATCGTGTCTTACTAAATTAGGCTGCAGGTTGTATGTTTTGATCGAAATATGATTCGCGACCGTAACAAATGAGTATTAATATTAATATGGAGAAACACTCATAAAAAAATCTGTCACTAAGTAGTACAAGATACAGCAAAATATTTTTTTTTTTGCTTTTTCAATCGGCTTAACAAATGAGGACATTGAGTGATACTGGCTATTAGAAAATATAAAAAAAAAACGAGCTAACCATAGGAGTCGCGGATGTTATAACATCTGACATCTCACGTTGGTAATAAGCAACAATCGTCAGGAGTTTGTATTGTGGCTTATAAAAGTGCCAATTTCGTGCTCATTACAAAAATAACAAAATAGCCAATATGATAAATATACATACAATACATAATATACATCATCATTACATATAGTTCCTTGAACTTGTTTCATGTTTATTATTGTATATATATATATAGATAAGTGTATGCTTTATGAATGTATGTATTTATTGTGTATGTAAATGGTACACCACTGACTACCTGCAGTATTTGTCTCTCCTTCTCCCTTTAATCCATCCAAAGGTTGTCTGTAAAAGATCGCTTTTAGCGATAAGACCGCCCATTGTGTCACCCTATGTAAAATGACTACATTTTTATCTGTATTTTTTTATGGTGTACATAATAAAGAATATTCTATTCTATTCTATTCTATTCTATAAATATAGCTAAGGGGCGGGGCGTCGTCAAGGTCGTTTCTGGCAGCCAACTCTAGCACTGCGCGCGCTCATTGGTCAAATCAAAAAGCGCGCGTTTCCCCGGCTTCCTGTAGTATTCTTCCTTTCGTGTAGTACTTTTCAAGAAATCACTCCTAACATTTGATTATTAAGATTTAGATTTTGATAACAGGAAAGTACCTGTCATCTAATCTCTTCACCACCCTTGATTGACTGGTAGAGAATGCCTAAGGCATTAAGTCCGCCTTTGTACTTTTTTGAGCGTGAAAAGTTTAGAGAGAGAAAAAATGTTACACATCAAAAAGTGTAACCCTTTTGTTCCGTAGCAAAAGTATAATGACGGTGAAAATGTTACACGTTTTTCCGTGTAGCTCTCATAGCGTTGGGGAAGTTCATTCCAAAAATGATATTATTTATATATTATATATATATATATATTATTATATATATATTATAATAATACTTAATTTAATGTTTTCTTCAGTTTGGCATCCCATGTACAGAGGAAACTGTACTGAGCTGGATAAATTTACAAATATGGTTTTCTGGTCCGTTGAAGAAATAAGAGACCGAAAGAAGAAATGGGATCCCTACGTTTATGTACCTCCAACGCCAACCCAGTCGACGCGAGATCCAGACGGCAGACGGCAGATAACACTTCGACCCTAAAATACCTAATTAAATTATAAATGCGAAAGTGAGTTTGTTTGTTTGTAACGCTTTTACGCTAAAACGGCTGAACGGATTTGGATGAAATTTGGCACATGAGTAGACTATTTACCTGGAAAAGGACATTGGATACGTTTTAACCCGATATTCCCGCGGGATCGAGACATATGGGGTTGAAACCGCGGGGAGCAACTAAAACCCAATAGAACCTATTATCAATACAGCGCTCTACGTGTACAAATAATGCATTCATTGCATTACCTATTGTATTGTACCTACACGCAGAGCGCTGTATACTGCTGTATGCTGCGTGTTGTTGACCCACAGACTGCATGTTACATGTTACTTATAATATTACCCATTATTTTATTTATTTATAATATATATAAAATCGTTAATAACGATAATAATTAACTAATCGCACAGTCGATTACGCATGGCGACGCGTCGGCACACCGTACACACTACTGCATATAGACTGTATATATATACCATCATATAGCGTGGCGACGCGTCGCCACGGCATGCGTCGCCACGCCAGAAATCGGTTTTACGTGCGGCTATAGATGTTTCACATAAAAAAATAAGATGGTCTCCTATCATTTAAAATACGACAGTTTGAATTACTTACAGTGCAACAGTCAATTATAATTCTCAACATACAGCAATAACAATGGAGGTAAGCGATTCATTTACTTTTATTTTTCTAAAGAAATGTGTAAATAACTGTTCACCTGATATATACTATACTGACGAGTCTTAAATAATCATCGTATTGTTACAGAATTCATTCAGCCTCGGTGATGGTTCTTACATAATTTCTATCCACTCTCCCCTCACGATGAAGAAGACAGTGGTGAAATGGTGATAAAAGAACGGCTATTTTATTTTAGTACCTAAACTTTCAACAAAAACGATTTGGCGACTGCTTTGCAAACCTAAGTACGATTCCGAACAGTGGATTTATAGGGCGTCCCACGGATATGCCACATGGAGGGAAAGTACCTTGAATATTGTAGATGGAACATTTTACTGAAAGAAGACATTATTTGAATTTAAAAAACAATTTAAACTGCATTCATAGATATTTAAATCATTACATGGTTGAACCGGGAGTCGAACATTTTACATGAGAAAAAATAAAAATAATCAACCTGTAGCTTTATCATACCGATCGAAAGGCTTCATCATAAGGATTATTTTTTGCTAAATAACATAGTGTCACAAATAAAAGGAAGACCATGAATTTTAACATTTGATGTGAAATTTATTCAGATTATTATTCAGAATCATGTACTGAATCCGTGGTAACAGTTTTCGCGTCGATGTCCCTGCCACCCTGTAAATTTTTTCCAAATCATTAACGCTACTCGTTTAGACGTGATCTTTAGAATAAAATTATTAAAAGTCGGTTATCGTCGCCCTAAGGCCGTGTTCTATTTGAAAGCAATCGTCGCGAGAATACACAATTGTCGCGCGAATGAGATCGCGTATTCGCTCGATGTCAAAATGTGTATCTACGCAACCGTAGTTGTGCGTAAACATGGAAAACGTTATTATAAAATGAAGTTTATCACTCGTTTCAGAACTATTTATGGTACTAAAGTTAGTCTGCCGAGTCCCCTAGTTTATCTTTGGTACTAATTTATTTAACGTTTGCGTTGATTATTATTGTTTGTCAATTTATATAAAAATCGTTAAAAAATTATATTATTATGATTGACTTGATGGATTTGGAAGATTTGGATATGCTAGAAATTTCTCGGAGATCTTACAAACACCAACATCGTGTGAATCCTTTTGAATTGAGTGACGAAGATTTTAGAATAAGTATACTGTACTGTTCACAAAACATTTTGGAGAAAAAATTGTGGATGTTTTACGAGAGGATTTATCTCACGACCCTCGAGGATGCTTATTGAATCCTGAAGTGCAAGTGGTTTGCGCATTACGCAAATGGGCTCGCCATTAAGTATGTAAATACCTAGCCTTGGTCAATGCTAACCTAATATTAGACAAAATCCAATAATAATATACTAATATTATTGTTTTATTCGTAGATTCAAGACTATACAGCTGACTCATATGGTGTGTCTCAACCAGTTGTCAACAAAACATGTAAAAAGGTAGCAGATGTCCTGAAGATTTATAAAAATGCCTATTACTCTAAATAAACAGGAGAAAAGCATTAGGAAGTTCCCCAGTATTGCTTATTTTCCTACAGTAATTGGACCAATAGAATTAACTCATATAAGAGTAAAGAAAGTAAATGTTGATGGGGGTCAGTTATATATTAATAGAAATGGATTTTCTTCATTAAATGTTATACAAACTATATAAGAAATTTGTTTTTTGTCTGTTCCGTACCTCTGTTTCGTAACAGCGTGCAGCGTCGCGATCCAAGCGGTATCGGGTTGCGGTAGTTTGAACGCCCGTTCAGTACGCGTACCGTACGGTACGGCGTGTCACCGTACCGTACGTACGGACCCGGACCCGTGCCCGATACGCACCCGCCTTGTGTGTGTATTGAGCTTTACAGTTAGGTATACTAAGGGCCTTACTCTCGTTTAGTACAGTAAAACGGTCACTTTAAAAAGCTATCTTCTCATTAACGGTTTGGTTAAAAGGTTTGAAAAAAATATATGTTTGCTATAGATTCATGAACAACATTTATAAGTCGGGATTTTTTCGTAAGGTTAATACGTTTGCCTTAAAAAAATATTTACCAAAACGCAATTTTTGGCTAATATCCCTAACTACTTCTAAACAGCTTTGATATTTGGAAATATTTTTACACTGAAAAATTGAAGGTTAGAGTTACTACAGATTTGTAATTTTTTTATGTAAATCAATCAATATTTACAAAGAAAATATCCCCATCTAGAGATAGAGGTTCAGAGGGGCTCTGTGCGGGCGCGGGCGGCAGTCGTGCTTTAGCACTGAGACGGGACGGCTGTGTCGCTCGTTGCTCCGCTCCGGCTATCGACCGACTATGCGCATACATGTGTGTTAGTGCTAATGTTTACGAACTTATTGTATTAGTGTGCGTTTATAGACTAGCTCGCTGCAGAGAGTCCAAACCGATTGTGCGCGTAGGCGGTTTATTGTTGACTATTTTTTTATGTGCAATTATTAATACTTCTTTTAATTTTCATTGACAATTTACAATAAAAACAAACAAATGTATATATAAAATATAACAACTTTACTAAAATTGAGCAATTTTAGAAAAATGCAATTTATAACACTGCCTGACCCGGGAATCGAACCCAGTACCTCATGCTCAGCAGTAACGCTTGCGACCACTAAGTCAAAGATGACCGAAAAAATGGAAAAACATTTAGTTTTCATTCATAATTTTTGGTATTACGGAACATATCCAATTTATCATACATTTTCGATAGCTAGTAGTGCTATCGCGTCAAGCAATAATTGTCAATGTGTGCGTGGTCGCACTGCTCACTGTAGGTGTATATCGCTAGCTCAACGTGCTTGGTAGGAATTCGTTCGGGGTATATTTTGTCAGTATAGACGATTAGGTACTTTACTGTGCTGTACGTGCGAACTTATTTGTTTGCTAAATTGTATTTTAATATTTCTGACACTATTTTATTTTTATTAGAAAATTTTCTAATTTTTCATCATGGGTATCGTTTTCTTGGTTTTCGAAGGTGCGGAAATCCAAGATGGCGGCTGCGAACATTTTCAAATATTTTCGTCATGGGTATCGTTTTCATAGTTTTTTCGGATGATAAACCCGATAGTGAGGTCAAAATGTAAATCCAAGATGGCGGCTGCGAACATTTTCAAATATTTTCGTCATGGGTATCGTTTTCATAGTTTTTTCGGATGATAAACCCGATAGTGAGGTCAAAATGTAAATCCAAGATGGCGGCTGCGAACATTTTCAAATATTTTCGTCATGGGTATCGTTTTCATAGTTTTTTCGGATGATAAACCCGATAGTGAGGTCAAAATGTAAATCCAAGATGGCGGCTGCGAACATTTTCAAATATTTTCGTCATGGGTATCGTTTTCATAGTTTTTTCGGATGATAAAGCCGATAGTGAGGTCAAAATGTAAATCCAAGATGGCGGCTGCGAACATTTTCAAATATTTTCGTCATGGGTATCGTTTTCATAGTTTTTTCGGATGATAAACCCGATAGTGAGGTCAAAATGTAAATCCAAGATGGCGGCTGCGAACATTTTCAAATATTTTCGTCATGGGTATCGTTTTCATAGTTTTTTCGGATGATAAACCCGATAGTGAGGTCAAAATGTAAATCCAAGATGGCGGCTGCGAACATTTTCAAATATTTTCGTCATGGGTATCGTTTTCATATTTTTTTTCGGATGCTAAACCCGATAGTGAGGTCGAAATGTAAATCCAAGATGGCGGCTGAGGAAATTTCAAATATTTTCGTCTTGGGTATCGTTTTCGTAGTTTTTTCGGATGCTCAACCTGATAGTGAGGTCAAAATGTAAATCCAAGATGGCGGCTGCGAACATTTTCAAATATTTTCGTCTTGGGTATCGTTTTCGTAGTTTTTTCGGATGCTAAACCCGATAGTGAGGTCAAAATGTAAATCCAAGATGGCGGCTGCGAACATTTACAAATATTTTCGTAATGGGTGTCGTTTTCATAGTTTTCTCGAATGCTAAAGCCGATAGTGAGGTCAAAATGTAAATCCAAGATGGCGGCTGAGGAAATTTCAAATATTTTCGTCATGGGTGTCGTTTTCATAGTTTTCTCGGATGATAAAGCCGATAGTGAGGTCAAAATGTAAATCCAAGATGGCGGCTGCGAACATTTTCAAATATTTTCGTCATGGGTATCGTTTTCGTAGTTTTTTCGGATGCTAAACCCGATAGTGAGGTCAAAATGTAAATCCAAGATATCAGCTGCGAAATTTTTTAAACTTTTCGTCGTGTGTATCGTTTTAATGGACTCCGAACGTTGGGGATGTATCTCACAACAAGTTACCCAATTATATAAGTTAGGTACCTATTTACCTTCTTAGCTACTAATTGTTTACATACTTTTAACTCAAACCACGAAAAAAAAAAAAAAAATTACTTGGTCTGGTTTTTATATTAGGGGTACGTATATTTTGTATATGAGTTTACATCCGTATCCAGACAAACGAGTATCCGTTTCACCACTAATATTAATCGATAGGCGCCTAACTTTATGCGTCTAAAGAGCCAAAGCGATGATAATACAGTACATGTAAAGAAGAGCAGTAAAACCTCAAATTATACCTACGATATAAGCAAAGGTATCTTGAGATTTTATTTGGCTGTAGCACATACCTACATAAACATTCTGCATCGAGCTGAGTACCAATACATTTCGTATTGTGTCGCATTTACTTTGCTGGATGGGATTTTAATATTATTTACGAGTTTAAAATAAAAATTACGGTTGATTATAATCGTTTGTATCTACTGCAGATTACCTATGGTAACAGGCCAATTTTTTTAAATCCGCGTGTTTAGTGTGGATCTTTGACACTATGTATTCTTATTACCATAAATAATAGTATTTTTTTGTAATTTGAACGAGATCGAGTATTATGGTGGTAGTATGGTACTACACGACTTTATGACGTTACGACTCATATTTTTTTTAATGATGAATACCTTTATCAATATCTCTGAAGTAAGACCTGTTTATATCAGCCAATGATATTAATCCACGGAGCCGACGTGATCCACAGAGACTCGTTCTGTATGATCTTCCCAGGCTTGCTAAATATAATAAAAGCTGCTTATATAAATGTGTTAGTATATATAATAACATACCGAGTAGCATAAAAAACTTAAACTCCAGATTATTTAAGAAAAAATTGTTTGACTGGTTAAACTCGGAAAATTTCTATAGTCTTAAAGAATTTATGGATAAAAAATTCTCATGTTAGTATTAAGTGAACATATGCATGCTAAGTACAATTCTGGCAAAACATGTAAGATCTTTATTGTAAATTATTGTAACACCATGTATACCATGTTTTATGCAAATAAATACTTACTTACTTACTTAAGAACATAATCAATAAATGGATAATCAAAATCCTTGTTTTTTATTATTCTTAGCTCGGAAAGATGTTATTTATCTGAATTTACGGGCTTATTCCACTTTTCCCCCTGAGAGAATCCCCCTCAAGGGGGAAAACTGAACCCTAATGTAAATAGTACTCTTAAAGTAAATAAAAAAAGGAGTGATTAGGTACAATTAATTTAACAAAAAACGACGATATAATACATACTCATTAATCAGTCTTTTTTTCACAGAATTATGTTTTGATTTCTACGCTCTTAAAGTAATTTAAAAAAATTGTGACAATGTAATTAATAAAAACACGATTATATAATCATGAATCAGTCTTTTTTTTCACAGAATTATGTTTTGATTACTACGCTCTTAAAGTAATTTAAAAAAATGGTGACAATGTAACTAACAAAAACACGACTATAAGCTATATAATCAGTCTTTTTTTCACAGAATTATGTTTTGATTTCTACGCTCTTAAAGTAATAAAATAAAAAAAAAACAAATAAAAAAAATATACAAACGCACTTTCGCCTTTATAATAATTTATTATAGTTTGAATCCTTGCTACGTAATAATATAAATGCGAAAGTATGTTTTCCCGACGCCCGGGGCGTGTCTTGCTCTTGCTCGCAGAAGGAAGTGACGGCCTGCCATGCACCCTCGCTCCGGAACATGGCCTGCACCAGGGCCAGACGCGAGAGATCGCCGCCGCCGATCGCCCCCGTGAGGACACGGCGGTGCTCCGCCGTGAACCATGACCTGTCGATCCATTCTGTAAAATTCTCACCGTGAAGAGTGAGGTGAAGTGAGCTGTCAATAGTGTCAATCCCTAGCATTAGGTGTAATGACAGCTCACATCAAGCTCACTTCACCTAGGTTTTCACGGTGAGATGTATACAGAATAGCACTGCTGGGGTAGTCTTATGAAGTATTAAAGCCATCATTATTCCACTGCGAAAACAGGATGGTGCTAGCGGCTTTGTCTAGCTCCATCACTCTCTCACACTGGATAAATAGTGGCATTAATACTTCATAATACGGACCTGGATTAGGATATAGGATACTAAACTTTATCCAGATATTCCTAAGGGATCGAGTGATACTGTGGGTGTAACCGTGGAGCGCAGCTAGTTATGAATAAGTAAACTGCAACAACATGTCTGCATATTTAAACTCGAATAACATAAAACAAATTCAGTAAACATTTTATATTACAGCTTTATTGACTAGGTCGACGAAGGGCTTGGCGGTGCTCCTATTAGCGTTTGAATAGTTAAAAATTATTCCCAAGCTCGCTTCGCTCGCTCCTGCATTCTAGGTTATCTAAGTAAAATATCTGCCAGCGCCCGCCGGTAAATATTTTAGCAATCAGCACCGGCGAACAAATCGGCGCCCAGCGCCGGTAGCAGAAGCAGTCCTAAATTTTAAGAACCTCAGAGGGAATTTCTGGACGTTGGTGTTTTCGGATTCCAGTTTTCCCCCGTAAGGGGGATTATCAGGGGGGAATTCGAGTTTTTTTTTTTTTATAGTCCAGTTTTCCCCCTCAGGGACATTTTCAGGGGAGATCTGTGGAATTAGTATTTTTTTCGATTCCAGTTTTCCCTTAGGGGGGATTATCAGGGGGGAATTCCACACTTTTTTTTTATTGATTCCATTTTTCCCCCTAAGGGGGATTTTCAGGGGGGATTTGTGGAATAAGCCAATTTACGGACATCGCGTAAATATAAATTATAGGAATATTTGTCTTTTACTAATTGGTACTTTTCACAGCCCACATTGGCACGGACGTAATAATATCACGGTGGGATTTTATCGCGCACTGGATTTTCAACTTTCGGTGTTTAGCCGAGCGTTGAGAATGCAACGTGCTAGGCCGCACTCTCGTTCCAGCGCGTTGAAAAACACACTGTTGGATTTTCAACTCTCGGCGCGAAGCAAAGCGTAGAAAATCCAGTACACAAAAAAACTCGCTGCGATATTTTCACGTCCGTGCTAATGAGCGCTAACACTTTTATTATTTGACTTGTATTCATTACATAGTAATAACAGTATTTGAAGTTTAGTAAAAGGCATAGGTACTGAAATACGAGTAATACAGAAAAGCATTATTTTTTTAAAGTTGAGACCACCCTAAACGAAATAAATAAACTTAAATAGGCTTAAAATAAATAAAGACAATAATAATAATAAATATCCCGATAATTTATATTTACGCGACGTGCGTGTGAATACTCTACTCTAGCGCCGTGCGTCGGCCGAATTTCCCTCAAGGCGGAAGGCCATGCTCGACAACAATGTATGGGTACCTGCCCGTATTTGTATGAATTATCTACTAGCTAGATTTTCTCTAAAAGGCCTAAATCTCGAGATTAGTCGAAATATCCTAATAGGTTGAGATCTCGGCATGGTAAAGAAATTTCCAAAAAAACGCATTACTAATCTGTACATTCACTAACGATTCCCCATAGTAGTCAACAAAAATAAAGCAAATAATGAACATACCTAATTTCTAATAATAAATATAAATGCTGTCGACTCGTTATGAATGAATGGCAAGTACCTACACACGCGCCCGCATTGTTTTGTCTAACAGAGATAGAAATATTCCAAACGAATTTTGCACACAACTCGATTTGCAGTGCGAGCCGCGCTCGCCCGGCCCTCTCGCTCGCTTTTTTTTTTCCTCGCACAATGCATAGTAAAACGTTGTATGATACACGTGCGTAAGATGATTTCCGCGCTTGTAGCATAAATAACTATTTTCATACGAGCTAACAATTAGGAAAACAAAAACAAGCCTTACAGTAGTTGCCTATGCTATGTAACATCTGACATCTCACCTTGGTAATAAGCATCATTAAAGGGGTGCCCCGCCTCGTCAAGGTCGTTTCCGACTACTAACTCTAGCACCACGCGCGATCATTGGTCAAATCAAATAGCGCGCGCTTCCCCGGCTTCCTGTTAAACACTTCCGTCCCTTTTCACGAAATCACTCCTACAGATTTGATTATTTAGATTTAGATTTAAATTGCAGGAAACCGAGCGGAAAGATGCTACACATCAAAAACCGGCCAAGTGCGTGTCGGACCACGTAATGAAGGGTTCCGTAGTTGGGATGAATTTATCCTAAGAACAAACTTAACATTGTAGTTGAAAAACATGTTCTCCCTACGGAATGTATGGGAGATCATGATTTTCAAACTGCAAATTTATATTGGTTGACCATTACTCGTTAACCTGTAAAGCCTACTTAGCTGTGATAGTTTTCCTTTTAACTTCGTTATATGAATTTGAATCGTGAATTTTTCAACAAATCAAAGTACATACAACCATTTAGCTGGCAGGGGGGGAGGGGGGGCGACACTTGACTTGACTTGAAAATTATTTAGGTTTAGTCAAAACCGTTTTTGTAATTAACTGGTTAATCAATGAACGGTATTATAACGGTTTATGAACAATATTAACCGGTTTTTCAAAACGGGTTTCACGTCCTGATCTATCAGTACAAATATCAGCCTTGCATCCACCATTCCGTAATTAATCGTAGGTAAAAATACCGACCTACGTGCGAATGTCTGCGCCCCTGCATATTCTTTGACCGTCGTTTTAGTGTAGCGCGCCACCGCGCGCATTTTTCGTATTCCAGGGGTAGGGCGTTTAGCTCCGCCCACATGCACAAGGTCAGTGAGCCTACTATTCACCTTAAGAACAATGAATACAAATAAGAAGTGCATTTATTTATTAATATGTAAAGGAAGTAACATAAACATGCGTTTAAAATTACGCGCGCCGCCGCCGCCGCCGCCGTATGTAAGTCGCTGCACTTCACGCTAGAGGTTGTCTAGCAACCTCACGAACGCCCAGCGTCCGTCGCCGAATCTCTGGATGTTTTTTAATGGATATTTCTTGAATTATTATTAATAAAATATGTCCTTTCGAGTCGTTTTTCCAAAGAGCAACGTCACTCACGTTATTCAGTCAAATTGACAGCTTTTTGCCAACTAACGTTTCGTTCATAAAATAAACCATCAACAGGTGTTAAATGACAACTTGATTATAATAATAATAATTTAAATAATCACGTAAGAAATCACTGGCAACACAAAAACGTCAACACGTCAGAAAAATAGTTCCCTGAATTTTCATAGTTTTATTCACGACGCAGTATTTTTTTTGTTATATCAGAACCCGAAAACAAGCCTTATACCTTTTAAATCAAAATAAAACATAAAAAATAACAAAATGCACCACATAAATAGATCTAATGAAAAATTATCATAACGGAGGTGAAGTGACAGATGTCACCTCCAATAAAAGCTATGAAAACGGAATGAAAACTAAATGTTGACGAGATCTGCTGCACGAGCACGCCCACCACCTCCGGACTCGTCGCTCAGCTCCGCCTCGCCGCCGCCGGTATCCAGCCCCATCGTGAGCGTTGTGACGACAACGGCCGCGGTAGTTGCGTCGAGCTCGAGTGACGAGTATTTTTCCCCGCCGACGTCGCCAACACCTGTACGTCGGCAGGGGAGAGGCCGGCCACCGAGAAGCTTGGGACTTAGGGGCCAACCGGCCTCGAGCCGGGTCCCCGCTGCCGGTGGTTGTGTGCAGCGCATGAGATGGACTCAGTCTATGAACGAGAACGTCATGCGCGCATATTACGGGTCTACAGAGGGAGGAACTAACCTCACTGCGTACCGTGTTAGGATGCTGTCTCTATTTCAGGAACTAGAGCCAACCGTCAACGTCTCGGCCCAACGACTGTCGGATCAGGTGCGTGTCATCCAACGCAATCATAGGTTGGACGATGCCGCACTTGATAGGCTGCGCTCAGAGGTACTGAGCAACCATATCGTATCAACTCCGGTACAAACCGCGGCACAAACGTCAAATACTGATGTAATCCCGCCGCGGTTCAATCATGGTGTTACAGAAGAGGATGATAGGGTTGACACAGTAAGTAGCCAATGCAACGTCCGACTGAGGAGCGCACTGGAGGATGCGTTGCGCGAGTATAGGCACACCCCGACCGAACTTAGGCCCCGACTTCCACGCTTACCCATGCACAAAAAAAATAGGGCGCTGGTGTGTGCCTTGGACTCGCAGCTTAAGAATTTCTTCGAGAGCAGCGAGGATCTCATTGATACACACTCGATCCTGTATTGTGCGGCTGTTGCGGCATGTCGTTTAGCTAACGTCAAGTTCCCAAACTGTGACGGAGCTACTCGACCAAAACCAGCCGTACCAGCCTGGCAGTGCAGGATCGAGCGACGTATTGATGGGACCAGGGTCCTCATCGGCAAACTATACTGCTTCAGGGAGGGCAATACACGACCACGAGTGATGCGCTTTGTAAGGCAGGCATTCTCGGGGACTGGAATCAGTCCTCAAGAATACATGTCCCGTGTTACAGAGCGCATCGACTTCCTGAAGCAGAAAGTTTGTGCATGGGCGAGCCGAATTCGGCGGTATAAGCGGCGGGTTGACCGATACACGCAGAATCGCATGTTCCAGAGCGATGAGAGGTGGGTATATAGAGCTTGGGAGCGGCCTGAACAAAATGTGACAGACGTGTGCCGCCCAGATGATGCCGCCACGAGTGCATTCTGGCGCAACATATGGTCGGTACCCGTCTGTCACGCTGAGTCTGGCTGGATGCAGGATGTCGAGCGAGTGTGTGAAACTATACCAGAAATGGATAAGGTGCAAATCACGCCATTAGATATAGCCAGTGCAGCCCGTCCGTTACCGAACTGGAAATCACCGGGACCGGACGGACTGCACAACTTTTGGCTAAAATGGCTAATTAGTTCACACACTTGCCTGGCATCTCAATTCCAGTCATCCTTAGAGACTGGGTCGCTACCACAGTTCCTTACAACAGGCGTTACCCACCTGCTCCATAAGTCAGGTAGTCCCGCGGAACCCAAGAATTATAGACCGATCACATGTTTGTCGACGGTTTATAAACTTCTTACATCCATTTTGAGAGCGAAAATTAACACACACATTGACAATAACTCGGTTATGTCTGCCTCTCAAAATGGATGTAGGAATGGGTCCCGCGGAACTAAGGAGCTACTCCTCATCGACATGGCCATAAGCCAACAGGTTCGTCGATCCTGCAAGGATCTGTCGATATGCTGGATAGACTATAAGAAGGCCTACGACTCGGTGCCACATACATGGCTCATGAGGGTGCTGGAGTTGTACAAGATAGATGCAACTCTGCGCACCTTCCTGATGTCATGTATGAGGCAATGGAGGACGGTCCTTCGCTACCCAGGATGTCGACAGATCCAGGGGAATGATGAGCCTGTATGGATTAAACGGGGAATATTTCAGGGCGACAGTTTGAGTTCACTTTGGTTCTGCTTAGCCCTGAATCCTCTAAGCACACTGCTAGAGGATTCAGGTCTAGGCTATCGGTTAAGGAGAGGTGGTCAGGTCATATCTCACCTCCTCTACATGGATGACTTGAAACTCTTTGCCCCCAACAAATTGCGACTGATGGAGCTACTGAAGGTAACTGAAACATTCAGTAACGCCATCAGGATGGAATTTGGTGTGGACAAATGTGCAGTCATGCATGTAAAGCGAGGGGAGATTATGGAATCCGAGGGAACTCAACTCTCGGACTCCATACACCTTAGATCCCTCTCCTCAGCCGAAAGCTATAAGTATTTGGGTATGTCGGAAGCGTTAGGCATCAACGTTGCTGACATGAAGCAATCGTTGAAGGAGCGCTTCTTTGGTCGCCTGAAGAAGGTTTTAATTAGCCTTCTTTCGGGCGGAAACAAGGTGCGCGCCTACAACGGTTGGGTCATGCCGGTTTTGATGTACTCTTTCGGCATACTCAAATGGACTCAGACCGAACTCGACGCCCTGGACAGAAGGGTCCGTACACTCCTGACCGCAAACCGGATGCATCACCCACGTTCATCGGTGATGAGACTGTACATCCCGCGGAAGAGCGGGGGTCGAGGCTTTTTAAACGCTAAGACCCTCCACAACCGCGAGGTATGCAGCCTCAGGGATTATTTTTGTAAAGCCGAAGTGGGTATGCACCGGGATGTGGTCGCAGTGGACAAGGGACTCACCCCGCTCTCCATGGCTAAAGAGAACTGGCGCAAACCTCTAATACTTACTACAGATGACCGCAAGGAGGTATGGCAGAGCAAGGAGCTTCACGGGCGCTACTATCGGGCTCTTCATGAGCCTGGTGTAGATTTCTTAGCGTCCGTATCCTGGCTACGTTTCGGTGACCTTTTCGGGGAAACTGAAGGTTTTGTCTGTGCAATTATGGACGAAGTTATCTTGACGAATAACTATCGGAGACATATTATGAAGGACGGGACGGTTGACGTGTGTCGGGCATGCCATCGTCCGGGTGAGTCCATCAGACATATTATCTCTGGTTGTTCGCGTCTAGCTAACGGCGAGTACTTACACAGGCATAACCAAGTGGCCAGGATTATTCACCAGCAACTTGCTTTGAAATATAAACTTGTTGACTCTGAGGTACCGTATTACAAGTATGTGCCCGACCCAGTTCTCGAAAATGACCATGTCACGTTGTACTGGGATCGGTCTATCATTACTGACAGGACTATTGTAGCCAATAAGCCTGATATAGTGGTGATAGACCGATTAGCGCGCCGCGCAATGATAGTCGATGTTACCATCCCGCATGACGGGAACCTCGTGAAAGCTGAGAAAGAGAAACAAATTAAATATCTCGACTTAGCACACGAGGTTGTCGACATGTGGGATGTGACCTCGGCTATCATTGTGCCGATTGTCGTAACGGCCAATGGCCTGATTGCGGAAAGCCTCGACCAACATCTCTCGAGGCTGTCGTTAGGCGGTTGGATCAAGGGCCTGATTCAGAAGGCAGTACTACTCGATACGGCTCGCATTGTGAGGAGGTTCCTGTCTCTGCAGCCCTAACCACCGGTAGCTTGGACCCTGCTCCCGACACCGGCGGACATCTATTTTTTATATTTTTAAATGTTTTTTTTTTTTATATCGTTTTTTAAGAAATATTTAAAAATGTAAATAAATAAGAAGACAAAACAAATAAACGAAATATAAATAAATAATAAATCGTTTATTGACCAAATAAAGAATCTTTACATTTCCTTAAAAGTAATACAGTCTTATTATAAAAAGCGCATTAAAAGTACAAGTTTTGCTTGTTCAATATATTATTGTATTATTGTCACTTTTTTATTTTGTTTTTTGTGTTTCAAGAACTGTGTCCAAATAAACATTTTTCTTTCTTTCTTTCTTTATATTGTAAACTAAACAAAGAACAATTTAGGGCATATTTTGGTATTGATCAATAATTATTTAAGCATTTCAAGTGTTATTACAATATCAACATTTAGAGAAACAGAACGTTGCTTCAAATAAAGCCTGCGTGAATGAATGAAAGAATGCATTTTTGTTTCTTATCTGTGGATATTATTTGAACCATGAACCTTCTTTGGTACTAACTGATCCTCGATTGGTCTTCGTTTTGTAATCAGAACACATTTTGAGGCTGGTACTAGCTTTGTTACCGTAACAATCCTAGACCTTTTAGTCTTGGTTTAAACCATTACTTATGCAGTTTTTTGTAATAAGACGGGGAAGGTTTTATGAAATAAATTAACGGCCGGAAATCCAAAAAAATATCACCAAGGAAACAGTATCCTACTACGTAGTCTGTGACAGTTCTCCGACTAGTATATAGTTATCTGTGGTGACAGTATCTCAACAGTAGTTGGCAACACTGGTCATTGTCCTGTGGTCCTGTCGCTGTCATTATTTCTGTCAAGCAAGTGTCAAATAAAATGCAAAATCGGTATTCGGAATTTCGGATGCGGTGTTGGGTTTTGATTTTATAGTTTCGCGAAAAACGACTTTATAAATGAAAATGTATAGAAATAATTGTTAAAATGGCTTTCGAGTACGTTGTTGTGAAAGAAGAATTTGAGTTAAAAGAGGACGCCAATATAGAGGTTTTATCTGCAGTGGAGAAAAATGAACCCGAACATAATAATATCAACAATAAAGTGGAAATCGCTGTATTAATACCAAACAATACAAGGTAAATAATAGTTTATGTTATATATTTATTTAATCCTAAATGTTTGCTATGCTAAACCTTCTAAATGCCGGATCAATCGGCACTTTTACCGATGACACAAAAAATGGTTTTACATTTTGCAATCAATACTTCAGTCACATAAAAATATTTAACTAAGTATTACTAGTATAGTAAAACTTCTTCTTTTCGAGTCGATCGTAAATATTATGTACATGTATTTCGTGGAATGAGTTGGGCCCAGTAGGTGGCCACACCAATCGCGACATAATTGGCGTGTTTTCTGCCCACAGAAGTATGGAAATTGGACACTCCAACGTTAGGTACATGGTTTGGTCAGGAGCACCACATTCATGCTAGGTATTGGTGGGATCCATAATATCCATTTTGCCAGATTGTGCTTGCAGTGGCTTACTTTGGTCCGTTGATTTTGTCCGTTGAGTTGATTGATTGCTCTCGATATAGGCCACTGCAGGTTATGTCTGGATGGCAGGTGCACGTGGGGTTGAACTAGTAAAACTATTACCCCCTTGTTGATAAACCCAGAGTAAAGTAACAACAAACTTAAACATTGAAAGTGTATGGTTAAATTTTGAGAGCGTAATGTAACTACATGTAAATAATAAGGGGAGTTAATGATAATAAAATTCATAATTTTAAATTGATATAATGGCCCATTAGCGATGGGACCAGTTTCTAGGCTACCGGCAGTATCTAAATAACATAACATCACGCCTTGTTTGCTGAAGTGTTTGGCAGAGGTAAACCCACGTTTAGCCAGTTGTCTATGTTCCATAGGCGGCAAACCTATTGCCATCAACCGGGCACAAATCCAGACTCCGGGCTGCTACTGATAAATTCTAGATAGAAAAATACAATTACACTGCCCAACCTGGGAATCGAGCCCAAGACCTCATGCTCAGCAGTAGTGTTTGCAACCACTAGACCGTTGCGGCAGTATCTAAATAGTTAAATACTAAACAGGTGTCTCACCTCAGATGAAACTATGGTCATACTCATTAACAAACTTACGGTTATACTCATTAGGAATGAGTTTTTCCTGAGATTAGGAAAAACTCATTCCTAATGAGTATAATCATCATCAGTACATCTTCTGGTCTTATTACTTAACCCTTGGCTTGCCTGGCGGCAAAAAGTTACACGATATGCCT
The DNA here is from genome assembly GCA_916701695.1 of Agrochola macilenta. Taxonomy (NCBI): domain Eukaryota; kingdom Metazoa; phylum Arthropoda; class Insecta; order Lepidoptera; family Noctuidae; genus Agrochola; species Agrochola macilenta. Next base: position 12,116,999 of record OU753579.1, on the reverse strand, counting down.
GCTGGGTCTGTCACACCCGGATTTTTAACTTATTATTTCTCTTTTTTTTTATGAATAAGTTATTATAATAAAGGAATGTTTTTACTAGGGGTGCATACAACAATTAAAAAAAAAAAAGTGTATTTTTTTTATTATCAATAACATTTATTTATTTTTCTACTTATACTCAGGTAGCATTTGACTTCATCACACGCACTATACGCATGTCCTGCTTACCTACGAGGGGTGCGTGCTCCAGACAGGTAGCGGAGAGCGTCTAGCGGTTCATAATGGTCAGCTACAGAGTGCGATTAAGCAAGAAATTCAAATTTGAATGAAAAACAACAGTTTATGTGACCCCTACCAGGCATGCCGAGGGTTAAGATGGTTTTTCTATTGACTTGGTTGAAACCATTGATCAGATGATCTGACCAATAAAATCAAACTCGGAAACTCGAAGCATTTATTCTAATTACACCAATTACAGGCACTTTTGTATTGTGAAGGAGGCTACGCCTGTCAGAACGATGAAGCTAGTTGCCCATTCCAATACGTAGTAACAAATGAAGTTATCAATTAAAGGAGATACATACAAGAACCGTGTTTTTTAGGCGTTTTTTTTCTTGACCTTAATAAGGTACGAAACCCTTCGTGTGCTAGTGCGAATCGCACTTTTTCACTTAGGGAAAAAAAAGAGTGATGGCCGCCACAGATTTGACACCATTAATTCAAACCCCGCTGCCATAATTTTCATGACCCGTAAGCCGTAACCGTAAAACCGTAGCTTTTATAAACCTTAAGCCTGTATTACACTGCTCGCGAAGTTGATCGAAGTTACGCGAATACGAGAGTCGGTTCGCTTCGTGCAACCTCCGCTAACCTCGGGCGACTTCCAATCGTTTGCGCCCGAGTCAAAGGACTCGAAGCGTCCTTTAGTTCTTCGCACGAGTGTGTAGTCACGTACCTCGGACTTCGGTCAACTAGTAGTGTAGTGGGGGTTTTAGCTGTAGCACTGAATAGTAGCTGTAGAGTCAAATAATAATAAAAAAACAACTATTTTTTAAAGTAATTTAATTAATTAATTTTAAAATCTATCGATATCTTTTGTTTCGAATTTGGCAAGCCAGGAACAAACCGAAGATCAAGCAGACGCACTGAAAAATAAAAATAAACTTTCATCAATAAAAGGTCGTACGAGTACAATCAAAGGTCTTATATTAATTAGAATCAATAATAAATTAGGTAATTTAATCATTTGATATGAAACATTTGCAGTGCCCTTACAGGCTGCATGTCTTAATACTGTGTCATGAAATTTTAATGTTTTAATGTAACCAGTGTTTTACATGTTAGCAAATTAATAAATAAATTTAAAAAAATCCTCTTCACCGAATTTCGGCTACGGTGGCCAATCTCAACAGAGATTGCCTAAGTACGCAGCGGCGATTTTTTTTCGTGCACTGGGTTTTCAACGTTCTGCTTAGCGGTGAGAGTTGAAAATCCAACAGTGTGTTTTTTCAACGCGCTGGGACGAGAGTGCCTCCCAGCTTGGTAGATTCTCAACGCTCGGCTCAACACCGAGAGTTGAAAAACGAAATTTCTACGTCCGTGCTAATGTGGACTAACGCTATTTTTAACCGACTTCCAAAAGGAGGAAGTTCTATGTTCGACTTTTTCGCCAATTGTGGAAGCTTGCGCGGTGGTCCCATATAATACGAATATTCAACTTCAGAAAGACTGTCTATCTAGACATATTTATATATTTGATTATGTATACAAGTGTGTGCGCAAACACAATTGCCCTTTCTGTTCCTTTATTAGTCTCATAGTCACATGGGGTGGCAATCCGACACGACCGCGACAGTGGGAAGAGGCGCCTATAATGACTTTACATTAGTGATGCCGCGAATACTCGCTATTATTCAGTATTCAGCATTACTCGTTTTTTTTTTTGTTATTCGTCGAATACCGAATAATAGTGGCTATTATTCGGCATTCGGCGAATAGTTGTCTAATTAAAAATAAACTGTTAATGAACAGAAAAACTATAGACTTAAAAATAATTAAGTAAACTTTTATTAAACTTTTAAAAACAAAACTCGCTTAGTAAGTATTATTATCAAAAATCAGTCATGTTGTTAGGCTTTTTAATTAATAATTTAATATTTAAAGTCCAAATGGGGCAGATTGTGGTGCAGAAAAACTAGTTTTTCTGCTCGATTGGGATCAAGTCGGTTGCGCTTTTTTTTCATAAGTCAAGCCTCAGAAAATAAATAAACCTTTTTTATATTACTACTTTTTTATGTCGATTAATAATGGCGAGTTTTCGAATATTCGTCATAGGAAATGGCGATTAATCGGTATTCGACTATTCGCTATGACAACTATTCGCGGCCTCTCTACATTACATGCTATCCTAGGCACGGGGGTTTCACACCACTAACTTCCAAACTCCGGGCTGCCACTGAGAAATTCCTAACGGAAAACCCAGTAAGCATTTGGCCGACCCGGGAACTAAACCCAAGATCCCACGCCCACGCTCAGCAGTCGCGGTCGCATTACGTCTGTGTTACGTGTACGGATAGGTTGGCAGACGTACTATATACTACAACTATAATCTATTCCAAAAGTATGTGATTAAAATGTAAACAAATGGATCAGGAAACGTACCTGTGGAAGCCACGAGTGACGGTGACAAAAATTTTTTTTTTAGTCCGTCATTGAGATTATTAAAAGATATTGGACACGTATTTTTTTCTTTTTTTACGTAATCTAAAGATACACAGCGGTACATTGAGTTAAAATGTGCCATGAAGTCATGAGTATGTAGATTTTATACTTACTTGTGATGTAGCGACCCCCACTGAACTTAAAATGCGTTTTATCTAAGTATTTTTTTATTAATATGATAAGATAGTTAATTCAGGCGTGACTTTGCACAGACAGGCGTACAATAGACGACGTATATTTAGTAACCCCGTAAGAAATCGACACGTGTTTCACCTCTCAACGAGGCATCCTCAGGATGGCTATTGACTTGTTGCGAACCCGGACCCGACGTGTTCACCATCGTGTAGCCATCCTGAGGATGCCTCGTTGAGAGGTGAAACACGTGTCGATTTCTTACAGGGTTCTTTATGACTCCTTAAGAACGGTTAAGCGGATTAGGTTACTAAATATACGTCGTCTATTGTATTTAATATGATAAAGCAAAAAATACAATTCTAATATTTTATTATTATCTGAGTGACGGACTAATTAGAATTTCTTTTTTATTACCCAGGCATCATCCCTATTTTATAATGCCTTATTAATTACGAAACTCTAGTCTTAAAACAGCTCAAAGATTTTTGACAATTGAGGTAAATTCTCGTCGATGATTTTTTAATTACAATTTCATCATGTAATTGAAAAAATAATTGTTGGAAAATGTGGTGAGATATAAAGTTATATAATTACAGATGAATGTAACTCATATGAATATTATCCTTTTCACAAATTTTTTGGGGTCGGCTTCCAGTCTTGCTGGATGCAGCTGAATTGTATTTTACATGGCATGACTGCCTATCTGACCTCCAAAACTCAGTACTGTGCAACACTATACCCCTTGGTAAGACTGGTTGACAGATTTTCGGGCTTCTGACTACCTGTAACGACTGACAAAGATCTAGAAATGACAGCCGAGACCAACTGCTTAATGTGCTTTCCGACTTTTCCGAGGCACGGAGCGGAATAGTCTCGGTCCGTGAATGACCCATCCACGGACCGACCTCGGCAAGCATTGGTTAACCTTGAAGATCGACCCGTGCGGCTGTTATTATTACAAGTCACAAGAAGTACCTCGTGTCGTCAATTTGAATTACTAAATAATGAATGTAACTACATACATGTTATTTATTCCCTTTAGTTAGCGATTGCGTAAGAATTTGAACTGAACAGGGTTTGTTTATACTATTCATCAGATACTTTTGGAACAGATCATACGCCCCCGCACAGAATACCGTGGCTGTGGCCACAGTACAAATAAGTAACAGTATTATATCCTTATAGAAAACGGCCGAAACGACGTGCTTCGAAATCTCAGTGCATATCAGTACCTATACAACAGATAAGCGAAATCCGTAGATTTGGCCGTCGTTACGGGCGCTTCGATCTCCGTCTCACTTAAAGATATACCGTTAGTGAAAAGGAGAGCGATGCGCCCGTAACATTGGCCGAAACTACGGATTTCACTTAGGAAGCAGGCCCCCAGTATCGAGTGTGCGGCAGTAATTACGCACGGACACGGAAGGTTTATCTACCGAGCTGCCGTAGGTAATTATTTCAAGGTCACTGCCGAGATATAATACTGTTACTTATTTATACTGTGCGGTGTCGACCAAAAAGTAAAAAAAATACTTCAATGTACCCACCTCAACAATAATAACCACAATTAGGACCGCTCCAATAGCTTCGCCGAAGGTCTCAAAGTAGTCGCCAACCTTCGTGATGCATCCCTCGTAGGAGTTGGTGAGGGTACATTGGTTCACCGCCATGTCGGGGTTGGGGCAACAAGATGGCGGAACTTGTTCGCCTAATGTAGAGTAGGCTGGAGCTCCGACGGTGCCGCAGCATTGGAACTGGAATTATAAAAAAAAAACATGTTAAAATATAATGTGTGGAACGAACGACACACAATGAAGTTTTATTATTATTACGTCTGGGGACACATTTATGTGGTACTAGCTTTTGCCCGCGGCTTCGCCTTATGTTCGCATTTTCGTCGGAAATTATCGGAACCCTCCATTGTGCGTGGTCCGAGGTCAGACACGCACTTGGCCAATTTTTTTTTCACGAATCGTATTCGAGTTTCATTCCGATAGTTGATAAGTATGACGGGTAGAATTACCCCTTTAACAATCAATGCTTGCTTGCTTCAATCGTTGTCAATCGATCAACTATCGCCGCCTGCTGAACATAGGGCTGTTCCAAGCTGCACCACAACACCCTGTCATCCGGATTCTGCATCCAGTCAGTCCCTACCACCTTTTTGAGGCCGTCGGTCCATCTAGCTGGGGGGGGAGGGGGGTGTCAAAACAGTAATTTTATTGTAGTACTTACCAGAGTTTCCATAGCATTAAAAGCTGGTCGCGCATTGGTACTCGCGAACGCGCTGGTGAGCCAGTCAGAAACAGTCTGCAGTGTGTTGCCCAAGAATTGAAATATAACCACTGTGATGTATATCTTAACGGCTGCTAATATTCCCATGAACACGGCGTACTGGAATTGAGAAAAGGTTTAGTTAATACTAGTATATAGCTTTCTATTATAGTAAAATAATTAGGGTTCCGTACCAGAAGAGTGTCAAACGGAACCCTATTACTAAGCCTCCGCTGTCCACCCGTCCGTCTCAATACTCAATATCTTTATTGCTTTACCATAATGTGTACTTAGGTGGTAACTATTATTGTCTGTCAATGAGCTGTCTATATCTCATGAACCGTAATATTTAAACAGTTGAAGGTTTAGTTAATTGATTCGGGCGTGACCTTTCTGAAATCTATATACGAGTATAAAAATCAATTGCGGTTCGTTTGTCTCGCTAAAACTCGAGAACGGCTGGGCCGATTTAGCTGATTTTGGTTTTGAAATGTTTGTCGTAGTCCAGGGAAGGTTTAAACGGTGACGGTAGGTAGGGTAGGTAGGGTTTAGTGCTACTACATTACAATTTGTTCAACTATAATACGTGAGTGATTATTTGTGTTGTGCAGTGTTTCAAAATGTTTTGTTTTTGCGAGAGCGCGTCCTTTTTTTTAGACATTTGGAGTGAGTCAAGGGTCGCAGGTAGTTAGTTGTTGAACAACAAAGCATTCCTTTTAGATATGATTGCTCTTGACTCTTATTTGGGTGGTAAAGGTAATTGTGTGAAGAAATGTTTTAGTTTATCTAAGTAAATATGTGTGAAGTGTTGAAGACGGTTGAAGACCACGACAAGATCAAGAAGGCTGCTAGCGAGAGTTATAAGAAACCTGAAACGGATAGTAGCCAGACGAAGACAATGGAAATAGCAACGTGTACACAGCATAGCAGTGTCAAGAATGAAAGAAGAAATGAAAGAGAAAAAGAGTCGAGAAAGCAGCGTAACCCCGTCTCAAAATTCACCGGTGAAGATCGACTCGAACCAACATAACGATGACGTCGCAAGATGCCCATCCATAGATAATTAACACCCGTCTCTCCACTATTCCAATGCTTACTCTAGGATGCATATCCGGTATGGCTCTCAAATCCTTCCTTATCCTAAGGGCACGTAATACCTTACCATTACCCGCGCCCCCCGGTCTACTCCTAGATATGCAATGGCATTTGAAGTCCCATGAAACATGAAGTTTCATGGGCTAGTGCAAATTTTGGGGTTCATTCGATTTATCGAGTATGGTTAAACTACGCTGGGATCGGTGCATTTCATTCATTCATTCATTCATTCATTCACCCGTGCGAAGTCGGGCCGGGTAAAGCTAGTCTATTATATAAAAACACAAACAATTTTACTCTTTATAATATTACTGGCTTCTGCCATTCAATCAATCTGCCTAGCCTTTTCCCAATTATGTTGGGGTCGGCTTCCAGTCTATCCGGATGCAGCTGAATACCAGTATTTTACATGGAGCGACTGCCTATCTGACCTCCACAACCCAGTAACTGGGTAATACGATTCCACTTGGTAGACTGGTGTCACACTTTCGGGCTTCTGACGACTGTCAAAGATCCACGAATGACAGCTGGGACCAACGGCTTAACGTGCTTTCCGAGGCATTGAGGAGTCTCGGTATGTAAAGATGGTACTAGCTTCTGCCATTACTTTACATTATTAAATTTCTTGTTTTAACATAAAATATACGAAATGATAAGCAAAAATGAACAAAAAGTGTAGCGTGATAAGGTGCACAAAAGGTTGGCATTTGGGATTTCTTTGGAATATGTCAGTCACCTTGATTCTGCATGCAGGGACCTTGGGTGACCTTAAGTGACCTTTCCGTTTTAGTGTTCTGTATTTAAAATTATTTGGTGGCGATCATCGTGTATGGTGTCTGCACCATACACGATGATCGCCACCAAATAATTTTAAATACAGAACACTAAAAAAGCACCATACACCATTTTTTTTGCAAAATGCCTATTTTTTGTAAATGTTGATACATTCGTGGGAAGGACACTTATCGGATGTTTCAGTTTTATTGATAACATACCGTACCTCTATTGGATGTTTGCGACAATCAATAGATATGTGTGGTATTTATTGTTGAAGTAGATTAGTTAGTGCAGCAGGCTACTACTTTTACCTGACTACAGCAAAGCCTAAAAGAGGGTTATGATTTTAGCAGGCTATGTGTGTATGGTCTAACTGCCTCGTTGGTCTAGTGACTAGTGGTCGCAAGCGCTACTGCTAAGCTAACCATGAAGTTCTGGGTTTGATTTCCGGGTCGGGAAACAGTGTTATTGGGTTTTTCCATCTGGAATTTCTCAGTAGCAGCCCGGAATCTGGATTTGTGCCCGGTTGATGGCAATAGGTTCGCGTGTTGATGTTATGTGTGTATGGTCTGTTCCAAAAGTATCTCATGAAAATGTAAACAAATGGATCAGAAAATATAATGTTCAATCAAAGCACTCATTATTTGAACACTTAATAAGTTGTAGAACATCTAAAATATTTCACGCGATTTTGGCAGTTCCGCTAAAAACACTGGATTATAGTTATCTGATAAATAAAAAGCGATGTTTATTGATTTAGTACTTTTGGGCGAGCCTTATCTAACAGATAAACATTTACAATCTGTTATATTTATTTATGACTCATTATGCCATGACGAAGGACGACCGATCGATGCGGGTTAAGCTACACGTGTCAAAGCTAATATATGGAGGAGAACTCATCGAGGGTCCTATTTGCATCTGGATCACTGAAATGATCCGAATCATTGATATTTTTCATTTGACCAGCAAAAAAACTGAGAGTATAAGTGATACACATCTCATTTCGTATCTCTTTCTGACTTAAATAGATTGTAATGTGTTACCAGCTCACTAGCGACTCGCGAGTCAGTTCAGTAGTACTGACTAAAGTAACGTAACTTAGTGTCTCGGTCTTTCTCTCTCGCTCACTGCTGCTCAGTCGTCTCGCAAGTCGCAAGCGACGGTCGCGCGGAAAGAGCACAGAGGCAAAGTAATGATTCAGATTCAAATGATGCGTTTGAAACGTTTTTACTGAAACAATCTTTTGGAACACTTCAATGATCCGGATCAGTGAGTCGGTTCCGTAAAAAGTTACACACGCCTATAGCTAAGTCTAATTATCTAATGTCCGTCATCTGTAGTAGCAGAGCTCTTGGCGAAAGAGCACGTGACCACTGAAAATCAGCGCTGTGCTGTGGGTCTCCATAGCGCAGCATCATGCTGAGTGGAAGCCTTCTTGTCACAGTCATGACGTGCCAGCAGCTGCCGACTATTTCTGTTTTGTGCACGAGTTTCTGAGACAAATAAACTTCTTTTTTTTTTTTTTTTCCCGTCCGGGGATTTATTACCACCATTTCTATTTATACCGCTAAGCAGCGTCGCTGTGTTCCAGTTTGAAGGGTAGGTCCCGGTGTAGTTACAGACACATGACTTATTTCAACTTAATCGTCATGGCAACGCATCTGCGATGTCTCTGGTATTGCAGACGTCCATAGGAGACGGTGACCATTTATCATCATCGTTTAGTCCTTTGACGGTTATTTTGCACCACAGTGATCTTTATTCTCGTTACTTTAAGGTTGCTGTTTGGTTGCCTGTCAGATGTAAAATAACTGGGAAAGCACTAGAAGAAGGCTTTCCAAAGAAAAATATGCGTTTTGGGAATCATCGACTATCTTCGGAAATACGTACGCGAGATGATGAGATCTAAGTGAGTTACTCTGGCACAATATTCGTACTAATTCGGAAACACGAAGATTACCGAAGCGCACACTTTTTTTGGTTTACCTGTAGTACTTATTACTTCTAAAAAATCAAATGTTATAAGAAGCAGGTAATTACTTACAGTTATAAGCATACAGCGAGACTCTCTAATGGCACCACAGCAGGCGCAGAATGCAATGACGAAGATTATGCATCCTATCACAATAATACTGATCGAGAGGAAACTTAGATTCACTGGAATCACATCGTGAATTTGATTCAGCTGCACATGGGCTACGGAACCCAAGCTTATGATTGCTATCCCTGCAAGCTGGAAAAGAAAAATAAAACATAAAATAATCAGCATTCGAAAACTTGTTTCCAATTGGTGTTATTATCACTTAAAAACAAATATTAACTTTATAGAAGTGTAAATTAAGTTGATTTTAGAATGAATATTGTTTTTTTTATCTTTTATTAAGTTGCCGCACAGAAATAAAATTTATTTTTTCAAGTCTCATAATTATTTACGTTTTTGGAAACTAATTTGTGAATGCAGAATAAAGTGTTCCCACGCGGCCATAGTGCGTATTGGTGGATGTTACATGTCTTTGAATTTTTGATTTTAGTTCCAGGACATGCCGGTTTCCTTACGATGATAATTTTCATCGAAATTATCATAAAAAAAAAAATTACAAAAAATTGTTCGAAACTGATAATTTTGGAAGAAACCAGAAAATAAAATCTACCTGTCATAATCTACACAGACACGTAATTACCCCCTCAAAACTATACCTACTATAATATAATAAATTCATTTATGTCAGGTAAATAACACCCATTGCCAAACATATAATATTAATAGAAATAATCAAATACAATTAAACTAAGACAAATAAAAATCAAATAATGTCAAATAAAATAAAATCAATTATAAACAAATTTATATATACTTATATATATATCATACTATATATAAGCCTATCTAATATACGTATAATATAAAGTTAAATAATCTTACTTTGATTCAACGTCAATATAATTCATAAATTGTTTAAAAAATGATTAGGTACCTACTTATATTTTAACAACTTACATTCGAAATATTAATAGCTAAACAACATACGTTTAGATCAAGTAAGTTTTGTAAACAAACGATAAGTAGAGGAAAATAACGTTATTTGTTATGCATAAAATAAAATAAATTACTTACTGCAAACACAATATTAGCTATAATTAAAACATATTTCACTATAAATTCCGCTAAGCAACACATTATGATTTTTTTTCCTCACTTTTCTAAAAACAACTGTCTTCGTTCGGGTTTCGAAACTAACTAAATATAGTTTTTAGCTTTACCATATTATAGAGTTTCAGTACCGAGATTAGATAGGTATATTAATAAAAATAAGACTGATACGAGTTCACTTATTGTCAAATAAATCTTGATCCATCGTAGTAGCGCTGACTGTCACGGAAAATGTAAATAAACCGTTAAATTCAGTGCATTTGAAAATTTAGTTCCAATTTTCGCCACAGACCAAGATTGAATGGGCAATCGACTGGTTTTCGATACCAGTTTTATCTTTAGTAGTAAGATAGCTAATTCATGCGCCTGAGTATTGTCAAAAGCTTAAATAATTTTCCGATGACGGGATTGAGAGAAAGGAGTAGAGCTGTTTTTCTGTATATCTAAGCTGAGTTCATTGATATCAGGAACTTTACTATGTACACATTACATTGCACATGTAAGCAAGCACGCCCTTTATGCCTGTATATTTGTATTAAGAGCGCTTATCCTAAAAGTTGGCAACGTCGCAAATAGCTGTCAAAAATTTGCCTGTTTTGATTAATTTGGCAATATTACTGTATGGAATGAAGAAATGTGGTTACCTAATAAACTAAAACATTGACTATGAAAATAAAGTGCTGTGGTTGGGCTCAAATTGTATCAAATTTAGCTTGCTTCACAAAAATAAAGAACTAAGATACCTAAAAACGCGTCCTTATGGTATATTTTGCAAAAAAACTGAAATAAGTGCCAGAATTTCGCAGTTTTTCGAGTACCATGGGAGTAGCATAAGGTTTTCAAGGTTGCAAACTTGTGTATAAACTACTCTCAGACCTAACAACATATAAAATAATCATAGTTACATGCGCGTTTGCGACGTTTGCATTTTTTTGTGTCGATATTGACTGGGCTATCAGAAGGGTTGCCAGATAAAGGCTTATCATTTCCGGGACAATTCTAGAGTAGAGCGGAGTCAGGCCGTAATAATATAGAGGAAAATAAATAAGTATTTAATTAAGCCTCAAGTTTTTACTTGTTATATTTTTTAAACGGAAAAGAAAATGCAAGTTATTTTCAAATATAGTAACTCTCATTTCAAGTATAAATTACCAATACATATTAGTATTTTTAATATTTAAAAAAGCAACCAAATTGAGCGCCTGCTTGTTGATTTGGTAAACTTTGATAGGAAATCAACACGAGAAACTGGAATTTATCTCCGTATTTTGTCTCCGTCAAGGAGTTTGCAAAACTAATAAAATTACTAATACAAACAAGACACGTCAATATTGATAGAAGGAAGTCTGCAGTTCAGGTTTGATCAATCAAATCCATGGACATTCTGTTCCGCTCTTTAGTCCATAAACTATTCAGCAGGCTAAATATTATTTCGCAAAAGGAGAAAAAAGTAATAGGTGTTTAGAATCCGGGACTGTAAAGTCTTATTACTGGACACAGGAAAAGACGCAAAATACCGGGACTTTCCCGACCATCTGGCAACCCTAGCTATTAGTGCTATCACTAGTTGTACCTACCTAAGTATATATTATTTATTATTATATTATTAGTATAGTTATCAAGATTGCCTGCAAAAGATCGCAGTAAGCGATAAGGCCGCCCATTGTATATTTTGTAGTGTATTACTTTTTCTTTATGTAATGTATAATCTGGTGTACAATAAAACTCAAAAACTCAAACTCAAAGCATTTATTTCAATTAAACCATTTACAGGCACTTTTGAATTGTCAAATAGTCGCGTCAGTTAGTCAGAAAGTTGAAGCTAGTTGCCCATTCCAAAACGTAGATCTTTATGGAGAAGAACGGGCAAGAAACTCCAAGGACACTCTTTTAAATATAGAAAATTACAAAATCCTGGGTACATTATTCTTGTTGCTTCTATATGTGAGAACAATGTACAAAAAATAATCAAAATATAAGATTAAAAATAAGCCATGGCAGATAAGAGATGACCAGTCACAACTGACGGCGCCCGTTCACGAACATGACGCGTGGATCAGCACCATCCAGCTCAACAATTTTGTAGGGAACCGAATGATCTAACACACTCGCCACCATCAGCGAGACATTTAAGTGAGCATGACATACTCTCAACTGCCATGCTCTTTCAAGTCAACATACATCTTAATAACATTAAAACGGCTCCATGGTACTCACATTTACAAAAATTGAAAAAATGCTTCTAAATTATACAAAACTAATTTGCAATGTATTTGAGAGATTAATAGAATGTTACTACCAAAAAGAAAGAAAATTCATTATCCATTGGAGTATTCAACAATTAAAACTTGTTTTAAATAAAAAATAAACATTAAGTTTGTAATGTCAGAAAAATAAAAAGGGGAAGCAACTCTTCCAAACATTTTTTTTTTTTAACTAGTGAGCCCAAGTGGCTGTGGAGCAGGACCAGCATTAAGCCAAGCATTTTTATCTATGATTTATTTATTTATTTAAATGCCTTAAAACTACCATTACAGGTCTTAGCCTAATGCGATAGCCAAGTGACACACCAAATTAAAATACAAAAACCTTAAGTCATAAACATTAATATTGTTTATAACATAATGTAAACAATAGTACTTTTGCGAATTCACCCCACTGACACGTAAATATATCAATTTCTACTTGCATATAATTGATTGTGCGAATTGCTCGAGTTAGAGGGGTTTTGGCGAGCAAGTTGGTCCTGGCTGTTGGTACGACCAGCAGTGGCGGGGGCCGTCGCCTCCACACATAACGGTCGGGTACGTACAAGGGCAACCGCTGCAGCACTCTCGAGTTGTGCTCTATGCCTCGGAGCAGTTTCACCATATACGACACCAGCGCAAATTCCCGTCGCACCCCGAGTTGATTGTACCCCACCATACCCAGTACGAATAGAGTGGGGTACATCAAGGGGTAAAATGGGTATACCCCATAAAGTTTATTGTACAGATGGCGCGTGAACTTGTTCTGGACACGCTCCAACATCACTGAATACTTAGCCTCATGTGGAGCCCATATGACAGCACTATGTTCCAGATGACTCCTGACTAATGCGTCATACAGGACTCTGATAGCTGTGATGCTGGTAAAGTCTCGCGTCTGCCTCAGAACAAAACCGAAGTTTCTAAATGCCTTTTTGCAGATTCTAGTGATATGATAGCGAAACGACAGTTCAGGAGTGAGAACAACCCCTAAATCACGTACCTGCGTGACTCGTTGCATAGGTACTGCATCCACTACGTACTCGTAGAGTAGAGGTGCACGTGCAGGGGTGAAACTTATCACCGAGCACTTGGATACGTTGAAGTAGAGCCTGTTCTCATGACTCCATTCCACTATCCTATCAATATCAGCCTGCAAACGTCCGCAATCAGACTCCGTCCTAACCTCAAACAGCAACTTAAGGTCATCTGCGAATAACAAACAAGATCCATTTTTAACGACTTCTGGTAAATTATTTATCATTATTATAAATTCAGAATAACTCCAACTTATAATATGCTTGTCTACATAGTGTGCGTTTAATGCATGTTTTAAATTTCTTCTTATTCAGTTGAAGAATATCGAGTGGTATTTTATTATAACATTTTACGCAGTACCCCATAAAAGTAGTGTGCACTTTAGACAATCTGAAACGTGGTTGATCTAATTTGTTCCTATTTCTAGTATTAAAATTATGCCTGTCACTTATCTTACTAAAAAGATGTAGATTTTTCCGAACATACATAATGTTTTCATATATATACTGACAAGGTACCGTCATGATGTTAATTTTCTTAAACAGTTCCCTTAGAGATTCGCGTCTGCGGAGGTTATATATGGCTCTGACAGCCCTCTTTTGCAGAATAAAGATAGAATTAATATCTGCAGTCCCCACAGCAAAATACCGTAAGACATGATGCTATGAAAGTAACTAAAATAGACCAGTCTCGCTGTATCCACGTCTGTTAGTTGGCGGATTTTCCGAACAGCGTAAGCGGCTGAACTTAGCCGCCCTGCAAGTGATGTTAAGTGAGGACCCCACTGTAGTTTTGAGTCAAGCGTGATCCCCAGGAAAACCGTTTTATCGACGAATTCTAGTGTCTCCCTATTCAGTACAACATGACATTCACTACTTCTAACATTTGGTAACGTGAATCTTATGCATTTAGTTTTCTTCTCATTTAATACCAAATTATTTACAGTAAACCAATTATGGACCTTAAGCATAGCGTTATTTACTTCGTCAAGCTCCTGTGCATGTCTATTTATCTTAAAAATCAGTGATGTGTCATCAGCAAATAACACCATTTGTGGTCGGTTTTTCAGTAAATGAGGTAAATCATTTATATATACTAAAAAGAGGAAGGGACCCAAAATCGAGCCCTGTGGTACACCCATTTTGACTTTTAAACCCAATGAATTAACACCGTTTATTTGAACTTGCTGCAATCTATCATTCAAATATGATTTTACTAAGCTAAGCGCAAGTTTATCCAGTCCGTAATGCTCCAGTTTCAAGAGCAGTGTTTCGTGATTCACGCAATCAAATGCCTTGGATAGGTCGCAGAAGATGCCTATTGCATCTTGTGCCTCTTCCCATGCGTTAAAGATGTGTTTTAATAAGGTGACACCGGCGTCGGTTGTGCAACGTCCTTTGGTGAAACCATACTGTTGATCGTGTAGGATATTATTACGATTAAAATGCTGGAGCATTTGATTTAACATTACTTTTTCAAACACCTTGCTGAAAACCGGCAAAACCGATACGGGTCTATAATTATTAGTATCTTTGCTGTCCCCGGATTTGAATAGTGGAATAACTTTACTGTACTTCATTAGATCCGGGAATACCCCTTGATCCACACACAAATTAAATATTAAAGCTAAATAGGGTGCAATTGGTGCCGATTCTCTTGTACAACGAACTAAACTAACTAAACTATCACTAAAATTCCTTACTTTAGGCTATGAGAATCTTAGAGCTATTCTGTAAATAAAATTCTCTAAACTAAAAAATAATTTTGACACAACTAAAATAGAATTTGACAATCGCGAAACCACGTGGTACCCGTGGTTTGCCCTCACCCGTGATTTTTTTTAGAGCCGGAGGCGCGCATGGGTGCCGCCTCGACGTGTTTTATATGGAATTTTTCACTTTTTGTACGGAAAACATGAAAAAATATTACCTACATGTTCAGGTTTAGGGGTTTAAGGGTTTCATAAAGGGGGTCGAAATTTTCATTATTTTTGCGATAGGACGCACCATTTTCGAGATATAAGCAAAAGAAAAAATAAATACAGTACTGTTTTTGCACGTGAAGTCGAGATGTTGGTGTGAATTTTAGTTCATGACAACTTATTTTACACCACACCTTTTTAATCGCGATTAAAAATTGTCAGAATTAGTCTGGTTTGGTATTTTACAATCAAAATTTTAGGTGAAAAATGTCATATTCAGAATAGCAAAATTGCCATTTTCACTAAACTAAAAACTCAGTACTATCTTAGTGCTGTCAAACTAAAATATAGTTTAATTGTGTCACTTTAGTCTATTTCAGAATGGGAAATCGTCGTTTGACAGGATTAAACTTAATTTTAGTGATTTTTAGTCTAGTTTAGAGGCATTTGTGACAAGAGAATCGGCACCATTGTCTAAATAATTGATTGACAAACTTTAGTAGACATACCCCACAGATCTTCGGTAATTTTGATCTTGAGTAGCTTATAAGCCTTTACAACGACCACAGGGTTTACATGTTTAAATTTAAATTCCACGGGAAAGGCTGAAACATTCGCTCTTAATAAATCAATAGCAAGTAAGGGGGATGAATTTAAAGTTTCTGTAGTTTTAATTGGAATATTGGTAAAGAAATTTGCAAATTCCTGAGCAACATCGATGTTGTCGCTAATGAGACCGCGGGAAGTGTCAAGTGTGTAATCAGTATTATGTCTTTTGTTCTTGTTCGTTTCATTGTTAATAATTTTCCAAACTGTCTTTATTTTATTGTCTGCTGATTTAACCTTGTTACTAATGAAAGAAGCTTTAAAGTAAATATAAATAAATAAGTATACCTAATATTGATCTGCTTTATGAGAGTTTGGCAGGCTCGTGACAAAATGATAACAGCTGCACGGGTCGATTGAAGGTTAAGCTTCGCTTGCCGCGGGGGGGGGGGGCTCGTGGATGGGTGACAATCCATTACATCCTCCGTACCTCAGAAAGCAGGTTAAATCGTTAGTCCCTGCTGCCATCCGTAGATCTTTGACAGTCGTTACAGGGGCCCAAAAGTCTGACAAACAGTCTTACCAAGGGATATCGTGTTACCCAGTGAGTAGGTTGTGGAGGTCAGATAGGCAGTCGCTCCATGTAAAATACTGGTATTCAGCTGCATCTTGTTAGATTGGAAGCCGACCCCAACATAGTTGGGAAAAGGCTAGGCAGATTGATTGATGCTGACTCAAACCGCTATACCAGCTGCTGAATCATCAAATAATCTAAATCCTCATTGAATTTATTATGATTTTTATCTTCAATATCCGCTGATATACATATGTATTATTTTTTTAATGGTTCCGTACCTACATGTTTAATCTCAAACTAAAAGCATTTATTTAAATTAATTAAACCATTTACAGGCACTTTTGAATTGTCAAGGAGTCGGTCAGTCAGTAATATGAAGCTAGTTGCACATTTGGAGAAGATCGGGCAAGAAACTCCATGCGCTCTTTTAAATTCAAACATCATTAATGTTGAATTTATAATTATATACATATGTGAGCATGATGTAAAAAAGGACGTACACGTTAAAATCGTCCAGAGTGCATCAAATAAAAACAAACTAAGAAAACTGTTGCAGCTAATTGACCATTGACTTCATGAGACATTTCAGCTTTGTCGCTGTGGTGGCAACGCATCTGGGATGCCTCTGGTATTGCAGATGTTCATAAGTGGCTTTGAGCACTACCCGTTACGCCGTTCGAATATAAATCCGTTGCAACTTGGGCAGTCAGCCTTTATACCATTTATAGCCTTTCTACCAGTCATATTTATATTTTACCTGTTCCTAAACTAGGTTCGTACTGACGATTTTATAACGCGACGATGTCTAATCGCGTACTGGACTTTTAACTGTCGGTGTTGAGCCGAGCATTGACCCCGCGTCCTACGTCAAAGCAATCGGTCGGCCGTCACCTGTCAGTTGGATAATCTTGTGGTAGTAATAGGGATCAAATTCGCAAAACACATATTCAAATGTCACTTTTTGCTCGGATAACTGGAAAGCGCCCTCTGTTGGCGCGACCATGCGTTCAGGTTAGGCATGGAAATGAAAATTTTGGCAGCAACATATTAATCACATTATATCGATCGATAATGTCCAAATCCAACAGGGGAGCCAAAACTGTTGTAAAAAAGACAGAAATAGAAAGATTATATTTGCTGCGCGTCTCATTTATATTATTATCATTTATTGCAAAGTTGCGGTGTTCTGGGTAGTGCACTTGGCTGCTAAGCTTGAATTTGGCGCTCTTCAGGGAGCGCCAAATTCCGTGGGCGCCCGAGACACGTGTCCCAGTTTGCCCCCCCCCCCCCCCCCCCCTAAACCACCCCCCCTAGATCCAGGGCTGCGCTAAACAGTCCAACATGCGATCAAAACGAGGGTACGAGGGCTAATTAGTGCAAATATGAGAACAAAAGTAACCCATTTTCCTCAAAGTTATAGATAGAATTTACCCAAATTTTCTGTCTATAAACCTTAAATATACCTATATAACCTTAACCTATAGACCTTAAAACGCATACAACTTTGCAATTTTTTTTAATATTCAAAACAATTTTTTTACTGTGACTTAATTTTAATCTAACTACGACAAATCAAATGAGAAAAATCCAGTCAAATAACCTATGAAACTTTTGTTCAAACTTGACTAAGGAACACTAATATCAAATATATTTTCCTTATTCATATATAGAACAATTACTTACTGAGAATTTGATAAGACTTATCTATGTTTGTTGTAATAATAGGTATCACGTAAGCATTTTCCAATGTATTACTCGATATATTCGCCATCTGATGAATGAATGAAATTTATCCAACGTAACTATGCTAGTGATCAAGTGTTGTACATTTTCAAACATTGTAACTTCTCCCGCTCTGGACGGAGCGGGAGGGCGTGTCAGACTCTTACTGACTAAAACCCACCCGTGTTCCTTCAGTCGTCTGTACGTTGCCAGGGGCCACGGTATCCCTTTCTGACCTTCCCGCGACCCCGGCAGGCATCGGTCCTAGCGGACCCGTTGATCTGACATCTCTTTGAAGCGCGCGTGGAACACAACGCGCCGTCGACCCGGGCCTAGTCCTTATCGGACGACGAGCTACCCATTGCTCACCGTCCGCAAGCCCTCGCCTTTGGTGGCCGGGAATCGGCCTGCGGTTCTCGACGTCCAGGGCGTCTCCTGCGGCGGCTAAGGCTGTGATTTGTCTCTCCCTCACGCGCTCCGTCTCCTCCTTTGCGAGCATTACTGCTTCGCAGAAGGAGGTGACGGCTTCCCACGCCCGCTCGCTCCGTACCATGGCCTGGACCAGGGCCGGACACGAGAGATTACTGCCGCCGATCGCCTCCGTGAGGACACGGTGGTGCTCCGCCCAAGCCGGGCAAACCTCCACCGTATGCTCCACGGTGTCCTCCGGGCGATCCACACAGTGGTGACACCCGGGTGTTTCCTCCCGCCTTATGCGGAACCACCGTGTCAGGTGAGGACCTGCGTCAGGCGGAAGGTGAGGACGCTGTGGCGCCTCTCAGGCCACTCCTCAAAGAGGGGACTTATCGCCGCAATTGTGGCGTGCCCGCTGTTCACCCCCTGTGAACACAGTAATGCGGGCTGACATGGATGTATGAAAGTACATTTGTGGTTTTTAAGAATGTGCTGCTAGGTAATTAGTTGCGACACTTCCCAGCTAAAGCACTAGGTAGTGGTAAAGGTTTTGGGGGACTGTCTTATGTAATTGTTGGCGTTTAAAAAGCTTCCTCAGCGTTATTTGAATAAATGACTTTAGATTTTGAAGTAATACATATATACACTGCGCCATGTTCAAATAACAATTTATTTTAATGGATAAAAGTAGGTAGATAATTAAACTCCTGTAGAATTCGAGCTACATCCTATTATATTATACAAAATAAGCGACGGTCCCCTGCACGCACGTGTGCTATCTAATCTACTAATATGATGACATGTCAAAACATCGAAATTTCTGTGCTAAATCTAAGTTAAATAAACTACCTTCTGCGTGCGACTTCGTCTGCGTCAAAATTTCTGTTACCCCGTTCCCCCGTCGTATCACATCGCGGGCCCGCGCTGTTTAATTCGTTTTCGCTTAGCGTTCTGTCTGACTTTTTTCTTTTCGCTCAGCTCCTTAGGGTCGTAGCGTGATGTTGAATAGCCTATATACTTCCTCAAGAATTGGTCTATCAAACGCTATATATTTTTCAAATCCAACTGGTAGTTTCAGAGATTAGCGCGTTCAAACAAACAAACAAAAAAAAAACTCTTCAGCTTTATTAATATTTTAGGGGTATGAGGAACAGGGTGGAAAGTTCACTCATCCCCCATAGAAAAGGGAGGATCCTCCGACCAGACGGATGTGATGTCTGGCGGGCAACTGCCCAGAGGTTTGAAGTTGGGAGATTCTATATATGTTTATCGCGCGGTAAACTCTAATTGCGCGATGCAGGATTTTGTGTGACGTCAGGATGTTATGTGACGTCAGGTCTTTGATGCGTAGTTCGCATGTAGCGATGTAGATGCCACTACAATATTAATTATGATAGTTAATTGATTCAGGCGTGACTTTGCGGAAATCCATTATAAAATACAATAGACGACGTATATTTAGTAACCTAATCCGCTTAACCGTTCTTAAGGAGTCATAAAGAACCCTGTAAGAAATCGACACGTGTTTCACCTCTCAACGAGGCATCCTCAGGATGGCTATTGACTTGTTGCGAACCCGGACCCGACGTGTGAACACGTCAAGCGTCGATAGCAGTGAAGTGAGACGCTTGATTTCTTACAGGGTTCTTTATGACTCCTTAAGAACGGTTAAGCGGATTAGGTTACTAAATATACGTCGTCTATTGTATTTAATATTAATTAATTAATTATATTTTCCTCCGCAATAAATGCTCTAAATGATGGTGAAATCCGTTAAGGAGTCATAAAGGAACAACGCAGGCTCACAGTCAGATACGAAAAGTGACTGTTTTATAGTATTTATATAGATTATAATCAGATTAGGTATAATCGTAACATCTAAAACGGTTATTTTCCTCCACATTAACATGATTTTAAACAGATTATCGTTTTATCAGACTGATAAGGTGTACGCAACTTTGCAACTAATGCGGATGTGTTTAGAATAAAATCTGAATTAGGCCCTTTCCTCATTGGTCGGTAAGCAGCAATGCGGTATAGCATGCTCTGTATACCGAAAAGATACCGCTCTGCTTTCGTTTACCGGACCTGACGACATGTTTTCGGCATAATTTGTTCAGTACCGCTTAAATTCTCGTGAGAAAATGTCGTCTTCGAGTGATGAAGATGTTGTGACGTGTTATATAAAATAATTATCTTCGTTTACGAAAAAAAATAAAGCGCTTTTGGCTACATCCATAAATCGAAATAGTTATTTATGCTATAAGTGCGGAAGGTAGGTGATTTCCGATGAGTGTATAAGTCGACACGAGTCGGAAATCATCTTACGCACGTGTATCATACAACGTTTTACTATGCATTGTGCGAGGAAATTAAAAAAAAACGAGCGAGCCTTACGGTAGTCGCATATGATGTACACATCATAAGCGACTACCTACCATCTACATATTACGACGTATCAATGATAAAAACAACATTCATGACTTCGACATCGACATCGACATCGACTTCGACTTCGACTTCAACTTCGTCGTCATCGCCATCGTCATCGTGATCATCATCATCTGATTTGTAAAACTTTTCTCAAATAATAACTCTTTGCAACGGGCTGACGACTGCCACAAAAATTTAAAACAAAACAGAAAAGTAAAAAGCACTAGTGAAAAAAAGGGAGACTTTCCGCACTGCTTGGAAAAGGCACTTTTCGAGCAAATGCATTGTAATAGTTATTTATGCTATAAGTGCGGAAATCATCTTACGCACGTGTATCATACAACGTTTTACTACGCATTGTGAGAGAAAAAAAAAATCGAGTGAGCCTTACGATGATGTGTAACATCTAACATAATGACGACGTATATAAATGATAAAAACAACATTCATGACTTTGACTTTCGACTTCGACTTCGAACTCGACCTCGACCTCGACCTCGACTTCCACTTCCACTTCGACTTTGTCTTTGACATCGCCATCGTCATCGATATCGTCATCGCCATCGTCATCGCCATCGCCTTCGCCATCGTCATCGTTATTATCATCATCTGATTTGTAAAACTTTTCTCAAATAATAAAAACTCTTTGCAACGGGGTGACGACGGCCACAAAAATTAAAAAAAAATAGAAAAGTAAAAAGCACTAGTGAAAAATAGTTACACTTTCCGCACTAATTTACTGCTTGGAAAAGGCTCTTTTCGAGCAAATGCATTGTAAAACATATTATATATTTTCAATTAAAACGCGTGACATGTCAGTGTAAACACCGAACGGGACTGAATTTTTCTACCGAGATGCGGTAAACCGAAACGATCCCTCCCCGCTCCCGCGCGTAACGAGCCAATCGGGAAACGCTCATTTAAACATAGGCGCTCGGTGAGATTTCGGTACCGGGTATACCGAGCATGCTGTTCCCGCACCTCTGACGCTCGGACCAATGAGGAAAGGGCCTTTCTGTAATTTGGGGAAATAAAACATTGTTATCAATACTTGTCATCATATTTTCCAATTAGCAAACACACTTTGAAAATATCACAAATCTAAAAGTGACCTGATGAAACCCTAAAAGGAATTTGATGTAATTTACGACTGAATATAATCCACTTGTAAAAACGGATATAAAACATGTAAGAAAGAGATGTATAAGAAATTAAATGTAGGAAAAGATCGTTGATTTAGTGATCACAGACGTGACTGCTCAGTTCGGGGTACAATGCTCTAGTCGGGTAAAGTGTTATTGAGTTTTTCCATCAGGTATTTCTAAGTACCTAGCAGGAAGTTTGAGTGTGACACCCAAAAATGTGAAAAATTCAAAGTCGGTCTTGAGCCCGATGGGACGGCAATCCGACACGACCAGGGAGAGCCAGTAGGTCGTTTACCGTCACATCGGGCTTTTGACTATGTCTCGCTGATGGTGGCGCGTGTGTTGAATCATTTAGCTCCCTTCAAAATGGTTGAGCTGAATGGTGCCGTCAGTTGTGACTGATTATCTCTTAGCTGCCATGGCTTATTTAAATTTTTGAATTGTTCTTTGATTTATCTTTTTATTACGGACGCTTTTAAAGTTCCCGTCTTTCTACATTGTTCTCACATGTATAATTTCAACATGAATGATGTAACCAATATTTTGTAACATTTTTTTGGATTTATAAGTGTACGTGGAGTTAGTTGCCCGTTCTTCTCCATAGGTACCTATTACACTTTGGAATGGAACTAGCTTCATATTTCTGACCGATCGGATACCTTGACAATTCAAAAGTGCCTGTAAATGGTTTAATTGAAATAAATGCTTTGAGTTTGAGTTCAGAGAGATTGCATCGGGGATTATACACACACTTGTGCACTATAATATCTCCTGGCTAAATTGGGTGTCTCGTAGGGTAGTGACCAAAATTCGGTCGAAAGAATATTAATTTAACCTAAGTCTTCTTGATTGTTTCAGAATAAAGACCGAGTTGATAGACCCACCGCGATCGCCGGACGGCTCACAGACTAGCAAACCCTCCTGGCTTGTTCCAATCAAGGACGAGGTGAAAGAGGTCCTCCCTGAAAAATACCTGGAAGTTACTATAAAAGAAGAAGTTCCGGAATCTGAGGATGTAAGTTAGTAGTAGTGCTCTTTGTGAAGGAGCTCGTCAGGGTAGTACTGCCACCATACCTTTTTCAGCGGCCAAGCTGTGTTCCGGTTTGAAGGGTATGGGTGTCGTTATATTTACTGGCGCATAATATAATTCCTCTATTCCCCGATGCGTTGGGGAAGGAGTGAATGATAGCGTGACGTTTGACAGGTGAGAGCTGCGCCGACCACACGTAACATGGGACAAGGGCAGGAAGATGATGATGATTCCCCGAATCGTTGGATTGAGGAGCTGAGGTGCACAATAAAAGCCACATTTCGCCAATTATATTCAAGTCCCATGTAATACGGGGCGAGCCTATTGCCATCAGCCGGGCACAAATCCAGACTCCTGTCTGCTACTGGGAAAATTAATGGAACAACCAATAACTCTGCCCGACCGGTGAATCGAACCCAGGACCTCACGCTCTGGGCACTCCACAATTGCGGCGATAAGTCCCCTCATTGAGGAGTGGCTAGAGAGGCGCCACGGCGTCCCCACCTTCCGCCTGACGCAGGTCCTCACCGGACACGGTTGTTTCTGGGAGGTTCCTGTTCCGCATAAGGCGGGAAAAAACGCCCGGGTGTCACCACCGTGTGGATCGCCCGGAGGACACGGTAGAGCATACGGTGGAGGTCTGCCCGGCTTGGGCGGGGCACCACCGTGTCCTTGTGGAGGCGATCGGCGGCAGTAATCTCTCGCGTCCGGCCCTGGGAGGCCGTCACTCCCTTCTACGAAGCAGTAATGCTCGCGAAGGAGGTGAGGGAGCGGCAAATGTCGCGCCCTCACGCCCCTAGCCGCCGCAGGAGACGCCCTGGGCGTCGGAAATCGCAGGCCGATTCCCGGCCACCGTAGGCTTAGCTCGCCGTCCGATAGGGACCAGGCCCGGGTCGACGGCGCGTTGTGTATCACGCGCGCCTCAAAGAGATGTCAGCACAACGGAAGGGGTCCGCTAGGACCGATGCCTGCCGGGGTCGCGGGAAAGTCCGAAAGGGATACCGTGGCCCCTGGCAACGTACAGGCAAATAAATGAACACGGGTGGGTTTTAGTCACAATAAGTCTGACACGCCCTCCAGCTCCGCCCAGAGCGAGCGAAGTTATTTGATAATTTCCCACCCTCAAAAAAAATAAAAAGGAACTCACGCTCTGCAGTCGCGCTTGCACCACTAGACCCACAAGAAAGTCTTTACTGGCACATGACGCTTTTTTGTTTTGTCTCTGGAATGTTTTTGTATTGATGTTTCACAATTTTTATTATAGGATGAGCCACCATTTGACGGCCACACATCCGATGAATCGGCTGTTCAACAATCCCCTACTTCATCTGACGGTAAGTTCTTCTAACAATACTGGCAAAGCACAGCGCAGCGTGTTTTTCACTAATAAAGAAATCAACGTTGTGAAATAAAGTTGAAAATAAATAAACTTCCATCCAAGAAAGCATCAACGCACTTGTTTATTTTCGACTTTACTGTAAGAGCGTTTATTCTGAAGGTAGGCAACATCGCAAATAGATGTCAAATATTTCACTGTTTTGATTAATTTAGCAATATTACTGTGTGGAAATAAAAAATGTGGCTAACTAGCGAACTAGAGTATCGATTATGAAATGCAATAATTAATATCGTAACACCGAATGTTTAGTTTTAGATCTAAAAAAACTATTTGGAAACTTTCCAAATGCGTTTTTTACACCTAAAATGGGTACAACATCAAATTCAATGTTATAATTGCAATTCATTATTAATATTCTAGTTCCCTAGTTAACCACATTTCTGATTTGGCAAAAAGTAATATTGGCAAATTATTCAAAACAGGTCAACTTTTGACAACTATAATTTGCGACGTTGCCAACTTTCAGAATAAACGCTCATAAGAGACGCAACGTTGATATTTGTTTGCCAATGAAAACCAAACGCATGTGAGTAAAAGAGTGATGAATATAAATGTTGATATGGATGGAGAGGAAAAGGGAGGTCATAGAAAAGATGGATGGATTGTGGAGGGATGATATGAAAGAGAAGGGAGTGAATGATCGCGTGACGGTTGACAGAGGAGACTGGAAGAAGAAAAAGTGGTGCGCCAACCCCACGTCACATGGTACAAGGGCAGGAAGATCAGGAAAACCGCGCCTTGCCAAGTTGCGTCGGCCATTACACATTCCCTTCTAAACATGGCGCTCTTCAGGCATTCAGGCCATTTCTCTTTGTGACCATTTGAAAACAGTAACTATAATATCCATTTAAATACTAAGGTGTATTCACGTAGAAAGCCGGTACCCGGCGCCCAGCACTTCTCGGCGCCGACAAGAGCTGGTTATCGAACCTACTTATCAAATAGGAACTTGTCAGCGCTTACCGGTGACGGTTCGCGCTGATTTGGCAAAAAGGTGACAACTGACTGCGGCGACCAGCGTTGGCATATCATGAATACATCTTTACCCAGAACAGTAATAGTTGAATGCTCTAATAACTGTTTTACCTTCCAGAACTGGACCACCAACGATCAGGCAGTTTCGCCTGCGATATTTGTGGAAAAAGTTACACAAACACAGCTTATCTTCAACGGCACTTACAATTCCATTCCAAAAACGCTGTACAATGCAACCAGTGTAATAGACAGTTTCTCAACAAGTTACGCTTAAACACTCATATTTTTAACCGCCACACTCTCGTGACCCCATACCCCTGCGATCAATGCCCAGAGAAATTTAAATCTAAATATTATCTAAAGGTGCATAAAAAAACACATTTAGACGACAAAGCCTATCAATGCTCCGATTGCCTTCAAAAGTTCTCGTCCAAGCGCAATTTGCAGAGACATCAAAATCGAAAAAGCTGTAAAAAATCTTTAGGCGATCCTATCCAATGTAAAATTTGCTATAATGTCTTCGAAAATGAGTCTTTATTAAAATCTCATACTAAAGAACATGATAGCGACCGGTCGTTTCCTTGCGATGAATGCTCCATGAGTTTTAAGCATAAAAGTACGTTGATTCGTCATATGCACGTCCACAGTGGGATAAGGCCATATCCCTGTCCCCATTGTGGGAAGACATTTACCAGTTCTGGGTTGTTAAAGCCTCATTTACGAGTCCATACTGGCGAAAAACCTTACTCCTGCCAACTATGTGACAAAAAATTTGCCCACAAACACAACATGCAAAGACATATGCTAGGTCACGAGAAAATTAAGCACACTGTGTGTGATATATGTCACAAGGAGTTTCCAAGAGAGAGTAGATTGAAATATCACATGAAAACTCATGTCAATGAGAAGTATTTTATGTGTAAAGTTTGTCCTAAACGGTTTTCTCATAAGCAGAACGTCATAAGGCATTATACCAGGAAACATCCAGGACAAACGTATCAGTGTACCGATACGGATGCATCTGTCGCGGCGAAAGTATGGGACACGATGAAAAAGAGATTTTGTGATGAAGAAACTGAAGAGATTTTGGGTTGAGTACTCGTAAAATATTTTGAAAAGATATTATTAAGAATTATAATTCAAAAGACAATTTGACAACATTCAAATTGGGCAGAAACGCTCTCTGGGAAGCGAATTTTATTTGTCATAAAATATATCCTATGTATGACATTCGGCAATACTGTAGCTTTCCATTTGTGAAATATGTGATCAGTAGTTCCGAGGATTACCCCTACATATAAACCGATGTTTAGCAAAAGACTACTAACGTGTGCATGCATAGAACGTTAAAAAGACTTGGGGGGGATTTAAAGTTTAGTTATAACATTTAACTATTATCAGTCGGATTCCCACTTCCAAGGTAGAATCTCAATAATAGGAATGACGGGAAGAATAATAAATAACTATGTGACTTTCGCCTACAGCTTGGCAAAAAAGAGTTTGGAAAAAATGAGGGCGCCACTATCGCAGTTAGGTCACTTCGAAGTGCATAATCAAGTAGGGCATCATCATAGGTCTGTAAAATATTTTGTTGCAAATGTCACCACGTCAGACTCTTTTATGTCGACCACCGATAATTGAAAGTGTTTTATAACACTATGTGTGTTTTATATCAGATACTTTAAAAAAAAATTGCTTGAGAATTATAGCTCCATCTAGTGGTGAACTTGCGAACTAAAGCTGTTATACTGATTACTTATTATTTTTGATAGACGAATAGTGGTGGTAATGTTTTAGAAATAATTGTAGTTGAGTTAAACGCGTTGAAAATAAACTAATTATTTTAGATAAAATTAATGTCCAATGAATATCTTCTACTCATTCAATGCGTAGAAAATGTTGTGTTGTGTGTGTAGGAAGTAAATTTAAAATAATAATTTAGTAAGTGAATCAGTTCTGATTTCAAAGTCACTAGCTGCGCCCCGCGGTTTCACCAGCATAAGTCTCGATCCCGTGGGAATATCGGGATAAAAAGTGTCCTATGTCCCAATTCAGGTCATGGTCTACCCATGTGCCAAATTTCATCCAAATCCGTTCAGCCGTTTTTGCGTGAAAGCGTAACTAACAAACTCATTTTCGCATTTATAATATTAGTTAGAATATCTATTGCAAAAAGTTTTTAACTAAATAGTGTAGGTAATAATTAACATGATTTTCGTACCGAGTCTTCGATCAATAATGCACTAGATTCCCGGTAAGCGCTTCAAAAACGGAACGAAAAATAAGAGCACAAATTCGGTTGTGGTCTTATTTCAAATTAGTATGGTCCAATCATAGCCAACGTTAAGACGTCAAAATGCCGCAGTACGCGTTCAAAAAATATGTAAATAACCACCGTAACACCAAGATTTTGGAAGGAATATTTTTTTTTCCGTAAGTTTATTATCAATAAGTGATTTTCATAAAGTAAAAACAGAATTAAATAGTAAATATAAATCATTTAGCAAATATTATGATTGTTTGACCAATGTTTGTGACAACTACCAACTATTGTACCAAACATCGACTGTTCTGGAACAGGGAATGCATGGTGTAGTATTGTTATTTTATATTTTATTTCTGTTTGTAGATTTCCGCGAAAGAAAGAGGAAAAGAAATATTAATAGATATCAATAGAAATATTAATAGTAATAGCCTTATAATAGCCTTAATATAGCCTCATTTTAATAGATTCGACATAACTGGAAACACGCAAAGGCGTAGATTACTAAAAACAGTACAACAGTAACAATAAATATTTTTGAACTTATAAAAATAACTTTTAATTTTCATGACACATGACATTATATTTGTTTCTCCGACGACAGAAAGATTTAATTTTGCCATTGTAATTAAACTTTATGTTTGAGTGCCAAGGCTTTTATAATAAACTGAATTTGTTAGTATAAATTATTTCTTTCTGTATTTCATATAAAGAAATATAAATGTACTAAAGTGTGTACAAACGTGGCCACTCCAGCGACGTATCTTTGTTCTAGTACTATTATTGATCGAAGGTATAAACAAAAATATATTACACAGTTCGACTCCACTCATTCCTTGTCCAAGCGGCGAGCCTCGGTCATAAATTTTTATTGCTTTTATTAGCACTTTGTAATTCGAACTTTAAAACATGCGTGTAAGGTTGAATTTGTTTTGATGTATGTTTGACTTTATTGTTTTTTGGACATAGCTTTGTGAATACAACTTTAAGCATTGCATTTAAGGTTGAATTTACATTAATGTATATTTATTTAAACTAGAATTACGTAAACACAATTGGCGACAGTTTTAGGAGAACTTTTGTATGGGATAGTGTATCTAGTGCATTATTGATCGAAGTACCGAGTATTAAAAGGAATTAAAGTATAGTTAGCATTGCTATCATTTTCTTTATTAGCAGCGCCATCTTTTAGTTATGTCGAGAAGTATTAATAACGCCATCTAGTGGCAGACACTCGAAATTACAATAATTGATGTTTGTAAAAAAAGTCTTATATACAGATAAGTTTAGTCTCAGTGCTGGATCTGGGTAGAGCCAGATGGCAAGGGACACCAAAAAGCCAAACTCGAATAACAATTTCCAGCGCAAAATAAAATTTTGCTTTTGATTTTTTTTTTTCGGGATATCCCGCGCCTCTCGTAAGTCGCCATCAAAATTGTATTTTGCTAAAAGTTGAAAATTTCATAAAACCGAAGTAGAATTTATGTGAAGGGAAAGCGTCGCCGTCGATCAAAGGGCGCCGCAAGACAATCTCGCTCTACCCTGATCAAGCCGGCGCTGTTTAGTCTGTATTTATTGTCAGTTGTGTGCATTTAATTTATTTAATGTAAGTATTAATAATTTATGATGAATTAAATATAATTTGTAAAATATTGTAACAGATTTTGTGAGCCTTATCAGCGTCAACAAACCAAAACCTTAATTTGGATTTCCTAGATCTAAATATTTTTACCCGACTGTCAGGAACAACATAACCCAAGTTGTTATATATATTTATTGAACCAACATGACGCTACTTTTGACGAAAAAAAATATTGTAAAAAATCTGCACAAGTAGTTATAATATAATTTTTGTGATTAAATAGGTATTAATAATAAAATAAATCAAGATTCTCGTAGTGATATAGTTGATATTTTATTGATATGTAACATCTTTCCCTCTCGGTTTCCTGCTATCGAAATAATCAAATCTGTGGGGTGATTTCGTGAAAAGGGACGGAAGTGTGTCACAGGAAACGGGGAAGCTCGCGCTATTTAATTTGACCAATGAGCGCGCGTGGTGCTAGAGTTGGCCATCAGAAACGACCTTGTCGATGCCCCGCCCCTTTAATGTTGGTTATTACCAAGGTGAGAGGTCAGATGTTACACATCATACGCACCTACGTAAGGCTCGCTCGTTTTACAATTCTCTCATTTAAATTAAGTAATTTGTCTCAAATCTTACTGTAATGAACAATAAAATGCGTGTTCGTTTTTTGATGTTTTTTTATTTCAAATTAACAAGAGGGTTGTAAAGTCACAGGTCACATCAGTGGTATCTGGTAACAGTTGAAAACCGCCTTAGGCACTTGTCCCACCGGCGATGAGGAAGCGACTAGGTATCGACTATTTCCTCTAGAGGTGGGCAGTGGTATCATTTTTGCGATTGGAACATTTGCATCTGGATCACTGAAATTATCCGAATCATTGATATGTTTCATTTAGATTATTTGAATCATCGACTCAAAGGATATAAAAATGCATACCTAAAGACAACGAAAAACTGTGAGAGTATGAGTGATACACATCTCATTTGGTATCTGTTTCTGACCTAAATAGATTGTAATGTGTCACCCGCTCACTCGAGACTCGCGAGTCAGTTCGGTAGTACTGACACTAAAGTAACGTAACTCAGCGTCTCAGTCTTTCTCTCTCGCTCATTCGCTCAATGCTGCTCAGTCGCCTCGCAAGCGACAGTCGCGCGGAAAGACAGAGACAAAGTAATGATTCAGATTCAAATGATGCGTTTGAAATGTTGTTACTGAATCAATCTTTTGGAACACTTCAATGATCCGGATCAGAGAGTCGGTTCCGTAAAGAGTTACACACGCCTAATTTGCTCGCTCAGAAAACCTGCAATAGAAGTAGGTGCCGTGTCAGTATAGAAGGATTCTTGTGTGATGGTTATAGTCGTGTTATATGTATATCCCTAGGGATATAGCTATATCGCGTAATAGTTATATTACTAGATCGTGCTCATATCATAGCTATATTCCTAGTAAGACAGAATCGCTTTCATATTTAAATCATATTATAATATTTCAAATAATATATCCCTAGGGACATAATTATATCACGCCTATAACCATCTGCCTGCGACACATATATTAATAGTTAATTGCTAACTGCTCACTCTGCCGGCAAGAACTCTCCGCTAGGTTGTCGCTATGCGCTAAGAGCTATGAAAGAAAATAGGTAAGTACTCGTTCAGCGACGCTCGTTTGGCGGGCGGAAAACTCGCCGAGACTCGCTTGGTAGTCTTGGTACCTACATATTAACACCGCATACCAGCAAGTGACTGGGCAGTCATTCTACTCGTCGCACTAGTTCAGCCCAGCGACAAAACTATTCGAGCTACACACACTCGCTGCTCGGCAAGTCGTTTCTAAAGTCGCCGCTTTAAGAACCAAGTCGTCGTCGGGCCATTGTTATTAGTCTCGCTGGCAGTTTTGGAGGTTATGGAGCTGGTAGCAAACTATCGATAAAACGCAAGGCTTTGCACATTCTTATTGCTACTGACATTTATGGTCCGACGAGTCAGTTCATAACGCGAGTATAATTGCTAGGTCTACTCGCTTCTTGCTAATCTTCAGCGGTGGGACAGGTGCTGTATTGCTAAGAAATTAAGGTGCTGTCAAAAGTCAAATAACTATCATGCACCAATTTATTTTTAGGATTCCGTACAAAAAGGGTGCCAGCGGGACTCCATTACTAAGCCTTGTTCGCGTATATCCCTTTCCGTGTTCAGTTGGAGACACAGGTTGCGTGAAATCACCACGCTTTTGTAGCTCGGTACATGCGTACCAACACAGTGCACCCGGGATAAAAATGTCATTATTTTTTACCTAGGACGTCTAGTTTTTGAGATATTTGCGAAAAACTGTTTTTTAAATAAAAAGAAGGTTAGTCGATTACTAATCAGTGTACAGTCAAATAACTTTGCCGCTGTGAAGTTAAGTTGCGCAAACGCGCTGCTGTTTTTTAAGTAAGATTGACTACTGCGCAGTCATTTCTAGCCTACTTCAGAGCGGCAAAGTTATTTAACGCGAACTGTCTAATAGACGTAAAATATGAATGGTTTGGCATAAACTAAAGTGTAGATTTTGTTTTGGTTCCATGGACCGTGCTAGAAAAGCGTGGTGATTTCACGCAACCAATCTGCCTAGCCTTTTCCCAAATGTTGGGGTCGGCTTCCAGTCTATATTATACATGGAGCGACTCCTGTACCAGGTAACCAGTAACAGGGTTGTGGAGATCAGATAGGCCTCTGATCTCCACAACCCTGTTACTGGTTAACACGATACCCCTTAGTAAGACTTGTTCTGACTTTCGGGCTTCTTTCTTAATATACCCGTAACGCCTGTTTAAGATCTATGAATGACAGCCGGGACCAACAGCTTAACGTGCTTTCCGAAGCGGGAGGGTTTTCGTTATACAATGGATGATGGTCATCCATCCACGAACCGACCGTGGTAAACGTAGTTTAACCTTCGATCGACACCTCACAGATTTCACGCAACCGGTGTCTCGAATTAAACACGGAAAAAGAAATATGCGCCTTGACCTGGTTAATGTTGGATAGGTAAGCAAATAAAAACAAGTAAAGAAACAATAAAAATATATATATTTATGATCATATCACATAACGCTTTACATAATCAATGTACAACATAAGTTTTACATACATTTTGATTCATTCATCTGCCCAAAACCACAAAGCACGTTTACACGTAGAAAATTTTTCGACGGGCGAGTGATAAAATCGTATGTGTTTTTTAATCGATCCCCAAATAATTTCCTAAAAACACTAATCGATTGTATACTTATATACGTAAGTGGGGCTATCTCGACGGTATGGCAGCAGGGTGTGGAGCTGTGGCGCAAACTATACCCCCCACTAATCCTGCCCTCCGTGTCCCTAAAAAATGCAGCCAAAGCGACCTCTGCGCTGCCACCGACGCGACGGTGCCGTGGAAGTGGCGAATTTTTGGGCCAACAAAATGTAATACACTGTCGAGCTATCAACAGGATGAATAGAGGTATGAGGAACAGAATGGAGAGTTTCTCCATAGAAAAGGGAGGATCCGGCGGCGGTTGTTGTCGGGTTTTTATATAACATGTAAGTCGCGCGGATAACTCTGCTTGTGCGATGTAGGATGTACTAGGCTTCAGTTGAGAGGTTTATTTCGTTTATGGTAAACTGCTAAATTATTTGCTGCTCTGACTGCGGTGACCTTAAATACAAAAGGAATTTGAGTTGCCAAAACACAGTTCGAAAAATCGCCTGCGAGTTCTCGTATGACAGACATCGTTTTCGAGTATTTGGTTTTTACTTGAGGGCGCAGGAATCTGTTGGATGCGGGAAGCACAGAACCGGTCGATATGGCGACGCTTGGGGGAATCCTATGCCCAGCAGTGGACGTATTTCGGCTGAAATGATGATGAATGATGACTTGAGTGCGATATTATCCAAGCGAGTAACATCTGCATTTTCGCCTCTGTCGAAAAACCGGCCTCGTGTAAGCGCGCCATCTTTTCGTCATTGTACTCAGCCTTGCATTGATGTTTCGCAGCAATTTATACAGGGTTGACTTGCTGATGACTGTGCTACTATACTGTCACCCAGTTTCTGAATTGACAATTTCAAGTTGTGTACTTAGTTTGACAAACTATACTTTAGCATTATTTAAGATCCGGAGCACACCTGGCGAGGCGCATTGCGGCACGGTTGTCACCTCCAAACAAATTTTAACATTGCGTTCCTAAAAATAAAGTTGAGTATAAATAACCTGAGACGCGCGTCCCTTTTGTCCCGCTTACACGCGCGGTCTCAAGCTAATGGCAGTTTATTTACTTTCAAAGTTTCAACTGCGCTGCGCGTCGCCAGATGAACGCCGGCCCTAAGGCGAGGCAAATCTAACTTACAGAGTTTTATTGATGACTCTAATGATTATAATTCTATAGATACATATTTGCTACGATCGCGAATTATATTTTGATCAACATACAACCTGACGCTGACTTAAAAATTGCTAAAATTTTGTATTTCGCGCCATAATGTAGATCCGCAGTTGTAGCCCGCGAAATTCAAATTTTCTTATGTTTTTTGCAATTTGCAGGTTAGTGTCCAGTTGTATCTTGAGCCAAATATGATTCTCGACTACATAAGATATGTATTTAGGTAGATAATTATAATCGTAAGAATCATTAATACAATTCTCTAAGTTAGATTTGTTTTATAAGAACTTTTCCATAGATTTGTTTTTGTATGAAAAAACGTAAGAAATTTGAATTTCGCGCGCTACAATAGCGCAGCCACCATAAGTAATGCTAAAATAGATTTTGACAAATTCTAAATTCAAGAAATTGTTAGCTCATTATTTTAACAATGTTAATTTCACACAATATGCTTAGACAGAGCGCCCGTAGAGTGTATCAATTTCTTCAATCGATTTTGGAAAACTTTCACTTAAAATTCATCTCTGTAAATAGTGAAGGAAAAACATCGTGACATATAAAAAAAATCAAAGACGTGACATCCACCAACCCGCACTGTGCCCGCGTGGTGAGTTACGGTTATTTTCCACTCCCTTTTAAATTCAAAATATTTTACTTCACATAAACCTGAAGCTAGATGCACGGTTTCAATTGGTCGTTTCCTATGGAAACAAGCCGGCAAGAAACTCCACGGTTACCCTTTTAAAATTGACTTTTACAATGTTTCCAAATGACAGCTCCTCTCTCAGATAGTCCAGCAGTGGGAACAATATAGGCTGAGATGCATGTTAAGTCGCCTTTGTATAAATTGCGTTACATCTCCAACCAAATCAAATAAATAATTAACTAAATACAGAATCCTACACGTGGAACACATCTCTTATGATAGCAACAACATCAATTTTACTTCTTAATTATTTTGAAATACAGGATCAAATAAAGAAAGGTAGATTAACGTAAAATGTCATTTAAGGAAGCATATAGCACAAGTACGCGGCGTGCTCGACTTGTCGGGTCAATTCAGTGAGCGTAACGTAGTCAGAAAATATAAGAGTTACGCGATAGAAAGGCAACTTCTAGGTGAATATAACTGTAGGTGATTAGCGCTGTGCGACCTGAATTGCACAAGAGTCGCTATTCATTTAAATGATTTAGAGGAGTGAATCTTCTGTACTTGTACTATTATGTATTCTGTGGTATAAGTGGCAGAAACGACGCTCTAAAAATGTGTTTATTTTTTCTTAAAAATCGGCAATTTCTTAGCGATTACGTTAATTTACCTTTCTTT
Organism: Agrochola macilenta; assembly: GCA_916701695.1. Lineage (NCBI taxonomy): Eukaryota > Metazoa > Arthropoda > Insecta > Lepidoptera > Noctuidae > Agrochola > Agrochola macilenta. The sequence continues at coordinate 12,081,822 of OU753579.1, read as the reverse complement.
ATACCTGTTCCAACTTTAGACCTAATAAAAAACCAAGTCATAGCGCTGCGAACAAGTGAAGCATGTCAAAACCACACCTCCGCTCTGTGCATACACGCTCACACGCACACATTTACAATCAAACTACACCTCACTAAGTGCACACGTTTACAAAACCGACCTCACGTCACTGTTGACCATATCTTGGTTTTTTATTCGGTCCGAGGTTCCGACATAAATATTTATTAATAAACATTTATTGATTTTTAATTAATTAATCATATTGACAAGTTTTACACCCTTCTTTCCGTATGTCAATAACATCACTAGCCCATTAGTCAAGAGATCAATCAACATTATGCTATGCTGCGCTGCGCTGTGCTCTATTTAGCTAATTCGCTCGACTAACAAAACATGCTGCGCTGCGCTGAGTGTGGTTACTCTTTTTTAATACAACATCCCTCACTGGTGGGATACGTGATGACTCGCAGCTTTATCTTCAACGAATTAAACGACTATTCCTGAGGCTATAATAATACGTGCTGATCCAGTCACACAGCACACCTCGCGAGGCTCATAATTATTTCTAGTGAAAAAAGTGCATGAGAACATTAGTTCAGCTAAGCACAGCACAGCGCAGCGCAGCATAATGTTGACAAGTCACCCTAATTAGGTGGTAGATCATAATTTTGTTCTTTCTTGGTTTTGGTGATTATTCATTGTGCCTAAACGGGCTTGTTAAGATCAGACCATTTCGTTCTATTATAAATAATACCTATATATTTCCATTACACAATCCAGTCGTTTTCAAGTCTTCGTCTCACGTCTTAAATGTTATATTTCTATACATGAAAAGTGATTTGACAGTGTACCCAGTGTGTAGTGTTTATTTAGGGGTTAATTCCCTTATTATTTTGACAGGGGACCATATACTCTTCAACGAAAAGTGAAGTGTCACGCGATGTTGTAGCATGTGTGGTGCACCTGTTAACTATCACCTGGATCTGCCCTGGTAAGCACCTGATTTCATTGAATAATTCCGTAAAGAAAAACTTTTAGATATAGGTACACTGCTATGATACTATTACAATACAAATGCACGTTTTTGAGAGTAGTTTCTAAAACATTTATGTATTTGAAACACCTTTGCACTATTAGTACATAAACATATTTTTATACATTTATGTATGACAACACTACTGTATTTCTATGTGAGATGAGTCCTAATAGTTGGCGATAATTTACACCAATGTTGTATGTAATTTACATCAATGTTTTGCCTTGTTTTCGTCCATTACAGATAGTTCGTAGCGAATCGATGTGGTCGCGTTTTCGTGGATGGCACTATAAAAAATAAAGCTCTTTTTTGAGACAGATTTCTTATGTTATAACTAGAGATCGGATATTCGGATGCATATTTACCTAAAGTAAATTTTTGGCTAAGAAATTTTTTTCTTAATATAAATCCCGGAATTCAATTAAATCCGGGAATGCACAACTAATCGAATACATGATAAGGAAACGACTTATCAGCCCTCTTATGAAGGTTACTTTTGCGGTGTTAATATACCTACTGTAAATATTTTTTTACGAGTCTCAAGGTACTCAGTTGTCCGAAAGGGATATCGCGGCCCCGGCACACAGGCAACGGAAGGAACACGGGTGGGTTTTAGTCAGTAAAAGTCTGACACGCCCTCTCGCTCCGCCTAGAGCGGGAGAAGTCATTTGAAAAAAAAAGGTACCCAGTTGTTTGTCGATATGTGCTATACCAATTTGGCACCCTGCTTTACAACATTAGCTAGGATTTCTATAATCAAAAAGTACAAAATTGATCAATTCCGGAATCGCGAGATTTTAGCGATCGATGCAAAAGTGCATTCCATATTAGCCAACATCTGAACGTTAGTAAATATACATTCGAATATCCGATCTCTAGTTATACTCGTAACCGAAGAATAAAAATGGCGGTTTGTTATATTTTCAAGCAAAAAGTTTTTATTCCTCAGATAAAAGTTATCTGAAGATGAAAAATCTGCCCTTACTTTATAGAATATGGATTCAATTTAACGTGCTGTCTATTTCAAGACTTGGCCAAAAGTTTCTCCGAAACATTTTTTCTTGAATATTTAATATTCGTTGTAAAACTAGCTAGTCTATAGACAAATCTCAGGGCGCATCCTACGCACATAGTATACCCATACAAATACAAGTGTCTGCGTGCATTAAAGAGTATTTTCATCTACACATTGAGTTTTCCAGACAATACACACAGAATTCTAAGCCTACACATTTGAGCCAAAGATTTAAATCGTTAGATTCGCCCGACCGCGTCAAAATATGGTCATGTTTCTGATTCATTGACACTTAAATAGTTTTGTTTCGCTCACTCATACTGAAAATCGTTTCTATCGTTCCATGCGAGATGTGTAAGCTCATTCTTCTCAGTATGATGACTTTTTCGCGCGAGCTAAGTACGGTGAGGACAAATCTAACGATTTAAATCTTTCTTTTGAGCTTATTTTTTGTATTAATATGGAGTAGGTAACAAATGGAGTATTCAGACAACTTTGATCATTCGGTTATATAACAAAACCGAAGTAGGAAATCCGGTTATAAAAATAACCGGTTTTTTTCTAATTTAATCTAGAAACACACTAATTTTATTAACCCATTATTTCGTTAAACCGGTTAGCCCGTTTACTCGGCGGTATAATTAAATCTATTTAACCGTTTCCTGTCCGGTTTTTTTACCAGTTCGAGATCAAACTCTTAGCCAAAACATTACATTACGAGTACCACAGTAATTTTTCTAACATCACACTTAGATTTCATACAATCCTTCCAGGTATTTCCCAACTATGTTGTTTGCTCATTCCCAGTCAAACTGGACAAGTATATATACATAAATATCTGTATTTCACACAGAAATATCATCCAATACTATCCTCCTTGACCGAATACCAATCAGAACAGATACTAGCCAATTAGGCAGGAGATATGATAATGCGCAAGTGTGTGCGCAGACACAGGTGTACTCTCTGTTCTCTCACTCTCATAGTCCGATGGGACGGCAATCCGACACGACCGCGGGGAGATCAGGCGCAGGACCAACGGCTTTACTTGCTCTCCGAGGCACGGGAGTTACTATTCTAAGTATACTACACAATAGATTTTTTTAATAATTACATTAAATATCAGACCTTAGGAGTTTCAATAATGCTAGTCACTACACACAAGGCTTTGCTCGGGCGAGCAACCCATGATATTGTATAATGCACTTTATTCCTTGAAACACAAGGTGCAAAATTATACAAACATCGCAGACAAAAACAGCTTCCTCGAGTTTGCACTTTGGAGCGTTCATTCTAAAAGTTGGCCACGTCGCAAGTAGCTGTCAAATATTAACTTGTTTTGATAAATTGGGCAATATTACTGTAAGTATGGAAATTTGATATTTCAAATTTCCATACAGATACAAATTTGAAATATTAATAATGAAAGAAAGAAAGAAAGAAAGAAAGAATGAAAGAAATCATTTATTTGCTGATAATGTAGGTATACATATAAGTTGGAATAATTATTAATAGCAAATTGAATTGCAATTATAGCACAGAATTTGATGTTGTAACCGTTTTAGGTGTAAAACAGGCTTTTGGAAAGTTTCCAAATACTTTTATTACATGTAAAACTAAATATTCGGTGTTACGATATTATAATTAAGTATTGCATTTCATAATTAATATTTTTGTTCACTAGTTAGCCATATTTCATATTTCCATACAGTAATATTGCCAAATTAATCAAAACAGCTAAATATTTGAGTTATTTGCGACATTGCCCACTTTCAGAATAAACGCTCTTAAGCCACTGATTTTAAGTTCCATTATTCATTTATTAGTTTATTAGTTTTATTATATCAACAAAAAATCCTCTGCTTTTGTCTGTATTGCGCCTATTGTTATAATATTCAATAAATAGTTAAGCTTTGTACAATAGAATGCCAAGACTAGATCCACAGGACGCTTCTGATTGGTCGAAATCCTAATAGTGTCCCAACATTTACAAAACATCGTTTTTACAACATCAATATGATTATTTTTGATAATTGGTTTTCTACTTATTATTAAATTATCGTCAATTTAGACGTATAGAGGAAGGCCTAAATAAATGTCTTTATCAAAACACTTTTTATATCAACATAAACATTAAAGTATTTTTATTATAATTTAGTTGACTTTTAGAAAATTTATAGAATATACACAAAAAAATTGTGCTACTGCACATTGCATTGAACACACAGATTGATATACAAAACTTGCATAGTAAATGCAAGATATCTTATGGTGTACTACAACAAATAAAAAAACCGTGTCCGATCCGATTCGGCGTTGTTAAGTATCGTACTGAGTCTATTTTTGTGGAAAATTACAGGAAAAAGAAGAAAAAAAATCGCCACATTTATTTTTATGGGGAAAATTTACCGGTTTCGTGCTTGGGGTGCGGGCGGCCATCGTCTAGCGGGTGTCTACAAGTCATAACCTATAACTTCTGTTAAAAATTTGTTAATTTTTAAAGTATTCGGGGTAATTTTGGTACTAAAAATGCGAATTTTAAACCAAAAAAACTTTTCCATTTTTCATAATAATACGATTTTTTATTACTTTTTGGTAATTTTATTGCAGTACCTAATACTCCTTTCGGATCGGACAGGTCTTTTTTTACAAATTGTATATGATGTGATGACAGTGACTATAATATTAAGAGACCAGTTCCGGATAAATTTTGGTTAACTAAGAAGGTGCATTGAAAGTTGGTAACATCGGAAATAGCTGCCAATTTTTCGCCGTTTTGATTAATTTATCAATTTTACTAAATTAAATTATGACATATCACTCTGTAGTGCACAAAATTTTTGATTATAAATAACAATTATTAACATCGTAACACTGAATATTTACCTATTTAATTTATTTAAAATACCTAATTCAGTGTTATCTTCGCAATTCATAATCAATATTTAAAGCACTAGACAGCGATATTCCATAATTTTATTTAGTCATATTGGCAAATTAATCAAGCAGCGAAATTTTTTAAATACGAACTTATAAAATTCACCATCTTAATCTGGCCAAAAAATTCATATAAATTCTTTTACATTTTAAATTTTAATGTGACTTTCCGGAGGTGGTCAGATAGCCCTTCATGAGATAGTATAGACACCCAACACTATTCACACAAGTTTTTCTTTAACTTACAAAATACGTAAGATTTGTAAACAGATTTTATAGAAACTAGAACAGATACCTCATTCAGTATTATAGATACTAATTAGGCATTTAAAACACTTGGAAGCATGAAACCGTCATTGTGATGATTTGACACTTCCAAATATTTTCAAAAAATAAGCACTCCATTTATTACCTAATCAGTGTCAAATCCCAAACCATGAAAGCGAAATGCTTACACAAAGAATACTCAAGACACATCGTCTTCATCGAAAAAATCTTTCAACAGTGGGGGATGATCCTGTCTCGGGATAAAATTACCGGAATGTGGGTATTGAGGATGCCACCAGTTACATACTATTGCCTTCACAACAGCATCGAGAATGATCTCGCATTCGGGCACAATACCTTTGACAGCATAGCAGGAGCTGTTGAAGCCAAGGTGGAGAGTGTGGTGTCTGTAGCCATGGGATAGGACCATTTTGACGGTGGATAAGGTCATACCTTGGAGCGCTGGAATTTTGTCGAAACCTTTGCAGGTTACCTGAAAAGGTTAAGGGTTTTTGTTAGTGTAGGTAATGTTAATGTGGTTTTGCGTGGGTGGCAGGGCACAGCCGGTCGAGGTCACTTGGGGATCTTTTAGACCTGCCAACGTTTTAGTATTGCACTTTTGTATGGAACAGCTGTTATTTATTACTAGCTTTTGCCCGCGACTTCGTCCGCGCAGAAGTCGAAAATGGTTCTAATCGGATTTTTTATTGTTTTTTTTACGTTATTAATTTTGTTATAACATATAAAAAACAATATTTTTTGTTTTTCGTTCGGGTGCTAGTATCACCAAGCTACTCTGTGCGCTTACTCTGGAGCATGCCACATACAACTTACCGTGGGAGAAGCAGCTTTCCCTCAAGTCTGCTCCCGCTACCTTAAGAGTATCACCTTGAGCTTTGTAGCTCGTCTCTAGCACTCTCTAGAATTCGAAAGAGTAATTTGGTGGAGTAAGGGGAATCCTAGAAATAAATACAGACCTCTGTGAGGCTGACTGACCACTGGAGCGTAGAAAAGAGGAGAGGAGCGGAGATGCGCCAATATTAACCAATTGAATCTAAACTCCGGTCCAGAGCTTAGATTATATTCGTTAATATTGGTACATCTCCGCTCCTCTCCTCTCGTCTCCACTCCAGTGGACAGGCAACCTAAAGCTAAAATAGTACGGTGACTTTCGAAACATTCCAATTTTAAAGAGTATTTGCATTGCACCAAGCTAATAAGTGAGTTCAACCTTTTTTGAATAAAACCGGATTGAGTTATCAAACATGTGTCAAAATAAAATGTACATTTAAATCAAAAGCACTAAGGAGTATTGATATCAACTTCGAAGCAAATTACTACCAAAATAACTTTCTACCCCTATTTAACCCTTTAGGGGATGAATTTCAATAAAATACGAAATACGTCTTCCATCAATTCTGTTAAAGAATGTTTATGCAAAATTTGAAGTAGATTGGACCAAGGAATCACGTTGTCCCATGCAAACTTTGCCCCCCTTTTTCACCCTCTTAGGGGAAGAATTTTGGAAAACCCTTTCTTATCGGATGCCTACGTCATACAAAGAACACACCCTCCAAGTTTGAAGTCTCTACGATCAGCGGTTTAGGCTGTGCGTTGATCCGTCAGTCAGTCATTCAGGACAAAGCATTTTATATGTATAGATAATGAATTGAAAGAAGTGTTATAACATTGAAATGACATGAAATTGTCTATTTTGTTAATTGGATAACACAAATGTCATAATTAAAAAAATAAGCTAAAGAAGTCGATATTTTGTATCTGACTAAGCGTCGGGTCACACCGGAATGGCAGCGGCCGGCAGCGACGCGGCGAGCACTTTCAGTGTGAAATAATTTTAAACTTTATCTACATACTTAAAAGACCAGTATCGTTTGAAAAGTTTGAAAGGTCTCGAGGCCGCCCGTGGTGACGCGAGCGGCCGCGCGCCACGCGCATCTTGTCGGTGGTTCTGCCTGCAGCTGCCAGCGGCGACGCGAGGCTGCTCGCGGCACCGCGGGCGGCCGCGCGTATGTAATGTAGCAACTAAACTAGTCAAGAGGAGACTAGGCATGTGGGATCTGGAGGTCGCGCGAGGCCGCCAGCGGCGACGCCGGGGGCCGCCGGGGGCCGCTGGCGGACACTGGCAGCCGCTGCCGGCCGCTGCCATTCCGATGTGACTCGGCCCTAACAGTTATAAAACAAATAGGTACCTACGCTAAATGTGCATTATTTTCGTAGCTGGGTTCACATAAAACTTATTTAAAGATACAATTTATCGGACAACATAAAATTTAATATGGTATAGCACAAAAAAGGCAGCTGCAAAGCCTCGTCCAATATAGAACGCAAGCAATGCCGTTAGAGCTAAGTAGGAAATTATTTAATTTTAATACTAGCCTAGATTTTTAACTGTAATTTTTATGGTGTTTGATTTTCCAATGTGGCGATTTAGTGAACTGCATCCGTCAAGGGGGTGATTCTACCTGTCATACTAGACAACTTTCGCTATGAAATACATACAATACATGAAAGCGTCTGAATCGTAAAAAAAAACATACGTGTATATACATAGTCTGTCTACTGTTGCATAGGTTTTTTTTTTTTTCACGCTACGTATATGAGTTTCATGGTGAATGTTGTTAAGTATGACGGATAAAATCACCCCCTTGCTTGACGGACACAGGTGTCTTAATCGCCACTGTGTGTGTCTATGGTATTTTTTTTGTCAAATTGTATTGTATCTCATGAGTTTATACTGGAATGGAATAAAGATGACTTTGACACTTCTGTGCCTTACATTTAAGTATCCTTATCCTTCTACTCTATACATAAATATTATATCCTACTTTTTTTTTTTTTTTGGTAAATCATCATATGACTCCTCCTGCTCTGGGCGGAGCGAGAGGGAGTGTCAGACTTTTACTGACTAAAACCCACCCGTGTTCCTTCCGTTGCCTATGTGCTGGGGCCGCGATATCCCTTTCAGACAAACCCGCAACCCCAGCAGGCATTGGTCCTTCCGGACCCCGTCAGTTGGTGCTGACATCCTATATTTCGATAGGAAGTGTCCATAATATTATAAACGACCATTTGGGTATGAAAAAAGTGTCAGCGCGCTGGGTGCCCAGAATGCTTTCTGACGCGCAGAAACAAATTCGACTGAGAATTTCACAAAGCTGTTTGGATTTGTTACAACAAGATCCTGACCGATTTTTGGCTCGATTCATAACTATGGACGAAACATGGCTTCACCATTATGACCCGGAAACGAAACAACAGTCCATGACTTGGAAGCGACCGTCATCTCCAACTCCAAAGAAATTTAAGGCGATTCCATTCGCCGGAAAGATCATGGGCTCTCTTTTCTGGGACAGCCAAGGAAGGGGTGGTAATGATCGAATATCTTAATCATGGAGCCACTATTACGGGGACTATGTACGCAGGACAAGTAACAAAGTTGCGTGAGGAAATACGCAAGAAACGGCGTGGCAAACTCGCTAAAGTTGTTTTGTTTCACCAAGATAACGCCCCTGCGCACAAGTCCAGAGTTGCCATGGCTGCCATTCAAGAAGCTGGCTTCGAATTGATGGAACATCTTCCATATTCACTGGACCTTGCTCCTAGTGATTTCTACCTATTTCCGCGCTTAAAGGAACATCTCAGAGGCCAGAAATTCGAAGATGATGACGGAGTAGTCGCCGCCGTAAATGATTTTTTGAAGGGATCAGGAAGAAGATTTTTTTAGAAAGGGAATGTTAGGATTAGAGAAAAGATATACAAAGTGTATAAACCTGAAAGGCGACTACGTCGAAAAATAAAATAACATATAATAAAAGATAATTGCGTCTTACTCATTCTCACTATTTATTGAACACCCCTCGTATTATAAACGCGAAAGTTTGTGAGTATGGATGGATGTATGGATGTTTGTTACTCTTTCACGCAAAAACTACTGAACGGATTTGGATGAAATTTGGCAAACAGGTAGTTTATAACCTGGATTAACACATAGCATACTTTTTATCCCGATAATCCCACGGGATCGCGACTTATGCGTGCGAAACCGCGGGGCGCTGCGCTGCTACAGCGGGACGCCGCTAGAAAAAACAAAATACATACCATCAAAACCTGCGCCCCTTCTTCAGGATTAGCGTCCACCCTTCCCAGCTCCTCGATAAAATCTTTATCCACGCTAGGCTGTGAATTATGTAACTGCGGCTTCTTCAGCTTGAAATACACGTTCCAGTATGTCAACCCTCGGTTATACCAGACGTTCACACACACCCAGCTGACGAGGATATTTGGATGAGGATCTTTTCGGCAAATTCGATGAGTGAAGTGATCGTAGGTGTGATATAAGGCCCGGATGACAGTCTGCCTCAACCCATAAGCCTTCAGACTGTCTGTACGCAACCGTTCAGGGAGCTTCGGATGATTTTCGCAGTACCTCTTGTATTGCAAAATCCAGAATGCTTTGCTTTTCGTAACCGCGTACGCAGATTTGTTGATTTTGGCGAAATTACCGATGTCTTCCGGTCTAATGTACCTTGATAGGAGATAGAATAGGATTTCCGGGTATTCAATGCCCGGGCGTTCTTCTATAGCGGTCTTGTCCTTCTTCTTCTTGAATACAAACTGTTTAGTTCCATCGCCAGCGATTACTGGGACGATTTCTGCGTCGTCACCGACTTCGTCCCAGGCCGGTTCCATGGTTGGTTTTAGAATCGGAGCCGGTTTTCTGATTGCTTTAACCGATTTCGGCGCGTTGGCACAGTCGTTGATTGTGAAATCTGCAATGATTTTGATAATTAAATAAATAACTTTATTTTTTTGAGGGTAGGTTGCTCACAACATTGAAGTTCTAATCACTCGGTAGTTAGTCTGTTATGCTTTCTAATCGCCCGCAAAATTAAATTATATTTATTTTATTATAGTTTTATGGCAAATTGCAGCATATTATTATTCACAATAAAAATCATTCATATCTCTCTAACTTATATAGAAGAAACATCATATTTAAAAAAAAATACTTATAAAAAAAACATAGATGCTCTATGGTCTGCTCTTAAGGTGATTCCTTCGAAATTATATTTTCTGCAAATGCGACCGTTACTGGCCGACACCATAGAGACTAGAGTCTGACGTGATGACAAATGAAACTAAATATTTTACTTAATTCAGATCTATGATGATGACTATTTTGCCGACATGTGCTAGTAGGTTTTGATTTGAGTCACCCACAAGCAGCGTTTTTTGTTGCACATTTATTTCCCATTCGAAGGCGCTACTATCGCACTTCGGTCAGGTGCGATAGTGGCGCCCTTATTTTTTCAAACTCTTTTTTGCCAAGATGTACGTAAAATAAGACGATAGGTATGCAGCAAATATAATTTCGAACACTATAACGATGTTTTAAATGTATTAATTATTTTGTCAATATTTGGGTAACAAATTTTGATCAACATACGGCGTAAAACTGCGATGCAATTTGCAAAAAAACGTAAATTCTTAATATTCGCGGGCTCTCCTTAAGATTTGAATTTCGCGGGCAATTTAAGAGCATTCACCTTAAGCTATGCAATAGTTGGTCCATGTTTCTGTTAGGTACCATTGAAGCCTCTTAAACATTTTCAACTATTGTTCCTAATCACTTATAATTAAATGCCTAAAATTCTGACTGCCAGTCTTACCTCAGAATAACGGTATTACCCAGTAACTGGGTAGCGGTTAGAAGTCAGTCACTGCATCTAACAATCTGACATTCAGCCCCATCTGGTTAGACTGGAAGCCGACCCCAACCTAGTTGGGAAAAGGCTAGGCTGGTAAACATGGTCACTAAATCAAAAATTAGAGCCAGTTTATAATTGAATAAATGAGAATATTAGGCAGAACTAGATTAGAAGCGCGAAATAATAAAAAAACTAATTTGTAAAGCAGCCTGGGTTTTTATGTGAGACGAGCTGTGTGCCTGATTGGATATCGCATTAGCAAAAATGACTTCCCCCAAAAATATTACTCTCATCTGGTAGGTACATTAAAAAAAGTTAAGCCTGCTAGAGTGTTTATTCTGAAAGTTGGCAACGTCGCAAATAGACATCAAATATTTAGCTGTTTTGATTAATTTGGCAATATTACTGTATGGTAATATGAAATATGGCTAACTAGTGTACTAGTATTATTATTATTAGTGTACTAGAATATTAATAATAAATCCGTCCATAGACAGCCCCTTACTTGCATTTGTTAAGAAGTGGTAGATACTGACTATTTGGTTGTTTCATAATTTCATAATAATTTGTAATATAGCAAGTTGCAACACTTCCACAACGTAACAACAATTTGTTTTTGTTATTTTAGTAAATGCATGTAGGTACTTACCTTTGTGTCAGATTGTTTATTCCCTCAATAATTTGAAAAACTTCAATAAGAGCATCCTTAGGATTGAAGTTTTTCAAATTATTGAGGTTTACCTATATTTGTTGCACATAAGTTTGCTTACGTGTGGGAAATGGAGTCTGCAATTTTTGTACAATAGATGGCCTTATAGCCAAGAGCCTCAACCAACTCAAACTGCAAGCATTTCAATTAAATCAATTACAGGCACTTTTTAATTGTCAAGGGGTAGGTCAGTCAGAAAAATCAAGCTAGTTGCCCATTCAACAGCATAGTAGGTTCATATGGAGAAGAACGGGCAAGAAACTACATGGACAATCTATTGAACCAAAATATTGAGACATCTCTGGAAACCATCATTATTGTTTTGTACAGACACTGGGATTCAATCTTGGGCATGACTACCTGTATGTTCTTCATATTTAAATAAAAATGCTATTGTCCGTCTTTTATTTTCAATTAAGTTTGCAGATTGAAATAAAACTTATCAGATGAGTAGCCAACATTAAAACACTAGGATAATCTTATTCCTAGAAAGCTAAACAATAATTTACTGGACATTAAATCAGGAACTCGACAGATGAACAAAAATAACCCTAAGCTGAAAAAATATAAAAAAAGCAGCAAAAAAAACATACCTTTAAATATAGTTATAACAAGCAGGATCGGCGATAGAATTGCATAGGAACGAGATATTTCATAAAAAAGTATTTTATTTACCTTGTGATACATTCTTTTTGCTCTTCTTTTTCGTCATTGTAGAAAGATTTAATAAAATATCAACAAAAATATATCAATTTTAAGTTTACTCCAATTTACATGACCATTTTTGGTTATGGACACCGCATTTCCATTAGGTAATCATACATAATAATGTTTATTTGGAAAAGATATAGCGTTCGAATGGTTTTTAGGCACAAAAATAAATCATTTACGAAATTATCAAGTTTTGAAATCCGCCTGCCTAGGACGAATTTGACAACTCAACTTATGTCAAAATGAATCGATAAGATTTGTGTGGAAAGGTGTTGGTTAGACAATTCTACCACGTGCTGTAATTTTATGGATGAGAAATTAATTGATTTCTACCAAAAAGAGGCCCGTTCTTAGCAAGTTGCAGGTCTCTATTGCCTGCTGCCAGTCTTCTGGGCTCAGCGATACCGACATCGACGAGTAGTACAACTAACTGATAGGTAACTAAACTAAATAAATACAAAAAACAAACAACAGGACACTGGTCCGTATTACAGAACCTCACTCAAAACTCAAGCATTACTTAACACTTCTTTAAAGCCTTTTGATTTGTTGAAACTAGTTTTAAGTAATGCTTGAGTCTTGACTGAGGTTTTGTAATACGGGCCTAAAAGCGGTTCTGCACTGCATCTGACCCGAATCCAAAAAATAAATGTTCTAAATTTGGACGCACAGAGTTCGGATCTAGTGCGCAACCCGTCATACAATTAATAGTATCTACTATGGCTTTTTCGGACCGACATTTCTCCCCCCCCCTGGTCGCCGCGAGCTTCGAACTCCCTACGTACATACCGTAAGGCGCCCATTACACGGTGGTTTTGCTGTCAGTTTTACTACAATCACGGATTGTGACTGACTGTCTCATGCAGTGACTGATGGTTGCATGATCGTGATTGACGAAAATCTGAATATTTTGATATTTGCATCATGCAACCATCAATCATGACTTTTGAGTGAACGTGTAATGGCATTTCGTCAGTCAGCGCGCGGACCACAGATAACTATATACTAGTCGGAGGCGCGGACAGCGATGGAGTCGGACGCAAGATGACTGTGTGTATGACGCTGAAGAGACGCTTGCGCGCTCGCGCAGCCAAACACCATCACTCCCGTGTAATGTGAATGTACGTACTACAGCCCGAAAAAGATTTTATTTTATCATTTGAGACCGTCCCTCAGTTGTGGGATACAGCGAAAATAGTTCGCATAGTCCATGTCCTCTTTAGAATCTCGTATAAATCAGCCAATAAGTTTATATGGCTATAGAATTCCCGTTTTAAAAGCCAACGCTTTCTTTTTACGCGTTTCTTGCTCATTAACGCAATTAAAATTCCAATACAGGCTTTTCTTTTATGAATATCCATTTAAAACTTTGAATGAACACGTGTATTCTCTGTAAAATCTTGGGTATGACTGACGATCAGTTAGAATGAGCGTCTAATGTCGATTGAATTCCATCTCTCACCATCATTCTTTCGTCATTCATGACTTTTGGAAATGATTGACGCAAAATCTACCGTGTAATGGGCGCCTAAGTGAGACGAAGAATCAAGTATCCGTAACTTCGGCCGAAACTACGGATTTCGCTTAGACCTAGTCCCCCAGATGCAGTACAGACCCGCTCTTCTTAGTGTCCTTTGTTTGTTTATTTTTTTTATAGTCAGTTAGCCGATATGCAAAAATCACCAGTCAGGGGATCCCAAGTAGCAGGAAACGACTACGTGGTAGATCCAGAGATGGCGGGATGAGCTGGACTCCTTCTTTAAAGGATTGGCCAGCAATCGCGGTAGACCAGCAAAAGTGGAAAGACGGAGGCCTTTGCCCAGCAGTGGGACAACACAGGCTTATAATAATAATTAGCCATCTAATTTAGTACGTATTGTGAATAGTTGTGTAATTATTTTATATAGGTAAGCAATATAATGTTAATAATACAAATTTAAGTGCTCTTTAGTAATTGAAAGAAGTAAAATATTACTATTTCATGTAAACATGGTTTTCTAATGTAGGATTTGATGATTTCAAATAATTTCGCGGCTTTATCGTAACCAGTGAAATTTTAATAATATAAGTAAGTTTTGTGATAGTTTACTAGTGGGTTAGACCCACAGAACAGAAAAAACAGTAGAAGTCGCAAGTAGGCGGGGCGCGCGTACCCCTTGCTTTGCGGAGATCCGCAATGTCTGCTTCCGCGCCTACACCACGCAAATCAGTCTCGTTACAACCGTCTCGGTGAAAAGAACTTGAAAAAAATATACAAAAATGCCCTATTGTGCTGTTTTAGAATGTAAACACGATAACAGAACCAAAAATATATCTAATAGAGATATGTCATACTATCAGTAAGTCTTAATTGATTTTATTTCGATTAAAATTTGAAAAATAATATTTTATTAAACAAGACAAGTAAAACTGGACTTTATATTTTTAACTTTAAGGTCTACTTTCTTTTAAACTCAAACATATTCTTCGCGAAGATTCCAACTACGCACATGTCACAGTCAGCTACTCAATTAGAGATTACCGTTATCGATAATGAGCTATCGATATTTTAAAGGGGACGTGCTAAGATAGCCCGCGAAATTCAAATTTCCTTACGTTTTTTGCAATTTGTAAGTCAGTGTCGGGTTGTATGTTGATTAAAATATGATTCGAGACCATAGAAATATAAATAACAGGAGAAGTGGTATGGGGGCGTGTCTGTGTCCGCGCGTCTTGATCACAATGCTCATGCCTCAGGCAAATGGCCGTCTCCGCTAACTAGTGCGCTTTCGAGCGCGATCGTGATAACATTTAAGAATACCGTGTTGTTCAGTGGTTTATTGTAAAAATCGAAGCTAAACTATAAACTTTATAAATCGTAGAACCACTTTTCATAAATCAGCACAAGTATTTTGCTATATTTGTGTTGAAAATCATGAAAAACAACAAATCGTAAAATATTTCTTGCCTTTACTACGTTATTTTTGTTTTCATATATCACAGCGACTGTACTTTTATTGTAGTAAATACATTGCTTCTTCACCACTACCAAAGTATGTCGCTAAGTAACTGGACAAGCAATGTAAAAATTACAAAACGATATTTACTTTAAGCGGTTGCATCGTTAGTACGGCCGCAGCGTCTTGTGACGGATTAGTGATGTGGTTGTGCAGATCCACTAACGTAGGCTATCGACAATAATGTCGATTGTCGTATGAATTTATATTACTATTAAAGTTTATTCTTCAATTTGTCAACAGTTATAGCCTGATTGGAAGACCGATGTGAAATCTTGTTTTATACTCATTTAGATTTTCTCATAATGTTGTTATTTTTTTGGTTTACTTAATATTTCTTTTTTTTACTTACTTATTGTTTATTTATATCATCTTATTATATGTATATCGTTTTTTATTTATAATTTTTGCAGCAACTTCCAAAAATTTTAATACAATAATAAATGGGAGAATCGATAAGTTTCCGATTTAGTCAATCACTAGCGTATATGTAAAATAAATGGCTTTTGCACAGCACAACGATAGCGAACGATGTTTTCGTGTGGGTGAGTTGTACGGTGCATGGTAAATGCACGCTGTGTTTGATGGGATAAGGTTTATAATTGATTATGTAGTACGTTCTGATTTGTAAATTGCAAGTGTGAGCGGGGCCTCGTATTTATTGGGTTTACTGATCGCATGTGTGATCGCAGGCTAGAGAGTAGGGATAGATAGAAGACATTGGGTTTCGATACATTTTCAACTACCGGGCATATCTCCTTCTTTCTTATATCTATGTTCGAGACCGTAACAAATATGGCTTCAGAGAATTATAATCATTAGAATAACAATTCTTATGCTAGAATAATCCTAGTGTCATGATTTCATGAAATAGTCATTCAATAATTATAGGATTTTATGAACGTAGAGGGAATTATTTTGTATTGGTGATTTTTTTATTATAATTCTATAAATTAATATTTGATACGGCCGCGAATCACATTTATATCAACATCATATTTAGATCGGCTGGCGTAAAAAAGTGATTTTGCCAAAAGTGACACATAAAAGGTCTTAAAGTCTTAAAGACGACATGAATCCTTTTCAACCCGCTTTCAAAATCTACAATATACTTATGTATACAATAATCATTTTTCAGTTAGTCGAAACTTAAGTTAGTAATAACCTAAGTTTCGACAAAGTGAAAAATAAATATGTACAGTACAACTATTTTCTAAATGTTCCTCGTGTTTCGTCATAGTCGTTGGATTTCTATCAGTTGCCTTTGCACTAGGTACAGACCAGACAGACACTCTCATTCGACGATAAGTAGTAATGTTCAAATTCAGATCAGTAGTTTAAACATAACAATTCTTAATTATACTTTCTATAAATCGTATGTATTAGAATAAAATATTAACACTTGATTTCGAACATAATAATATTTATCGACTCTAGCTGTTGACTGTATTTTGTTTGAAAATAAAACGGAATGTCGATAAATAAGTCAACGACAGTGGTACATCCCTAGAGGAGGACGAATAGTAATGACCTCGTTACGCAAATATGAATCTTATTTTTAACGTGATACAGATTTAAATTGAATGCATTTAATATAGCGACATCTAGCGGCGGGTAGCGTAACTTGCTCATTAATCTATTCAGTGTGCGCTTTAAACGGAAAAAGTAATAAATACGTAAAAAGAGTAGACAATAAACAACTCTATCGTCTATAAATTGTGGTTTATTTTCAAATAAGCGACGACTGACATTATTTCCTACTTTCATTCAATGTTAAACTACCAATCACACCAAAGATTTCTTAGTGTTACGAAATACAATTAACTTGTATTTGTATGAGTTGGGGTACGCTGGTTCCGATACTAATGAAGCGCTATGCGATTTCTACTGTTTTTTCTGTTCTGTGGTTAGACCGGTTGGTTATCATGGTCAGTTGTTTGTAGTTTCTCAAAATATAAACACCATTTAAAATGACACATTTTTATTAAAAAATACAAGGTATAGGAATAAGTACACGAGAAAGCTTTCAATAAATACAAATTGTCCTTATTTTAACATTCATTAGTGAAGAGCTGCAAAAGTGAGCAACCATAATAATATCCATTTGTGTAGAGCTGTAATAGTAAACATTCTTTATAATATTTTTTAAAGTTAGTGTGGAGTTGCGTAAGTGAGCACAGACAGTGAGCTTTATAATATTATTTTACAAAAGAAATACATTTTTGACACATTGACTGCGCTATATTTGAGCCAGGGTGTCAGCCATACATCTTTACAGTAGGATGAAATGTAGAAACAGTTTAGAGTTCATCTAGGCAGTTGACAGAACATCACGCGTATATTTCTCGAAAGGGTAGGCACAGGTTTGTACTACCTAGTACCTAACTCACATTTCGCCAGTTATGATAAGCTCCCATGAAATAGAGGGCGAGCCTATTGCCATTAATCGGGCACAGATCCATTTATGCAGTTTAAGTGTCAAAAATAAAAAATGATTATAATATCAAATTCGTAACCTTACGCTAGTTGAAATAAATCTGTTTCTGTTAATTAAGCACCTATGTATAGCACAGTAAACGAACTAAAAATAGTTACAAAAATAAAATATATCCATTAAAATTAATATAAATCTGGACGGATTGTAAATAATATAGTTTTCAGTTTGGTGGAAATGTTAAATATTTTGTGATAATTTAGCTGCTTATTGTAAAGCAAAATTAATTAATGACACAAAATTTGAGTGATAATAAATATGTATTAAAAATTGGTGTGTGCTTGCTATGACCACACGTTAGAAGTGAAAACTTACGACTGGAGCAGAGTATACGCGTTTGAGCGTCACCGACCCGAGCGTGACGATTCAGTTTCGTTCACAGTTATGAAATAGCTCAAATAGAATAGAATAGAATAGAATATATTTATTGTAAAACATGAGTATACACAAAAATAAAATATGTGCGAGGTCTTAAAATAACAGGTAGATCTGCATGTGCGCCATAAGAAGTTTTCACTTCAATAACGCGAATGTTAAATGATACGAAAGTTGAATGTGATAAATGTTGAATGATGAAAAAAATTGATGATACCAAATATGATGTTGAACAATACAAAAGTTGGATGATATTGATGTAGCAGTTTGAAAATAAATCATATACTAGTAAAATTATGCATGATATTCAAAAGATGGCAAAGGAAAAATATTTTGACTATTTTTAATTTTAACATTTCCACTTCACTTTAGTTTGATATACATTTGACTCAGGTCTCACAACTAGTAAAAATAAGTTTCTATTTGTACCTAAATTACTGATAACTGAAATACCTTATCTTCCTAACACCATGATACATTTAAAGTCCTTTTTATATTATTATAAAACACATCATTTTATTTTGTAAAAAAAAAGGTATTAAAATATCATGGATAAGAAAAATAATGTTACAAAGTAATAATACGGATAATCTACCATTACGTACATAGACGAAAAGCTACCATTTAAACATTGAAAACAACGCCATTTAATAACTCAAACCGGCCCTACTAAAGGTTCCAGTTATCGCTACTAGATGGCAGTGTGTGTCAGTAAAAGTTAGCTTCAGAAAGTTTGTTTTACAAAAACTTTAAAAAACGTGATTTTGTGCAATTTTCTGGCAGTGAGCGTGTTTTATTGCAATACGACATACATAGAACAGATACACTGACAATAATAATATCTTTAATGTACTTAATACTAGTAATATATTTTGTACGTAATAAATCTGCAAAAAGGCAGTATACACAAGCTTTAATTTTATAAATTGGCGACAAATTCTACTCATATACTTTATAAACTTACACGGTTTCTATAACCTGTTTTTATCAATGATTCGATAACCACAAACTACGATTGGTAGGCAAAAAAAAATCATTAATGTATGGAACCGCGTAAAACTTTACGATCGCCAATTTATAAATAAACAAATATACAAAAAACAATAATATCATTTGAAGCACACACGTTTACATCTTAATAATAATTAATTAATTAAATAGTTTGCGAGATTACTTCAACTCGAACAAATTGACTTTTATAGTGTAAAAGGCCGTTTCTAAATTGGTCCAACCTAAATTATTTGAATTATAAGTTATTTTTTTCTACTGAATAATATTGAAAGGCTAGTCAGTTTATCTAAGGAATCAGAAAGTATCTTTCGCGTTGCCATATCTACCAAAAATCTGACAAAAAATATTCGATCCAATTTGTTGCCTAAAGTTGTTCAATAAGAACAAATGTCTCTTAAACTAAAAAGTCAACTTGTTCTACGCTTAAAATAAAGTTAAAACTCTAATACAAAAGTAACATCTTCCTTTTTTTAAAAGAAAAGTAATAAATATGAAAATTATAATTTGTTTCGGTGGATAATTCCAATACTAAATTATTATAAATATATTATAGTTTTTGTGATGTTATTTTTAATTTAGATCTTATATTTTTTATTGTGAAATAGCTGCGCGCTTCCAGAATGGCCCAAAAAAATGGACATCTTAATAAACTAAACAGATGCATCGAAATTTAGAAAATTCATTTATTTATTTAATAATTTCACAAAAAATTGCGTGTGCTGCACCGTACACGTGGTGGAAGTGAAACTTCTTCGTGTGAGAGACAGAGCGAGTTTTATTATCTTTCTTCTCTCTCATGTAACGAAATGTTCCTCAATTCTCGTCCAATTATCGAATCGCGGCCATACATAGAGGCTTGACTTTAAAAAAACACTGAAATAAACTAATCGAATTTTATGATACTGGGTAAATTCAAAGTTTTGGATTACGATAACCAAATTGTATATTTATTTTATAAAAGTAGGTAAAAGTCTACGTAATATTTTAAGAATATTAGAGAAGTCTTAGGTTACTCTTATAACCAGGTAAAATATAACTGTCAGAAAGTCTTTATAATAAAATTGAAGACCTTGGTTCCTGTATCCATATCCTGCTTCTGGTTAACATAACCAGAATTTAATTATATTCTTAACATAATAGCTGTTTATAACTTCTAGTTTAATGTTAAAGTTACGTCCATATTTGTGACATTTCAACGGACAAACCTCCGTACAAAGCGACGGTCAATGTGAACGGGGTCGTGACATTGTGTATGTTTCATTTGTTTGTTTGATATTCGTTTTTTCCAAGTGTACTTTTCACGGTCTCGGTGTCTGGTCCGAGGAAATGTCACAAGTAGACTGAGGACGCTGCCTAGTGTTTATAATAGAAGTGTAAGGTTGTCGTAACCTAGTTGGTTTCTTTGTTCTCCTTCGGTTGGTCTGTGTACACGATTTCTGCGTACTCCGTAGAAGGAGGGGGTGGTTTCTCGGTTGAGGTTTGCTCGCCGAGCGCCAGTTCGGCGTATACTACGCCCTTCTTGTCGTCTGAGAGAGGCTGTAACGAGAAAATAAATGATTTTAGGATGAGGAGAAGTTTTTATTTGAACTACCAATATACTTAATTCTGCCACCAAGCAGCATTGCTGTATTACAGTTTAAAGGGTATGAGTGCCGATGTAATTACAGGCACACGATCCAATTGCTGATTTATAAAAATAAAAAAACAGTATTTTAATACAATTTCAGTGTCGGTGCCAATGTAAAAATTGTTCATAAGGATGAGTTCGATGATCCCTTTTCAGGGTTTCAATTATCTTTATACTCCTTGTTTAATATCTCCATAAATAATTACTAAAATTGACTTTTGTTGATAAAAACATACATTTGGACATTAGATATAAGTATCTAATAGAAAAAACATTTGGTCTATTTTTGGATAGAACTGTGATTTTTGCTTGGCCTCAAGGGAAAGTTCGCTGTCGGTCAGCAATGACCGCGTTGGCGTTCAACGTGTTAAAGATAATTGAACCGTTGTCTTAGAAAATCCAAGCTTTACAAACCTTATCCTCAGTATCAACCGTCGGCGCCTCAGTAGCCTGCACCTTATCCTTCGCTTTAGGCAGCACTGCCCTCACGCGTGCACTGAGCCCAGCTAGTCTGGAGCGCTCCCGGCCGCCAACCGCGCTCTCAGTGTCGCTACTAACGAGAGAACAGTGTTTAATGGTTACCGGCAACCATTTGCTACGGTAATGATGATGAGTAATGGGACTAATATGGAAAAGTGGTTACTGAGTTTAGTTGATTATCTATGTATGTAAAGAGGGTGAGTTGCATTTGGTTATCCCTCATTTTTGAGGCACTACATTTGTTTGTAGCTAAAGCTAGTAAGTAAAGGTTGCTGATAACCAGATACTACTCACCATTATTCTCCTGCCCTTAGCCCAGTTACTAACTTAAGTAATAATTAAGTGGTAAGGAACAGTTTCTATTGATTAATTCTCTACTATGACTGTCTATGATAGGTACATACAATTGAATATCTCTACATGTATTACTTGTTAGTGGTTAGAGCTGGTTAGTCCAGTGCAGGCCATGGCAGCAACTAAGGTATACTTTGGTTCAAACTTAATGGCGGCTCGGAAGTTAGCCACCCGCTGCGCAGTACCGCACCCCTCACCCCGCTGACATATGAATTCGTTACTGCGCAGCGACTCGCCTCACGTTCCGAGCAGCCATTAAGTTTGAATTGGGCTGTAGTTAGCAACCACACACTTCGTGTAGGCTAAGTTATTTTTCACACACAGCATATAAGAAGCTTGCCACTGCCCACCACTAGACCAACGAGATAGAGAATAAGTGTATAAAATTATGAATCTAACATTTAAAATGATTAATTAAGAGCGTTTATTGTGAAAGTGGACAACGTCGAAATAGATGTCAAATATTTCACATTGTTTTATTAATTTGTCAATATTACTGTATGAAAATAAAATATTGGTTATGAAATGCAATAATTAATATCGTAACACCGAATATTTAGTTAGTAAAAATAGTATTTGGAAACTTTCCAAATGCTTTTTCTACACCTAAAACGGTTACAACATCAAATTCAATGTTATAATTGCAATTCATTATTAATATTCTAGTTCGTTAGTAAGCCACATTTCTTATTTCCATAAAGTAAGGTACATTTTTGACAGCTATTTGCGACATTGCCAACTTTTAGGATAAACGCTCTTAAAGACACACAACCGCTCCCCAGATATAAAACGCTGGAAGTATAAATAGTTGAGCAGTGGGTAAAGCCAAGCTCTAACTACAAGTTAAGAAAAATCGTTCAAAAGTTGATAGAAACATGATGATTATTATTGAAAATTAGATTTATGCTTTTCTACCGCAGTAGGCTTGAGTCGTGAATTACAGCCCACTCCCTCCAAGGGCCGGAGTCCCAGCATTGGGAACATTATAACTTTTGCTCGATATTTCTTATGTGTCTAAAGCTGTGTCCAAGTTTGGGACATTTCAATGGACAATACTCCGTGGGAATGCCACCTTACCAGTTTTATGTGGACAGGATCAAATGAATCATGAGTCGAGACGTTGTCTGGGTATTGTCGCATGAGGCCTCGGAATAGATGGCTGTTTGACATTAGACTTTTACTGTTTTTGCCACGCGGATTTGTCACAGACACGGAGTTCGGTCCGTTGAAATGTTACAGACGTATGTTTTTACTATTTGTAGTGATGCCAAGCGAAGCTAGTTACATTAATGTTAGACGTACGTTCTAGGAAGCGAGTTGCCAGACTCTAAAAGCACATCCCCGGCCGGCGTCCTTGCGGGAAAAAATATTATTGTAGGTATATGGCAACAATTTTGAAAGAAGTACCTTGGAACAATATTTTTAGGTATCTACCCAGAAATGTTGTATTAGGAACTGACCAATTTGTGTTTATATAATAATATAAAAAGTTAAAATAGGATATAGTTAGCACATTCGTCAAAAAGATAAATTTCACAAACATTTGTGTAATAGGTAAAATAAAAATTAAAAATTAAAACGAATAGATTTACAGAAAAAATACCCTTCTATTTACACTAAAAGAAAGCACATCGAGTTTCAGAAAAAAATCGACTTGAGGCTGAGAGGAGGAGGCAGAGATATTTTTTTTGTACTGAACCATACTTTCTAGTGATATTGAAGGTCAAAGTACCAACTTCTTTCTAAGTTGGTACTTTGTCGTCGTTAGTCGTTTCCCATCAATAATATTGGTCAATGTTACGTACAGTACACCTATTTTCTTAACGTCTCTCGGCAAACTTCGTGTTTCGTCAGTCTTCGGATATCTATCAGTTGCCCTTTGCACTTAGTGCTTGTACGCATTGACTCCTACCGCTACGTTGCCGTCAACCATAATTACCAAGTGCAAAGGGCAACTGATAGAAATCGGACGACTGACGAAACACGAAGTTTGCCGAGGGACATTAAGAAAATAGTTGTACTGTAGTTTGATGTAAAAAATGACAGAACGGCTCTAAGACTCTGTAAGCGGTCGTAGGTAGTCACTCAGCCTCTTCTCTTTCTCATACTCGTGGTGCCATATTACCCCCGGGCCCCGGGCACTGTATATGTATAAGTTATAAAAGTATATAATATAAGACAAGTTTGTACATAATAATTTCCATAAAAAGAAGGAATACTTACGATTCTCCAGAACTCTTCGTGTTGTCTCGTCTTCTTGCTGTAAGATAAATATATTTGTTCTAAATTAAGGTCCTTCTAACGAGCCATATTGTTACTGAATAGCTGCAGTACAATATTTTAGATATTGCCGCTATCGACAACAAAGAAAATATTTATTTTACTGTTTAATTTTATGCCATACCTATTAGGATGTAAATATTTCAAGTGCCGTTCCGTGGCGGCCACCGTATTAACAACAAATGAAACCGGAGCTTCAGTGTAATTATTTTGTAATTTTTTTTTGCCCTTGACTCAACTAGTGGCTTCCTCTTTATGACTCCGGAGCAGCACCGGCGCGGCGCTGGACCACAAGTTTGCGCCGCACCGGCGCGGCGTCGCGTCGCACGCATCGGAATCGCGTGTACCTCGCGTTTAATCGCATACCGCGAAATAAAAATTTTCTGACGTTTTTTGCAAAATAAAAATTTTCTGACGTTTTTTTGCAAAATAAAAATTTTCTGACGTTTTTTGCAATTTGGTCATTATCATGTTGTATGTTGATATAAATATGATTTGCGGCCGTATCAAATGTTTATTTATAGAATTATAATCATAAAAATTACCAATACAACTCTCTAAGTTCATATAATCGCATTGAATGACTATTTCATGAAATCATGACATTTGGGGATTGTGCTTACTTATGGAGTTGTATTGCTGATTGTAATGATTATAATTATGTAAAGCCATATTGGTTACGGTCGCGAATCATATTTTAATCAACATAAAACCTCACACTGACCTGCAAAATGTAAAAAACTAAAGAAAATTTGAATTTCGCGGGCTACCTTAGCGCATGCCCCTTAAATAGTAAAGCAACGATCACTGTTCAGTAAAGCATTGCCAACGAAACGTGCGGTACAGCGCCGGTGCTGCTCCGGCGTCATGTATTGAAAGCCTTACTGACTGAGATTCAACAGTCCACTCAATCAAGTGACGGTGACTTCATCGTGCGCCCAACTGTCCTTGCAGCCGCTTGTAGCCATGTACAGTCACGAGCACCAATATGTATGCACTTAGCAAAATTCAAAAGCGATTTTCGCATGGAATAACGACTGCAACTTTGAGATAAGACCTATTTTATATTAGTGTGGGTTCCAAAATACTATGTTCGTAACAACATAAAATTACAATCACCACAGCAGGAGATAATCACTTTTTAAAGTTGCTAAGTGTATACATATTGGTGCTCGTGACTGTACATCTGTGTTGTCACTTGATAGGTACAATTCCGTAGCCGACCGCAGGCGGCAACTGCAGCCGACGTGTCGCTGCGACACGACTAGATTCTATGTATTTATAATTATGAAGGCGACGAACGTGTCGCTAGCTACGGAAGGTATTTCATAGAAATTCATGGAAATCAGTCGTGTCACGGCGACACGTTCGCCTGCAGTTGCCGCCTACGGTCGGCTACGGAATGGTACCTTTAGTTTCATTCTGTTTTACCAGCCATTGCCCTAACAGCAGTAATTTATTGCAGCAACGTCTTGCAGTAAAAAAAGTTTCGTTTAAAGCGCCTTTCAGTGACGCATTTAATTTTGAAATGTCTTTTGCAACTGTGTAATAGATGCAGTTTGTTCGTATCAAGACCTGTTTGCAAACACTACTTATATTTCCTACGATATCAATCAATCTGCCTAGCTTTCTCCCAACAATGTTGTAGACAGCTTCCAGTCTAACCGGATGCAGCTGAATAGCAGTATTTTACATG
Organism: Agrochola macilenta; assembly: GCA_916701695.1. Lineage (NCBI taxonomy): Eukaryota > Metazoa > Arthropoda > Insecta > Lepidoptera > Noctuidae > Agrochola > Agrochola macilenta. The sequence continues at coordinate 12,056,105 of OU753579.1, read as the reverse complement.
GAATGAATGCCTATCTGACCTCCACAACCCATAAATGGATAATACTGGTAAGACTGGTTGTCTGACTTTCGGGCTTCTGACCACCCGTAACTACTGTCAAAGATCTACTAATAACAGCCGGGACCAACAGCTTTCTGAGCCACGGAGGGGTCTCGGGGATATCGATTATTCAAAAACCCTTTAAATCTAAACATGTCGAAGTATTTTATAATTAATTAATTGGATACTGGAACCAAATCGTTTGTCCACTTGAAAATTGGCATGCGTATGTAATTCCTTTGACCCTTTTAACGTAATTAAATTAACCCTTTGCCTTTTGGAAATTCTAATCCTCTGATCGCCTTTCCACTGCTGTAATATGAGATTATCGTGTAGCCAACCCCGAGCCAGCCGAAACAATCAATTGCAATCAACTGCAAGTGTAGTACTTAATATTGTCAATCGCTTCAGTAGGGATGTTGACAATTTTATTTTGCCGTCGGATAGTTAATAAAAAGTATTGGACACGTATTTTTACTTAAGCAAAAGATTACAGCAATACATTGAGTTAAAATATGGCATGACGTCACTCACGGGTAGATTTTATATCGTAGCGAGCTCCTAACTTTAATGCGTTTTATCTAAATATGTTTTTGTTAATACGATAAAGCATAAAATACGTGTCTAGTATTTTTTATTATCTGACTGTCGGACTAAATAGTATTTTTTTCCCGGTCAACATCCCTATTTTATTCGAACGATCAATTCGCACATCAATGTCGTAAAAATTGTCAATAGTTGCAATTGGTCTGTTTGGGGACCCTAAACGATTTGACATTGATAGCTCCTTTACGTCGTAGCAGTATAAGCCATTATTGCATTGCAAATGTTACTACTGAAACTGATGTGCGGTTGACTGTACATAGTTTGTACTCGGCTCAGCCATTAATTTTGCAATAGTTAACATAGCATAATCAGCCTTTATCAGGATAGGAGGGATCAGGGAGCAGTGTGATAGCCTAGTGGTGTGACCGTCAGACTGCCAAGTCATACATCTCGAGTTCGAACACTTTTCGGATTCATGTGCGTATTGTAAAATTATCATTTGCTGCAAAAACGGCGAAGGAAAAAATCGTGAGGCATGCCTGAGAGATATTTCTCGACGGTATGTGAGGCCCATGGGCGGCTTTAAAACTCTGACACCAGGTCAGTCAATAACCACAAGAAAAAAAAAACTGCTGGGACACAGGCCTCAAAGGGAGTGGGCCATAATCCACCACGCAGGCACAGGGCGGGTTGGCGGATGTCACAGTATGTGTTCGAATTTTCGGTTCTAGGACATGCCGGTTTCCTCACAATGTTTTCCTTCACCGTTTTGAGAGCAGTGATGATGAAATAATTTACACAAATTAAAGTGCCTGCTTGGATTCGAGCCCACTAACGTTACTACTAGGCCACCACTGCTCGTCATTGCCATACTTATTATCGAATTATACAGGGTGTATCAGAAAGGTGTGGTCAAATTTTTTAGTGTGGTACAGACCATCAAACTTAACAACTTTCTCCCGGGGCCAATATCGTAATCGCAAAAAAAAAATCAACTGTCGGAATACATTTGGGTCGAGTAGGTATTGAAGTTTTGTATTCGTGATTAGAAATAGTTCGGCAGCTTGTCTCCGTCACTTACGTGTGAGTCTCTTTCTTAAGCTGCCTGTCCACTGGAGCGGAGACGAGAGAAGAGGAGAGGAGCTGTGTGGTTAATATTGGCACAGCTCCGTTCCTCTCCTCTCCGCTCCAGTGGCCAGCCAGCCAAGCTAGATTATTTTAGTCTAAGGTAAGTAGCGCTCGAATGTTTTAATTATAAGGGGGATAATTAAATAATTTTATTCTCCTCAAAACGTTTTCTTAGCTACCAAAATACGCTTGCTTAATACTTTTTTTGAGGACTCCTGCACGACGTGCACGCGTAGCTTGACAACCATAGAAACGGGTTTTCTACGGGATAAGTCGACGGAAGAATAGACAAAATGACAGATTGTGAATATTCATTTTGTCTATTCTTCCGTCGACAAAACCCGTTTCTATTGTGGTCTAAGCGTGCTGATCTATATTAATGAACAAAAGAGCGTAGTTTTAAAATTTATGTTGTTCGTATCATGTACAACTTGAGAAAAACAAACATTATTTTTTATAAGATCTTCTTGTGAGTAATGCTTAAAAAAAAACATTCAAGACGAGAGAGCGTGAGAGCTAGGGTGAAAATAAGTATTTTATTATTATATTACAGATAATTAATGTAATACGGATAAAAATGAAACATCAAATTCTTATTTAATAAATACTTTATATTCAATAATATTTCGTCATAACCTTTACTCATAGACATTGATAGTGATGAGACTAAACTATTAATTTCTATAAAAATTTCACTTATGGCATGACAAAAAAAAATCCAGTTCTTTTTAAAATATAAGTAAAAAAGGTGAGGAATTTTACGGATTTTTTTTTTATAAAAAAGGTTTTTTTTTGTCATGTCAAATGTTTTTTTTTAGTAAAAATGTTCGGCGGACATTAAAAAAGTTTTAAGCTTAGAAATAATTTGAGCTTATAGATTCAAAAGACGCAATGTTTTGGCAAAAAGTGCAAAATGGCAGTGTCTTCAGTTTTTTATTTTTTTATTAATATATGACCTTATTTCTGTAATGGGGCGCTAAGTAAAGATACGCTAAAAACTAAATTGGTACAAAAATAAATTCTTAATTATATTTAATTACAAATACTTAAAAATCACAATCATGGTGACTTATAAAACTAACTTAAAAACAAAAAAGACGAAAAATATCAAGATTGTATCAGATGTACAATTATTTTACTAAACATTTAATCGGTTTTAATTAATTGTATGATTAAACATATGATTTTTAAATTTAAAAGAGATATTATTTGATTTAAAGTTTTTAATGTACCAATAAAATAAAGCTTAGTCAAAATGGATCAAACTTAAGAAAATATTTGTTTTACTACATAATATATACAAAAATATTAATATGGTGGTACGAACACATTGTAACTTAAATATAAGGTGGAGGCACCAATTGGCAGCCATACAGAATAAAATCATTTAGGTATAAGTTAAAGATCCTTTTGAGATAAGTAAATAATTCATAGACCAGTTGAATTTCAAAAAAAAATATTACCGTTTCTCAAAAAGACGTTTAACTAAGAATTTTGGTAGAAAAGGTATTGTGAAACCGACAATTGGTCTCCCCACCTCTTAAAATTATATGAAATCATTCGAAAGGTGAATAAAACCTATTTTCAATAAACATCATATCGTAAAATAATCATTTAGTTTCACAATAAGCTAAGTTGCAAACCTGCAATTAGCCCACGGGCGTAAAAATATCGCGCCGGGATTTTATCGCGCACTATATTTTCAACTCTCGGTGTTAAGTCGAGCATTGAAAATCCAACAGAGTGCATCCCCCAGCGCGTCAAAATAACACACAGTTGGAATTTCAACTTTCAGCGCTAAGCAGTGCGTTGAAAATCCAGTGCACGTATACAAATCGCCGCGGGAAAAAATCGTCCGTGCGAACTTGGGATAAGTCTCATAAAATGTTTCAAGAAAGTATTTTTACAAAAAAAATGTGCTCCAAATTTATTTTTTCTATTTTTATTTAAAAATGCCTTAAACATACGCGTTGGGATTTCGTTGTTACACAAGTATAATTCGAAAATCGTATTTTTATAATGAGATTCTTAGGCGTACAAGTACCTACATAAAAACTTTTTATGACTTGGTGATTGCAATCGAGAAAAAATACGTTTTTACTGTAAAAAAAAAACTTCGATCGTTTAAAATAGTCATGTCTGTGGTCGTTTTTTTATCATCTCGCCATAATCCACGTTCGTTACTTTTTAGTCACAAATGTTACAATCAATCAACTTGTTAAAAAAAAAAGTTTAGGTAAAAATTGCATGTTTTCTTTTTAGATGTATTAACGTAAACGAAGCAAAAGTAGAAGGATCGTAACAGGTGGCGTCCTGTAGTGTCTGCTTCCCCCATGGGAAGAACGCGTGAGTTTATATAAGTATGTGTTTTCTTTTTCTCGATTCCAATTTCAAATCCTGTTGAAGAGAGACAGGAATACATGTGTATGTAACTATTTATTTCGTTAAATTACAAACCTATTATTCTAGATTTTTGCATTTAGCACATTCAGAATTTACTTACAAATCTAGGACTACCTGGGGTTTGAAAACTTTAAATGTGTTTCGGAATGTCTGGCAAGATTTTTTTAAGACTCACACATAACTGATATAGACTTAAACATAATTGATGAAATGTGGGTGTATTATATGTAGGTACACTTCTGCCAATACATGCGTGATGTTATATAAAGTTATATTTTTTAGACTTGTCTTGAGTCACTCTATAGGGTGAGCTGAGTCAAAAAAAAAGAATATGCTTATCATGTAGCCTTACGAAAAAAGATTACAAATAATTTCTGAATGCGCTTTCATCATTTCTAATAATCTCTTTTTTAAATTTCTCTTATTATTTTAGAATTTTAGTTTTAAAAATTGCGTACATATTTTTATTTATTTAAATACAATATTTATTAATAAGTAACAATGTTAAACACGTCTGGCACTAAACGACACATATTAATCAAACGTTTAAGTCCAAAATAATGATTAATCTGTCACTTTTTGAGGTCGAATTTTTGAGATTTCTTTTTTTTGTGAAACTCGGGGAGGTACTTTTAACAATTATCTAATTAGAATATAAAATATGCCTAGAAACTGTTCTAAATTACATAAGTTTAAAAAAAGAAGACTTATTAAATATTTTAAGTAGTTTCAAATAAATATTTCATAGATTTTTAACGAGTACAACTACTATTACTAAATTTAAGTAGATTGTTAGTATTTTCGCCTTTGATTTGGATTTATGTACACTTCTAATATCTATGAAATACATTGACAAACCATTTTGTTGGGCAAGATCGCAAGATTCACAAAAAAATTACAAAAAATATGTTTTAAGTATTTTTCTCTCTCTAGAAAGAAACATAAAAACGAATTATATTCGACAAAAAAATCGCCAAGATCGATAAAGTCCTCCGAGTTTCACCTTCACACAAGTGACAGCTACCGACTTACGCTTAAACGGCCGTGTCCGGCTTTTTTTCCGGATGCTTCGTGTCCCCATTGCTGATATAGTCCCCGTGGTCATGCGAGGGGTTCTCCGAGCCCTTGATGTCCTCGTGGGGAGGGAGGGGGGCCTCAGAGTCAGCCCCGTCCGGAATGTCCGTGCGGTGAGAACGTCCTGCCATACAATACATTAAGCGATCAAGAACTTGGCTTGTTTTTTACAGTTTAGCTTTGTTAAAAGGCTGTGTTGGTGCTGTGAGCGGTTTGAAAAAGTGTGAATGTGAGTGATTGTGAGTTGGTTGGGCCTTCTGCTTATTCTATGAATGAATCCCTATGAAGGACTAACGTTATCTACGGCGGACTGTCAGTACATGTGGTGTCTTAAAAAGATCGCTTTTAGCGAGCAGACCGCCCAATGTGAAATATCCACATTTATATGAGGTACTAGTAAAGAGTATTATATGTATCGATCTATGATACCGCGACGCCACTTCATCCATTAAACTTTCGAAACCCACCGATGTGACTCCAAGAGAGGCAAGAACAAAAGTTGATTGTGTGATAAATTTTTGTCTCATACAGGGCTAGTTTCTCTAACGGTAATTATCGCAAAAAAAATGTGACAAATTGTCAAGCGCACGTAAACTACTGTCATTGGCTGAATGATTTATCAACAGCCAACCGCAATAGATTACGCGCGCTTGCCATTTTGTCACATTAATTTTGCGTTAATTCTCGTTCGAAAATGGTTCTAAATGGGTCTCGAAAGGTAAAAAATTACAGGGACGTGAATATTCCTTCTGTTTGAGTCTATTCGTAATGTAAAACTTAGATAACAACTTGGAATTCCTTCAATGACAGTGAGTATATTGTAAGAATTACTGTATTTGATAACTGTTATGTTTCAATTAAATTAGACAGTACGTTGTGTGTAAAACAAAGCTATTCATCGCATTGTTCACATGAGAGAAAATATAATCAAAATTAGAATTTTCGCATAAAAATGTTACACGAAACATTTATTAAATCGATTGCATTTAAATCATACCATTGGACATAAATATACTCTAGCATTAAATGTATTAAAGTTTTGTATGTCAAATGTCTGAGGAAACTTAATTAAGTACTGAGTTTAAGACCAAGACTGTACCAACATCTATTGCAAATAAATGATTATGATTATATCCCTAATATAATGATCAGTTAGTTAAGAATAATGATGAAATGGAAGATTTTGATGAGCCCCAAACAGAAAACCAGAATATTACCCTTAAAACATGTTAGTTACTAAAAGCACTTCAATAGATTCCAGAAATAATGAGAAACGTCTGAAATAAGCTCAAGGCCCAAAGTACTAGCTACAACACGTGAAAACACCTGAACTACATTTTTTTTAAACCACCACCTGTTTGGTCTACCACCAAAGGGACATCACGTAGAAGAAATTATAATCAATTTGAATAAAATCTGGGAAATTTACATGCATATAAATAAACTATTCAAAAATCATGCTTTTTTATTATAAAAAAAATATTATTATCATTCACATGCGCCAAACAGTTATAATAAAAATAATAATAAATCATGCATTTAAAGTATTTTTCGTTCTTGATCGCTCAAAATATCGCTATGCTTATTCACTTAATTTTAAACACTTATATTTACTACATATTAAAGCCAAAACACTGCCAAAAAGTTGCACTTTTTACTTTTTTTCATTCTAAATCTACAACAGCCAAACATTTTTACTAAAATAGGGTTTTTTTTATTTAAAAAAACTTGTCGTTTTAAGATGTAAATTCAACCAGTGCGAGCCTCCAAACAGTTAGTGTGATGTGTTTTTTTTTCTTCTATTTTAACTACGTTTTCTATTTTTTTTCCAACGTTACCTATCGACCAACAGCCCGCGAGCCTGCCAGAAATGTATTACTTATTAATAATATTTATTTAAAAGGAATAAGGAATTAATACGCATGCCTAATGTTTGTAATAAAAGCGATTGTAAAAAGCATGGTCAAAATCAAAATCACAATGTAAATATCAATAAAAATATTTCAGTCAAAAATATTAAAATATTAAGAAAACAATTTTATTGATATTCCACGTTTTAAAGAAAATTATTAATAATGATGACGTAAATATTTTGTATCATGGCTCTTGGACTAATGGTAAAAAAAGGGAAATGACATCACAACTAAACTAACGAATCGTCAACATTAATGGAGCAACTAATGAAAATGATTATGAATACAAGTTCTATCTTAATGAGTTTTTTTTTTTACATTTACAAAATCGTTAATTTACAAACAAAAGAAGAAAAAATAATGCATGTTAAATGAAATTAATTTCAACATGCTTTTCATGCAAATGGGTAACAAAAATTATGCTCCAAAATATTAACAATTCAACATAGAAAATAGAAGAAGTAATGTGACTTACCAGCGAAGCACCATCTGTCGGTGGCGAAGGCGAATACTACTAGGAATACGGCGACTAGTAGGATTAGGACGCCTACGACGATGCCTACGATTGCTCCGGTGTCTAGCTCCACGCCTAGGGGAAATAGTGTTATGTTAATAAAACATGAAAAAACAAATACAAAAAAATATCCCAGTATGGTATGGTTCCCCATTTTGGTATTTTTTATAACTTCATTAATGCCAAAATGGGGGATAATATGTGATGCCGAATAAAGAACACTAAAAATGTAACTGAAAACATAATTATCCGAAAAGAGTTGGAAAAGATGAAGATGACGGAGAAATGATGTAAAAAGAAAACATTTTTAGATAATTTAATAAAAACGTATCTTCTTAAACCAGTTTAGTTACAAATAGAATTGTGAAGAAAAGAACATACAGTTTGATAGGGCAATTGTGAATAAAGTAGTAAGTTCTCAAGAAAATCCCCTAAGAATCTCGAATTTCAACGTGTACATGAGAAGTAAGTAAGTAAACATTCTCGAGCACTATACATAATAAAATAATTAACTATACGAGTACATATTCAGTTTTATTTCAAGTCATGATACTAAACTACACTTCAGTTTTCTAAAATATTGTCATGCAATTTACAATAAATTCTTTAACTTATCCAAAATATTTTTGAAATCAAAGATGGATACAATTTTCATGCTAAAAAATTATCAAGAATTTATATAATATGCCTATATTTTCAAATCATGCCTCAGATCGGAAGATAGAAGAAAATATGACAGCAATTTGAACGCGACGAAAAAAAGTAAGAAAATGACATAATCATGCTAGTAAAAGATAGGAAAATAGTTTTAGATATCACAAAGGAAAATCCAATGAAAATTATTGACAAAAAAAAAACTCATTTTTATAAACAACAAAACGCAATTTTAAAAAACATACTTTACCAAAAACTACGCAATCTCCTAGACTAAATCAATCGAATACAAATCTTACGAAAAAAAACCCCGTTCATTCGCGAAGCGTTCATTCACTATCGTTCATTTACAGTTATCATTCCTGAATTAATGTCTTACCATAGATGTTTATTAAATATGGCGACTTCGCTTTCCGAGCTGTAGGGAACACAAAACTAGTCAATAGGTATTATTTTATGTATATTATTATACAGGGTTAATAATTAGCTGGCGAAACTTCAGAGACATGTCATGTATCTGTCGCAGTAAGATATTATGATGGTTATAGCCGTGATAAAGTTATATCTCTAGGGATATAGCTTTAAACCGTAATATAGTTATATATAAGCGGTTCGTAACTGTCGGAGTGCCCTAATATTGTTACTGGGACCAATTTAGTCGTAGCGCCCGCTCGGCTCGCGCGTAGTTGGTCACCTAACCGAACCTACTACTACATCGAAATCGGGATGTTGACAAAAAAAAAATCTCCTTCAGGTAGATTATTAAAAAATATTGCACACGTATTTTTTCTTTTTTTTTCGTAATCAAAAGATTACGGCAATACATTGAGCAGGCAATGCTTTAAAACGTGGCATGACGTCACTGGCCGGTAGATTTTTATACTGACTAGTGTCGTAGCGAGCCCGCACTCCTCAACTTTAATGCGATTTATCTAAACCATTTTTTATTATACGAGTATATAGATAAAGAAAAAAATACGTGTCTAATATTTTTTTAATTATCTGACTGACGGACTAAATATTTTTTATTTTATTATTTGACTGACGGACTAAATAGTTTTTTTTTTTATTATCTGACTGACGGACTAAATAGTTTTTTTCCAGTCAACGTCCCTATTGGTCGTAGTATTAAAATTAGGGCTCTCCAAGTTATGAACCGTTGTACCGTGAACCGTATATTATCTCACGTTCTTAGTAATACAAAACAGGCCAAGTTCGAGTCCAAGTTTTCAATAATTAAAACTCTCACTCGATTTTAAGAAATGCACAAAAATTCTGTCCGTGAACCTACCAGCAGGTTCGTCCATAGTGCTGATCCTGACAGCGAACTCCTCCCTGCCGAGTCCGTTGTCCACTCGTAGGTAGTATGTTCTGTCCACGTCGTCCTTGGTGATGCGAGCCAGGATCAGCGTGATGTTGTAGTAGCCGTTACCCTGAGGATAGGAGATGAATGTTAGAATTGAAGGATTTGACACAGCACTTCTTTTTCGCGTCGATAGTACTGTTAAATTATATTGCCCCAATACTGCGCCACCTCCACTCCACGTTGACAGCACTAGAGTCCGACGATAATCTTCACCGTTCATTCTAAAAGTTGGCAGCGTCGCAAATAGCTGTCAATTACTCGTATTTACCTGTTTTGATTACTTTAATAATATGAATAAATAATAATATTAATTTGTTTTTTTTAAATATAATATTAATTTGAATACTTATTATTTTTTAAATATAATATTAATTTGTTTTTTTTTTACATAATATTAAATTGTTTTTTTTTTTAAATATAATATTAATATATTTTATTTTTATTGAAATTTGAAATATCGCTAACTAGTTTAACAAGTTTACGCGATAGACAGAGAGGCTTTCTATCGCGTAACTCTTATATCTTCTGACTACGGTACGCTCACTGAATTCGACAAGTCCAGTCCGCCGCGTACCTACTTGTAGCTTCATACCTAAAATTCGGAGTGTCCCATCTGTATTCATCTGTTGATAAGCGGAAGTACAGGGATGTGTGCCCGCATTAAGTTTCATCTCTACGGGTATGTTGGACCCCAAGAATGTCGCAGTGAGTTTTGCGGTAGACATCGGAAAGAATTTCTGATTAAAAAAAAATACAACAATCTTCTTACCAGTAAAAATGGGTCAATAGCCGTGAACTGTCCGTCGTCACTCTGTCTCGGCGCCGCCAGCACCTGGTCTCCCGTGGTCCACTCCGCGCTCGGCTTGGGGTTGGCCCTCACGGTCACGTTGAGGCGACCCTCAGCCCCCAGTTTCAGGCCGAAGATGGTGATAGGGCCGGATTCTTGGCGTTTTGGTGGGTCTGCGGGAGACAGGGAAATTGGTAAAAGAAAAATTCTTAATAAAGTAGGTACTCGAAACCACAAGTAAACATCATCACACATGCGAACTACGCATCAAAGACCTGACGTCAGACAAAATCCTGACGTCACACAAATCCTGCATCGCGCAAGCAGGGTTTACCGCGCGATCATCATAAATATACAGGACATCGACGCGAAAACTGATACCATGGATTCAGTACATAATTCTAAACGCCGCTGCGTTGAAATTTTTCTATAGAAAAGGAGGATCCTCCCTTTTCTATAGAGGATGAGTGACCTTTACAGCCGTTTCTCATATTAATTATTATTTATTTCTCTCAAAAAGGTACAGATTTGGTACATAGTATATAAGTTACAGGCAGATTCAAACCTTAGTGAGAGCTGGAGTCTATACAGGGTTCGGGACCTGTATGACAGATCTCCAGGCTCACCCTTAAACTTTCAACAATGAATTGCACTTACGTACTCCAGCATTGTAAAAGCTCCAAGTACTGAGAGGAAGGGAAATTACTATACAAAACAAAAGAAGATGTGATATGTGTGTCTTTGGAGAGTGTAGTTCGTGAGTGCTATATGAGTCCTCGCACCAGCACCCGCGAAGGGCACTGGGCGCGAGCACCTACTTGCCCGAGAGTGTGTGTGTGTGTGTGTACACAGACACATACACACTCTCGTGTTTAACACTTGAAACGCGATCAAAGATTAATTTGAGTAGGTGAATATTTCAGGTAGACGAAATCATTTTAAAATATTTAGTATATTTTTATGCCTCTAAATAGATACTTATTTGTTAAGGAAAACTTTTTACAAAAAAAACACAACCGACTTCCGAAAAAAAACAGTAAAAAGCGAAAAATTACTTTAATTTCGGAAGTCGGTGTCTTTGGTTTAGAATTGTCGTTTTTGCCACCGACTTCCGAAATAAAAGTTATTTTTCACTTTGTAGTGTTTATAACTAAATAAATAATTGATCTAGAGAAAAAATATCTTGTGGTTGGATAATAAACTATATTTTCTTACTGTGAATTCTTATTTTAGACATATAACTTACTCGAGTTATTGTCTTGTTAGATCTTCATTTAATTTAAAAAAGAAAAGATGTTCGAATAAAAAATTAATCGAGCGAAAATGTTACAATTACGTAAATGTCTTGTAGCATGAAAATAATAAAAACCTTTAAAAAAAAAAAAACAACCGACTTCCGAAAAAAAACACTAAACAGTGAAAAATAACTTTAATTTCGGAAGTCGGTGTCTTTGGTTTTGTATTTTCGTTTTTTGCCATCAACTTCCGAAATTAAAGTTTTTAACCTACCCCACACAAATCCGAATACCAGTACCTGCTATGTAAATAACAGTCACAGGAAGTTATCATCATACGAGTATCATCCACATATACTAAGTTGGAAAAATACGTATTATTGAAGCTTACTCAAAAACTATCCAAGCAAAGTTAATAAAATTTATATGGGACCAATCCGGGAGCATACCCTTTCAAGCAAAAAAAGAATTCCGTTCCACATCATCAAAAAAAAAAAAAGTAAGAAAGTAAGTTAAGTAGTAGTTGTTAGTTAGTTAGTGTAAGTAAGTTCATTCATAAAAAAAAAAATATACATAGGTAAGCGTCGAACATATAACCTCCTCCTTTTTGGAAGTCGGTTAAAAACAAACAGGAGCCGATATCATTAGGTCCTATTTAGTCCTTAAACGTAGTAAATGAATAACAAATATGTAGCATATTTGTTATCAATTTACTACGTATAGGTTATATAATGATGATTTCATGCAAATGGTGATGCAGATGCATTCATGAGTCAGGATTTTGTTATTTGCTTTGATGAGGATATAAACGATAATAATTATACAATGAAAATATTACATTACTATCGCGAAACACTGTTTGGTCAACATACACGTTAAAAAACACAGCTAATTTAGGTTAGTAGGTTAAGTTTTTTTTTTTTTTTTTCTTCCTTAGGGTGGATCCGCAGTTGTAGCACGCGAAATTCTTTTCTTAGGTTTTTTGCAATTTGCAGGTTAGTGTCAGGTCTTAAGATTCGCGACTATCAGATATGCATTTACAGAATTATAATCATTGGAATCATTAATACATCTCTTTAAGTTACATTTGTTACATATGCTAACTTAGCTTACCTTTAAGTTGGGGCAGCAAAATTCAGTTTGAATTTTATTAGTGATTATAATTCTGTAAAAACGTATTTTTTAAGGTCGCATATCATATTTTGATTAACGTAATAGGGATGATGACAATTTTTTTTTCTGTCTTTGAGATTATAAAAAAAGATTGGACACGTATTTTTTCTTTTTTTACGTAATCTAAAGATTACGGTGATACATTGAGGTAAAATGTGCCATGACGTCACGAGTATGTAGATTTTTACATACTAGTGACGTAGCGACCCCCACTCCCCAAACTAAAATGAATTTTATCTAAGTATTTTTTTATTAATATGATAAAGCAAAAAATACATGTCTAATATTTTTTTATTATCTGACTGACGGACTAATTAGTTTTTTTTTTTTTTACCCAGGCATCATCCCTATTTTACATACACTGACCTGCAAATTGCAAAAAATCATAGAAAGTTTGTATTTTACGAATCACGGGCTCCGGGCTTAAATTGAATTATCAGTAATACTTACACTGCACAATCAGCTGCCTCCGAGCCTCCATGGGTTTCTCCAGCGCCTCATGCTCCGCCCGGCAGACCAGCATCTTGTTGTCATCCTCATCCGTCAATGTCCGACTGACGTTCTGACTGATGGTCTGAAGGTCTGACCCTGGGTCCGACGTCACTACGGGTTGATATACGCCGTGGTGGAGTTCTTCTTCTCCTGGAAATGAGAAGGGGGTTTTAGAATAACATAACATCAGACCTCTATTACCCGTAGGGTTACGCAGATATGTCCCTATAGTACACCCACCATTCCGCCAGTTATGTTTAAGTCCCATGTAATAGGGGGCGAGCCTATTGCCATCAACAGGGCAGAAATCAAGACTCCGGACTGCTGCTGAGAAATTCCTGATGGAAAAACCGAATAACACTTTATCCGACTTAGGAATCGAACCCAGGATCTTATGCTCAGCAGTAGTGCTTGCGACTAGACCGACGAGGCAGTTTTTTGAATAACATTGACAACATAACGTACAGTACAACTATTTTCTTAATGTCCCTCGGCAAACTTCGTGTTTCGTCAGTCGTCGGATTTCTATCAGTTGCCCTTTGCACTTGGTAATTATGGTTGACGGCAACGTAGCGGTAGGAGTCAATACGTACAAGCACTAAGTGCAAAGGGCAACTGATAGAAATCCGACGTCTGACGAAACACGAAGTTTGCCGAGAGACGTTAAGAAAATAGTTGCACTGTAGTGGTTGATATTCTTGAGACGACACCGCTATTTTTGTAATTAGAGGAGTGATGACTCCCTGCCATTTCCCAACTATGTTGGGGTCGGCTTCCAGTCTAACCAGATGCAGCTGAATACCAGTATTTTACATGGAGCGACTGCCTATCTGACCTCCACAACCCACTTACTGGGTAAATAAATAAAATGCTTCAATCAAAGGGCATATAATCTTGGCATTGAATGAAGGCTACTAATGTTGCTTCGCTTATATGGGCAAGTTAAATTGCGCAATTCTTGGCAATGTTTAAAAAAGCTCGTTATTGCCGTAAATTGCTCGGTGTTATCAAGACATCACAGTTAACCAGAATCGCCATTGACTACAGGGTAGTAAAGTTGCCAAATAATTAACATGAGGTGAAGTGGACAGACAGAGGAGAAGTGGACAGACAGAGAAGTGGACAAACAGAGAAGAAGTGGACAGACGCATCATACTGATGTCACACGAAATCCTGCATCGCGTAAGTGGAGTTTACCACGCTAGCAGCATATAACTTCCCGACATCAATCGTCGGGCAGTTGCCCACCAGCCCATTCGTCTGGTCGGAGGATCCTCTCTTTTCCATAGAGGATGAGTGAACTTTACACCCTGTTCCTCATGCCTCTATAAAGTCAACTAGCCTATTGCGCAAATTATAGATTAGAGAAGCCTATTTCTGTCAGTGGACTGTGTTTGTACAGTGGACTGTTATAGGCTGATGATGATGGACAGGTCTACATACCTAGGAACCAGGTGATCTTCGCAGCAGGTCTTCCGCTGGGCACGACGCACTGTGCCATGAACTTGTCTCCATCCTTGAAGGTTGGCTGTGATGTGGTGAACAGGGTGGGTATTCCTGGCGCTTCTGTGGATTTAGATGTATAGGTTAATTTAATGTACAGGGTCACGATTCGATCCGGCCTGACCCTTGCTGTTCTCCTCCAGTGACGCCCTAAGCCGAGGTCCGTACCCCACACAGATATCGACAACTATCCTCTGCGGAGTTTTGCTAGCTATTTTAATTTGACCCTGTTGTATACTAATTTTAGCCTCGTGAAGACTGGCGCGACGCGACTCTAACAAAACCATTTCGAAGAAAAAATCACGGTAGATCAAATATCGGTGTCGCGAGTAGTCGCGACGCGCCAATCTGCACATTAATTCGAGACTTATGCGGGTGCAGCTAGTATTTTTATAATTTCGTTGTTAGGATTTATTTGATAGTTACAAAATGCTATTCATAATCAGACTTAATGTTCCCACTACTGGGTTACGTCCCACAGGCCTCCACTCTACTAGAGGGAGGGGGCTGTACCTAATCTACCATGCGGGCCCAGTGTGGCTTGGTAGATGTCACATCACTACTGGGTTACGTCCCACAGGCCTCCACTCTACTAGAGGGAGGGGGCTGTACCTAATCTACCATGCGGGCCCAGTGTGGCTTGGTAGATGTCACATCACTACTGGGTTACGTCCCACAGGCCTCCACTCTACTAGAGGGAGGGGGCTGTACCTAATCTACCACGCAGGCCCAGTGTGGCTTGGTAGATGTCACATCACTACTGGGTTACGTCCCACAGGCCTCCACTCTACTAGAGGGAGGGGGCTGTACCTAATCTACCATGCGGGCCCAGTGTGGCTTGGTAGATGTCACATCACTACTGGGTTACGTCCCACAGGCCTCCACTCTACTAGAGGGAGGGGGCTGTACCTAATCTACCATGCGGGCCCAGTGTGGCTTGGTAGATGTCACATCACTACTGGGTTACGTCCCACAGGCCTCCACTCTACTAGAGGGAGGGGGCTGTACCTAATCTACCACGCGGGCCCAGTGTGGCTTGGTAGATGTCACATCACTACTGGGTTACGTCCCACAGGCCTCCACTCTACTAGAGCGAGGGGGCTGTACCTAATCTACCATGCGGGCCCAGTGTGGCTTGGTAGATGTCACATCACTACTGGGTTACGTCCCACAGGCCTCCACTCTACTAGAGGGAGGGGGCTGTACCTAATCTACCATGCGGGCCCAGTGTGGCTTGGTAGATGTCACATCACTACTGGGTTACGTCCCACAGGCCTCCACTCTACTAGAGGGAGGGGGCTGTACCTAATCTACCATGCGGGCCCAGTGTGGCTTGGTAGATGTCACATCACTACTGGGTTACGTCCCACAGGCCTCCACTCTACTAGAGGGAGGGGGCTGTACCTAATCTACCACGCGGGCCCAGTGTGGCTTGGTAGATGTCACATCACTACTGGGTTACGTCCCACAGGCCTCCACTCTACTAGAGGGAGGGGGCTGTACCTAATCTACCACGCGGGCCCAGTGTGGCTTGGTAGATGTCACATCACTACTGGGTTACGTCCCACAGGCCTCCACTCTACTAGAGGGAGGGGGCTGTACCTAATCTACCATGCGGGCCCAGTGTGGCTTGGTAGATGTCACATCACTACTGGGTTACGTCCCACAGGCCTCCACTCTACTAGAGGGAGGGGGCTGTACCTAATCTACCACGCGGGCCCAGTGTGGCTTGGTAGATGTCACATCACTACTGGGTTACGTCCCACAGGCCTCCACTCTACTAGAGCGAGGGGGCTGTACCTAATCTACCACGCGGGCCCAGTGTGGCTTGGTAGATGTCACATCACTACTGGGTTACGTCCCACAGGCCTCCACTCTACTAGAGGGAGGGGGCTGTACCTAATCTACCACGCGGGCCCAGTGTGGCTTGGTAGATGTCACATCACTACTGGGTTACGTCCCACAGGCCTCCACTCTACTAGAGGGAGGGGGCTGTACCTAATCTACCATGCGGGCCCAGTGTGGCTTGGTAGATGTCACATCACTACTGGGTTACGTCCCACAGGCCTCCACTCTACTAGAGGGAGGGGGCTGTACCTAATCTACCATGCGGGCCCAGTGTGGCTTGGTAGATGTCACATCACTACTGGGTTACGTCCCACAGGCCTCCACTCTACTAGAGGGAGGGGGCTGTACCTAATCTACCACGCGGGCCCAGTGTGGCTTGGTAGATGTCACATCACTACTGGGTTACGTCCCACAGGCCTCCACTCTACTAGAGCGAGGGGGCTGTACCTAATCTACCACGCGGGCCCAGTGTGGCTTGGTAGATGTCACATCACTACTGGGTTACGTCCCACAGGCCTCCACTCTACTAGAGGGAGGGGGCTGTACCTAATCTACCATGCGGGCCCAGTGTGGCTTGGTAGATGTCACATCACTACTGGGTTACGTCCCACAGGCCTCCACTCTACTAGAGGGAGGGGGCTGTACCTAATCTACCATGCGGGCCCAGTGTGGCTTGGTAGATGTCACATCACTACTGGGTTACGTCCCACAGGCCTCCACTCTACTAGAGGGAGGGGGCTGTACCTAATCTACCACGCGGGCCCAGTGTGGCTTGGTAGATGTCACATCACTACTGGGTTACGTCCCACAGGCCTCCACTCTACTAGAGGGAGGGGGCTGTACCTAATCTACCATGCGGGCCCAGTGTGGCTTGGTAGATGTCACATCACTACTGGGTTACGTCCCACAGGCCTCCACTCTACTAGAGGGAGGGGGCTGTACCTAATCTACCACGCGGGCCCAGTGTGGCTTGGTAGATGTCACATCACTACTGGGTTACGTCCCACAGGCCTCCACTCTACTAGAGGGAGGGGGCTGTACCTAATCTACCATGCGGGCCCAGTGTGGCTTGGTAGATGTCACATCACTACTGGGTTACGTCCCACAGGCCTCCACTCTACTAGAGGGAGGGGGCTGTACCTAATCTACCACGCGGGCCCAGTGTGGCTTGGTAGATGTCACATCACTACTGGGTTACGTCCCACAGGCCTCCACTCTACTAGAGCGAGGGGGCTGTACCTAATCTACCACGCGGGCCCAGTGTGGCTTGGTAGATGTCACATCACTACTGGGTTACGTCCCACAGGCCTCCACTCTACTAGAGGGAGGGGGCTGTACCTAATCTACCATGCGGGCCCAGTGTGGCTTGGTAGATGTCACATCACTACTGGGTTACGTCCCACAGGCCTCCACTCTACTAGAGGGAGGGGGCTGTACCTAATCTACCACGCGGGCCCAGTGTGGCTTGGTAGATGTCACATCACTACTGGGTTACGTCCCACAGGCCTCCACTCTACTAGAGGGAGGGGGCTGTACCTAATCTACCACGCGGGCCCAGTGTGGCTTGGTAGATGTCACATCACTACTGGGTTACGTCCCACAGGCCTCCACTCTACTAGAGGGAGGGGGCTGTACCTAATCTACCATGCGGGCCCAGTGTGGCTTGGTAGATGTCACATCACTACTGGGTTACGTCCCACAGGCCTCCACTCTACTAGAGGGAGGGGGCTGTACCTAATCTACCACGCGGGCCCAGTGTGGCTTGGTAGATGTCACATCACTACTGGGTTACGTCCCACAGGCCTCCACTCTACTAGAGCGAGGGGGCTGTACCTAATCTACCATGCGGGCCCAGTGTGGCTTGGTAGATGTCACATCACTACTGGGTTACGTCCCACAGGCCTCCACTCTACTAGAGGGAGGGGGCTGTACCTAATCTACCACGCGGGCCCAGTGTGGCTTGGTAGATGTCACATCACTACTGGGTTACGTCCCACAGGCCTCCACTCTACTAGAGGGAGGGGGCTGTACCTAATCTACCATGCGGGCCCAGTGTGGCTTGGTAGATGTCACATCACTACTGGGTTACGTCCCACAGGCCTCCACTCTACTAGAGGGAGGGGGCTGTACCTAATCTACCATGCGGGCCCAGTGTGGCTTGGTAGATGTCACATCACTACTGGGTTACGTCCCACAGGCCTCCACTCTACTAGAGGGAGGGGGCTGTACCTAATCTACCACGCGGGCCCAGTGTGGCTTGGTAGATGTCACATCACTACTGGGTTACGTCCCACAGGCCTCCACTCTACTAGAGCGAGGGGGCTGTACCTAATCTACCACGCGGGCCCAGTGTGGCTTGGTAGATGTCACATCACTACTGGGTTACGTCCCACAGGCCTCCACTCTACTAGAGGGAGGGGGCTGTACCTAATCTACCATGCGGGCCCAGTGTGGCTTGGTAGATGTCACATCACTACTGGGTTACGTCCCACAGGCCTCCACTCTACTAGAGGGAGGGGGCTGTACCTAATCTACCATGCGGGCCCAGTGTGGCTTGGTAGATGTCACATCACTACTGGGTTACGTCCCACAGGCCTCCACTCTACTAGAGGGAGGGGGCTGTACCTAATCTACCACGCGGGCCCAGTGTGGCTTGGTAGATGTCACATCACTACTGGGTTACGTCCCACAGGCCTCCACTCTACTAGAGGGAGGGGGCTGTACCTAATCTACCATGCGGGCCCAGTGTGGCTTGGTAGATGTCACATCACTACTGGGTTACGTCCCACAGGCCTCCACTCTACTAGAGGGAGGGGGCTGTACCTAATCTACCACGCGGGCCCAGTGTGGCTTGGTAGATGTCACATCACTACTGGGTTACGTCCCACAGGCCTCCACTCTACTAGAGGGAGGGGGCTGTACCTAATCTACCATGCGGGCCCAGTGTGGCTTGGTAGATGTCACATCACTACTGGGTTACGTCCCACAGGCCTCCACTCTACTAGAGGGAGGGGGCTGTACCTA
This sequence comes from Agrochola macilenta, assembly GCA_916701695.1. Classification (NCBI taxonomy): domain Eukaryota; kingdom Metazoa; phylum Arthropoda; class Insecta; order Lepidoptera; family Noctuidae; genus Agrochola; species Agrochola macilenta. Next base: position 12,036,406 of record OU753579.1, on the reverse strand, counting down.
ATCTACCACGCGGGCCCAGTGTGGCTTGGTAGATGTCACATCACTACTGGGTTACGTCCCACAGGCCTCCACTCTACTAGAGCGAGGGGGCTGTACCTAATCTACCACGCGGGCCCAGTGTGGCTTGGTAGATGTCACATCACTACTGGGTTACGTCCCACAGGCCTCCACTCTACTAGAGGGAGGGGGCTGTACCTAATCTACCACGCGGGCCCAGTGTGGCTTGGTAGATGTCACATCACTACTGGGTTACGTCCCACAGGCCTCCACTCTACTAGAGGGAGGGGGCTGTACCTAATCTACCATGCGGGCCCAGTGTGGCTTGGTAGATGTCACATCACTACTGGGTTACGTCCCACAGGCCTCCACTCTACTAGAGGGAGGGGGCTGTACCTAATCTACCATGCGGGCCCAGTGTGGCTTGGTAGATGTCACATCACTACTGGGTTACGTCCCACAGGCCTCCACTCTACTAGAGGGAGGGGGCTGTACCTAATCTACCATGCGGGCCCAGTGTGGCTTGGTAGATGTCACATCACTACTGGGTTACGTCCCACAGGCCTCCACTCTACTAGAGGGAGGGGGCTGTACCTAATCTACCACGCGGGCCCAGTGTGGCTTGGTAGATGTCACATCACTACTGGGTTACGTCCCACAGGCCTCCACTCTACTAGAGCGAGGGGGCTGTACCTAATCTACCACGCGGGCCCAGTGTGGCTTGGTAGATGTCACATCACTACTGGGTTACGTCCCACAGGCCTCCACTCTACTAGAGGGAGGGGGCTGTACCTAATCTACCATGCGGGCCCAGTGTGGCTTGGTAGATGTCACATCACTACTGGGTTACGTCCCACAGGCCTCCACTCTACTAGAGGGAGGGGGCTGTACCTAATCTACCATGCGGGCCCAGTGTGGCTTGGTAGATGTCACATCACTACTGGGTTACGTCCCACAGGCCTCCACTCTACTAGAGGGAGGGGGCTGTACCTAATCTACCACGCGGGCCCAGTGTGGCTTGGTAGATGTCACATCACTACTGGGTTACGTCCCACAGGCCTCCACTCTACTAGAGGGAGGGGGCTGTACCTAATCTACCATGCGGGCCCAGTGTGGCTTGGTAGATGTCACATCACTACTGGGTTACGTCCCACAGGCCTCCACTCTACTAGAGGGAGGGGGCTGTACCTAATCTACCACGCGGGCCCAGTGTGGCTTGGTAGATGTCACATCACTACTGGGTTACGTCCCACAGGCCTCCACTCTACTAGAGGGAGGGGGCTGTACCTAATCTACCATGCGGGCCCAGTGTGGCTTGGTAGATGTCACATCACTACTGGGTTACGTCCCACAGGCCTCCACTCTACTAGAGGGAGGGGGCTGTACCTAATCTACCACGCGGGCCCAGTGTGGCTTGGTAGATGTCACATCACTACTGGGTTACGTCCCACAGGCCTCCACTCTACTAGAGCGAGGGGGCTGTACCTAATCTACCACGCGGGCCCAGTGTGGCTTGGTAGATGTCACATCACTACTGGGTTACGTCCCACAGGCCTCCACTCTACTAGAGGGAGGGGGCTGTACCTAATCTACCATGCGGGCCCAGTGTGGCTTGGTAGATGTCACATCACTACTGGGTTACGTCCCACAGGCCTCCACTCTACTAGAGGGAGGGGGCTGTACCTAATCTACCACGCGGGCCCAGTGTGGCTTGGTAGATGTCACATCACTACTGGGTTACGTCCCACAGGCCTCCACTCTACTAGAGGGAGGGGGCTGTACCTAATCTACCATGCGGGCCCAGTGTGGCTTGGTAGATGTCACATCACTACTGGGTTACGTCCCACAGGCCTCCACTCTACTAGAGGGAGGGGGCTGTACCTAATCTACCATGCGGGCCCAGTGTGGCTTGGTAGATGTCACATCACTACTGGGTTACGTCCCACAGGCCTCCACTCTACTAGAGGGAGGGGGCTGTACCTAATCTACCATGCGGGCCCAGTGTGGCTTGGTAGATGTCACATCACTACTGGGTTACGTCCCACAGGCCTCCACTCTACTAGAGGGAGGGGGCTGTACCTAATCTACCACGCGGGCCCAGTGTGGCTTGGTAGATGTCACATCACTACTGGGTTACGTCCCACAGGCCTCCACTCTACTAGAGGGAGGGGGCTGTACCTAATCTACCATGCGGGCCCAGTGTGGCTTGGTAGATGTCACATCACTACTGGGTTACGTCCCACAGGCCTCCACTCTACTAGAGGGAGGGGGCTGTACCTAATCTACCATGCGGGCCCAGTGTGGCTTGGTAGATGTCACATCACTACTGGGTTACGTCCCACAGGCCTCCACTCTACTAGAGGGAGGGGGCTGTACCTAATCTACCACGCGGGCCCAGTGTGGCTTGGTAGATGTCACATCACTACTGGGTTACGTCCCACAGGCCTCCACTCTACTAGAGGGAGGGGGCTGTACCTAATCTACCATGCGGGCCCAGTGTGGCTTGGTAGATGTCACATCACTACTGGGTTACGTCCCACAGGCCTCCACTCTACTAGAGGGAGGGGGCTGTACCTAATCTACCATGCGGGCCCAGTGTGGCTTGGTAGATGTCACATCACTACTGGGTTACGTCCCACAGGCCTCCACTCTACTAGAGGGAGGGGGCTGTACCTAATCTACCACGCGGGCCCAGTGTGGCTTGGTAGATGTCACATCACTACTGGGTTACGTCCCACAGGCCTCCACTCTACTAGAGGGAGGGGGCTGTACCTAATCTACCACGCGGGCCCAGTGTGGCTTGGTAGATGTCACATCACTACTGGGTTACGTCCCACAGGCCTCCACTCTACTAGAGGGAGGGGGCTGTACCTAATCTACCATGCGGGCCCAGTGTGGCTTGGTAGATGTCACATCACTACTGGGTTACGTCCCACAGGCCTCCACTCTACTAGAGGGAGGGGGCTGTACCTAATCTACCACGCGGGCCCAGTGTGGCTTGGTAGATGTCACATCACTACTGGGTTACGTCCCACAGGCCTCCACTCTACTAGAGGGAGGGGGCTGTACCTAATCTACCATGCGGGCCCAGTGTGGCTTGGTAGATGTCACATCACTACTGGGTTACGTCCCACAGGCCTCCACTCTACTAGAGGGAGGGGGCTGTACCTAATCTACCACGCGGGCCCAGTGTGGCTTGGTAGATGTCACATCACTACTGGGTTACGTCCCACAGGCCTCCACTCTACTAGAGGGAGGGGGCTGTACCTAATCTACCACGCGGGCCCAGTGTGGCTTGGTAGATGTCACATCACTACTGGGTTACGTCCCACAGGCCTCCACTCTACTAGAGGGAGGGGGCTGTACCTAATCTACCATGCGGGCCCAGTGTGGCTTGGTAGATGTCACATCACTACTGGGTTACGTCCCACAGGCCTCCACTCTACTAGAGGGAGGGGGCTGTACCTAATCTACCATGCGGGCCCAGTGTGGCTTGGTAGATGTCACATCACTACTGGGTTACGTCCCACAGGCCTCCACTCTACTAGAGGGAGGGGGCTGTACCTAATCTACCATGCGGGCCCAGTGTGGCTTGGTAGATGTCACATCACTACTGGGTTACGTCCCACAGGCCTCCACTCTACTAGAGGGAGGGGGCTGTACCTAATCTACCATGCGGGCCCAGTGTGGCTTGGTAGATGTCACATCAAGTTATGTGTCTCCGAATTGTTGGTTCTAGGACATGCCGGTTTCCTCACGATGTTTTCCTTCACCATTTTGAGAGCAGCGGTGATGAAATTATTTACACAAAATAAAGTGCCTGCTTGAGTTCGAATCCGACCTACAACTCGTAAGTCGGGGCCGTTACCACTGGGCTCTAAAATGCTATTATGCATTAGTATTCCCGATGTTTTCATTTATTATCGTAAATTGTCGTCCCCAGATTGCATATACCACAAATTATTACTTTTTTAATGAATACTCACGTGCCACCATTAGTCTCATGGTCCCCACCAGCTCAATGTTACTCGACGGCTGCGGAAGGACGCAGGATATGTTCCCGTTCAATTCTTCTTTGATGTTCTTTATCAACGCACCGCATTCGCCGACCTTGGGAAAGGAAGATCATCTATCAGGATTGTCATTAAGACAGCTAGCCGAGGGGTTCGATGATACACATCCTAAATGTGTCAAACGCCTACAGAAAAATTGGTCATCATGCTTGATATTGTGAAGAGTGGGCGTTTTTGGGGGACTGTCTTATGTAATTTTGACGTGTGAAAAGTGCTGATTCTCAGCCTATTTTGAATAAATGACTTTTGAATTAGAATTTGTAGACTTTTGTCGACTGTAGAATATTAACATTTCTTCTCGTCAGTTGTTTGTAGAAATCTTTCTACTATCTGTTATTTTGTCTATTCTTCCGTAGACAAAACCTGGGGAGAGGAAGATCATCTATTAGGATTTTCTTTTAGCATTGGTATTAAGACAGTCAGCCGAGGGGCTGGATGATAACAGCCGGTCGATCGAAGCTTCAACTACGCTTGCCGCGGTCGGTTCGTGCCCATCCACTATCTGGAACCTTCCGTGCCTAGGAATGAACGCTAAGCCTTTGATCCCGGCTGTCGTTCGTAGATCTTTGACAATCGTTACGGGTAGTCAGAAACCCAATAGAATGATAACCAGGTAACCGAGGAGTATCGTGTTAAATAGTAACTGCGTGGAAGTCGATAGGTAGTCGCTCTATGTAAAATGGTGGTACGAGTATTCAGCTGCATCTGGAACGACTGGAAGCCGACCACAACATAGTTGGAAAGGGCAACATCATGCTTTTATTCCCCGAAGGCATAGGCAAAGGAATCATCATCATGTGCCTGCCTTTTACCAACTATCGAGGTCGGCTTCCAGTCTCACCAGATGCAGCTCATCACACACCAACCAACATCTCACCTATACCTACTAGAAATATTCACCCTCATTTCACCAGTGATATTTAAATCCCATTTAGGGTCGGCTTCCAGTATAACCGGATGCAGCTGAATACCAGTATTTTTCATCAAGCGACTGCCTATCTGATATCCACAACCCAGTTACTGGGTAATACAATACCTCCTGGTAAGACTGGTTGTCAGACTTTCGGGCTTCTGACAACCAGTAATGACTGTCAAAGATCCACGAATGACAGCCGGGACCAACGGCTTAACGTGTGTGTTCAAAACGTTACACTTATCAATTTAAAAATATGTCCTTGAAGCCCGCATGCCAATTAGCCAAATAACGAATTTATGTTAATTAATACAAAAACTTGCCACACAAACTGTTGATAAGATTTTCATTTATTTTATTAACGAATAAAGCAATTGTCTGATGTAGGAATCGAACCTATAACTTCAGGGGTCATCATTAGCAGGGCAGGTGATGTGCAGGGCAGTACGCTTAGCATGACCACAGTAGAAACGGGTTTTGTCGACGGAAGAATAGACAAAATGACAGATAAACAATGACCATCTGTCATTTTGTCTATTCTTCCGTCGACAAAACCCGTAGAAAACTCATAATTGCGCACAGACTTGTGCACTTTAACATCTTCTGTGTACTTGGCTGGTCAGCCCATAATGTTTCCACTGTTGGCACAGAGGCCTCCTCTCGGCGAGAGGGAGTGGGCCGCAATCCGTAATCCACGAGGGTATAGTACGGGTTGAAGTCGCAGCGAATGAAATTTATGCAGAAGGATATTATTTAAGAAATAGTTAGAAGTATACCTTGAGCCCCTGACCCGCGTAGACTACATCTCCTTGCAGGTTGTCAGGTATCAGTCTGTAGGAAATCGCGCCTACGGTCATCCTGGAATTTACAAAGAAAACAAATTATTATTATACCTTTGTGGCGGCATCTACAACGCCACATGCGAACTACGTATCAAAGACGTGACGTATTCTGCATCGCGCAAGCAAAGTTTACCAGTATATACAGGGTGTCCGGTAATTAATGGATAACCTTAAAAAAAAAAGCATTTGGTACCAAAGATATGATTTTTTTTATAATAATCGGTGTTTTTTGTTACCTTATTTTACATTTTTATACACCACGGCCACAGATTAAGGAATTCTTTATATTTTTTATTGTTATAGTAATTTACGTTAACTGAGCTGATAGATAGGCAATAAATAGTATGACTACTATTACACGGTTTTTTTTTAAAACAACTTGTATGTTTGTTCTGGGGAAAAATTTGTGAAAAATATTCAATTTGACAAAGTTCAAAGCATCCGTAACTTAAAAAAATCTTTTTTTTCTTTTATTTGTATTTTTTTTCTGAATGGCCATTAGTTTTACCATGACCCGTTTTAAGGTTATCCATTAATTACCGGACACCCTGTATACGACCTTCCGACATCAATCGTTCGGCTTCCGATTTAGCCTGTCCGTCTAAGCCGAGGTCCGTACCTACCCCACAGGCGGTGCTTTTAGCGTGAAGTAGCTTAGTTTATATGTTTTAGACCCTGGCTGGAGACCTTCAATTTATTGAGGCACCTACGGAAAAGTTCGGTTAAGCAAGATCCGACAACCTCCTAGGTTGATCTGCAAGTTGTCATTCCCAAAAAAAAAAATCGTTGAGCAGTTGCCCACGAATGGTCGTCCCTTTTCTATAGAGTATGAGTGAACTTGAACTTTACACCCTGTTCCTCATGCCTATAAACCGTCGTCGGTTTTCAAATTAATTCCTCAATTCGAGTCAAGTCGGGATACATAAAACACTGAGCAGACTCTTGCATAGAAAACTATATTTAATCTATACTGTCTCTAACTTTTAAATTAATAAGAATATCCCAGTGATTCATACCTCTAAAGAATCTCTATGACTTTTGCAAGTTTTTCTAATAAGTGGTCACCTTTCGCTAGTGGGAGTTTTTCCCATGAAAACGCTAGAAAAAAGTCTTTGCAGTAAATATTTCTTCTTATTGAACACATGTTTTCAAGCTGTGTAAAAACCACAGGAGAGGCCCACTCTTCAAGGTCTTGAAAAACATATTTTATTTGATAGCCCTCGTAGTTTCATTTTATGATTTTTTTTCTTTGAGCACTATGTGTAATGATTGAAAAAAACAAAAATAGGTCATAACTTTTGAACCATAAAAAATTGGACCGTCATCGTCATCAAAAGATAGGAATAGACGTTGCCCACACCCCAATTCGATTTGACACCCTGCATAATAATAAAAATAAAAAAAACTGGTGTACAAATATTAACAGAATATATAAAGAATAATGATGAGTCTTAAGACATTTCATTTGTCTCTGGGATAGCAACGCATTCGCGATACCCCCAATAAAATGAAAATCTACTAACCTGCATGAATCTATGGGGTAGGGCACTTTGCACAGTATTGTGAGCTGGTCGCCGATTCGTCTCACCGCCTCGAGAGGTGTAATGTCCACCTTTTGACCTGCAAACAAAAGAAACGAACATAATTAGAATGAGAAAACACATATAAATGTATAAAGTTAAATCATTTATTTCAAGTAGACTATTTCAATTGTTACTAACAACAAAAAACTAAGAAAATTATGGACCTTAAAGCACAGATCTTATAGTTTGAAATAAAGTTTTATTTAATTTAGTTTAAAAAATACAATATATGTAGATATATTTAGTAAGCTATTCCGCTTAAATATTCCTAAACTCAAAACCATAAAAAAACCCTGTAAGAAATCGACACGAGTTTCACCTCCCAACGACCACTGTCTAATCATCTAGTCGCAGGCAGATTCTATGATTCGTCAATCGTCATATTGAACTGGGTGAATTAGGTAAGGTTAGATTAGAACTGTGCCCAATGCGCGCCAGCTGAGCGAGCTTCCAAGTTGCTCGCAGAAATAAATTCACAATTGTCTAATTATCCGTGTTTTTTTTTGTAATATCCTTCCTTATTTGATAATTCGAAATTTCGCGAAAACCATAGGGTTTTCGCGAAATTTCGAATTATCAAATCATCCTACGAAATATGCAAAATCACGTCCAGTTATGTTTAAGTCCCATGTAATAGGGCATTTGAGCGATTAGTAGAATTATGGTTTAATAGAAATATAACATCACGAACTTATCAATAAAATATTAAATTCTACATGAACCATTCCATGAATCTGGTGAGAACCGGCCGAAATCAGATACAACCGGATTGAAGCGTATTGCGCCGGAATAAACCGGAACAATGCAAATGGCGTACCGAGTAGTCCGTGTAGCTTTAGATGCGTTGCTCTTTGTGTGAGAATAGACTTTTATTTATGTTGTGTAGTGTAATCTGGAATTATCTAAGCTCTTTGGGCTGAGGCTACGGTTTCCTAGAAGAGCGGTTCCATCATTGAATGGCCGTCATAAAAATCTGTCATTTTCACCAGTACTTGATGTTGTGTCAAAAAACGCTGTGTTTGGACAGCTGTATTGTGTGACCGTTCACCGTATTGTTCGGAAAACAAAGCCTGAATAAGCCTGAGTAAAAATAATATGATATCTGCGTATTTTATTTCCATTTAGTTAAAGCAAAATTAGAGCTATGGCCGATTCAACTGTGACGCATATTTATACTTTTGGTAATTTACTATTGTAGTTTTACCCGCGCGTTATTATAGCACATCGGAGTTTAGAAAGAGACTGTCACACAGGTATGAGTGACAGAGATGACGCGAGACAAAGGCTAAGTTTTTCTAAGACTCGATGTGCCATCACCATAGATATATTATTTCTATGGCCATCACTCATTGTATCGCCAAATCATTATCACTACATATTATAACACAATACACATACATATTATACTTAACAATTTTTTATTGTTTTATTTTAATTTTATTTCTTTTTTACTTGCAGTACAATGTGTTGTTTGTCTGTGCGAAGTAAATTTCTTTCTTTCTTTCTTTTCTTTATAAAACAAAGTCCCCGCCGCATTCTGTCTGTCTGAACGCGATAAACTCAAAAACTACCGAACGGATTTTCAAACGGTTTTCACCAAAGGACGGAGTGATTCATGAGGAAGGTTAGGTCAGGCTATTTAACATCACGCAAACCCTTAGGAGCCAAGCATAAGACAAAAAGTCAGCGCGGGCGGGCGATGCGACGCGTTGCCGGGTCGAGAAACTTTTATTAAAATGTGGTTGTTATTTTAGTTTTGTGCATTGTGCGACTTCCACGCGAACGAAATCGCGTGCAGAAGCTAGTACAATATAATTAAGTTACTAATATCCTAAGAACTGCAATAAAACTAGCATAAGACTGCAATAGGAACCCAGTTTCAAAACTTAGGACATACGAAACTTAATGGATATGTTATATCTAGATTCTAGACTGAGTCTGAGATGGATAAACTTTGCGTCCATGTTCCCAACTTAGATGGACAGAGTTCCATGTTGCATACTTGTGATTTGGTATAGGCAGATGTTAGGGACTAATTATTTTAATTTCGTAAGTTAGTGTCTTTGGTTTTGTTTGATATTTTGAAAACGACTTTTCGGTGAAGTGAGCTGTCAATAGTGTCAATTGGAATGACAGAGCACTTCACCAAAGTTCTCTACCAAACTCACTCGCAGTTCTCACTTCTACCAAATGAACATTCGCGGAAAATAGTGGTGGACCAATTATCTACTTTAATTTTATTGTGCTTTCGGGTGAAAAACGGTCAACCACGCCGCACTTGAAAAAAGAACACGAATTCGTCTGTCAAGCATGATGATGAATTATAGGAGGTTTAATTTGTATTTGTACATTATAAAGTTTCAGAATAATGTAAAAATAGAAATGTACATTTTACAAAACTGTGCAAACTATGTTCTTTTATTTGAACAGTGTTTATTGTGTGTTCTGTAGTGAATAAAATTTAAAAATGAAACATTTTATTTGTCTTCTAAAAAAGCCTAAAAAACCCTAACGTATGCAGTGTGTTTCAATAAAAGAGACATTTTAGTGAAAATATTTAATAAAGTGGCGAAACTTGCAAGGATGTTGTTTCCCAACATTTTGTTGTGTGTAGCTTCACACCTGTTTCACCAGAAGGGGTATCCAGAGGTGTAGGTATAGTATACCAACATTGCGCCATTCATGTTTCAGACCCATTTAATAAGAGACGAGAGTAATGTATTGCTAATCATAAAACACTCCGTAAAGCAGTTTCTTTCAATTTGATATTTCACGCGAACGACGCGACGTCGCGGTCATATGGTAGTACAGTACAACAATTTTCTTAATGTTCCTCGGCAAACTTCATGTTGCGTCATGCGTCAGTCTAGCAGCTTTCCGCCCATTTTTTTAACCGACTTCCCAAAAAGGAGGAGGTTATCAATTCGGTTGTATGTTTTTTTTTGTTTATACATTACATTATGTTAAAAGAGTATTAACAATAGTAGTAGTAGTATTATTATATTGTAGGAAAATTTGAGATAAAAATAAATGCATTGCTGTCAATTTAAGTTGATACTTTGATAGTCAAATTGCTCAACAATCCCTTTTCGTGACTGTTCAAGACAAAAACATGGTGCTCTTAAATACCTGGGGCGGACCCCAGAAATACGTGAGTAATGTAACGTTTCAGAGAATCCTGGATGTCACTGTGCAGCCCCTACGCCCGAGGCGCACAGGATATTGTGAGAGGCAGAGATTGTCAAAGTTGCTTGCTAACTTGGATGTAATTGAATTGGTGGGTTTGAGATTAATAAAAATATTGATGCGAGAAATGTTGAGATTACACACATAACATAACATCACGCATGTGTTCCCTGAAGGGTTAGCTGAGGTGTACCTTTAGAACATCTTAATTTCGCCTGTTTAAGTACCATGTAATAAAAGGCGGGGAGGGGAGGGCGAGATATTTTTTGAGGCAGTGATTCTCAAAGCTTTTTGCGAACTTAAGGAGTAGGTATGTTAAGATTGTAGCAGGTGGCGTTATGTAGTTTCTGCAGTAGTTTGTATATAAAATATAAACATTATAATTCATACACATTTTTTTTATGGCTTCTGAGAGTTGAGCAGTCAAAATGCGTTTCTTTATGAAGTCTCTTAAGAAATCTTTATTTTTGTAACAAAAGTTTATCCCAAGGGATATAATATGTTAAAAGCTTTACAATGTATAAACACAGACCTAAAATTAAAAATACTTACTATCAACAACAATGATGTAATTTAGTAAGTGAATGCGCATGATATTGCTTTTTGTAATAAAAAGGAAAATATTATGTACGTCTCGAACAGTTACTACATAGTATTAAATTCATATATTTCTTACGTTCTAAATGTCAAATTCTACTACATTTTTACTGTTTTCTTTTGAAGCATAAATATTAAGTTAATTGTTAAACAAAATTACACTAGATAAAATAAAACATGGCCAACTCTAGCAGAAATATATGTATAATGTCATGTGTACAGTCATGCGACTAGTTTATATTATTTCACCGTATATCAAAAAGGAAGTTCAGTATAAATCACAACTAACAGAACATTTTACAAAATGCGAGATGCATCCGTATAGCTCGAGGCGTAGAGGATATTGTACACGAGACAGCGGCTCTCAATATTTTATTAAAAGTTAGTTTATTCCATGAGACATCATTAAAGAGAGTATCAAGTTCTTCTACTGAACAGACAGCTGTGGTGCTGGGGAGTTTGTTGCACCACTTCTTCCCAGCGAATGCACTAGGAAGTGGTGAAGCTCGTGCGTTTTGGAGGACTGTTTTATGTAATATTGACGTTCAAATAGTACGGATTCTCAGCCTTATTTGCATAAATGACTTTTGATTTCGATAACAAACAAGCCAACGGCCACCTGAATGTAACTGGTTACCGCCGCATATGGACATCTGAATACCTACCTATTATTACATACCTATAATTTTTTTTAGTCCGTCTTTGAGATTATAAAAAAGTTATGGAAACGTATTTTTTTTTTTTACGTACCTAATCTAATGATTACGGCGATAGATTGGGTTAAAATGTGCCATGACGTCACGAGTATGTAGATTTTTTACATACTAGTGACGTAGTGACCCCCACTGCCCAACTTAAAATGTGTTTTATCTAAGCAATTTTTTATTAATATGATAAAGCAAAAAATATGTGTCTAATATTTTTTTATTCTCTGGCTGACGGACTAATTAAAATTTCATATTTTTTACCCAGGCATCATCCCTATTACACCGACACGCAAAACCTTCCCTGAACCACATTATAAATATGGACAGTATGGAAATTAGGCCTATTGGTTGAAATAATAACCAACCCTCCATTTTTTTAAGATCGCGGCGACCACTCGTGTCGACATGGTCAACTGACAGCACCGCGACAGTCGCTTGAGGTCTCGTCAATGAGCGCGTCTTTGTGAGTGTTCTGTTTCGAACGTTTACTACATAGTTTCTGTACTGTCTATATTTATACTGTGCCTGAACACAGTAACGCTGTTTGGCTTCAAGAAACATTACCCGGACGAACTTCACAAAGAACTCTACTACGACAACTGTCTTTAGACAGAATGCATGTAACATTGCACCTCAAGTGTCTTCAGAGCGGACATGCATAAGACATGGCGCACACTATGCGACATGCGTCAGCGACAGCTGGGCGACTAGACGCAACGACAGACTGCGATCGTTAATTATCATATATTTTATTCTAAGCTCTTTGCACACTCGACGTCAAGTTGCAACGACAGGCTAGGGGAGGGAGTCGCAGTTTCTCGCTACTTGTCACAGCGAATGGATGCACGGTGTTTGTATTGCGCTTTCGCCTTCTCTTGATAAGCAGTTAGGCAAGTGCAACTAGAGAAGCAACAGTACGACCGTTTTTCTCGAATACTCAAAGAGAATGATTCCTTCCTGCAAGACGCATACGACAGCTCTACGTCTAGCCGCAGCGACAAGACGCACAGTTTACGCTGTCTCTAAACCACCACGCATACTATATGCGATATGCGACTGCGACAGCTGGACGAACGGGTGTGCGCGTGCACCGTGCATCTAGAAACTGCGACAAGTAGCACCCTAGCGTGTCGTTGCAACTCTGCAACTCGACGCCGAGTGTGCAGAGCTTTGAACAAAATATATGAAAATTATCGGCCACAGCCTGTCGTTGCATCTAGCCGCCGAACTGTCGCAGACAGACGTCGCATAGTGTGCGCCATGTCTAAGACTACAGAGTACTAGAGCTGGCATACATGTTTGAAACTGAATGCTCGAACTATTGCGATATCGCTTAACGAACTATCTGGAATAATCTGCATACTTCCCGAGCGCGAAGTTTCTAGCGTACTATTCAGGTGGAGAGGTTTCTGCGAAACTTGGCAGTAATGTTAAGAAGTAATATTACTAATACGACATGTTTTCCCCGAAGGGTCGGCAGGAATGATTATTAACATTAACATATAACCTAGAGTTTAAAAAAAGAGAAAATTAAGCATAGTTTTTTTTTTTTAATCTAGTTTTTCTAGCTATGCTGCACGGAGTTTGTTGCGCCACTTCTTCGTCCCAGCTAAAGCAATAGGAAGTGGTGAAGGGTGGGCGTTTTGGGGGACTGTCTTATGTAATTTTAGCGTTCTACGAGTATAAGTGCTGACTCCATAGATGTATTTATTTTAATAAACCTATATGATTAATTCTCAGTCTAGTTTAAATAAATGAATTTTGATTTTATTACACTCTGCAATCACGTTTATCTACGATTAACGAGGCAGTCGACACATTATAATGTATATTAAAAACTGAACACTTCGGGGCGATGGCTAACATGGCCCAACACGCGAAAGAGGAAGTTTTCAGAACGTAGTCACGATGTGGCCCGCGGCGGAAAGGATATTGTAGTTCGGACAGTAGCTCTCAAAGTTGTGTCTATTTTGATTTTACAAGAAATGCGAAAATGTTTGTCTTGTCTTAATTTGTTTCAGCACGAGCTTCACCTGTTCCCTAAGAAGTAGGCCTATTATGGTGAGCCTATTGCCGTTAATATCTTGATTTAAAAGAGTGTCCTTGGAGTTTCTTGCCCGTTCTTCTCCATAGAAATCTATGTTTTGGAATGGGCACCTAGCTTCAACTTTCTGACTTACTGACGGACTCTTTGGCAATTCAAAAGTGCCTGTAAATGGTTTCATAAATGCTTTGAGTTTAAGTAAATCCGGACGGAAACGCTACAGAAAAATCCGAATGAAAAAAAAACGGGTGTTACTTGGGATCAAATTCAGGAAAGCACAGCACAGCTTCGTAGTAAACCAACGAGGCGGTTCTGGACCTAGAGTCTGAGGTAGTGTCTGTCTTAGGATAAAAACCTCAGTAATATTTGAGGTATGTTTGATTCTATACCCAAATTGCTTAGCGTGGCAATTGCGGTCATTGACCCAGCTACATTTTCTAGCATGCTTTATTTCAAAATTGAAATAAAGTTCCTTAACGTCCTGAATCACTGTCTATCGTGATCTTCAACATGTTCCAATAACGCAACCCATACATAGTTTATTGTTTGGGTTCCTACGGAGAGATATTCGGGAAAGGGCAATGACCGGTATTGTCACGCTAAAGTGATTTGGGTATACCTTCATAATGGTCATAATCATAACCATTTATTTGTCAGAATATTGCACATTATATTAGTTCCTTGATTAATTTACTTCATATAGTATTTACGAGTACGATTTTAGGTTATTTACAATTCAACTCGCATTTCAAACTAAAATGAGCAACAAGATACGTTTAATTTAAAATATAAATAATCATTAAGCCCTTGCTTCCCCCAATAAGGGGGAAAGGGGACTAAATTATGTCCCATTTACAGAAAATGGGGATCATAAGATAGCTCTAATAGGGAATTACGTTATCATAATACCCTGGGTCTTACGTAGAGGGAATTTTCGTCCATATCATCGTTAGAAACGTCCACTGGTGGGCTTCTTAACTGTCTGAATTTGGGCATTGATTGGTGATTTTATAGGCAAGGAAATATAATGTATAGCATAATGGCAGACTACGTATACAACTATTTTCTCATATTTGTTGCTTGTACGTAACTCCTACTGCTGCACCCGCGTTGCCGTCAACCATAATTACCAAGTGCAAAGGGCAACTGATAGAAATCCGACGACTGACGAAACACGAAGTTTACCGAGGGACATTAAGAAAATAATTGTACTGTAAATGACTAAGCCATTTCATATGAGTAATAAAGTACCACAGTTGTAATTAAAATATACGGGCAGTATGTGCAAATAGAAAATGTATCTTTCAACGCGCTTGGCTGAAAGTTGAGAGTATTGGTGATTATGAAATGATTGATTCAAAGTGTTTACGAGTATTAGGTAACATAAGCATAATTAGCCTATTAATGATCCCACTTTTGGGAGTTTGAGACTCAGGCCTCCTCTCTGTGAGAGGGAGTGGGCCGTAATCCACCACGCGGGCACACTCCGGGTTGGTAGATGTCACATGTCTTCGAATTTTTGGTTCTTGGACATGCCGGTTTATTAAGTTTTGCTTATTTTTATCACGGTAATGATTAATTAGTGAAATGCGGGCGTTTTGGAGACTGTCTTATGTAATTTTGACGTTCAGAAAGTGCTGAATCCGAGCCTAGTTTGAATAAATGACTTTTGGTTTCGTCGTGACGTCGTCGTTCGGAGTAATGCACATGGCATGCAACAAGGAGATAATCACCAAGTTTGGAAAAAGTATCGGTAATCGCAAGATGCTGTTATTAAGATAATATAATGATATTAACCCCTTTTCCAATAGACTTATTGCCGATTTTACATATATGGAGCCCTTACATGACAAATTATTTTATTTTTACACAAATACTAGATGAGGCGTTTCTTATCTGACTACTCTGACAAGAAAGGTTAAAACAAACTGAGACGTCACAGTCTTTTAAAAAATCCAGACATAATCTTGGTCTCATGTGAAGACCATGTAGAATATGTCTGAAATGGTCTTTTGAGGAAATAACCACACAGATTGAGTAGACCTGTTCAGTCAGTGCACGTATTCGTCAGTTACCCCTTATTCATTACACTTGAACAAGAATGATGGTCAACATTTCAAGATCATCACCATCTCAAAATTATTCATCACAACAATCTGCAGATTTAATATTAAAAAAACAAAACAGTCGACCAAAATTCCTCGTTCTTAAAAACAAAAAGTTACTTAAAAAGTGCTCCACGAAACTTTAAAATTTAATTCAAAAGTGGTGAGTATAGTGTTAAAGTTTGTGAACCACTGTTTTCAACAAATAGTTAGTTCGCCCTGTTCGCCCCGAGCCGGCTAGTAATAAAAGTAGTTTTATACCAAATACTCTTTCGAAATTTTATATCTATTTACTGTAAACCATTGAATTTTATTTCAAAGAAATGTCTATGGGGTAGATCCTGCTGTCTATTGTGATTTTTGGACACAAAGAGACGTCTGCAGATTTATCAAGGGCTATCGTGTTACCCAGTAACTGGTAAAATACTGGTATTCTAGGCGTGTGTAACTCTTTACGGAACCGACTCAATGATCCGGATCATTAAAGTGTTCCAAAAGATTGGTTCAGTAACAACGTTTCAAACGCATCATTTGAATCTGAATCGTTACTTTGCCTCTGTGCTCTTTCCGCCGACAGTCGCTTGCGAAGCGACTGAGCAGCAGTGAGCGAGAGAGAAAGACTGAGACACTGAGTTACGTTATTTTAGGCAGTACTACTGAACTGACTCGCGAGTCGCGAGTGAGCGGGTGACACATTACAATCTATTTAAGTCAGAAAGAGACACCAAATGAGATGTGTATCACTCATATGCTCACAGTTTTTCATTGGTGTTATCCATTTTTATATCCTTTGAGTCGATGATTCAAATGATCCAAATGAAACATATCAATGATTCGGATCATTTCGGTGATCAAGATGCAAATGTTCCAATCGCAAAAATGATACACTTTGCCCACCTCTATGGTATTCAGCTGCATCCGGTTAGACTGTAGTTGGCAAAATGCACGAAGATGAAGATGCTTAAAACAACTCAATGGATTTATGCCCAGTTACTGGTAGATACTAGACTCGCCCCTTACTACAAGGGACTTAAACATTACTGTGTGTACTTTAATATCTAACCTTGCCTTTTCCCAACTACGAGTATATCAGGGTCGGCTTGGCTTCCAGTCCAACCGAATACAGCCTATCTGACCTCCGCAACCCAGTTAGATACTGGGTAACACGATGACCGATGCATTTTAATAGTTTTATTTTACTGTTTCAGGGCTACTGTTATCAGATATAGATATCGATGCCAAAACACATCTCTGAAGTTTTAACAAATAATTTTAATAAAGGGCCCTATATAATACACCCCTGCCTGCCAACCCCTTCGAGAAAAAAGTCGTGATGTTATGTGTTTATATACGAACCCACATGAAGGTAGAAAGAAACTTTCGCAAGTTAATCCGAGGGTATTTGGAAAAATCTTTTGTTTCCCCGAGGTTTGAGGTCGTCAATCCGATTAAGGGATTTTTGGATCGAAATTACTGGCAACATGGCAACTATATAGTTTGTTATTTTGTAGTTCGGTAAACATTGTTTTTTTTTTGTTTAACCTTTTTTTCTCGTGTTTTTGTTGGGGAGATGAGATTGTTGAAATGATGAAAATGAATAAAGTAAGAAATTAGTATTTAAGGGGAATTTTGATAGTGGCGCCAGTGACAGAAAAGTTGAAATGTAATCGTTTGGCTTGGTATGGGCAAGTGATGAGGAGAGAGGAAACGCATGTGACTAAAAGAGTGATAAATATATATGTTGATGGATGGAGAGGGAGAGGAAGGCCAAAGAAAAGATGGATGGATTGTGTGAGGAATGATATGAAAGAGAAGGGAGTTAATGATAGCGTGATGGTTGACAGGGAGAGTGGAAGAAGAAACCGTGGTGCGCCAACCCCACGTTACATGGTACAAGGCAGGAAGATGGTGATAATCTGATGATAATGAAACATTGTGGAAATATTCTATTATACATATAAATAGAACTAGTTGACCCGGCAGACGTTATCCTGTCTAAATTTCAATAACTCATACAAAATTCCCATAGAAAATGCATTTTCTGTTTTTTTTACTGTTCCTTTGCATTTTTCTCATATTTTTATTCGTGTTCGCCTCTTTACTGGGGTGATCCCCAGTAAAGAGGCGAACAAAACAAAAAAAAAACAAAAAACCAATCGGTCAAGCCATTAGACTAACGCACGGCAATTGATGAGTTTTTGCTTTTTCGCCTATGTTGACGATATTCTAATATTCACAAAGCAAGTTGTAACTACTGAAAGCATAGAATAAATCATAACCCTCCTTTTTGGAATACCGTAGTCGGGTAAAAAAAACGTTTGAATTGCAGTCAGAAGTCCCATTTCAAAAGTAATTTTAAAAACAAACATTCGTCTCGTTGTTAGCATCTAGACTTGATATGTCGGGTTTGCTTGCCATTTAATAAAAATATAATAGAATAGATTTGATATGACAATCATGTGTGATTTGCGAGGCTTCGCATCGACTATTTGATTGAAGAGCATTAATATGACTTCGTTACAAGCAATTGGGTTGACGAAAATAAGGTTAGAGGTGCGTTGGAGTCTAAAAAGTGATGTTCTTTTTTATTAGTAAAATAATTGTGTACGTCCTCTCCTCAGTGGGAACTCTTTGACCTTGAGCTGGTCTAGCGAAGTACGGAGCTTTAATAGAATAAGAGGCCAGCATGTACTGGTTTTGTTACCACTGACGTGTAGTCTATCTGAGGCTAGGGACAAATCTGAGCGCAAAAACTAGGCGGTATTTTGCGTTTCTACGGCCGCATTCTCGGCCATTTAACTGTCCTAGTAATAAAATATAATAGTTAATATCGCAGGCAAAATTATTGTTCAAAACGGTCACCCATTCAAATCTTGGCCGCAGCAAGTTCATTTTTTTAGGTTAAGTTAAGTTTAAATCCAGACATAATCTTGGTCAGGCCATTTAAGGACCATTGAAAGCGACTGTCACTTGGTTAGGCCCTTCATGTTCTAACCGCGGAAGCAACAATGTCGTCGGCCCAGAGTGGGTCTTTCAACCAATCTGTTTGCCCCAAGGGGCCATTTCAAACAACTGTGAAAAACTGTTAAGCACTTAATGTGTCCCTAATGAGCAATAAAGGGAAGTTTTTTGACAATCTAATTCATTATTTGGCGATGTATGTTGATTGTCGTGGTGTTATAATGGTGGTAAAATACAAGGATTAGCTTTCCCGCTAAAATATCAGACTTAAGGAGGATGCGTTGAGATAGCACGCGAAATTCAAATTTTCTTACGTTTTTTTACAATTTGCTGGTCATTGTCTGGTTGTATTTTGATTAAAATATGATTCGCGACCATAACAAATATGGCTTTACAGAATAATAATCATTAGAATCATCAATACAATTCGTTAGAATAATACTAAAATGTTATGATTTCATGAAATAGTCATTCAATAGGATTATGTAAACTTAGAGAGTTGTATTGGTGATTTTTATGATTATAATTCTTTAAATAAATATTTAATATGGCTGCGAACCGTAATAGGTTAGTAGTTTAAATTTTCACAGATTATGTATTTCTATTGCGTATCAGTTTATTGTATAAAGCAAAAAATTAAAGTGGGTTTCCATACAAGAAACGTGTTTTTTTTTACTTATGTAAAAAAACGTATTATTAAATATTGTAGTGTGGTACGGCTCTTCGTGTGCGAGTCCCACTCGCACTTGGCCAATTTTTGTTATTTGATTGATTTGTTATTTTGCACTAGCAATAATCAGAGATTATCCAGTCTCTCATGAAATTTTTCAAATCTGCTGCTTAAACTTAAGATACAGAAAAGCAAGGGAACACTTTTAACTGGCACATAATTTGCAATTCTACTCCATGACTCTCCGTGTTCCCCCCCTATTTGCTAGTATGTCATAAACTCGATTGAGGAGCATACTATCACGTCACGCGGTGTAGATCGTTATGTGCCATATTGTAGTGTTATAAGTACTCGTATTAACTATACATATTAGTACCTCGTTGATCTAGTGAACATACGAACGACTGCAGAGCGTTCGGTCCTGAATTCGATCCCCAGGAGTTTAGATATCACTCCCCGTTCTGGGCCAGGACGGCGAGTGATATTGTGTATTCCATCAGGAATAATTATCTAAGTAGCGAGAGTGCGTCCCGGAGGATGGTAATAGTTTTGCCCCCTATTACATGGGCCATAGGTGTACCTACCTACCTCTGTCAACCCCTTAAGAGGGTTTATCCTAAAAGTTGGCAAAGTCGCAAATAACTGTCAAATATTGACCTGTTTTGATTATTATAGCAATATTACTGAATAGAAATAAGAAATGTGGCTAACTAGCGAACGAATTTAATAATGAATTCTAATTGTATCATTGAATTTGATGTTGTACCCATTTTAAGTGTAAAGAACGCATTTGGAAACTGTCCAAATAGATTTTTTACATCTAAAACTAAACATTCGGTGTTACGATATTAATTATTGCATTTCATAATCAATATTATATTTCGCTAGTAAGCCACATTTTTTATTACCACACAGTAACATTGAGAAATTAATCAAAACAGTGAAATATTTGACATCTATTTGCGACGATGCCCACTTTCAGAATAAACGCTCTTAAGGGAATACAGGCCTGATGATATGTTATAGGTTTTATGGTGAATCCGCAGCTGTAGCCACGGAATTCAAACTTTCTTACGTTTTTTGCAATTTGCAGATCAGTGTTAGGTTTTATCTTGATCAAATATGATTCGCGACTATAATGAATAAATCTCTCCAAATTAGATATGTTCCATTACAACTATTTCATTAAACTTAGAGAGATGTATTAATGATTCTCATGATTATAATTCTGTAAATAAAATATCTGTTATAGCCGCGAATCATATTTTGATCAAGACACTGTCCTGTAATTTTTATTATTAATTGCAAGGCAACTAAAACAGGTAACAATCACAGTATATCACTAGATTCACATTATAGGTTTCGACCTGATTATCACCCAAAGCGTAATCGCACAACATTACTAGCAACAATAATAATAAAGATGACAACTGCAGTAAAAAACTTATTTCACAAAATTACAGCTGCAAGGTCCGTGCGTCTGCCCAACACACTTTAATTCTAATTAAATTGCAATAAACGTAAGAAATTTTGAATTTCGCGGGCTGCAACTGCGGAATCCACCTTAACAAAATAAAAAGTGCTAAAGGATTGACGGAAACTGTAAAACATACAGCATGATCTTGTATCATCTCTGCCTTACTTCACGAATAGTCGCGTGATGTTTTAGGATAAGCAAGAGCGCCGTTCTACACATAAGTGCTATTGCACACTCCGCCCGGTTTAAAAGCTTAGTTTGAGAGCGTTTGCCTGTACCGTTCGTCTGTATAGCCTTTAGCGACATAGTCGTTGGAAATAGTAGAGCAGTCGCTCGCTCCATGTAAAATACTGGTATTCAGCTGCATCCGGTCAGACTGGAAGCTGACCCCAACATAGTAAGGAAAAGGCTGGGCAGATGATGATGATGATGAGGAGCGGTTGAGGGATGTCTTGTCAATTTTCACAGATTGTCTATTTCTATAGCCGAATAGAAATTATAAAAATTGAATGGGTCGATACAAGAAACGTTTTTTTCGGTAATTATTGGAACGCATCGCGTGCGAGTCGGACTCGCACTTGGCCGGTTTTTTGATCACACGATCTCAGTAGTAATAATTAAAAAAAGTTTTTTTTTTATTGAATTTTTTGCATGCTGAAAATAAGTAAGCAAAATATGAGGAACTATTTATGTTTGAGACCTTTTGTTCCATATTTTGTGGAAAATAAACATAGTCTATTTTATCCTTTTGTGAGGTTTCCTCAATTAGCTTAAAAAAAAACCAGCCAAGTGGGTGTCAGACCACGCACAATGAAGGGTTCCGTAGTTGGGATGAATTTATCCCAAAAACAAACTTAGCATTGTAGTAAAAAAATATGTTCTCCCATACATCGACATACGTCACGGTCAATTCTCCAACTGCAAATGTAACTATGTAAACGCAAAAAAAAATTGAAAAAAAATACAAATTAAGTATATTTGGACTGTTTCCTTTACAAGTGCTGTGATACCTTACTTCCTGCCAAATTTCATGATGTCCGTGTGATTACCGTATTTTTTTATTGCGTTAACTTAGAAGCTCCATTTTTTTTTTAGCTCCAAGGGACCATAGACTTATTTGGTATTCATTTCAATTAGATACCTCGACGCGTTCCTGGGAAAAAGGGTTTTGACAGACTGACGAACGGACAAAGAAATTATCCTATAAGGCTTCCGTTTTTCGCTTTTGATGTACGCAACCCTAAAAACATTGTTTTTTACAACTGCTAGATCTATTCTCATTCCGTTAATAGAATTACTATTACACTAAAACAAATAATAGAATCAATAACATTATTTGTATTGCTAAACCACTTAGCAATTTGGGTAACCCCTATAACATCATAAAAAGCTAAATAATTGCCCGGGACTTGGAGCAATCGAATTTACCAACCCTAATCCCTAGGGCTACCAGCAATAATATACATATATCATTCACAAATCGTACAATTTGTTTTTATTACGTGCCAACATTGGCGGACACTGGCAGGGTTGCCACGTACTCCAAAGTTAAGATTTAATTCATTTTAAGTCTTCATCCGCCCAGTCTTTTCCCAACTATGTTGGGGTCGGCTTCCAGTCTAACCGGATGCAGCTGAATACCAGTATTTTACATGGAGCGACTTCCTATCTGACCTCCACAACCCAGTTACTGGGTAACACTGAGCTTATGACTACCCGTAACGACAGTCAAAGATCTACGAATGACAGCAGAGACAAACGAGGCACGGAGGAGTCTCGATATGCAATGGAAGGTCACCCATCTATGAACTGACCGTGGCGATCGACTCGTGGCTGTTATTACTTAGCCACAAACCTCCAAATCATTCAAAAATCCTACAATTCGTTTTTATTACGTGGCAACCATTGGCGGACACTCGCAGGGTTGTCACGTACTCCGCATTTAAGTTTTAATTCATTTTAAGTGAGTTTTCTAATATTCTGTTATTAATTTAATGTCGGAGTTACTTTAACTTTCGAGGAAGGGAGATTTTGAGTTAATATAGTAATTCAGTTTTGTTGTTTGTTTTTGGTAATAATTCATTAAGTAAGTAGGTAAGGTACAGTACAATGCAACATCCAGTTAAAAAGTTTGATTTTGACTGTCTTTATTTCGTAGTACCTTTTATGTACCATATTTTATGCAACTGCCTCGTAAGTGTAGTTGTTCTAGTGGAGGTCCTGGGTTAAAGAAAAGAAAGAAAGAAAGAAAAATTGTTTTTCTGCACAAACTAAACGCACATTACAAAAAAAATTACATAAAATACACATTGACAAATTAGCCAAAAGTCTCGTATTCAATAGTCAAAATGAATAAAAGTCCGTTTTTTTTTTTTCAATTTTCAATTGCTTGCGTAATGTGTTGCGTTAATAACAATAGCGTAATGGTTTCGATTCCTGGGTCGGGCAAAGTGTTATTGAGTTTTTCCATTTGGAATTTCTCAGTACCAGCCTGGAGTCTGGTTTTGTGCCCGGTTGATGGCAATAGGCTCGCCCCCTATTACATGGGACTCGAAACATAACTGGCGAAATGTGGGTGTTACTATAGGTACAGCTCTGCAGAACCCTTCGGGAAATACGTACAGGCGTGATATTATGTACCATGTGTTGGTTTTATTGACGAATGTTTATTTGAAAATTGTTTTTGAATTGGGACTTATGATTTATTCTATGCTTTTAGTAGTTACAACTTGCTTTGCGAATATTAGAATATCGTCAACATAGACGAAGTGGCAATAAAGCAAAAACTCATCAATTGCAGTGCGTTAGTCTCGCCTTTCTCACCTCTGCCCTAGAGGTGGGCAAAGTGTATCATTTTTGAGATTGGAACATTTGCATATGGATCTCTGAATAGATCCGAATCATTGATATGTTTCATTGATCATTTGAATCATCGACTCAAAGGATATAAAAATGAATAACGGCAACGAAAATCTGTGAGAGTATGAGTGACACACATCTCATTTGGTGTCTCTTTCTGACTTAAATAGATTGTAATGTGTCACCCGCTCACTCGACTCTGACTAAAGTAAAGTAAATCAGCGTTTCAGTCCTTCTCTCTCGCTCACAGCTACTCAGTCGCCTTGAAAGCGACGGTCGCGCGGAAAGAGCACAGAAGCAAAGTAATGATTCAGATTCAAATGATGCGTTTGAAACGTTGTTACTGAACAAATCTTTTGAAACATTTCAATGATCCGGATCAGTGAGTTGGTTCCGTATGGAGTTACACACGCCTAGCCCAACTCTTCGGGGATTAGAGGCGTGATGTTATGTTAGATGAGAACTGAGACAGCCCTAGCTTTTTATTGAATTGTACTTACGTGTATATTAGCCACTAAAAGGTTGCCAGTATGTGGGAAAATTACTTACTGATATTGTAGAAATAAAGTGCTTGTGTTGATATACTTAGTGATACTTTTCTGATCGTTAAAGCTTTTAGAAATGGGAAGCAAAATACTTGAGGAAAACGTTTCTTTAGATTTGTTTCAAGAATTGCTTCAATGACTTGAATGAAGCTATGGTTAGCATAACCAGTCTATAATGTTTCCCACTGCTGGGACACTGACACTGCTCCTCTCTTCGAGAGGGAGTGGGTTGTAATCTACCACGCGGGTCCAGTGCGGGTTGGTAGATGTCACGTCTTCGAAATTTTTGTTCTAGGACACAAATATTAACAAAAAAGTAATATATCTATTTACACACTTAAAATGATTTAAAAACTAACAGACTTAAAATAATAATAATCACATAACTGAAAAGAAAAGTGTCTTTGCAGTCGCGTTTTTTTGTGTTTTATAATTTCTAATACCAAATTACATTTAAGCATATAATTTGTACATATTTTTTTTTTATATTCTAACTTTTAAAAATCATTTTGACACCTCCTCACTCGGCAGGTTTAAGAGATTTTTTTTTGTTGAAAACTTTCATTTAGGCGCCAAAGATTAGACATGTTGGCTTTTTTTTTTTTAATTTAAAAAACAGTCATCCATCGAAATCCGTTTAATTACATGGGACTTAAAAATAACTGGTTAAATGTGGGTGCACTATAGGTAAGTACACCCATTCATAGAAATCACTTTGGGTACACTTCTACCCACCTCTTCGGGGAATACAAGCGTAATTTTATGTTATTTAAGGTAACAAGCAGGGACATACAACCATTTTCACAACATTAACTAGAGAATTCATAACTGAATACAAACTTAACTTGAATAAAATAATAATAAAATTTGCCGGGATATTTAATTTACATTCTTACTTTGCCAGCCCTATTGTACATTCTCCAAGACTTCATCAAATTACCGTTACAAACGGAATTGCCACTTACGCTCCTCAATAGATGGCGCTGTTACAAGTATGGCGCAACATTTGAAAATGGAACAATTTGTTTGAGACGCTGAATCGCGCAAACGAAATTTGCGTAAAATTTTATTTTGTTATTTTGCTTTTATGCGTACAACGTAAGTATGTCTAAACTTTGCTTATTGTAGCTTGTTTTAAGTAAATTAATTTCATGTGAAAGGTGTCTTTATGTTTCTTGAGCAGCTGATTAAATTTTAAGTTTTAACATTTAATAGTAAAGTTTTAAAATTTAAAAGTAAATGAGTGTCTAACATCAGAAGAAGCCCGAATGTCTGACAACCATACCAAGAGGTGTTGTGTTATCCAGTTACTGGGCTGTGGAGGTCAGAAGGAAATCGTTCCATGTAAAATACAGGCTAGCAGCATCCGTTTAGACTAGAAGTCGACCCTAAAATTGTTGGGAAAAGGCTAGACAGATGATGAACAGCACTAAGCGTAGGGTCTACGTAGATGAGCAGGAAATACATTAGTTCCATGGAATTCCAAGTACGAATGAAAGTAACTGACCTGGTCTTAGGCCAGTTAGTTCAGTTAGAAAACCGGCAGGAAAGGGAAAGTTTATCTTGGAAAACATTCTCAGGCGCCTTATCGAATTAGTCTGGACTTCAAAAATATTCACATCTAGTCTAGATTTCTCACCGGAGAATTCTTATAGAATTCTTAGAAATTTTAGAGTCTGAAATATAGGTAAGATTTCCATCATTCGCGCTTTTTTCTTTCTTTTTCGTGTCGTTAGTAGTTACTAACCTTTTTTTTTCCTAATCATTAACAGTACTCGTTTAGACGTGATCTTCAGTATAAAATCATTAACAGACGGTTATCGTGACGTGACTACTTAAGGTGAAATTAGAGCATTTTCTTAACTTAATATAAGAATATTTTACATTATGTTTATATTACATAGTGATAATAATTTGTAACGTTATCTGTAACGCGGATAAAAAACTGAGAACCACGCAAAATCTATCAAGCGTATTTTTCTAAAACCTTCACCATGTAAAAATAATTAAATTGTAGTTTATATTTCTATGAATTGTAGTATACGTGCTTTATTAAAATACCTTTTGTTTTATGTATAATAAATTAATAGTGCGTCTAATTTGCGACAGCGCTCCTTGATGGGCGAGTCCTATTACTGGCTGGACATACGACGCGTTGCGTGAGCTCAGTACAGAACACACAAGCTAACCACTCAAGGTCACTGGCACATATCTGCGTCTTAAAACAAGAAACTACGCGAACGAAGTCGCGGGCAAAAGTTAGTCATTATTACAAATGACGAAGTAAACATTAAAACCAATTATTCTAAATAGCACTTACATTAAAATATTACTCAGTAAAAACGTATTAACGTCAAAACCAAGAAATACCACGAAAATATACTTAAGTTCTTAAGTAATATTACAGTTTATTACCTAACCAATAAAAATCCTCCGACAAAGAACCACAAAAAAAGCAGTTCTACTAATATTATAAATGTGAGAGTTTGTATGTTTGAAAGGAAGGAAGAAATAATAGGTTTATTTGTCACAGAAATGTGCTTACAAAAAGATAAAACAAAATAAATCGAGATACATAATGTAATCACTAATATGGATGTTTCTAACTTAATCACGCAAAAACTGCTGAATAGATTTGGATGAAATTTGGCACACAGATAGTTCATAACCGTAGGTTTATTTATTATTGATATTTGATTTTGTTTTTTTTTATGTATGTGACATATTTTATGTATATGACATGGCTTAACGACTATTGTCAAATAATGCGCGGGCTATCTTTCGACATCCACGCGGGCGATGCCGCAGGCAAAAGCTATTCAACTAATAAAATTCCACCTCAATACTACAAAGAACCACAAAAAGCAATAAATAATATTAAAAACCACCCCTTGCTACTCTCAAACGAACTAATTGCTAATCGACCCCACCCTGTATAGGGCGCACTTAATAAAATCACTTTTGGAACACCCTTTGTGTTACATTGCGGGTTTTTGATTACTCGGCCCCTTTGACAATCTAGTGGAGTGGGGTGTTGGTTATTTGTAGTACAGAGTTCGATTCGAAGATAGAAAATATGATATTGTTTTTTTTTTTTGGTAATGGATATGATACTCGTATTGACACTGAACATGTAGCTGTTATCAATTCCTAGACACCAATAAAGCCATAAAAAATGTGGTTTTAAAAGCACTCTGGACAGGTAGCAGTAAAAGATACACTAAATAAAACGGCCTTGTTATAAGAGAATCTAGACGTGTACTATAAAGTACACCCACATTTCGCCAGTTATGTTTAAGTCCCATGTAATGGGGGCGAGCAAAGATTTAAATATGACTAGAATGCTAGATAGACAGTGAAGTAACAAAGTGAAAAATTACATAAAATACCCATTGACAAATTAGCCAATGTCAATGTGTATTTAAAAAGTTTATTTTTATTTTTATTATCCAAATAAAGTTAATACAATTTATATGGGACCAACTTGGGAGCATACCCTTTCATACATAAAAATAATTTTCAAAATCGGTCCACAATTGACGAAGAAATCGGCGGACATACATTTAAAAAAAACATACATACGCGACGAACATATAACCTCCTTCTTTTTGGAAGTCGGTTAAAAATAGCGTCCCACTGCTAGCCGCTAAATGCACGCACACTAGAAAAGCACAATGACAGCACAATCGACGTGGCGCGAGGGCAAGACGTAGCTGTCACACACACCAGCATATAACACCAGCCTGTTACTGTCCCAATGCAGGACAAAGGCTTCTTCTCATACAGAGAAGGCACGAGCACTGATCACCCCGCTTGCTCAATACGGGTATAAAGTTGACTTTTTTCAACGCGACACTCTACCTAGACTTATAAATATCAAAGGGGATAGTTTATTGCTATCAACCGGGAACAAATCCTGACTAACGGCTGCTAGTGAGCAATTCCGACTGGAAAAATCCAATGACACTATTCAGTCACGCTTGTGACTACTAGGCAAACGAGGCAGAACCATCAGGGCCGGATTTACAAGTGTGGGGGCCCTGGAGCAAGCAAGAAGTGGAGGCACCGATTTTGTTTTTGGACCAGACGAAAAAAAACATCGTTTTCAATAATTTATACATAACACATAGGTACTAAAAATATACAAAAGAAAAAAATCATAAATATTAGGCGAATGGAACTTTGCGAGCTTTCTTCGTCGAAAAATCATTGATAATTTCGGTGAAATCCAGTTCTCGGAGTAAAATAAAATCACTTTCAATATTATGTAAGTAGGGATAACTTTAATAGGCGGATCTGTGTCATTGTAGTCCGAAGTATTTTTTTTTTAATTTCCTCTTCGAAAATTAGCATTCTTCTGTACAGTTCGACGCCATCAACACCACGCACATTCTCGACGTAATTTCAATATTTGGAAATGTAGCACTGAATTTTCGAGTATTTGTTAACAGAAGATTTCCTTATATTGATCTTTTAGATAATCGTTTTTATATAAAACGGTAAATTTAGCGTATTGGACCAACTAAACTGTTTTTTTGTATAAAAAAAAAACAAATTGCGGAGCCCCCTATTTTGTGCAGGCCCGGGGCCATGGCCCCTGTTGCCCTGCCTTAAATCCGGTCCTGAAACCATCATTAACAAACTACACACATAACATCACGCCTGTATTCCCCGAAGGGTTAGGCAGAGGTGTACCGATAGACACCCACATTTGACCTGCAGTTATGTTTAAGTCCCATATAATAGGGGGGCCTATTGCCATCATCAAGAGCAGTGATGGCCCAGTGGTAACGGCCGCGAGTTACGATTTGTAGGTCGTAGATTCGAACCATTACTGTTTCGGAGAAGGAGGTGACGGCTTCCCACGCCCTCTCGCTCCGTACCATGGCCTGGACCAGGGCCGGACGCGAGAGATCACTGCCGCCGATCGCCTCCACAAGGACAGTGCAACTTACGAGAGGTTTCACTGACAGGCGCTTTACTTTGTGTAAATTATTTCATCACCACTGCTCTCAAAACGGTGAAGGAAACATCGTGAGAAAACCGGCATGTCCTAGAACCGTCATGTGACATCTACCAAAACCAACCCGCTCTGGGCCCAAGTGTTGGATTACGGCCCACTCCCTCTCACAGAGAGGAGGCCTGAGTCCCAGCGGTGGGTACATTATAGACTGATTATTATTGCCATCAACCGGGCACAAATCCAGACTCCAGGCTTCTGCACACTACGGAGGCGATAGGCGGCGGCGATCTCTCGCGTCGGGCCCTGGTTCAGGCCATGGTCCGGAGCGAGAGTGCATGGGAGGCCGTCACCTCCTTCTGCGAAGCAGTTATGCTCGCGAAGGAGGCGGAGCGCGCGAGGGAGATTCAAGCTGCACGCCCTCGCGCCCCTAGTCGCCGCAGGAGACGCCCCGCACGTCGGGAGTCACGAGCTGACTTCCGGCCACCGTAGGCGCGGGCCTGCGGACGGTGAGCGATGGGCAGCTCGCCGTCCGATAAGGACCAGGCCCGGGTGGACGGCGCGTTGTGTTCCACGCGCGCCTCAAAGGGATGTCAGCACCAACTGACGGGGTCCGGAAGGACCAATGCCTGCTGGGGTTGCGGGTTTGTCTGAAAGGGATATCGCGGCCCCAGCACACAGGCAACGGAAGGAACACGGGTGGGTTTTAGTCAGTAAAAGTCTGACACTCCCTCTCGCTCCGCCCAGAGCGGGAGGAGTCATTTGATGATTTCCCACCCAAAAAAAAAGGCTTCTGTTCACTACTGCATCAAAAATGATGCAACTTCCAAAACAACTAAAAACTAATATCACAATTCCACAAATAACTTTATTATCAATATCATCCCCTCACTGGGGCCTCCATCCCTTCGTAATGACGATACATTATTACCAGAACGAGATCTGTCCGAGATAAAATGTGCAATAATATATTCACCCTAATTTGGCAAGTGTGGTTATCATTGTTATGTCGCCCTAGCTACTGTGACCATGCTTTTTGAATTGTGGTGAACTTGATATTGAAAACCGTTTTTTTTAATGTGGTATTTTTTTTTTTTTTTTGGGAGTTGGATTGTTATGTAGACAGATAAGGGACCCATAATCATTAGCAGGGCAGGTGTTGTACAGGGCAGATCAAGGTGACAGTTAATCTTTTTCTGTCTGTAAGTTTGGGCATGAAAAATTTAAAATAGTAAACTACGACTTTCTTGTTAATAAAAATGTCTAACTTTTAAACCTATAAGAATATCCCAGTGATTCATACCTCCAAAGAATTTCTATGACTTGGGCAAGTTTTTCTATCTAGCACGTGGTAAACTTTCCCTAGTGTAACTTTTTCGCATAAAAATCTCCCGAAAATTTAGTAAAATTTTTGGCTGGCCGAAGCCTTTACAGTAAATGTTTTTTTCTTATTAAACACATGTTTAGTGTTTGTCTAGCTGCGTAAAAGTATTAACACAGGAAAGGCCCACTCTTTGTCGTCCTGAAACAAAAAAATGATCGCCCTGATAGCTTTTTTTCTTTGAGCAGTATGCGAAATGATTGAAATAAACAAAAATTGGTCATAATTTTTTAACCGTAAGAAATTGCAGCGACATTTTGGAAATGACCTTGCAGACGCCTCTATTCGATTTGATCCATACTTCCAAGGACGCCTTGTATATAAGTGTGTGTCAAAACATCCTAATCCACTATTATCATATTGGAAGACATAGTAGGATCACTCACCAATAATCAAAGCGTGATTTAATGAATGTATAATTAATTGATATTGTCGTATCGTCGCGTCAAGAGAGCGTTCATTAATTACTGTAGTTCGTGATACAAAGGGCAAATATATGCACCCTTATGTGAGATCAACCCTTGGCTACCCTTAGCCTTAAGGGCTAGTTAGCATCCAGGGTTGATGTAACAAGATTCGTATTTATTTGGAGACTTCAAAAAGATTTAAAACATATATAACATCAGGAGTACACCAACATTTAGCTGGTTATGTTTAAGTTCCATGTAATAGAGGTGAGCCTATTGCCGGCTTAACCTTCCATTGGTGGGACTGGTTGACAGGCGTCCTCTCGGAGAGAGATAGACAGAGAGACATATATATACTGAGATATACTTAGAAAAAAAACCCAATTACACTTTGCCTAAGTCAAAATCAAATAGTTTAATTCAATTAGGCACATAAAATTTGAATTCTAGTCGCCCCTTCCAAAAGCTAGTTTAGTTTTCGTATGGAGAAGAATAAGTAAGAAACTCCACCGGTACTCTTTTAAAATGTTTTGTATACATTTATTATATACTCGTAATTATATGTGAAGACGATGCACCTGGAATAAGATTACTATACCACGATAGGTAAAAATAATGAAAAATGAAGCAATGACAGATAAATTAATTATGTGATAGATACATGTTGCTCTGCCTAATCTGGGGATCCAACATCCGACTCAAGATTCCATGTACAGAAGTCGCACTTCAAGCCACTAGACCGAGGAAGTAGTCACCAAGGTCGTTAATTCAATTGTTTTCTTTTTCCGTGAGTGTTCGGTTTGTCTGTCATTCATCCACCAAGCTTAAACAGATTAGGTAATAATACTGTCTCTCTCTAATCTCGCATTCTCATGGGACACCAAAAACAGATAATGTACAATTACATATGCACCCTCGTGTGGTCATATCCACTGATTACGTCACCCCATGGTTACGGCTGTCCATAGTACCTATATTGATTATAATGGTCTACTTATAATTGCGCAACATTCATCATGATTCGTGAATGACATTGACTGACGTTTGCGAAATTCGTTTTGGTCATTTATTGTAAGTGAGATAAAGTGGGAAGCATTTGAATTTATAATATTAACTATCGACCCGCTGAAAGCGATCTCGATATTTTATCGTTAAGCCGGTTAACGATAAAATATCTAAAATATAGTATGAGGAACAGGGTGTAAAGTTCACTCATCCTCTATAGAAAAGGGAGCATCCTCCGACTAGACGGGTGTGGTGTCTGGCGGGCAACTGCCCAACGATTGATGTCGGAGAAGTTATATAATATTATGCTGTTCGCTCGGTAAACTGTAATTGCGCGATGCAGGATTTGTGTGACGTCAGGTCTTCGATGCGTTGTTCGCTGTAGATGCCGCCACAAATGTGTTAGTTTAACATTTATGTATTATAAACATAACCTTGCGGAATAAATTATCTAAAGGATAGGGAAAACCGCATCCAAATCCATTGTTTAGTTTATAAGACAAACGAGTCAGACAGACAGACACGAAAAGCAATTTCAATTAATAATGTGTATATTATATAGATATAAAAGATGGACATGTGACGCGGAAGAGTGAAGAGCATGTGACCAAAAAATTGTTCCGTGTGAGTGTGCACGGCTATAAGACGCAGAACAAGGACAATTATGGATTGTATGAAAGATGATGATGTGGCTCACCGGTGGCACCGTCATCTCAGAAGTGAATTCTGAGATGACGGTGAATTGAGATGCATGGGTGATTCCTTCAATGTGGTCTGCGACATTCAAAATTTCTTACGTTTTTTGCAAATTGCAGCGCTGTTTCACGTTGTATGTTGATCAAAGTTCTATTTGTGGAAGTTATGATAACAAGGAAGGAGTACGTAAGTATCGTAGCAGATGACGTTTTGTAGTTTCTAAACCAATGGCAAGAAGGCGTGTGTTTATGTGTCTATGTATGTGTATGAAAAATTGATAACATTAATAATGACTAAATAATAATCATTTAAAATATCAATATATCTCTCTAGCACCAAATATATTTTCACGAAAAATTCATCGAGTATAATTTCGCAGGCTACCTTGACGGATCCGCCTGAAAACAAGACGTAGCGCAAATCCGAAATAAAGTATAAAGGCATGAGAATGATGACAGTAATTTTAATCTATTTACATAAAACATTGAGCTTAAAATCAATCATCTTTATTTATAGTAGTAGCCAAAAGACATCCTCTGCTGGACATAAGTCTTCCCAAAAATCAGATACACTTTGCGGGACACTAAACGCCCCCAGCCGTACTAACCATAAAACTTCAAATATGTCCTTCAACAATTCAATTTTACGATTAATGTGAAAAATACTAAAACATTACAAAAATAGTGCATTTTTTAAACAAAACACTTATAAAACTAGTCCAATAAAAAAGGAACCACGAAAAAAAAACAATAAATCACGCGACCACTATCCGACCACACGACACACGTGTGGCCACTCCAGTCATAATCCCCACAGAACCCCCGACACACAAATAATGCGTATTTGTGCACGGATTAGCGCGTCCGTGTCCAATTACTGGTCTGTACAAAGCGTGGTCACCCCAGTAGCTCGGTATTCAAATAGACTTGGGGCGAATCCTTTTATTTGAGTCTTTGTCTCTTTTGTTGTGTGATGTGGTCACCCTAGTTTAAAGCTGTGAACTGTATACATAAGTGTTTTATTTGAGTTATTATTTTAAACTATGTAACATACTTATATGATGTGCTACTGGAATAGACTACCTGAATTCTGCTTCTTATGTTTGATCCCTGAAGCAAGGAATCCCTATGCAGGAAGGGTTTAAAATAACACTTTCTGGGGGATCGAATCAAGGACCCACGCTTAGTAGAATCCAACTAGTCTATTTCAGTAGCACTAATTATTCCTCCAGTCCGGAGTCTGGATTTGTGCCCGAATAATGGCAAAATGTGGGTTTCCTATACAAACTGAACCGTTCCGGGAATGGCGTGATGTTATTTAAATTATGTAGAAATTCGTCTATTTTGTAAAGCTTCTTATTTCGCTATCAATAACGTAGCAATTAATAAAAATACTCATCTTACAGTTACTAAACCGCCCTCTAAATAATCTCAAATTTCAAAGCTCAATTGCCTCTCCATTGTATTCACGATAGGGATGCTAAAAAGTATCGATAACTGAGTAGTATCGATTATCGATATTAGGAGACTTTCTCTCTACTCGGAGCTGAGGGAGAAACAGAAGAAGATGGAGAGACGAATTAGATTGCTTCATATGAGATTGGACCACAACAGAAAACAGCTGTGAGATGTGGAAAAAGTGGAGGGAGTTCTTTGCCCAGCCGTGGGACAGTATAGGCTGATGTATCAGGATCAGTATACTTGGACGTGAAGCCGTTAGTCGTGCGCATGGTAGGGATCAGGCGCAGGTCTGACGGCTGACACTGATCGGGGAGAGTCCCGATCGCCTGTCCCATTGGACTATGAGAGTGAGGGAAGAGAGATTGCAACAGTTTTTCGCACACACTTGTGTAATACTTCCTGCGTAGTTGGCTAATCTCCTAAAGGGAACACTCTTCTCTTACTCTCAGAGTCAAATGCAGCGCTGGGGCTCTGTCGCGCATAGGGTCGCAGCATTATGCTGAGCGATGGCCGTTTTGCGTAGATGTGACGCATATTTTCCCAAACTTTCTTTCTTTTCGTCATATTTACCGCAAATAAAGGACACGGCCGGAATTTGTAGGGAGCTATGCCCTGACAAAAAATATTCATGTACATTGACATACAGTACGACATATTAAAGCTTACAGGTATGTCTTTACAATAGTTTAAGTTTTATGATAAGAGAAGAAGCGAGAGATACTATAAATAGGTTTTTTTTTTAAGTGCCTAGATATTTTGAATAGCAATGATCGTTAATTCCGAGTTTTATAGACGAAACAATACAAGAAATACAATATTATCAATGGATATAAAGTTCGTTTCTTCACTAGCTGACACGACATTCATTCATATCAGTGTGTTCCATACATTTTCATAGAATTACGCGTCAAGTCAGCTAGTGAAAAAGAGCCATAAATCTAAATACAAAGTAAAACTTATTGATTATCATATTGATGAATATATATAGGTATTGGTTATAGTCTCTGGCTAGACCTTTCAATCGTCGTCATAGGCAGACCACGATAGCGAAGAGCTCGTCGTCTACAGATATTTCTGGATGCAAAAAATATACAATTGGATAGGCAATAAAACACTAAAATAGCACTTGATTTTTTATTTGAGTATCTAATTAAGTAGTTAGGATTACATTTGCTTAATTCTATTCAAATTCAAAAGTCATTTTTTTCAAAATAGGCTGAGAATCAGCACTTTTCGAACGTCAAAATTACATGACAGTCCCCCATAAACGATGGGAAGAAGTGGCGCAACAAACTCCCCAGCAGCACAGCCTGTCTGTTCAGTTAGAAAAACTTGATTCTATACAATAGTACTTATGCAAAATAATGAACATTATGCAACATAAAACATTAAATTAAATGATTTGCTATATGTTAGCTAGCACACACCAATATACCAACAAAAAATCACTGAAATCTATACTCAAGCGAAAATAAAAAGTAAACAGAACTTAATACCCGAATGAAAGCCTATAAAGGACGTGCCCGCTTAAATATAGCTATTAAAGCTGTAACTCGAAGTCACAAATGATAAACTAGGACCATCGAAGTAAAAATAAATAATGTTTATGTTAATGTTTTACAGACATTTTAAGAAAAAGTTCTTTCCAAATTAAATGCCCTGATTGATTATATTACACTCCCGAAAAATACAATGGCTAGAAGTATTCGGAGCACGTTTTTAACTAGGCAGATAATTCATATGGTCAATCCTTCGTGCTTCAGCAGGATTATCAGCTGTTGGAGGTGACGGTGGTGGTTCATGTGCGGTGGTTCGGGCAATCCAGGTCCATTTTCATCTAGTTCTTCAACCTGTCTGTTTGTATTCAGTACTAAGTGGCGCTTAGCTCGCATCAAACAAGGATGACATGCTTGGACATTCGTCCTTCGATCCTGTAACAATGTTTGACATTTTTCATATAAAATCTTCATCTTTACCTTTTAAAGTAAATGGTAGAAATGTTAATTAAGATTATTTGAAAATATCCGGCGGCGTCGCACTACGCTGCGCTGCGCCTCGAGATGCCTCGCGGCGTGCAACAGCGGCGCGGGCGGCGCCTCGCTGCGCCGCGCTATGTCTCGCGGCACCGCGGTGCGCAACGCGAAACGTCTGGCCTCATCAAGAATCGTCGCGTTGCATCACATCCCGGTGTGAACTGCCCCTTACCCATGAATTATAAGGAATTTGCTTCATCATAGGAACAATACAATAACAATTTACAGCAGCCTGGGCAAGATAGTAGGCAAAAAATACAAGTTCAACAGCACACACGTCGCACTGAGTAACGCCTCCCCATAACAGAGCATCCACAACCAATACACACCATTGAGTAGCCCAGAAC
Source organism: Agrochola macilenta (assembly GCA_916701695.1). Taxonomy (NCBI): domain Eukaryota; kingdom Metazoa; phylum Arthropoda; class Insecta; order Lepidoptera; family Noctuidae; genus Agrochola; species Agrochola macilenta. Next base: position 11,999,558 of record OU753579.1, on the reverse strand, counting down.
TCTGCTATGTGTACCTTCTTCACCGCATTGGTTGAGCAATACATAACATGCATTGCAAATCAATCCATCTAAAAGAAGCTGAAAAACATTAGATATTGTACTCAGTAAAGTAATATCTTTCGGAATTTAGAACTCAGCCATTTAAATGCCTTTTAATCGGCCGGTGAAGTTGGTAAAATATGAAAATAATGACTGCCTGGGTACATACCTCTTGTACAGATAACCATTCAGTCAATATATTTTGTAACTGCGGTGTTAGAGTTGTTACAATATGCCTTCGCATTCGATTAGTGGCCACACTACAATTCAGGCACCTTGATATCGTGAGCCTCAGAACAGAATCCAAATCTTACGATTTGGATTCAAGCAAGTCCAATATGCACAGCAGAATATTAACATAAGAAGCGTAAACGAAATTCCGATAAACGCTAGCATGGGGTCAAGTTAAAATATCCAAAAGAGGAGCACAAACACAACACAGTAATACGCGATAGGATCAACGCAAGACTGCACAGAGCACAGGGCACAGAGTGACAGGTGACACAGGTAGGAGTGAGGCGTATTTAATTGTAACAGATAAAAAACAGATACCTATTTAAAAATAACAAATAACCATTGTTCCTAACAATATAACTTATCTGTTACTTAAAATTACACACCCTCAAAGACTGTTACCGCGGCTGTTACTGTTAATTTATTATAACAATCCCCGCACAGACTGTTACTACGGCTGTTACTTACATACACACTCAGCAGGCTGCTAACAGGCTGTTATTTAATAACAGATATTTCGATCAGTTATTTTTGTGTAACAGTAACAGTAATACCAGATATCGTGTTTAACCTGTTACAACCCATCTCTAAAGAGCAGCGTGAGCGCGCGCAGTTCAAACGTCAAATTAACTAGGACGTTCGGATACACACCCTTGAATATATTGTCGATGCATCATGACGCAAGGGCTTCGGCAGCTCGAAAATGGTGTCTGCGATGATCATGAAACGGTTGACTTTTATAGGTATTTAGCTTAGCAATACGATTCTGACACCCATGGGTGTTTTTTAACTGATCTTCAGGCGAGCTACAGATACAGTGTTTGTCTTATGCGTGTATCCAAACGCAAAGTCAAAGTAAAAACCACACAAAATCAAATAACACACATATTTTTTTGGTATTTTTTGTCGCCTATTCTAGAGAAATGTAATTGTTGTGATTTATTTTAGTATATTTAAGAAGTCATTTTCATATATTAATAATTACTGTACATTTATTTATTCTGAATTCATTCTGAGGGCACGATCCGGCCATGTCATTTATTTTCTTTCTTTTTCTTTTTGCCCATGCCGTCTCTCATTTAGAGAGACGGCATGGGCAATCCGACTCGACTTGGGAGAGATCAAGCGTTAGGTACGCAATATCGATACTTTTTATTTGAGAACACATCCCTAGCCGGCTATTGTCGTCCCCCGGCAGTATCTCGTTGAAAATTGTCACAATAACCACTTATAAAGGACAGATGTGGTTTTTAGGGATTTTTTAGGGTTCCGTATCAATATTGGTAAAAATAATGTATGGATGCATTCGACCTTCTGTCAAAGCTGCTTTAATTAGCAACTGCTAATACTACCGACTTGAAATTCGAAACCGATTCGAAATTGTTTTTATTTAAATAATACTCAATTTGCGTTTTTAACTTGCGTTATGGCAAAACATCTGCATTAATAACATTTGATAAAAGTTTAGTGAATGTAAATATTACAGGGAAAATAAAACGATAAATTATATTATTATAAGTAGCAGTTTTTTTAAACTGCGAAACTTAATTTATTTCTATTAAACTATTTGCAGGCATTTTTAAATTTTCAAGGAGTCCGAAGTCAGAAATATGAGCTAGTTAGCTCATATTATATATATATAATATTCGGAGAAGAATTTTTTCCATAATATTCGCAATTCCTAAACAACTGCTTAGGAATTGCGAATATTATGGAAAAAAATCTTCTCCGAATGACTTTTATAGTACCTATGCATTCCTTTTATGGTACGGAACCTATGGTACGCGAGACCGACTCGCACTTGCTTTATTTTTTATCTCGTTATTTTTTTTTTGATAATCTCTGAGTCTATAAAGAGATTTGTCATGGTATTTATCTTTTTGTATAAAGAGTAGATCGCCCCATGGCGACTGTAGTATGTTGAACAGATTTGGGGGTCACAGCATTTTATTTACGGTAGCAATGCTGAGTGGCTGGGAGCAGCTGGGTGAGAGAAAGCCGATGAGAGTTAGGAGATACCTATAACCAGCCACAAACAATCTGCCTAGCCTTTTTTCAACTTTATTGGGGTCGGCTTCCAGTCAAACCGGATACAGCTGAATACCCGTATTTTACATAGAGCAACTGCCTATCTGACCTCCACAACCCAGTATCTGGGTAATACGATACCCCTTGGTAAGACTGGTTGTCAGACTTTCGGGCTTCTGACGACCCGTAACGACTTTAAGAGATCTACAAATGATAGCCGCGACGTTCCGAGCCACGAAGGAGTCTCGGTATGTAAAGATGGTCACTATCCACGGACCAACCCCAACAAGCGTAGTTTAAGCCTGTTGGATCGACCCGTGCGGCTGTTATTACATGCGATGCGGGGAGAGATGACGCGCAGGTATATGTTATTATTGTATGAATATGGGTGTAAAAGTAACTCATTAAAGTCCAATTAATTTAACCACAAAAAGAAACTGATTTTCTCGTTTTTTCTGACCTTTGTAAGACCATTCCAAGACATCTACGAAGTCCAAAGTTCAGACCATTATCATACAGAAAGTAGTTAAAACTTGTTCTAACAGATAGTTATATTACTGTACCGGGTAAAACTTTAAAGTGGCAAGTTTAACAAGTAACTTTAACTAAGTTGGATGGATTAACTTAAGTTTAACAACCTTTACGAAGACGTTCATTAGTACGGTATGACGCACTGAGGTTTGAAAGAGACTGTCACAGTTACGAGAGGTAGACGACGAGACAATACAAAGATGAACTTTTTCTACAAAATCGATTTGCTGTAAAACTGCTACTTTAAATTAAAAACTGTGAATGAATTCAAAATGTTGGTCAAATGCACTTTAAAATGCACCATGTGTAGCTATTGTACATGATCGTTTTGGTAAGGGCATGCCAGCATAGGCGAGTGGTCATCCTCCTTTACTTAGCTAGCGAAACTTAACAGACGTTATGGGTATCGGTAATGACCATAAAACAAATACAAAATGATTCTCTAAACTAATAAATCAGTAGAGATGCCGCGCATTTCGCTATTATCCGGTATTCGGCGTTACTCGATTTTTTTGTTATTCGTCGAATACCGAATAATAAATAGTGTCTATTATTCGAGATTCGGCGAATAGTTGTCTAAATAAAAATAAACTTTTAATGAACAGAAAAGCAATAGACTTAAAAATAATTAAACTTTTATTAATCTTTAAAAACAAAACACACTTAGTATTATTATCATTATTATAAAATGTTAGCCAAAAATCGACTATTCTCCATAAGGAATGGCGATTAATCGGTATTCGACTATCCGCTTTAACAACTATTCGCGACATCTCTAGTTATCAGTTTTAGTTAGTTACTAGAAATTACGAGTGTCCATGGAGTTTCTTACCCGTTCTTCTCCATAAGAACGTACTAAGCTTTGGAATGGGGAGCTAACTTCGTCTTTCTGTCTGACGACCCCTTGACAATTCAAAAGTGCCTGTTATTTAATTGAAATACCTACTTAAATGCTTTTAGTTTGAGTTTAAAGATTTTTTTTTCTTTTAAGTTTCGACAGTTTATTTAATTTCATCTTGTATTTACGGCCTGTACTTAAAGTAAGGGAGAAAATATTCATTTTGTGCGCTGTGGCTTTTGGCTACACCACATTAACCAATACAGATCGATAAAAACACCAATTCAAAAAAAAGCTACTCGTCCAATCTACCGAAACCACCACGCAAATGCATCCCATACAAATAATATCCCATTAAAACAAATCATTTCCAGCCCAATAACTACTAAGTACGGCTAATTTCACACATCCATACTTCTATTGCTGCTCACCGCACACCCCTTGCAGTGAGCCATGAATATACAGGGGCTGGTCTCTTTACATGTTCGAAATTAAGGGTTTACAAAAGACGGTAGGTATGTAAAGTATTTTGTTTTTTTTGAGTGGGTACGTACTCGTATAAGCAGTAAAAGTAAAAGTGATCTGTAGGTATCAGCCGGTGTATTTCGTAAAAATCTCAACGTGTAAATGTTAGTGAAGTGAACGGTCACTTCATTTGATGCTAGAGTTTGACACTTTGACAGTTCACTTCGCCAATCTTCACGATGAGATTTTTACGGAAGAGATCGGCAGGATTGACATAATCTTTTCGGTAGCTTATGTCAGTACCATAAATTTTTGACTTTTCCATCTCATCATCGCTGATAGAATGTCACTTTTTTCAGGCCCTCGAATCTAACTCATCAAAAATATTAAAATATTTTTACTATTGCCATCGACTCGAAAAGAAGGAGATGTTTTGTGTTTTGTTTGTGGAAAACAAATAATACTTTTTTCCAGCTAATGGGGATGCGCTAAGGTAGCCCGCGAAATTCAAATTTTCTTTAGTTTTTTTATATTTTGCAGGTCTGTGTGAGGTTTTATGTTGATTAAAATATGATTCGCGACCGTAACAAATATGGCATTACAAAATTATAATCATTAGAATCAGCAATACAACTCCTTATAATATAATAAACTTTATTCATTCATTCATTCTTATGTTAGAATAATCCTAAAATGCCATGATTTCATTCAATAGGATTATATGAACGGAGAGAGTTGGTGATTTTAATGATTATAACTCTTCACTTAAATACATATTTGATACGGCCGCGAATCATATTTAGATCAACATACTGCAAATTGCAAAAAAAACGTATGAAAAATTGAATTTCCCGGCCTACCCTGACGCTTTCGCCTTAATATGAAGTTAATACACCATGGGCCAGTAGATAAAAAACCTCGAAAATCTCGACATAAGAGTGACATACGGACGGAACCTAATACCAAAGATAATCCGAGCTTACAATTTTTAACAATAAATACAGGATTAGGGATCCGCAAGCGTGACGGTTCTCTTTCATAGAAGATTTTAATTTGAAAGGGTTCCGTAATCTTGTTATGATGTTGACCTCATGTTAGGGTTTAGGGTTTAATGCTGTTGAACGAGTTTAAAAGAGTTAAGTTTAACTGTTGGAAAGGGTAAAGTGAATTTTATACTTAAGGCGACGATAACCGCCTTTTATTGATTTTATACTGAAGATCACGTCTAAACGAGCAGTGTAAATGATTTGGAAAAAATTTATGTTAAATTAGAGCATTTTCTTAATAACTTAATATTAATATTTTAGATAATGTTTTAAATATTACATAGCGAAATTAATTTTTAAAGCGTATATTTCTGAAACCCGAAAAATTTATTTTAATAAAACACGGATACTAAAAGATCAATAATTAAATTAACTTTAAAATGTTGCCATTTTAAAGTTAATTTAATTATTGATCTTTACCAACAATCTTTATCAACTGTTACCTGTCACCTTGACCTGCGCTGCACATCACCTGCCCAAGAATGATTAACGATACGGGTCCTTTGTGATATTTTAGCCTTAAAATATACAATTATCGCCGAGGGCACAATCTTATTTAAATACAAAGATACGAACGGTATAGACGAGTGGGGGTCGACGCTCGCGCCTGGAAAAATGAGACGGTTCATTATTTGAAGACGACCGTCTGTCACACCGTGACCGAAGTATTACGAATATACTTCCGGTCGGCAGCGAACCAATGGGATGGCACGGAAACGTATTCATTAGAATGCTTAGCGACCCCTCCGGATTTCAAAAGGCTTGCTGAACGATGACGTAGGATACTACAACGCTCACACCGACTGTTCACCGTCAATATCTGGACGTATACCGAAACTTCCCGTGGTATCATCAAAAGCAGATCAAGTATAGTTTGGTGGGTGTGGTGGCAAGTTGCATGGCACTTAATAATTTTCAAAGCACCATGTAGATGTGTTAAATAACTTAGTCTAACCCTTCGGTGAACAGAGGCCTGAAACCTCAGTCAAGCTTTAGGTGAGACTTCACCCACGAAGTCCCCTATAAGGCTCTATACGTCATCGGTCGCACACAACGTGTTGTCGTACGCCGCGTCAAAATCCTTCCTGTGTGAATGTACTGATGTGCTCACTGCTGCTGCATAACACTCTGTGACGTCTACAGAGTATATGATCGGTTGATGTCAGATGTCATTGATAGCGATTTGTGAAGACTCCAGTGGACCTAGCTCGAATGCGCGGAGTAAACGTAACGTAAATTCAAACGATTTAAGATTGAAAAAACTCGTTTTGTACACAATATTCACTTAGTTTTATTCATATCAATGGATGATACTTACTCTGCTTGTCGCGTAATTTGAACCAAAATGCCCTATGATAGAACAGTACCCTAATTGCGTAATATACGATCTATCAGAATCTGAATCGCTTTGAAACAGATTGCTAATCCATTGCTACATAAATTCGAAAAAAAATCTGCTTGACAACGTGAATAACGCAATTAATCTGGTTGAACTACCAAAATGGAACAGATTAGTTGGAATCTTGTAAGAAAATGTGTTGCGTAATTAGATAGCTTTTTTTTTGTATTTTCGATTAAAAAATCGTTCGAATTTCTCAGTATCTCTTCACGTTACGCTACGATGTGACTCAGTTTTACAAGTCAATGAGTTCTAATTTGCATCAGTCAAGGCGCCAATATCTTTGTGCTCGGCTGTAATTTGTTTCTGCTACCATATTAGAAAGGAATCCGCTGAAGACGTGTTTAAATTGAAGATATTGTTATGTTCTTCATTGGTATATGGATGGATGGTATTTTCACGCTTGTATTTCGCGAGGAGCATGGCAGAGGTGTTTGGTATATAGGTATTCACATTTCGCTACTATTGTTTAAGTTCCATGTAATCGTTTCACAGGTACCATCGGAGAAGTTCATATCTAACCACCGTAAAGACTATTCTTGCTTGCAGCGCTCGGCGGGTATAGCACCGGGCCGGTAACAGATGTGGTCATCGTGTTCACGGGATTTTGTTTTGAAACTGGTTAGATATGAACTTCTTTGATGGTACATTCACCAACCAGACCAAATAAAAACGAAGTCATAGCGCTGGGAACAATACAGTGAAGCATGCCAAAACTACACCTCCGCTCTGTGCATACACGCTCACACGCACACAATTACAATCAAACTACACCTCACTAAATACACACATGTTTACGAAACCGGCCTCAAGTCACTGTTGACAGTGCTGTCTTGGTTTTTTATTTAGTCTGCGATAACAGGGGGTCTTCCCCTGTCAATAACTGAGTTCAGCGGGGCTGAAATACAGATCCTTAGTCTAAAACTTCAGATGGAGAGAACCGAATAACATTCTGCCCGACTTGAGAATCAAACCCAGGACTTACTCATCAGCCGCTGCGACTACTAAATTCGCTACTACAAAACTATACTGCCATTCTTCTTCTTTTCGTGTGGTTAGTGACTAACCTGGTGCCAGAGTTTTAAGGCTTGTGCAGACAAGCGCGACGCGACACGAACAATACAATTTCTAAGAAAACTTCACAGTACAACAATAACCGGTGTCGCGTCGCGCTGGTCTGCACAAGCCTTTAAAGCCGCCTATGGCCTTTGACTTGGCTTAACATGCCGTCGAGAAATATCTCTCAGGCTTGCCGGTTTCCTCACGATGTTTTCCTTCACCGTTTTTGAAGCAAGTGATAATTATACAATTCGCACATGAATCCGAAAAGTCAGAGGTGCCTTGGGTTCGAACTCGAGACCTATGACTTGGCAGTCCGACGGTCACACCACTAGGCTATCACTGCCATATATACTGCCATTAGGGTAACAATTTATCTTAGATCTTGCACCCTAGACCCATTACTTCTTTAGCATAACAAAAGAGAATGGAACCCCCACCCTTACTATAATATCCTCCTTACTCCTTAACTACAGGAACCGGAAGTCATTGATCTTCGGTCCATAAGCTCCTCTACGTATATACTCTATGCATTTATTTATGGTCTGTGCATCTTTCATTTCCGGTTAATGTGTTTGAGTATTTGTGTAGGTATTTACTTATAGGTATATAAAAAAGAGGCGCTCGTGGCTACATAATAACAGCCGCATGGGTCGATCGAAGGTTAAGCTACGCTTGCCGAGGTGAGCCCGTGGATGGGTGACCATCCATTACATGCCGAGACCCCTCCGTACTTAGGCCCCGGCTGTCATTTGCAGATCTTTGACAGTTGTTACGGGTAGTCAGAAGCCCGAAAGTCTGACAACCAGTCTTACAAAGGATTGTCATATTATCCAGTAATTGAGTTGTGGAGGTCAGACAGGGAATCGGTCCATGTAAAATACTGGTATTAAGCTGCATCCCGTTAGACTGGAAGCTGACCCCAACATGATTGGGAAAGTGAGGCTGTTATTACTTAGCCACGAGCTCCGCCATTCACATAGACTAGACTAAGTGGGAAAAATACATAACAAATATATATTGAAGCTAACTCAAGACCACTCAAGTAAAGGTTATATGGGACCACCGCGCAAGCTCAAGCCTCAACCAAAAGAAAAAAGATTTTTCAAAATCGGTTTACAATTAACGAAAATATCTCTGAAAAAACAATTAAAACAAAAAAAGTGTCCCTTACACTAGTCGCTTAGATGATGTGACATCTGACATCATTTAGGTGATGCAACTTTAAACAAGAAACCGAGAAGAAATACACATACAGAAGAACATAGAAACTCCTCCTTTTTTGAAGTCTGTACAAAAACGTTGGATATCAGAAGGCCAATCTAGATTTTGAGACCCGATAGGACCTTTCTCCTGCCCTGTGATAGTATACTACGAATGTGTGTCACTTACGTCTCTGCCTACCTCACGTAGTGCTAGCAGTTACTCGGACCACATAGCAGTCATTGGAAGCCGCGGACATTCCGTTAGGTGCACGTGTCCACTGTAATGCGGCACGGGAATCATGATGTGTTGATTACATTTTCCGTAGTTACAACATGGACGACAGCAGGGTATAGACAGTAGACCCACATTTCGCATTTTTTAATCCTTTTTTTTAGGGAACAGTGGTGGCCCAGTGGTCTTGGGTTCAAACCCCAGCAGGCGCTTTACTTTGTGTAATAATTTCATCACCACTGCTCTCAAAACGGTGAAGGAAAACATTGGAGGAAATCGGTATGTAGTAGAACCAAAAATTCGAAGACATGTAACATCTACCAACCCGCACTAGGCCTGAATGGTAGATTACAGGCCACTCTCGCTCACCGAGAGGAGGCCTGCGTGTCAGCAGTAGGAACATTATAGACTGCTTATGCAAGCAGCGTTGCTGTATGCATGGGTGCCGGAGTAGTTACGAGCACATGAGGCATTCCAGCCCTGTATGAAATAATCCTTCTGTGATAACCTGTTGCTTGTCATTTTCTATGTGTTAATGTGAATGTTTGCGGTTCATGGGGAGATTTACTCTGTATCTTTGCGGCGGTAAACCCTGGGGTGTGGGCAGAAGTGCAAGCGGTAATTATGTGATCCACGCGATCGAGCTCAGTTACTGCGACAAACTGTGAAAAAAAGGCCAGAAAGTTGAAAAGAGTCTCATTAATTAAAAAAGGGTGTATCAGTAGCAGCTCAAAAAGTTATTAGAAGTTCATTAATAAAAAAACAAGTCAATGGATTTTTAGAGGATACTGGAAAACCCCAAAAACACTGGCCAACCTTGGGATTGGGTTTGTACTACGAGGCAAATTATTTAGAGGTTCATAAATTTTCAATGATCAATAAGTTTTTAAAGGATCAGTTAAATATTTCCAAATGGAAAAACCCAAAAACACTGGCCAACCTGACGATCAGTTTTGGCTAACGAGGCGGTCATGACACCAGCACGCTCAGCATGACCACAATAGAAACGGGTTTTGTCGACGGAAGAATAGACAAAATGATAGACAAACAATCACAATCTGTTATTTTGTCTATTCTTCCGTCGATAAACAAAACCCGTTTCTATGGTTGTCACGCGTGGTGATAATTCATAATTCTGTGATCAAACCAACTGCGACCTCATATCAGTGAACGCCACTGTCTCGAGTAGGTCAACGGCCGTCAGAAACAATGGACACAGACCCGACACACAATATTTATGCATTCAAGATCGCGAGCATGATTCCGATTCGCAGAAAAATGTATCGAAACGACAAACACACATAAATGGACGGAAGCTTTGTACATGTGCATGCGCAAAATATGCGCATGAACAACTTATAACGTACGGTTGCTTTTACCGAACGTTTAAAAAAATGGCTCGTTTCTTGGTTGGACTGGAAGCCGACCCCAACATACAGGAAAAGGCAGGCAGATTGATTGTCTTTGACAAACATGTGATTTTTTTTTTTTAAAGATGCCGTTTCAAAAATGAAGAGATCCGCAGGAGAACCTAGGTAACCGGTAATCGAAATAGGCCGAAGAATTGGCAACCTTGGCGACAATAACCGACTTTTAATAATTTTATACTGAAGATCACGTCCAAAGGAGTAATAATAATGATTTGGAAAAATATATGTTAAATTAGAGCATTTTCTTAATAACTTAATGTATGAATATTTTAGATTATGTTTTTATTACATAGTGAAATTAATTTGTAAAGTTATGTCTAACGCGGATAAAAAACAATCACGAAAAATCTATCAAGCGTATTTTTCTGAAACCTTCACCATTTTAAAGGTAATTTAACTATTGATCTTTTAGTATACGTGTTTTATTAAAATACCTACTGTTTTATGTACAATAAATTAATAATGCGTCTAATTTGGGGCAGCTCTCCTTGATGGGCGAGTCCTATTACTGGCTGGACGTACGACGCGTTGCGTGAGCTCAGTACAGAACACGCAAGCTAACCACTCATGGCCACTGGCTTGAGGAAGGTTATAAACATCACGCTTCGACCTTTAGGAGCCAAGCAAAAAGAAAGAAAGTCAAAAGGAACGCTAAGTGGAAACGAAGTAATAGTGCGGACGAAGTCGCGGGCATATGTTAGTACTTGTATATTAGAATTATTAGACAAGTTCATATTAAGTTTAGAATGCAGGCTTTCTCACGCATGACTCATTCGATGATAACAATGTTCAACCTACTTCGCGGACGAGAGGTTATGTTGCAACTGCGCTGGTTCGTGACAAAACTGCCGTTTAAGCATTGTATTATCTCTTCATTGAGTTAGGGAAATTTGAACCTTATATAATGAGGTACTGATTTAAATGGAATGATTTTTCAATGTGAGAGTTTTTCTTTGTGTTATTTTATATTTAGTGTGTTAATGTTATTCGAGTGACAATCTGGAATGACGTTTAAGACGCAGATATATGCCAGTGACCTTGAGTGGTTAGCTTGCGTGTTCTGTATTGAGCTCACGCAACGCGTCGTACGTCCAGCCAGTAATAGGACTCGCCCATCAAGGAACGCTGACCCACATTAGACGCATTATTAATTAATTTTACATAAAACAGCAGGTATTTTAACACTTATACTAAAAGATCAATAATTAAATTATCTTTAAAATGGTGAAGGTTTCAGAAAAATACGCTTGCTAGATTTTTCGTGATTCTCAGTTTTTTATCCGCGTTAGACATAACTTTACAAATTAATTTCACTATGTAATATAAACATAATCTAAAATATTCGTCTACTAAGTTATTAAGAAAATGCTCTAACTTAATCTTGTTCGAAAACCCATCAGCAGACTGACTACGGCAAGAGCAGCTTAACCCCACAAAAAGAGAGAACAGAAAATATTGAATCAGGCGTAGTTCGAGCCCGCGCCGCAGTTTCGTGAAAACTTAACTTTCTTTAACGATATTTCAAGAAAATACAAAAAAAAAAATATGTTTACTGCATTCGTTTTAATACAAGCTTTCTTCGATTGTTTTTTTTTTCATTTCTGAGTATATTTACGGCCGATAAGAGACGATAATTATATGAAATTATTTTACTATTGTCAACTTCCTATGCATTTTAAACCATATTTTACGGAATATATTTATTTTATCTCTTTAGGTCCTCTGGTAAATTGTCAACTCTTGGGAACGAATCAGAATCACCGTTCTAGCTGAACACGTTTTTGCACTATACGATTTGGAATTTCGGCATAAATAGTGAAAAATAGAGCGTCGCACGCATGCGCCTGCCCTCGCGATGTGATGTCACAGGCAAATTATATCCTGGCTCAAAATTGTTCTAAATTATGACATATCTTTTGCGTGCTCGACCATTACTCTAGCATTAAAATCTTACATGTTTTTGCCCGTCAGAAATATTGAACTTATACCACTAGTACTCCGAGCGAAAAGACGTTTTCACGTCAAAATTAAGTTATTGAGAAATGTATAAAACTCGAAGGAAAGCTTGTACAGGTACTTACTTATTTACTTTTGAACCGTCAGAGTCTGTCAGTTAGTCAGAAAGTTGAAGCAATCAGCCTGATCAAAAGAACGGGCAAGAAACTCCAAGATTACTCTTTTAAATCAAGTTTTGGCAGTATCTATGGTAAGGTATAGTGAGGGTAATTAATTGTTCAGCAAATTGTCTATCAACTTAAATTGTCCATATTATCTTAAAATCAAAACTGTCATTCCTTCTCGACAGTTTATAAATGGCTATAACACGGCAAATCGATGTGAGGTGTCAATTTACTCAACAATGCTAACGTCCTAACTAATATTATAAATGCGAAAATGAGTTTGTTTGACGCTTAAACGGCTGAACGGATTTGGATGAAATTTGGCACATGGGTAGACCATGACCTGGATTAACACTTAGGATACTTATTATCCCGATATTCTCACAGAATCGAGACGTATGCGGGTGAAACCGATGCCTAGTTTCTGCCTGCGACTTTGCGATTTGACTTGCTCCGCGAAAATTCTTGTTTTGACACAATACAGGGTGTCCGGTAATTAATGGATAACCTTAAAATGGGTCATGGTAAAACTAACAGCCTTTCAGAAAAAAATACAAAAAAAAATACAGTTGGTATCAGAGATATGATTTTTTTAATAATAATAATCGGTGTTTTTTGTTACCTTATTTTACATTTTTTATACACCACGGCCACAGATTAAGGAATTCTTTATGTTTTTTTATTGTTATACTAATTTACGTTAACTGAGCTGATACTCGTAGATTGGCAATAAATAGTATGACTACTATTACACGGTTTTTTTTAAAAACAACTTGAATGTTTGTTCTGGGGAAAAATTTGTAAAAAATATTCAATTTGACAAAGTTTAGCGTCCGTAACTTAAAAAAAATCTTTTTTTTTCTTTTATTTGTATTTTTTTTCTGAATGGCTGTTAGTTTTACCATGACCCATTTTAAGGTTATCCATTAATTACCGGACAGTGTATAGAGCATCGCATCGCCCGCTATTACTTCGTTTTCGCTTATCGTTCTTTTGGGACTTTTTTCTCTTTGCTCTGCTCCTAATGGTCGTAGCGTGATGTTAAATAACCTACTTATAGCCTTCCTCAAAAATTAGGCTATCATATGCAAAAATAATTTTTCAAATCCGACTGGAAGTTCCAGAGGTTAGCGCGTTCAAACAAACAAAAATCATGCAGTATATTCTCCTATCTCTACCTCCTTACACAACACAATCCAGATAGTTCAATCAAGATATTCTACCCCACGTACCCACGATCTACAATAGTTTAAACAGTTAACTTGAACCATAAAGTTAGACTCGAGAGTAGCGTCTGAACTCTAGTTAATTTCCTGAACGGTTGGCTAAGTTAACATGCAGCTCGTAATATAACTACAGTTTATGTAAGTTAAGCTCAGGTTACATAACTGTGCTGTTTTATAACTTAACTACGTTATAGTTTCTGAACGCTTATTAATTTTAGCTATTCAAATCTCGTGAAAATTGAGTGTTTTTTAGGGTTCCGTACCCAAAATGCCAACGGGACTGTATTACTAAGGGTTCGCTGTCCGTCCGTCTGTCACAGAACTGTATATTTTGAACCGTAATAGGTAAACAATTGAAATTTTTAAAGTGTTTTCTACTATTGGTCGCTATAATCCTATCTTCCTAACTAATATTATAAATGCGAAAGTGAGTTTGTTTGTTACGCTTCCACGCTATAACGGCTGAACAAATTTGAATGAAATTTGGCACATGAGTAGACCATGACCTGGATTAGGACATAGGATACTATTTATCCTGATATTCTCACGGGATCAAGACTTATGCGGGTGAAACCGCGGGGCGGAACAACGGAGTAATCAATAAAATAAAGTAAAAAATTAAACGTGGGGAGACCACGTTTAATTATAAGAAAAGAATTAAACAAATATGTAGTGTGAAATATTGTACGGTGGTACAGAACCCTTCGTTTGCAAGTCTTACGAGTTGTAGGTCATGTGTTCGAACCTTGACAGGCGCTTTACTATGTGTAAATAATTACATCACCACTGCTCTCAAAACGGTGAAGGAAAACATCGTGAGGAAACCGGCATGTCCTAGAACCAAACATTCAAAGACATCTACCAACCCGCACTGGGCCCGCGTGGTAGATTATGGCCCACTCCCTCTCACAGAGAGGAGGCCTGAGTCCCAGCACTGGGAACATTTCAATGCTGATTTTGTAAGCAGAAATGTAAATATACAGCTAGTATATAAGTAATACAGAGTACATACAACAAGCACGTCTCGTAATAGTTCTCTTAACTTTAATATGCTGGTGCCAAGTTTACGCTGAGTTGTGTTAAAGTTTCTGAACACTATGCTTGAACTGTCGTCATGTCATGTTAATGTAGATTTACGCTGGTTCCTGAAGGTAAGGTAATAAAACGACTGTATCCCCTGAAGGGGTAAACAGAGGTGTTTGGTTAATACACCAAGCTTCCGCCACGTTAACCGACTTTTAATGATTTTGTACTGAAGATCACGACTAAACGAGTATTGTTAATCGTTTAGAGAATAAAAATGTTAAATAAAAGCATTTTCTTAATAACTTATTAAATGAATATTTTTGATTATTTTTATTTATTACACAGTGAATTTAATTAGTAAAGTTATGTCTAACGCGGATAAAAAACTGAGAATCACGCAAAATCTATCTAGCGTATTTTTTTGAAACCACCATTTTAAAGAGAACGTTGAGAACCCATTTTATATTTTGCTAAGTACCTGGCACTTGTTGATAGGCCTACATTGTCCTCTCATAGCTTTTAACACTGTAAACCATTTACTTTTCCTTTAAAAGTAAATGGTTTACAGTGTTATAATTTAATTATTAATAATTTAGTATACGTGTTTTATTAAAATACCTTTTGTTTTATGTATAATAAATTAATAATGCGACTAATATGGGGCAGGTCTCCTTGATGGGCGAGTCCTATTACGGGCTGGACGTACGACGCGTTGCGTGAGCTCAGTACAGAACACGCAAGCTAACCAAGACGCAAGGTCACTGGCATCTGCGTCTTAAGCTTACACTCACTAAGTATCTTAACCCCGATCAAAGTAACATTTAATTAACCGAATACCAGCTTGAACGGTGTATATACCCTTGTCAGTGAGACTAGTTGACGAGATTAATTATTAATTCAGTTAATTCCGTTACATTAACTTCACTGGGTCTGTGACGTGACTTTGATTGGCATGGGCTTTATCCCTTCATCATCCCTTCCATCTTTGAGTCCTCAATCATTAGAAAGGCAGTGACGTGCGAGGCAGGTCAGGGTGCACGCACAATGAAGGGCCCGTAGTTGGGATGAATTTATTTCAAGATAAAACTTATGGGAGAACATATTTTTGCAATTGCAAATGTAAGTTGGTTGATTATTACTCGTTAACTTGTAGAGCCTACTTCGCTGCGACAGTTTCCCTTTTAATTTCGGTATAAATATGCTATATTGCTGTGAATTGTTTCATCCCAACAACGGAAGCCTTTATTGTGCGTGGTCCGACACGCACTTGGCCGGTTTTTTTTAATAATGCTTTTATTATAACTTTGCTATGTCTTGATTGCTCCGTGCCGCCTGTCTGGAGAACCGCCCTGGTTCATATCGGAATTCTTTAAGTGACTAATGCACTATGCATGCGGTATTGCAGTTTTGTGGAAACACACAGGGACGGGTGCGTTGAATGGGACCGCCAATGAAATATAGAATCACTTATTTCTACGTCATAAGCTTTGTGCAGACTAGCGCGACGCAACACCGGTTATTGTTATACCGTGAAGTTTTCTTCGAAATTGTATTATTCGAGTCGCGTCGCGCCGTCGCGTCGCGCTGGTCTGCACGAGCCTTTACGATTTATCTCGACTACTGTCGGCTTTGCAGGAACACTACTTTCTAGCTTTTAAAACCAAGATGTCTTTCATAGGCTAGATTGAAGCAAGCAAGTATTTTCATTATTTCTTCAAGATTAAAGCCCACGTTCGCACGCACGGACGTAAAAATATCGCGGCGGGATTTTATCGCGCACTGGATTTTCAACTTTCGGTGTTGAGCCGAGCGTTGAGAATCAAAAGCGCTAGGACGCACTCTCGTCCCAGCAGCGCGTTAATAAAACACACTGTTGGATTTTCAACTCTCGGTGATAAGCAGAGCGTTGAAAATCCAGTGCACGAAAAAATTTACGTCCGTGAGGACGTGGGCTGACTGTGGAATAAAATCATATCAGAGACAGGTAAATAGGTATCTGAAATGTGTCATATACCTGTTATGATACCGGCCGGCACCCATACCATTCAAACTAGTATACAGCTGACACAGAACCTTGGTGGTAGAAATAGATATGGTGGTAGTACTTCCCTGGACCAGCTCCTTCGCAGAGAGCTCTACTACATACCACATCATCTTCTCGCCCTTTTGAGGTCGGCGCAACAATTTTTTATTAACGCGACAATAACCGACTTTTAATGATTTTATACTGAAGATCACGTCTAAACGAGTAGTGTTAATGATTTGGAAATAATATTACGTAATGTTAAATTACAGCATTTTCTTAATAATTTAAGATTATGTTTATAGATATTACATAGTGAAATTAATTTGTAAAGTTATGTTTAACGCGGATAAAAAACTGAGAATCACGTAAAAACTATCAAGCGTATTTTACTGAAACATTCACCATTTTAAAGATAATTTAATTATTAATCTTTTAGTTTAAGTGTTTTATTAAAATACCTTTTGTATTATGTATTATAAATCAATAATGCGTCTAATACTCGTATGGGACAGCTCTCCTTGATGGACGAGTCCTAGGAGTATTACTGGCTGGACGTACGAGACGCTTTGCGCCACTGGCATATACGCGTCTTAACCGTCAAGATATCATTCACTCATTTTTCTGTCATATCATGCCTCACATAATCCATCCAGTTTTTCTCAGGTCTTCAATACTAACATGCATGATCTAACTCATCCCCCGTATGTTTTCACCACAAAAGAAATTCCCCATACATATTCTGGGGGGTGAGCGTCGTATTACCATCAAATGGGGGTTGAATGAGTTATTATGTATTCACCACCAGGGGTGAAAAGGGAGGGGTTGAAATATATGCAGCAATGTGAAAATGTAAAATTGCTAATGTATATTCTGCATCGTTTCGATTTACCTCGAGAACCGTATTTTAATGCAACATTATAAAACATTTTGGGTGGTTATACGAGTAGAGGAAGACCAAAGACGCAAAGAATGGATTGTGTGAAAGATGATATGTCTAGAAAGGGGGTGAATACTGGGGTGAGATGACGACTGAAAGAGAAGTATGGAAGACGACATATTGCGTCAATTGGGATAAGGGCAAGAGGATGGTGATGATGGTTCTCAAACGCAAACTGGATTTAACTGACTCATTGCTGTCCTTAAAGTCGAAGTCACAGATGAATACAGATTGGTCACTAAGCATTGTAGGTATGAAGCTACAAGTAGGTACGCGGCGGGCTCGACTTGTCAAATTCAGTGGACGTAACGTAGTCAGAAGATATAAGGCCCTTCGCCCACGGTGACTTTTTGTAGCGATGCTGTCGTGCGTTTTGTAAACGCGCTTCTGCATCGCTACTATCACGCGTTAGTCGCGTTTGCAACGTGCGACAGAAACGATGCAAACGCGCGGCTGTATCGATGCAAACGCTCGACCGTTTCTGACGACATCGGGGGAAAGAAGGTGGAGAACGGAGGGAGGGGTGCTGGGGATTGTGCCCTGAAGCACGATAGCATCGCAATAATAGTAGCGATACAGAATCTGGGCGAAGGTACCAGTGACAGCATCGCGGCTGTATCGATACACATGCGCGACAGCATCGCTACAAAAAGTCGCCGTGGGCGAGGGCTCTAATAGTTACGCGATAGAAAAAGAGGTAACTTCGAGATGAATATAAATAGTGAATATAACTGAAGGTAATTAGCGCCGTGCGACCAGAATTGCACTTTATTGTGTCGTAGCAAGAGTCGCTTTTTATTTAAATGATTTTGCGGAGTGAACCGTCTGTACTAATCATTGTCGAAGTTGTAGTCTTATAGACACGCCAACAAAATGCATAATCAGCACGTTCCCACTTCTGGGACTGCGGCCTCCTCTCTGTGAGAGGGAGTGGGCCGTAATCCACCACGCGGACACAGTGCGGGGTGGTAGATGTCACAAGTCTTCGAATTCTTCATCAAAATGAATTTACCGAAATTGATTAAACTCTCAATAAACTACAGCTCGATCATTTGCTGTCAAACAAACCGGTTTGTTTATCGTCTGTTACTCATTGTCAATGGTTACGCTCTACTTGTCTTTGACTCACATCCGGCTGCCATAATGTTGATATTTATGACAGTAACATCTTCAAGACATGTCATGAATTGGGTAGGCAGGATAACGATATATTGTTTTAGCTTTAAAGAATGATATTAGCATTTTCCGGC
Source organism: Agrochola macilenta (assembly GCA_916701695.1). Classification (NCBI taxonomy): domain Eukaryota; kingdom Metazoa; phylum Arthropoda; class Insecta; order Lepidoptera; family Noctuidae; genus Agrochola; species Agrochola macilenta. The sequence goes on along the minus strand of OU753579.1, from coordinate 11,980,467 downwards.
GAATAACAGCCCATCCCTTTAAATTAGTCTTTGCCTAGCCTTTTCTCAACTAAGTTGGAGTCGGATTCCAGTCTTACCGATGCAGCTGAACACCAGTATTTCACATGGAGCGACTACCTATCTGACCTCCACCCTAGTGACTGCGTAACACGATGACAAGACAGGATTTTGTCATAACCAATTAAACATACCTTTTCGCCATCTGTCTTTAGTTAGATATCATCATGGCTCTGGGGTTTCGCTGCCTCATTTAGTTTGACCCTGCATAATTATTAATGTGTTGATATTTTCAAGTAGAAAGTAGTTTAAGTGAATGAAGTTATCAGTATGTTTGTCATTGGTAACCTCGAAAATTAATGTTACTTTTTTTATTGCTGTAATTTTAATTTTAATTTTCACTTGATTTTATGTTTGTTTTTTCAAGAATTAAAGGATAACCTAAATTGCCAAAATCTGGGCAATTTGGTCAAATATGACGACACGACGCCAAGCTATTGTTGCTCTTTGACGCAAACTATGTTGAGCTATTTGGAGCAACTTAATAATCTTGAGCCTCGTACAGAATAATATTGAGCCTGCTCCACTACCTCCATCAACTATAGCCGGGCAATAATTACAAAAACATTGCCCGTGTAATAATTTTCCAAAGTCAGGAGCTCAATGAGCTAATCACATGTTTTCAGTGACCTACCGGATCAATTGGGGACAATATAAAAAGTCCGTGTGAATAGTCTCGGAGTCTGGCCCCAATTGAGGCCAATCTTAGATATCAATTACGGAATGAGGCGACAATGTTAATAGGCTTAATTTACGCGTCATCTCTTAAGCTGGATAGCTCTTGGACTATTTGGAAGGAACGTCGCCTACGCGAACATTTTTGGTGGATTTTCACACGGAGCAGCCCGGGATCTGGATTTGTACCCGGTTGGTGGCAATAGGCTCGCCCCTTAGACATAACGCGGGTGGCTAAACTTCGGTGTGCTACACTTCTGACTAACTCTTCGGGGATAACAGGCGTGATGTTATGATTATGATCTTTGTGTTTTAGTGAGGAGGATAAATTAATGTTTTTGCTGAAAATATAATTAAACATTTAGCACAGCACCCTTAGCGTGACCACAATAGAAACGGGCTTTGTCGACGGAGGAATAGACAAAATGACAGATAAACAATCACAATCTGCCATTTTGTCTATTCTTCCGTCGACAAAACCAGTAGAAGACCAGTTTCTATGGTTGTCATGGTACGCGTGCTGATCCCTCAATACATTTGGCGCTAAACGAATCTAAAACATAGTTCTATCGTTAATTATTAAAGTTTAGGCAAAATTATATTTTAAATATGACTAGTTACGCTAAATGATTTAGTGTTTTGTGGTGCAAGCAGTTCCGAAACTACTAAGTCCTAAATTACAGATAGTTCTACGCTACGAACAGTGGCCGGTTCTGTGTATTTATTATACTGCGGGTTCTGTATTTTCGAAAATACCTTACTTTAGCATATTCAGCAGACAAACTTGAAGCGTTGAAATATTTGTTCCGGACGATAAATCAATCGTTTACCTGTAACAAAACAGAAATAATACATGAATACATTTGAAATAGTAATGAAGTAAGTATAGGGAATATTGAAAAATCTTCTGAAAACTCTTTAACACACTGATCTTCTTGTAACTTTCTGCTCTTGCTCTATAAATACTTACTTAGTTTAGATTTTGAAAAATCTTTTTTTGTATGAAAAGGTATACTCCCAAGTTGGTCCCCTAAATTTTTTTTAGTTTTTGAGTAAGCTTCAATAATACGTATTTTTCCCACTTAGTATGTGGATGATATGATGATAACTTCCTGTCACTGTTATTTACATAGCAGGTAGTGGTATTCGAATTTGTGTGTTGTAGGTACCACAACTAAAAACTTTTTACAAAAATAGCAACCGACTTCGAGTTTTTTTTTTTGGAAAAAGTTTTTTTTAAACGAAAAATTCCTATGTCGATCATTTTATTACGCGGTGCTAGTAATCTGATTCCTCCTTTTGATTTTAAATTGATTAAGAAACTGCGTATTACGCTTCTTTCGGCTAAATTGTGCGTAACAGATTTGTTTACCAGAGATAATAAAAGCAATCGCATTACAATTCGATTTTTCTTACAACAGTACCAGTTTTCGATCAAAGAGATTAGGTACAGTTAGACACTGCTGGCTCCGAAACAAAGAAGTTATCTGTCAAAATGTACAGATTAACATCAGAAAACTTTCTATTTGATGCGTATATCCTCCGCCTGACCGAATTCCGGCCAAGCGGCCAATCTCAACGGAGACTAGCCAAGCTACGCAGGAAATATTATGCAGGATTACATTCAATTAGCTAGCGAAATTTAAACGTAGCCAGTAGTATTTAATTGAAATTAAGAGTTTAGAATTTTTGTTGGGGGAATAGACGCGCTCTCTATTACACGGGACAGAAACATTAATGGTGAAATATGGGTGTACTACAGGTGCACCTCTGCTTACCGTTCGAGGATAACAGGCGTGATGTTATGATGATGACGAAGATATTTTTTTTTTTGTGTAATCGTCTTTGGTTGTCGATATCCATCACTTCTGTGGAATTTTGCTTGCTAATTTTATTTCACCCTGTAGTGCACATTGTGCCCTCACTCTCATAGTCGACGATGAGACGACAAGGACTATCCTAACTAATATTATATGTAAATGCAAAAGTAAGTTTGTTTATTTGTTACGCTTTCACGCTAAAACGGCTGAACGGATTTGGATGAAATTTGGCACATGGGTAAACCATGACCTGGAGAAGGACATAGGATACTTTTCATATAGATGTCAGCACCAACTGACGGGGTCCGTTAGGGCCAATGCCTGCCGGGGTTGCGAGTTTGTCCGAAAGGGATATCGTGGCCCCGGCAAACAGGCAACGGAAGGAACACGGGTGGGTTTTAGTCAGTAAAAGTCTGACACGCCCTTCCTATCCGACCAGAGCGGGAGAAGTTAGTTGAAAATTTCACACCGAAAAAAAAAAAAAAAGGATACTTTTCATCCTGGATCGCAGAAGAAGTCGCGGGCAACAGCTAGTAATAAATAAATACCGGAAAAACTTATATCTTATAAGTTTAACCAAGGAAAAACTAATGAGCCAGTATAAAACAATGAACACACAGTTTACGAGTACTATACGTAAGGTACACAGTGTAGTACAATATCACAGGAGAGTGCAGAAGGTTGGTTCCATACAACGCACCGCACGCAACTTCACGCACACATAATAAGCGTGTGTTGTCGTTAGACACGCTTCAATTTTCTTAACTGACTTCAAAAAAGGAGGAGGCTGTATGTATTTTTTTTAAGTATTTGCTTCGACATTTTCATCAACTGTGGAACGATTTAAAAAACAAATTTTTGTTTGAAAGGGTTTGGTAAAGTTCTGATGAGTGGTTTTTGAGTTAGCTCAATAATACATATTTAATCCAATTTGTGTCGATGATGTTATTTTAAGTTGCTTTCACTGTTGTTTACGTAGAAAGTAGTGGTATACGAATTTGTGTTGGGTAAAACCACAACAAAGAAGTGAAAAAAAACAAGAAAAGTAAATGGTTTTTTTCGTTCGCCGTAATGAGTCAACCTTCTATAATATTCTGTAACACCAAAGTACACACAGAACTACTATACCACGACTGTGTACGCTCTGGGTAGTTTCAGAGCATACAAGTGAATTTAATATTCATACATTTACTTAATTAACTTTTTTTATTATTTTCCGTGCACAATTTTAAAAGAATATTCCTCGGTAATACGGCTGCGTTACGTAGGTCTTCATTAGCAAAAATGAATATTTTTTCTGTGAAAATAATAGTTGGGATTTTGTGAGGAATTATTTTATTTTGCAGGGTTTTAAACTGACGAATTGTTTTCGCTGAAACCAGCGCTGGAGCTCTGTCTCGCATAGGGTTGCAGCATTATGCTGAGCCATGGCCGTTTTGCGTTGATGTGACGCATATTTTCCTTCAACTTGTTATTTTTTTTATTTTGTATTCATTCTTTGCATGTTTATCGCAAATAAGCGTATTTTCTTTCTTTTTTTTTGTTGAAACGACCGCTTTTTATGAGTTTTTTTCATGAAAAATAATTTTAGTACAGTACCTACGTGGCCGTGAGGAAATTTTTGAATATGAATGTGGATGGCCAGAAGAGTAGGGGAAGACCATGAGAGGATAGAAAGGAGGCGACTACCGAGATGACGACTAATAGAGATGTATGGATGAAAAAGACATGTTGCGCAAACCACAAATAAAGCGTCGTACAACCAGCGCGACGCGACTCTAACAAAACAATTCCTCAGTAAACTTCATGGAAGAACAATTACCGGTGTCGCGTGACAAGTCGCGCTAGTCTGCACTAGCCTTAAGTTGGCATAAGAACAAGAGAATAATAAGTGCGGCCTTTTATTATAGCACATCGGATTTTCGAAAAACTTTGACTTTCTAGCGCCTCTTCTCTGTCACTCATAGACAGTGTGACAGACTGACAAGCTCAATGTGTCATATTCCCAACTGGCGCGAACTGTGTATCCCGTAGAGTCTATACAGTACTATACACACAAACTGTACTCTTTAGTCTATACTCGTACTACAACTATAGAGTAAAGTTTATTCAATCATTCTTTTCCAAAAACTAAAATAAAAAGTACTAAAACCCGAGGATCAAATAAACGTGATACAACATAAAACTCCGCGAAACTCCCTCGTATGTACAGTCGTGTATAAAAGCGTTCCCGTGTACAACACACTCGTTAGAAAATTTAACGAGTGCCAGAGTTTCACAAGAGCGTTTTGTTCGTCGAACTCTCGAGCACTTTTGCTCGCGATAGTACTTTGTTTGTTCGAATTTCGAAATAAAAGGTTTTGAAAGGTGTCTGGTTGTGAGCGTACTTTTGTTTTGTGTTGGACAGTTTTTTTGATGATTGCTACTTAATAGAATTAAATGTTACGTATCTGTTTTTTTTTTGAATACTTGTTGATGTCTGCGGTTTTTCTCGCATTCAAGGGAAATTTTAGTACCTGGACGAAAATATGGCATAACGATTTTTAGAAGCAGACTGTCACTCAGGGTATGTGTCTGACAGAGACGACGCTATTTTATGCTTTATGAACCTTTTTCATTATACTCCATATGTACTTTACTGTTCTTTTATATTTATACTCGTGGAGGCTATTTTAAACCTGCTTTCATACAGTACCTACATAAAGTTACTTTCTACTGCACATTTGAGGCTGCGCCCGCGCCGCGCCGGCCCCTTTCAACAAGATTATAGATAACCTTACTAAGATTTATTACCAGTAAGAGTCTGTACGACATAAATGTAACTGTTAGCTTATGAAGTAGAAAGCTAAGTTTAAGTTAAGCACAAATTCGCGTGAAATTTCTTTTTTTATCAAATAATATATCCAATGACACTTGGCTGTAGTAACTTCCCATTAGTCAAAGAATTTCGTAATCGGATCAGTAGTTTCGAAGATTACCCCGAACAAACAAACTTACAAAGAATTATGAGTAAAAACCACATTACATCAAATGAAAGTTTATATCATAAATTCATAAGCATCAATAGGGATGATGCCTGGGTAAAAAAATTGAAATTCTAATTAGTCCGTCAGTCAGATAATAAAAAAATACTTAGATAAATCGCATTTTAGGTTGGGGAGTGGGGGTCGCTACGTCACTAGAATGTATAAAATCTACATACTCGTGACGTCATGGCACATTTTACCTCAATGTATCGCCGTAATCTTTAGATTATATAAAAAAAGAAAAAATACGTGTCCAATATTTTTTTTATAATCTACAAGACAATAAAAAAAAATAGTCATCATCCCTATTTTCATACTGTGCAGAAGGCTGTGAAATACCGGGGTAAAGAGATATCAGACCTGCAAGTACCATGTTAACGACGCTAATGTTCACCGCAGTTCTCAATAATATTAGTTTTTGACTTATATCATTATAATTCTGGTACATAAATAAATAAAAAACAGGACCAGTGTCCAGGACCTGATGGTGGAACCGGAAGTTGTCCATAGGAACTCCGCAATCAAACAAGATACAAGATACTTGTAAATATATCAAACACGATGTCACCATCGTGTTTGAACTCATTGGTTATGTACTAACCAATGTGTTGTTGTGTTATGTTGGTTGTGTAACCTAACCTAACCGGGTTTCATGTTGGAACTTACATAAATGTAACACCTAAATGTACACATGAATGCAATAAAGAGTTTGAGTTTGAGTTTGAGTTTACTCGTATTTACAAGTGCTATTATACTAGATGGTGTCCAGGGTCTGATGATGGAGCCAGAAGGTGGCCATAGGAACTCCGATAATATTATAATAGTATAGTAATAATCCATTGTTTCAGTTTGAAAAATTCGTCTGTTTGACAACATAATACCGCAATGAATGTTGGTGAAATGTCAAAATGAATGGCATAGCGATTGGGACCCCGAAGAATAACCAAAATATGGAGGCTCTGTATTCAGTAACCTCCATATTTCCACCAAGTTGGTTAAAATGAGGCATTATTTATTAAGTACCAGGCATTAGGTCCCTATTAACATTCACGACTTCTACTTTCAGCAACATTTAGCTCTATTAAACTGAAAATATGCCCACTCCGTCAACCTAAAAGCTTGGAATGTCTCTCTAATGTCATAAAATATGTGTCGTGTGTAACTTGGACACATTGGGGTCACGAGGAGTGGCCTGTGTCCACAAACCATTATTGTAGTGACCAATGTTGGCCCAAATACTATTTCAGCATAATTATGCTTCTTCTTCTTTTCGTGTCGATGGTACTCTTCAATGTTGTTGTTTTTGTATTATTTTTTATATTTTATGGGCCCAGTAGGTAGCCACGTTGATTGCGGCATCAGTGGCATTCTTTAGGTCATCCGAGGTGCAGGTGAACGGGCACTTCGGACACTCTAGCAACTGGGGCATGGACTCAGAAGCACCGCTCTCGCTCTGGGTGTTAGATGGGTCAGCGATTCCCCACTTCGACAAATTGTGTCTGCAGCGGCCTACTTGGGTACGCAATCGATTGAGGGCTTTACATATAGGCCACTGCAGATCACGCCCGGGAGGCAAATGCTCTCGGGGTATAACGAAGGAGGTGGTGGATGCTTCTCTCCCCACAATTAATATCAACATTTACTCACAAATATTAATAACAACTCTCTCGAAACATTAAACTTCTCCTCTAAAAGACCTTACTAAACCCAATACTGACATACTCGGCTCGGAATGCTGGGTATAAGCCAAAAAAGACGAGAACTCTCTGTTGGTATTCTAATGGAAAATACTCAGGCGCATATTCGATGCAGTATTGAAAAGCGAACGCGGAAAAACAATGAGCTCTACGAGATGTACGACGTAGTACGTTGAGTAATAAAAACCCATGAAATAGTTCGTCTTCGATGCGCAGGAGATGTCGCAAGAATGGACGAGACCAGAGCACCCAAACGTTTACTGGATAGTAAACCAGATGGCCGGAGAAGTCGAGGGCGGCCCAAGCTCAGATAGTTGGATGGCATAGACCAAGATTTAAGAACTGTTGGAGTTAGAAACTGGAGAAATAACCGGAAAGGTCACGTTGGAGAAATATACTTGACCAGGCTAAGTTCCACCCGCGGCTGTAAAGCCTTAGATGATCATGAGTGGTCGCCAGTGGTAACGGCCTCGACTTACGAGTTTGTCATGGGTTCGAAGCCAAACAGGCGCACTCCTTACTTAGTGCAGTTTACTTCATCACTACTACTTTAAAAACTCTCAAGTGTGTTGGGGTTGGCTTCCAGTCGAAACGGCTGCAGCTGAATACCAATATTTTACATGGAGCGACTACCTATCTGACCTCCACAACCTAGTTACTGGGTTCCACCAAACCGCACTGGGTCCGCGTGGAGGATTACTGCCCGCTCCTTCTCACAACGAGGAAACCTGAGTCTTAAGACTTCCTCTACTTTTATAGCCTTCAAATTCATTTTCAAGCTTGCTTTTATTATTCGTTGTAAAGTAGAATAAACAAAGTTTTATGTAAGACTGCTACATTTAGGTCATAGGCGCGGCCTAACGTCAGCACACTTAGGCGTGTCAAACAAAGTATGAAATGGTACACCGAATGCATTAAAGTGAAAGAAACTACCCTTTTATCGCTCGAAGAGAAGTAGGTACTTCAGCAAATTGATGGAAACAGTTGGCTACTTTGTTCAAGCGAAACTGAAAAATAAAATCACGCTAGTATATTCCCTGATGGGTTAGGCAGAGGTCAAACTCAAAGCATTTAGTTCAATTAAACCATTTACAGACACTTTTGAATTGTCAAGGAATCGGTCAGTCAGAAATATGAAGCTAGTTGCCCAATCCAAAGCGTAGTAGGTACCTATGGAGAAGAACGGGCAAGAAACTCCACGGACACTCTTTTAATGTGTCTTCAATCAATCTGCCTAGCGTTAAGCCGTTGGTCCCGGCTGTCATTCGTGGATCTTTGACAGTCGTTACGGATCGTCAGAAACCCGAAAGTCTGACAACCAGTCTTACCAAGGGGTATCGTATTACCCAGTTATTGGGTTAGTGTGAAGTATTGGTATTCAGCTGCATCCGGTTAGACTGGAAGCCGATCCCAACATAGTTGGGAAAAGGCTCGGCAGTCATTTAGAACTTTGGGAAGATGACAGTCGCTTCAAATAAAATATTCAGCCACTCCTTTTTTGTCACAAAACCAACCTCTTCGGAAATCGGTCAACATGTAAAAGAGCCGTGTTAATTAGAAATTAGACTACAGGGTGTAGCAAAATTTTCGTGTAACTCAAAACTGTACACACCTTCCACAAAGTAGGTTAATGACACACACTGTATTCACCCATTAGTTGGTAACATTCTAATTAATTTAATTAAAACTGTCACCTTTTTTCGCTAACATGACATTTCTTGCGTGTGGTTGGCAAATAAATTCACATTTTTTTTACGTAAATAATTGTTTTTACACATGATATAAAGAATTGGGTCGAATAGCCGAATAGTATCAAGCTACCTGTTACCTGTGACCGTAGGTCTCATAAAAATTAAGCAATTTTGGGCGGAAACGTTTAATTAAAACCACACCTTTTGTAACTGGGTTAGGCAGAAAGTACAGACCAATCAAATGGGACTATCAAAATAGTACAAGCGAAAATTACAACAAAATCATCATCATCATCTCTGCTTTTTCCCAACTATGTTGGGGTCGGCTTCCAGTCTAACAGGATGCAGCTGAATACCAATATTTTACATGGAGCGACTGCCTATCTGACCTCCACAACCCAGTCACTGGGTACACGATACACCTTGGTAAGACTGGTTGTCAGGCTTTCGGGCTTCTGTCTACCCGTAACAACTGTCAAAGATTAACACGTGCCAGCAGTAACAACGGCTGGAGTCTTGGTATGTAAAGATGGTGACCCATCCACGAACAAACCGCGGCAAGCATAGCTTAACTTAATCGATCGACCCGTGCGGCTGTTATTACTTAGCCACAAGCCCCTCTAACATACTTCGTTAACCCACATTTCTTGTTATAATTATAGATCTCGCATGTTTCTAAATTATAGCAAAGCACGGCACTATTAATTACTTGTAAATTTTTATACAAAAGAAAATAAATTTCAAAATGGCAACAGCAATATTGACATGGATCACATAATTACCGCTTGCACTTCTGCCCACACCCCAGAGTTTACCGCCGCGGAGTTACAGAGTAAATCTGCCCATGATACCGCAAACATACACATTAACACATACAAAATGGCAAGCAACGGGTTATCACAGAAGGATCATTTCATACAGGGCTGGGATGCCTCATGTGCTCGGAACACTGCAACGCTGGTTGCATAATCAGCCAGTAATGTTCCCAGTTCCCACTGCGAGGACACAAGCCTCCTCTCGGTGAGAGGGATTGGGCCGTAATCCACCGCGCGAGCCCAGTGAGGGATGGTGGATGAACGCTGTTATATATAATATGTTTAAAAATGCAATAAAGGAATTATAAATAATAATAATATATCCTACTAACATTCTAAATGTGAAAGTTTGTATGTTTATGTTTTATGTTTAAAAAATTGCTGAACGGATTTGGATGAAATTTGGCAAACAGATAGTTTATAAACCTGGATTATCACATAGGATAATTTTTATGCCGGTAGTACGTTCCCGTGGGATAATTTCCGACCTCCACGCGGGAAGCCGCGGGCAAAAGCTAGTATTCAATAAAGTGGACCTTCTACTGTCTTTCCTTCATTTAAATATGTGAAATGTGTGTCTGTGTGTATCAGTATTTACCCCGTGTCGCGGTGTCCGCTAATTGGGTTCGTCGTAATGCGTTCATTTTGCCCTCGTCCAGATTTGTAAAAGAGTAATTATTTCTGTTTTTGTTGATGCATGAGGATTATTTTGTTTCATTTATTATTTATTGGTCCGGTTTGAAGAGTAGTTGTGATGGGGTTCCTTACCCGGGAACATGGCAAAGTATTTTAAAGGGCATGCGCTAGGATAATTCAAGTTTTCTTTAGTTTTTTACATTTTGCAGGTCAGTGTGAGGTTTTATGTTGATTAAAATATGATTTGCGACCGTAACAAATATGGCTTTACATAATTATAATCATTACAATCAACAATACAACTCCATAAGTAAGCACAATCGTCAAATGTCATGATTTCATGAAATAGTCATTCAATGCTATTATATGAACTTAGAGAGTTGTATTGATAATTTTTATGATTATAATTCTAAACATTTGATATGGCCGCAAACCATATTTAGATCTACATACAACATGATACTGACCAGATAGTTAATTGATTGAATCAGGCGTACACTGCTCTCGACGCCGACGCTTGACGTGTCCACACGTCGGGTCCGGGTTCGCAACTAGTCAATAGCCATCATTTTTTTTTTTTTTTTTTTTGGGTGGGAAATCATCGAATGACTCGAAAATTTCCAATTTCGCGGGCTACCTTGACGCTATCGCCTTTAAGCGGCTGCTCCGTGATTACGTCATAGGTCTAGTAGTTTGCGACCAGGAAAGAAAAGGAGAGAGAAACATAGTTTTTTCTGCACAAATAAAACGCATATTACACAAAATAAACACAATAATACTATGAGGAAATTTCATGAAGGAAGTTTGGAGTATAATGGATGGCTATAAGAGTAGGGGAAGACCAAAGAAATGATGGATGGACTGTGTGGAAGATGATATGGATAGAAAGGGGGGGACTACCGAGATGACGACTGATAGAGAAGTGTGGAAGAAAAAACCATGTTGCGCCGACCGCAAAGAAATTTGGATAAGGGAAGAGAATGACGATGAGATTCAAAAAAAAAAATTCAAAATTGTTTATTTCTTTAACCAAATTACAAAATTAGTTTGTGATTGGAGCCTTCTTTTAAGCAAACAATGCCTGTATTAGAAGACTCCGCGAGATTAAGAGAGAGACGACGCTATACAAAATCAATCTGTCTAAAATTCAAAGTGCCCAAAAAACCATGTTGCGCCGACCGCAAAGAAATTTGGATAAGGGAAGAGAATGACGATGAGATTAAGAGAGAGACGACGCTATACAAAATCAATCTGTCTAAAATTCAAAGTGCCCGCCCTATTATCTATTGGTAAAGAACAGAAAATAATTTCGATCTGATTCCCGCAAGGAACGCAAATATTAGAAACAAGCTGACCCGACAGACGATGTCCTGTCTAAATTACAATAATACATATAAAATTTCCATAGAAAATGCACTTTAAATTTTCTTTAAATTTTGGAACTTTTAAAATTTTCTTTTCGTAAAAATCTGCGGGGTAATTACGGAACACACATAGAATGACAATTCATCGCAATAGTTCAGTCACGTTCATTGCGATAGTTAAGTTGCTGATCAGAAAAATTAAAAAAGAAATTGCCTTTATAAAAAAATATCATGCCAATGGTACACCATATTTCGCCAGTTATGTTTATTTGTGTTGTGTGCACAGTTCATGGCAATGAGCTCGCCCCCGCCAACATGGGATTTAAGACGACGATTAACCGACTTTTAATGATTTTATACTGAAAATCACGTCTAAACGAGTAGGGTTAATGATTTGGACATAATATAATGTTAAATTAGAGCATTTTCTTAATAACTCAATCTGTGAATATTTTAGATTATGTTTATATTACATCGTGTAATTAATTTGTAAAGTTATGTTAACGCGGATAAAAATCTGAGAATCACGCAAAAACTATTAAGCGTATTTTTCTGAAACCTTCACCATTTTAAAGATAATTTTACTATTTATCTTTTCGTATACGTGTAATATGTGTAATAATGCGTCTAATTTGGGAGTCCTATTACTGGCTGAACGTACGACGCGTTGCGTGACCTCAGTACAGAACACGCAATGTAACAACTCAAGGCTACTGGCATATATCGGCGTCTTGAACATGACTTGTGGGTCTAATATCCCCCTTTGCCTAACCTTCGAGGAATACAAGCGTTATTTTTAATGTTAATCAGAAGATAAATAAATCAATCTCAGTCTAATTTAACTACCAATAAACTTCTCAGAAAGTGAAATTAATACTCTTTCCCCCTACAGGAGTTCCGAAGGCCCACAAAGGGGTGTTTCCAAGGCTCGGCCGGTCTGTCACACCTTAACTCGTAAACTGGCTTTTAATAAACTAAGACACGCGAACTATTTATTCGTAAATTTGTTTCTGCCCGCGGCTTCGCTTGCGAAAAGATACATAATTTACTAAAAATAACAGCCATATTTTTGTATAAAAGTTCCTCGGCCCCCGACCCACCGCGTCGCATCTCTTCGCCCTTCACCGCGCTAATATACTTGGTTTTTACGGACTTTTTTATTTTTGCTCGGTTCCTAAGCGTCATAGCATGATGTTAAATAGTCTATACATTCCTCGAGAATTGGGCTATCAAATGCATGAAGAATTTTTCAAATCCGTCTGGTAGTTCCGGAGATTTGCGCGTTCAAACAAACAAACTCTTCAGGTTTATTATTATATATTGTATTTGTATAGATATTATATTTTACTAGTAGGTACAGTACAACAATTTTCTTTATGTCCCTCGGCAAACTTCGTGTTTCGTCAGTCGTCAGATTTCGATCAGTTGCCCTTAGACGCTCTCAATCGAGATCAATAGAGTCTGGAACTCTATATAATATGTACTTCCAAGTCGATTGACTACGTCCAAGGACAACTGATCGAAATCCGACGATTGACGAAATACGAAGTTTGCCGAGGGACTTAAAATAGTTGTACTGTACGTTTTGTTGGCGATTCCATTAAGAGTGCGTGTTTGGAATTATTAGTTTTAGAGTGATTTAAATTGGATTAATTTTCTGTTAAAATGGGTGGAGGTTTTTTTTTTTGGGACATACTAGGAAAGGAATTTTCCCTCTGACCATTTCGGTTTCTATCCTATGTCAGTTTTTATTATAAACAAAGAAAATACGTATATTTGCGGTAAACATGACGCAAAAAAGACTACAAACACAAAAAAGAACAAGTTGGGGAAAATATGCGTCACATCCACGCAAAACGGCCATCGCTCAGCATAATGCTGCGTCCCTATGCCAGACTGAGCCCCAGCGCTGATTTTCAGCGGCAGCTGATGTAAACACTTTTATTTGATGGCAAACCCGGTAAGTATACAAAGCAGCCTATAGACATTTTCCAGGACAGACATCGCAGATGCGTTGCCATCACAAAGACACAGCTGGAATGTGTCATGTGTCTGTAACTACACCGGCACACATACCCTTCAAACTGGAACGCAGCAACACTGCTTGGCGGTGGACAAAGGTGTGGTGGTAGTACCTACTTCCCCGGACGAGCTCCTTTACTAAGAGCTCTACTACTACTACTTTTTAGGGTTCCGTATGTTCGAATGAAAAACTTAACCCTAATAGGATCACTCATGTGTCTGTCTGTCCATCTGTCACAGTCAATTTACCCCGAATCTAATGGACATGGACCGTTGAGTTGAAAGGTACATATGAAATTTCTGTGACCCAAACATGGACGTACCTACAACGTAAATAAATGGATTATTAATATAGGGGTCGCGTTTGGAAAGCAAGAGAAAATTAAAAAAAAACGTTTTGCAAACTGTACCGCGTGACATATCAAATGAGTGATTTTTTTTTTATTTAGAAGATATGTATATTAAAATTTACCTTTCCCTTATCTCCGAAACTAATGAGACTAAAATAAAATAAAAAATACGTACTGAAAATAGACTAACACTAATACTTATAGATTAAGTACTGAAAATTCTATAAGAAATCTACTGTCTTAAAATAACATGGTAAATCTGTCAATATTGTGCGTACAAACTTACATTTCCAATTGGAATGTATGGGAGAACATGTTTTTCAACTACAATGTTAAGTTTGTTCTTGGGATAACTTCATCCCAACTACGGAACCCTTCATTGTCCGACAGCCACATGGCCGGTTTTTTTCTTCTTGAATACTGTAAGACCCACAACGACTAGGAAGTTTCACCAACCAATTAAAAAAAGGTCCTGCATTATGTGAAAGTAGAAAGTGGTCTCTAAATGAACCCCACTGCAATACATTGTAACATTTAATTCAACAGATTTAATTAAACTACACCTACATAGACTGATTACTGCGATAAAACTTGTCGTTAACCTGTTACTGGACAGTTAACTTTAAACTGTTACTAATGATGGACATTTTTAACTCCCTCTTATTAACTGCACCCCGGAGTTAATGTATTTCGTTTAAAAAAAGAAATGTTTGGGGAAAGCGACGAATTAATGGCGTCAAGGGGGAGAAATGGTGGCTAATATTTTCTCTGGTTCGATTTGTTTGGAAAAACGTTATTCATTGTTAAAAAGGTAAATGCCTCATGTGCCTGGCATCCATAGTCATCAAATACAGCAACGCTGCTTGGCAACAGAAATAGGAACGGTGGTTACTACCCCGGCCGAGCCTGGGGGTCTGATACTCCCTAAGCACGAAGTTCATAATTTCAGCCAAAAGTTACGTGGGCGTTTTCTACTCCGTTTCACTCGCGAACATAAGCTTAGTTCGGGTAACTAAGTACTAATGACAACACGATTTGACAGTTGTCCCTATTACCGATGTGTTTTGACCGAAAAATTTAATTTGGCTCCTGTTTTGAGGGATCAACCACTTTTGGACGCGCCCGTATCTTCGGTGATCGACTTAGAGTAGGTATACCCCCTGTTCACAAAGTGATCTACTATTCCTATGGTGACATGATATCGGTGACTATGCTTCATATTAGTTACCGATAATAGGCCTATTAAAAGCCTTGTTCAAATACCAGTGGCAAGGATTTTGGCATATAAGCACTATAATTGCCAAACAAAAATGAACACTAAATGGGATGCCTCCAAAAGTCGCTAACACTAAAATATCGTCTAATCTAGACATGTCAAGCCCCTCTCAATGAATCTAACCTAAATATTTTAAGTCTAGACAAAATATTGCTGGGATATACTCGGATGTACTCATACTGCTCAAAATTTCGGTTGCGTGGCCGCCATCTTGCGTGCTGCACGCGATGTAAAATAATCATGTTGCTATGACTGCGGTCGTGAAATGGAACGAGTAACGGTGTCTATGGGCTGTTTGGAACTTTAGAGTCCTCGTATAAAATTTTGTTGGTTTTAAAAAGTGTGCTTATGTTGGCGAGAATACTTATTTTCGCTCGGTGTGTTGGTGGTTCTTAGCTTTTGTGTACCCTTTCAGTTTTTCCGGGTAATAAATATAATATGTCGAGACGACAATACGACAGTAAATGAAAACAGTGGCAATACTTTGCAAAAAAAAAAAAAAAACGGATTATTTCAAACAAACTAAATAGTAGTGATGGGCTGACTATGGGTTTTGTTACCAACCGACTACACGGTGATTTAGTTTCCAAACTTGTAAACAAATACGTGTTTTTTGGAAAAACAACTTTATGTCTCATAAATAAAGTTCAGTTTGTGCTTCTTCTTCAAATATTTTTATACCTTTTTCAATAGAACTAGAAATTCTGAAATCAACTTAATTAAATCCAACATAAAGTTCATATTACTTTAATTGGAAATAAAACCAATACGAAACAGGACTTGAACAGGGACAAAAAAAAATCATTTTTGTATATAGACTCGGAACGTTATTAGATATTAAGAAGTAAATTTATTGTATTGTCACATCCACCTTATATGTATACAGGCGGATGTTTTTCAAACCATTTTTTTATCTCACAACTTTTAACACTGACATTGCATACGTCAATCAACGTCCCCTATTGACATAGACGTAAGCCACGTCTCACAGCAAATTAACTAAGTAATAGAAAGAGGCACGCAATGGTTGGTGCACGCACTTACATACGTCAAGATATAGCGGTCTATTTGAAATAGGAAGGTGCAAAGGAGGACATGTTCTTCTATTGACTGTAATAAGTCAATAAATAATTATATAGATTAAATCGGACTAATTTACCTAGTAACGTCCTATCCTTAATTATGTGTGGTAATCTCTTCCTCATTGTGTACTTTGAAGTTTGCACTCGTGCATAACTCGCTGTCACATTATTTAATGATGAAAGCCTTCATCATAAAAAAAACTGTCTCTAGAGTTTTCACGAGAGGCTTACCATTACACTTTGACAAGAGGCCTCCCATTTCGACAATGAATATAAAATATATGATGACGTTCATCATTCGTTTCATTCAGTCGTTCATGATTCAATCACGACTAAAGAAAGTATAGGCAGTTTGACATTTGACAGATACCCGGACCTGACGTCTCAGTGCTGTCACCTAGTGAACGTTATTTCAGAAAACCCTCATTGTCTGGTTTTAAAATTGGAACTTCTACTGCACACAACATATTATATCCGTGGAAAAAACTTTTTCTTTATTCCGTGCGCCATATTGACGGCGGGTACTATACTTTGTATAGACACATTGCGTGTATGTAACGTATCACTTGATTAGTGTATTGAGTACGTTTGCGGTCGTGAGAAGAGACCGCCCCGTGACCCAGCTAGTGCGGGGACGTGGTGGTATCGAGTGTCGAACTGTCGATAGTTATTTAATAATTTTTGTCGGGAAGGGCTCGTTGGGCCAGACTAGTGGTGGTCGCAAGTGAGACTGATAGGGTCCTGGGTCGAGCAAAGTGTTATTGGGTTTTACCTTCAAGAAATTCAGCCATTACAGATTACAGAGAATTTAAAATTTGTGCCCGGCTGAGCATTTTCTACTTTGTTATCTATGTAGTACTTGTTGACAGGCCCACACTGTCCTCCCATACCTATTGACCTTTTTTTATTGAAACCGTACACCTAGCTGCGTGTCAACGTCATACGTATCAAAAGTGCCCATGTAAGTTTGTTATTTTTTATTTGTTGTTTGTCAGTAAGCTCACTTCCCCACAATGGAAACAACTTAAAACACCTAGCGAAATGTGGAAGAACTGTAGTAATGTACAATTATTTTGTACACCTCTGCCCACACCTTACGAGGAGTTCAGGCATGATGTTATGTTTTGATGTGTTGACATCAACAAAAAGTGATTAACGCTAAATGTATAATCGATAATAAGTCACATCACTAGTGACCGGTTTAAGCCCGATAGGCACAGTTCACTGCTTTCACTACAACTCTATAAATAATACAACACTATTACTTATACCACAGCATGTGGAAAGGAAAAACAACAAGCACAGTTGTGATAACAAATCATGAAAAATCATACCTGAAGGCTCGTGGCTAAAATATAACAGCCGCACGAATCGATCGGAAGTTAAGTTACGCTTGCCGCGGTCGGTTCGTGGATGGGTGACCATCCCTTACAAATCGAGCCTCCTTCGTGCCTCGAAAAGAATGTTAAGCCGTTAGTACCGGGTTTCATTTAGATCTTTGACAGTCGTCAGAAGCCCAAAGAGTCTGCCAACCAGTCTTACCAGGAGTATCGTGTTACCCAGTAACTGGGTTGCGGAGATCAGATAGGCAGTCGCTCCATGTAAAATACTGGTATTCAGCTGTATTCAATTAGACTGGAAGTCGACCCCAACATAAAAACGACAAATGTATGGAAATGGCAGTAGTTAGTAGCAGAGCTCTTAGTGAAAGAGCTCGAGCCCGCATGTGGGCCGGTGAAGTTACAGACACATGACATACTTCAGCTTTGTCTCCGGGATGACAACATATCTTCGATGCCTATGGTATTACAGATGTCCACAAGCAGCGATGACCACTAACCATCAGGTGGGCTTACCATAACCAGCCTACGACGTTCCCACTGCTGGGACCCAGGCCTCCTCTCTGTGAGAGGGAGTGGGCCATAACCCACCATGCACGCTGGCCCAGAGCGGGTTGGCCGTCGACTTGCACGCCATCAATTAACAGACATGAGAAAAACGGTAAAAATGGCGTCGTGGTGAAACTTTCTACATGTTTTATAAATAGCTGTGTTTAGCATGATTGATAGTTTGATGTGAGTTCAAGTGAATGGGCTATAGCTATAGCGGTATAAGTACACTGTACAATTTCTCCTTTTTATGTCTTTATTGAAATGAGCTGATGATGGAAAAATGTCTTGCCGGTTTAGGGATTGCTAGCGCGACCTCTGAGCCACCGACCTCGGGTCCTCGCTTCGATCACCAGGTTTTCTTGGACAAACTCTTTCAAGTGTTTATTTCAGGCTAGGTTTTCACATTTGCAACTTTCTATTTTACTAAATTTGACGCCACATTCATAAAAAATTTAATACATTCTATGACCTACCACGTCTACGCTATAAACAATGAGATCGTTCCCACAATTATTCCGAACATATTTGACAGGTGTGACCACCATACCGCACGCAAAATTAATTATTCCCGATAAAAATTCAGAACGCGCCCAATTCAAAAAATATTCCCCCATAAAAGTGAAATGACGCGACAAAACGCGGGAACCGTGACAGCTGTCAGCGGCGCAAGATGGCGGCCCGAGACTCATTAGCAGGCCAAAGGATTAAACCCATTATGCCTTTGGGACTGGCTTTGTGCAACCATAGAGCTCGGACCGCGGGAAATTCGTGTTAAAATCAACGACATTTCGTTTTAAAGCTTATTTTGCGTTATTCTGAAAGGAGAGAAGTTCCGCGGGGAGAATTCGTAATGACCAACTATATTGAGCAAATGATTGGAGTACAAAAAAGTAATTGAACCCGTTGGGATGACTGTTTTAAGTGTTATGGTAAATCTGGGAAGTTTTTGGGTGATTTTGTGTTAATAATAAGCCATAAGCTTGCGTATTATTATCATTAGGAATTTCTCAGTAGCAGCACAAAGTCCAGATTTCTGCAACTACCACATAACTGCGGCGAGATATAATATTAATATACAGTTATACACATACACCTCTGCCTACCCCATCGTGAAAATATGTCTCAAAGAAATGAACTCAATTTCACCAAGAAAGAGAGCATTCATTATGACAAGGATTTCTTCATAAAACACACTGATGTCATCCAACTCCGGAATTGGGTCATGTCATATATAATTTGTCTCTTGAAGCATAAATATAAATGTTGATGATACAAGACACAATCAGATTCGTTAATGAACTTGCAAACATTCGTTACTTGGATAAATATGGCGTTCTTGCCACAATTGCTTACTGCTTGATCAGCTCGAGATAGTAATCAGGGGGTTACCGAACACAATTAGCAGACCTATTCTGAAAAACTTAGGTGAAGTGAGCTATGAACAAGGTCAATCCCGAGAATCAGGGGGAGTAGCAGTAAGGAAGTAATAAGTAGTCTAAGTTTTCCCGGTATTTTTTTTACAGAATAGATCGCCAGGTCAATATTAGACGAAAAGTGAAGTGTCACGATGTACTATGGAGTAGGTGCATAGGCGGCTCGGCTTTTGAGGAATGACATGAAAATAGTTTTCATTCTCATTAAAATGTTTTTATTTTATGAGTTGTATTGCAATTTGTGGTATTATATAGAATCAAGTTTTTCCAATTGAACAGACAGCTGTGCTGCTGGGGAGTTTTTTGCGCCACTTCTTCCCAGCTAACGCACTAGGAAGTGGTGGGCGTTTTTGGGGGACTGTCTTATGTAATTTTGACATTCGAAAAGTGCTGATTCTCAGCCTAGTTTGAATTTTGTTTTTTTTTTAATTTCTTATCAGAAAATTTTTAAACAAAATATGCGTGATTGCAGGTGTATCGCCACCGGCACCTAACTTTACAAGAATCGTAGATGCGCAGAATTAAATTCCGCTGATTTTTTTAATAGACATGTTCACAAATACATTATGGCAATAACCATAGAATAATGACATGTAATAAAACTGTAATTTTTTTTTTTGTCCTTTACGTCAAACCTTGCATAGTTACGTGCCAGCGACTGTAACAGGCGCAGTCTAGTTTATACACATTTGGAACTCTAAGAAACAGCTTTACCAAAAACTACGGATTTTTTATTGAACAACGTCCCCTTTATTGTACGTCAGTCAAGTACAAAATAATAAACAGTACACGAAGGTAATTTTTACCATGACTGAACACCGCTGGGTGTTAAGCCTGATGTAAAAAAAATACCTATTCTTTACACCATTACTTTAAAAACACAGATCGCTGGTTTAGAAGATAACTCGAGAGAAAACCAGCATTCTTCTTTTACTCTATTATCGTCAAGAGCATAACTTAACGCCTGTTTTCCCCGAAGGATTAAGCAGAGGTATACAGAACACCCACATTTCGCCAGTTATGTTTAAGCCCCATGTGATAGGGGTCGAGCTTATTGCCATCAATCAACAGGGCATAAATCCGACCTCTCGGGTGCTTCGGTCCGGGGATCGAACCCAGGCTCATGGTCAGCAGTCGAGCTTGCGACCACTGATAAACCATGAAGTAACTTACAAAACACAGCCTAACTATACAAATATTATAAATGCGAAAGTGAGTTTGTTTGTTACGCTTTCACGCTAAAACGGCTGAACAGATTTGGATGAAATTTGGCACAGGGGTAGACATTGACCTGGAGAAGGACATATAATGCTTCTTTTCATCCTGGATCGCAGACGAAGTCGCGGGTAGCAGCTAGTAATATTATAAATGCGAAAGTGAGTTTGTTTGTTTATTTGTTTGTTATGCTTTCACGCTAAAACGGCCGGGCGGATTTGGATGAAATTTGGCACATGGGTAGACCATAATCCCGATATCCCACGGGTTCGAGAGTAAAGGCTCGTGTAAACTAGCGCGACACCGGTAATTGTTCTACCGTGCGTATTGTTCGAAGCACCGTCGCGTCGCGCTGGTCCGCGCGAGCCTTCACTCGCATAAAGCGTCGTGCAGACTGGCGCGATGCGACTTTAACAAAATAATTTCTAAGAAAACTTCACGTTATACTCGTAACAATAACCAGAGTCGCGTCGCGCTAATCTGCACGAAGCTTTAAACAGCGGGGAGCAGCTAGTTGTTTTATATAGCCAAAAGACCCTAAACATCACATCTACCATACCCCTCTTGCCCATAAGCGTGATGTTTCAGTCCCTTCCCACCGTACAGTAGCCGGACCGTGTCGGTCGGAAGTACCGTCCGTTATAATCACTACGTATTTCCGGTCACAGCAGACGTGGTCACATAATGGTTTTATAATAACTACAATTTTTTTTCAACAGTTATAGAAATGCCTCGTGACTGCCTCGTTGGCCTAGTGGTCGCAAGCACTACTGCTGAGCGTTAGGTACTGGGTTCGATTCCCAGGTCGGGCAAGGTTGGGCACGCCACAATTGCGGCGGTAAGGCCCCTCTTTGAGGAGTGGCTAGAGAGGCGCCACGGCGTCCTCACCTTCCGCCTGACGCAGGTCCTCACCGGACACGGTTGTTTCGGGAGGTTCCTGTTCAGGATAAAGCGGTAGGAAACGCCCGGGTGTTACCATTGTGTGGATCGCCCGGAGGACACGGTGGAGCATACGGTGGAGGTCTGCCCGGCTTGGGCGGGGCACCGCCGTGTCCTCACGGAGGCGATCGGCAGCGGCGATCTCTCGCGTCCGGCCCTGGTTCAGGCCATGGTCCGGAGCGAGAGTGCATGGGAAGCCGTCACTTCCTTCTGCGAAGCAGTAATGCTCGCGAAGGAGGAGGCGGAGCGCGCGAGGGAAATGCAAGATGCGCGCCCTCGCGCCCCTAGTCGCCGCAGGAGACGCCCCGGGCGTCGGGAGTCGCGAGCCGACTTCCGGCCACCGTAGGCGCGGGCTTGCGGACGGTGGGCAATGGGTAGCTCGCCGTCCGATTAGGACCAGGCCCGGGTCGACGGCGCGTTGTGTTCCACGCGCGCCTCAAAGAGATGTCAGCATCAACTGACCGGGTCCGTAAGGGCCAATGGCCTGCCAGGGTTGCGAGTTTGTCCGAAAGGGATATCGCGGCCCCGGCACACAGGCAACGGAAGGAACACGGGTGGGTTTTAGTCAGTAAAAGTCTGACACTCTCTCTCGCTCCGCCCAGAGCGGGAGTCATTTGATGATTTCCCACCCAAAAAAAAAAAAAAGGTCGGGCAAGGTGTTGATGGCAATAGACTCGCCTCCTCAACCAGGCTCAACCAGGCACAAATCCAGACTCCGGGCTAATACTGAGAAATTCCAGGTTGGAAACCCCAATAACAATTTGCCCGACCTGAAAATCGAACCCACACACTCATGCTCAGTAGAAGCGCTTGCGACACTAGAGACCAACGAGGCGGTCAAAATAAATTACTGTATAAAATACATACAGACAAATTCATTTTAAACTTGAAGAATATGTAAAATAACACAATTTCATCGTACATTTTACTCAAAACGCCCTTTGTTCCTGTAACTGCATCGTTGTTCGTTATTTCCCCATTCCCCACATAAAACCTCATTCTTTTACACCCGCTGGACGAAATGTACCCAAATACACGAAGAAATAAAAAAAAAGAACTAAAAAAAATATTCTTACAATAAAAAGAAGGGTCTTTCTGACCACCTGTCGCACCATGTGGGTTAAAGGTTACCGTACAAAGGAAATTCGACTTTATTTAATTCAGGTTTAGGGTGGTTTTCGAGTGGAGGTGAATTTGAATTTTAATACCCTACCTGCCTAATCTTTTTTGTGAAAAAACGAATTTTAATATTGCCTGGCTTCTTTGGGTTCACTTAGAATGTTCTTGGTTTTTGTATTGTTCAATATTGGTAGGTAGAAAAATTTATGGCAGGCCTACGGGCTTAGTCAAATTGATTGGCAGTTATTTTCAGCATTTGGGCGGTAAAAGAATATTTTTAAATTGATAGATGGATATTGGCAGTTATGGCCCAGCGGTACCGGCGACTTACCGAGTCGTAGGTTCGAACCCTGACAGGCGTTTTACTTTGTGTAAATTATTTCATCACCAGTGCTCTCAAAACGGTGAAGGAAAACATCGTGAGGAAACCGGCATGTCCTAGAACCAAACATTCAAAGACATTTGACATCTACCAACCCACACTGGGCCCGCGTGGTGGATTACGGCCCACTCCCTCTCACAGAGAGGAGGGCAGTGTCCCAGTGGTGGGAATATGAAGCTGATCATATTATTGTATATGTGATGGATATTCGAAAGGTAACTAGCAAGCTAGTCCTCTATTATACACGAGGCTAGTTTTTGAAAGCTAGGATAGCAAGCTCTGTATATTATCCTCGCTTGCTGTCTTGGCTCGGCAAAAGCAAGCGCTGTTTACACAATGCTATTAAATTTTAAGCCAACAACATTGAACTTAGTCCGTAGAGTAAAATGATCCGATTGGGTACTATCTTCGCCGGACACACGAAGCTAGTACACAAGCCAGGATAGTAAAATCGGTGGAGGGGGGCGCTACTAACTCAAAAATATAACCCTATCCTATTAAACGATCCTTGAGACGGTAGCTTACTAGCTTTCTCACAAGCTTATTAGCCGTGAAATTAAATGCGACACCACGCAGCGCAACACGACGCCGACACAGTCATCACTTCGTGTACAATAATGATTTGGTGTAATTATAATAAAAATATATGTATGTTTAGGTTAAGGTATTTATTTAAGGGCCTGCAACGCCTGAATTAAATGGATTATTATTAAGCTAGTTCTGTATACACGAAGCCAGAGTTATTAGCTTGCTAGCTTAATAACACTAGCTTTCTATCCTAGGTTCAAAAACTAGCCTCGTGTATCACGGGCATTACATGGCGCTTAAACATAACTGGCAAAATGTGGATGTTGTATGTATACCTCTGCCTTCCCGTTTAGAGAATACAGTCGTGATGTTTATTCCCTGGTCAGAAGAATCATCAAAATCAGAAAGTTTTTCCTAATTTTGTCCTGAATCGATAGAGATGAGCGGTCGCTATTGTTCTGGAGAATGACATTTGACGTTTTTAATGGATAGCTCTACTAATGGATACTTCTACAAATGCGGGAATAAAATGCGCCTTTTTGGATTCTAGCATATTTGGTTTAAAAAGTCGCTCGGGGCAAAGAATGTACCGGCCACCCATATCATAATTATGATTTTTTCCATGTATATTAAAACATTAAGCCACGGGCCATGGTCCTTTCATAGTTCTTCTAGGTAACTAGTTCAGTTTAGCCATCGAATACGGTTTAAAAAAGTTTTAAACAGCATAGATGCTGGTGCAGAGGTCCTCTTAAAATAATAAAACTTACACCCATAGACCATTTTATTAAATTTTCGTAAAAGTTTCTGATTACATGCTCAAAAACAAGAAACCCATTTAAATTTTTCTACCCGCAAATCAAAATAAATTCGGTCACCCTTGTTACAAATAGACAAAACGGACAGACCTTTATTATTATCCAAAATTACCTGCAAAAAGGGTACAAAGACAAGCGTGAGCTGGCACCGCCGAACCGTAAAACAGGGCGGGAAATGAGATGGACAGATAACGGACTTTTTTTACCGTAAAAAAGTAAAAACATTGGTCAGCCCTAAAGTGGAGTCATTTGTTTTATTTTGGAGTGGGGTATGATTGTACTCATTTATTGTGACTTATTATTTAGTGTGGGGTCCAGAAGTACCCCGGAAATGAGTACTGATGATATGATTTATAATTACATTTTTTTTTTATGATTATTGAAACCCCAGTAGCCAAACGCATGAATTTAATGGAACCTCAATTAATTCAAATTTTTCTTTCGTAAAAATATTGAGCCAGTGGTGGCCCAGTACCCGGGTCGACGGCGCGTTGTGTTCCACGTGCGCCTCAAAGAGATGTCAGCACCAACTGACAGGGTCCGTAAGGACCAATGCCTGCCGGGGTTGCGGATTTGTCCGAAAGGGATATCGCGGCCCCGGCACATAGGCAACGGAAGGAACACGGGCGGGTTTTAGTCAGTAAAAGTCTGACACACCCTCAGCTCCGCCCAGAGCGGGAGAAGTTATTTGATAAATTACCAACCTCAAAAAAAAAAAAAAAAAAAGTTGGTGCCCAGTAGTAACGGACCGTCTTACGAGTTGTAGGTCGTGGGTTCGAACCGAAGCAATCGCTTTAATTTGTGTAAGAAACGGTGAAGGAAAACATCGTGAGGAAACCGGCATGTCCTAGAACCAAAAATACTAAGACATGTGACATCTACCAACCCGTACTGGAGCTGGGCCCGCGTATTAAGAGGAGGCCTGTGTCCCAGCAGTGGGAACAGAGGCTGATTATGAAAAATGTTATAGAACAGGCTAATACAATGATTGCGCTTTTTTTTGTGAACATAAATCCCATGGGGGTCTTCAAAATATTAAATAACCAAGAAACTAAGTCTTGTATGAAGCATGGTTGGTCACAGTTCTAACCTAAACCATTTAGTCGGGGTGCCTAACTTAGTTACTGCCAAGCCAGAACGTTAAAAAGGAGGCTCAATTATTTAATAAAGTGTGCATCATTTGAAGCGCAAATAGATTTTAGAGGATCATTAATTTAAATAAGTGTCCATTTTTTTAAGTACCAACAAACAAGTTTTTAGGGGATCTGTAAAATATTTCCCTTGGCCAAAATCTAGGAAGACATACTTAACGACAACTTCGGCAACATTAGTTAACTTCAATAAAAGTATTTACAAAAAAAAAAACAACCGTCTTCCAAAAACAACACTACAAATTGAAAAATAACTTTAATTTCGGAAGTCTTTGGTTTAGAATTTTCGTTTTTTGCCACCGACTTCTTCTTCACTTATTTTTCAATTAGTAATACTTAGTGTTTTTCATGGTAGTCGGTTGTTTTTTTTATCAGATTTTTTTTTTTTACATTATATATTTGTGGTACCTACCCAAAGAGAATTTATAGTCATGGTACCTACCGCATACAAATTCGAATATGACAGGAGTTGATTAAAACATCATCCACATAGGCTAAGTGGGAAAAATACGTACTATTGAAGCTAACTTAAAAACTACCCAAGCAAAGTTAATAAACCCTACCTAAACTCCTTTTTGAAGTCGGTTAAAAATAGGTACTCTACACACCATGACATTTATATTACAATAGCAGCCTGAATTCTGGGCTCTGGCCGACCTGGGCATAGTACCTAGGACCCCAGGCTAAGCAGTCAGCATCAATCATTAACAAGTCAGTGCAAACGAGCCCACCTAGTTTAAAAAGTTAGTATACGAAAAACTCCTGACATCAATGTTGGCGACATCTTACGTAATAGATTCCCACATATTGTTGTATTGTCAGCTTGTTTCGTATGGCTAATTTAGCAAAAGGCAGCTCAAATACGGAGTCATATTTGGCACAATCTGCCTAGCCTTTTCCCAACTATGTTGAGGTCGGCTTCCAATCTAACTAGATGCAGATGAATACCAGTATTTTACATGGAGTGACAGCCTATCTGATCTCCATAACCAAGTTACTGGGTAACACGATACCCCTTGGTAAGACTGGTGGTCACAGTTTCGGGCTTCTTCTGACTACCCGAAACGACTGCCAAAGATCTACGAATGGACCAACGGCTTTACGTGCTTTCCGAGGCACAAATCTCGGTGTGTAATGGATGGTCACCCATCCACGAACCAACCGCGACAATCGTTGTTTAACCAGGAATATCGACCTGTGCGGCTGCTATTACTTCGCCACGAGCCTCCCTCGTAGTAGTGGCTCTACTACTGAGTCTATTTTAATAAAAAACTAATTTAATAAATGCCAAAGTGAGTTTGTTTGTTTGTTACGCTTTCACGCTAAAACGGCAGAACGGATTTGGATGAAATTTGACACATAGGTAGACTATGACCTGGAAAAGGAGGAGGATACTTTTTATCCTGATATTCCCACGGGATCGAGAATTATGCGGGTGAAACCGCGAGGCGCAGGTAATGAAAAATATATGAAAATGGAGTAACTTGACTGAATCAACTTGACAGCTTAATTCCACTAGAATATTCATAGCAGCACCCGACTTGCACCCTGCTGTGCATAACTAGCTTAACTTTAACTTAGGGGGTAAGTAGGCCACCAGGCGTCTAAGTTTCACTAAGTTCAGCTTATAGGATTCACTAAGACAGTAAAAATATGAGGTGCTGATTCTGTGGTGCACCAACTAGATTTGATTTTAGCTAATGCTGTCTTTTTCTCTCTAATGAAGATGCAAGAAAGAGATGTAAGTTAATAAAAATTGTCTTAATTGATCCGTCAAGGCAGCCCGTGAAATTTAAAATTATTTACGTTATTTGAAAATAGCATGTGTTTTACTATCTTGCCTGTTGATTAAAATTCAATACGCGGCAGTTACGATAAAATTATTACTAAATTAAAATCATAAATATAGCTCTCGGTTGCAAATCATCATATTTTAACGAAATAGTTTCATTTGCATCAAATATAAATTCCTGATGAAAATCCCAAATTACACTGCCTGGCCTGACTTGGGATTCGAACCGACGCGCGACGACCCCACGATCAGCAGCCGCGCTCACACTTACTAGAGCAAAGAGGCACTTGGTGTAGATTTCAAAGTAATTTATAGAACAGACTGAACAAGGTATTAATTATTTGAAGTATCCAGTTTAAACTTGATGCAATCGGAAACCTATCGCTATAACCTTTTATGGTAGTAAATTATTAGGAGAGGGAAAACATAAAATCCTGGTAAAAAGCTTATAAAAAATAAGACCAGTTCCTCTGTGGTTGATGATTCTGGTAGAGGCTCGCTTCCACCTTCGGCCTGATCATCACTAACCATCAGGTGAGATGCAGGCAGACGTTCGCAATCGTGGATAAAAATAAAATAAAAATGATGAAAAATAGTAAGTAGGTATATGAAGTTACGTCCCGCATCCCGCGTGGGATTCGCGTCACTGTAGCTAGCTAGCTTCATGTCTTACCAATATTTCCGTTTGCAACATTGGTTTTTACATACCTGAAACAAAAAAAAAAAATTATAAAGACATGTTCAAGGAAGGGGCTTGTGGCTAAGTTATAACAGTATTGATAGATCGATCAGGTTAAGCTACGCTTGCCGGGGTTGGTTCGAGGATGTTCGCTTGCGTGGATGGTTGACCATCTTTACATACCGAGACTCCTCCGTTCCTCGGAAAGCACATTAAGCCGTTGGTCCCGGCTGTCATTCGTGGACCTTTGACAGTCGTTACGGGTCGTCAGTCGATCAGGTTAAGCTATGCCGGGGTTGGTTCGTGGATGGGTGATTATCTTTATATACCGAGATTCCTCCGTGCCTCGGAAAGCACATGAAGCCGTTGGTCCCGGCTGTCATTCGTGGACCTTTGACAGTCGTTACGGGTCGTCAGTCGATCAGGTTAAGCTATGCCGGGGTTGGTTCGTGGATGGGTGATTATCTTTATATACCGAGATTCCTCCGTGCCTCGGAAAGCACATGAAGCCGTTGGTCCCGGCTGTCATTCGTGGACCTTTGACAGTCGTTACGGGTCGTCAGAAGCCCAAAAGTCTGACAACCAGTCTTACCAAGGGGTATCGTATTACCCAGTTACTGGGTTGTAGAGATCAGATAGACAGTCGCTCCATGTAAAATACTGGTATTCAGCTGCACCCGGTTAGACTGAAAGCCGATTCCAACATAGTTCGGAAAAGGCTAGGCAGATTGATAGAATTTTTAAGGAAGGCTAATAATAATTTATACTTACTAAAATTATCACAACAACACACCTGTAATCCCGGAAGGGTAAGGCAGAGGTGTACCTATAGTACACCCACATTTCGCCAGTTATGTTTAAGTCCCATGTAACAGGGGGCGAGCCTATTCCCATCAACCAGGCAAATCCAGATTCCGAGCTGCGACTGAGAAATTCCAGATGGAAAACCCAATAACACTTTGCACAACCTGGGAATCGAACCCAGGATCTCATGATCAGCAGTAGCGCCCACTAGACCAACGAGGCAGTTTTTAGCTTACCATTTATTTAAATAAAATAACTAAAGGACCATTGACACTTATAAAAGTCCGTGCACACATTCGCGAAGCCAACAGACATGAGACATACTTATAACAATGGTACACGTTTTTAGAAACGGCATGCTATTCTTATGCAAAGCGGTGGTCAGTGTGGGGCTACGAAAACAGCGGGGGCAGAGGCGGAGCGGGGAGCGATTGTAATGAAGAAGTGCAAAAAAAAAATTGTTCATATAAATGCTTGAAAATATCGGAAAATTATTAAATGATTGGCCTATTTGTTAATTATAACTCTTGTCATCTTGCACTTTTTTATCGTAGAACATTGCAGAGAAAATCGACATTCATCTAATGTGTCCGGACTCATAAATCGAGGGGCGGACTCGTAGTCACACCAGATTGTTCCGCCGGTGTGAGTCACAGGATTTTTCCCTGTTTTTCACACTAGTTGTTGTGACCACTTGTCATTATCAACCAGTGCGGTTATAACTACTTGATGTGGGTTGAAGCGTCACTAACTAATCGCTTCGGAAATAACTGTATGTGTAATATTATTTTGTACCTAAAAACATATTAATGTTTTATAACAATTTTAAATGTAATTTTGACGTATTTGTCTGTGTTTTTGATTTAAAAAACTGATTCATTCTTTTGGCCTGCCCAGATGAAGTCAGAAGTCTATCAAAATCATACAAATAAAATCAAAATAAACTGTTAAGAGAACTTAATAAATAAAAAAAATTATATTATAATTAATTACAAAGAAATGTGCCAAGGTGTCAGTCACCCGTATGAGAAAAGCTGTGCTGTCACCTATTCATTCGCATATATTATAATTAATATAATCTCCATAATTAACATTCTGTCAACGTCGCATAACTTTGACGTTTGTCACCGAGCTCACCGCAACACATTGTTTTACGTATTGGGGCCATGAGAAACGCGATTTTGATAACAACATCATCATCAACATCAAATTATATAACTAAACGAAGAAAATGCGACATTGTCATTTATTCTCTTTTTATGAACAAAAATAGTTTGAATTAAATGGTTTTTTTATATTTTATATTTCAACTAAGGGTTTTTACATTAATAATCGTGACTTAATTGAACTATTTTGAAAAAAAAAAAAAAAAAAAACAGTTGTCTGTTTGATATGGTCTCATTCATACCCATGTACATAATGTATTCGAGCTAACTTGTCTTTTTTACGAGTAGCACGTGTGTTCTGTGTTCTGTGACAATATGTTTTTGTATATTTTCTTTGTTCCATCTTTCAAATTAGTTTGAAAATCAGCACTTAGTGTTTTAGGGAAGAAGAGGCGCAACAAATATCATCATCCAGCCACTGCTGGTCATAGGCCCCCCTCAAGCATCGCCACATCGACCGGTCCTGTGCTTGTCGTATCCAGCGGGTTCCGGCGACCTTCACCAGGTCATCGGCCCACCTTGAGATGTCCTAACCACACTGCGCCTTCTAACACGCGGCCGTCGCTCCAGAAATGTTCGATTCCATCAGCCATTTGTTCTGCGAGCAATCTGACCCGCCCACAATCACTTAAGTTTGACTAAAGGTACCATTCCGTAGCTCACCGCAGGCGACAACTGCAGCCGACGTGTCGCAGCGACACGACTGGTTTCTATGAAATACCTTCCGAAGCTAGCGTCAGGTCGCCTTCATAGAAATACATAAAAATAGATGTAAACCAGTCGTGTCGGTGACACGTCCGCCTGCGGTCGGCTTACCTTTAATTAATCTTCAAAGTCAAAGTCAAAACATTTATTTTAATTAGGCACATACAATGCACTATTAAAATAAAATAAAAAATCATTGGGTAGCGACAGCGGGAAGGGAAATGTTCAACAGCAGAACATGAAAGATTTTGAAGGAAATTCCTAATCCATTGCTTCATATGTTTGAAAAATTCGTCTGCTCGACAGCGTAAATAACGCAATGAATGTTCATGAATTGTCAAAACAGTGCCACGGTAAGTGTGTTACGGAATAACTAACTTTAATTCCTTTTACATAGAACTAACAGCATAACTAACGAAATTTCCACCTAAGTAAACCCCTGCTTACTCCTTCCGGTTACACAAGCGTGATGTAACATAAATATTATGATAGTCAAGAGTATCAGGCACCTGCTATTTGGTGGTATAAAACTTATATCTGAGACAGCGCCATGAAAAATGGCATAAACAGTTTATAAGCTATAAAATGTCGTTTTTCCATTACGATATTAACTTTGGATAGCTGGAAGCTCGTACTTTTATTTACCTTAAACGCATAATACGTCCCATATTCATATTAGGGCAGGACACTGGGCTAGACGTTGTGATGGCAGGTAGATCAGAGAATGGTTGCCGAGAAACAGTGGGCGTTAGCAGACCAATCGCCAGGTGGGTGGACGAGCTACAGAAGATCGCGGGGAAGAGCAGGACGAGACTCGCTCACACCAGGGAAGCATGGCACAAGAGGCTATACTCAGCAGTGGGTGAAACAAGGCATGCAATGTTGAAAAATCATTTATTCAAACGAGGCTGAGAATCAGCACTCTTTGAACATCAAAATTATATAAGACGGTACTTCTAAATGCCCGTCCTTCACCACTTGTTAGTGCTTTAGCTGGGAAGAAGGAGTGGCGCAACAATCTCCCCAGCAGCACGGCTGTCTGTTCAATAAGGTTGGAGTGTGCCGGACATACACTTAAGTAAAGCCGTGAAGGCTATTTTAATGCGCTTCACAAGAACTTAAAATCTGTAATAAATAAAGCTGTAGAGTTAGTTTTTTTCGGCCGATGCCATGCGTCGTAGAGTGTCGGGAACCGAGGGAGTTTTATAAAAATGTGGCTGTTATTTTATATTGTTTACCTTACGACCTCCACGCGAACGAAGTCGCGGGCAATAGCTAGTTTCCTTACATAAAATGACCTCAATAAGTATAAAACCGATGAAATGACATCGTAAAAGCTATTAGTTTTATTTTAATAGGACAGCCATGATGGCTGGCCGTTACATTATAATGAACGATATACATCTAAACTTTAATAATTTGATTCTGTTATGGATTCCAGAACTTTTGAATAATTGGATTTTTTTACGGCTTCTGTTACAATTTTTACATAATAACGAAACATGACATCACCCCTGTATTCCCCGAAGGATTAGGTAGAGGTGTACTTATAGTACACCTACGTTTCGCCAGTTATGTTTAAGTCCCATGTAACAATGGACGAGCTTTGACATCGACCGGGCATAAATTCAGACTCCAGGCTGTTACTGAGAAATTCCATAGATACAAAAAATTAACTTTAAAATGGCGGCAGTGATGTGACAGACTGGATACGGAAGGCCGAAGAACCAGATTGCGAAATTTCTAGGCAACAAGGCACAAATCCGGTGAGAAAATTCACTCGTTTGTTATATTGATACCATCCTTATATTCCTAGGAACACACCTTTATTCTACTAACATTCCCACAAGTACATAGTACAGTCAGAAAACAAATAAATTCGCCTTCTGACATCATCGCGGCTACATCAACGACGGGCGACGCTAAAAGCACTCGGGCGTCACTCCACTCAATGACGTAGAAGCTTTCATAACTACCCCCCGCTGTGACAGTATAGGCGAAAACTGGAATAAGTGTGAGTTTGACTCGCGCAGTAAATGTTCCGAAGCACTAAAACTATAATCTGAAGAGCCTTTTCCCAACTACCTACTAACTAACTCCACAACCCAGTTGTAGGGTAACACGGCAGAAATAGGTGTGTTGCCAGTACTATCCCGGAACGAACTCCTTCACAAAGAGCTCTAAACCAACTCAGCCTATCGCAGTCCACTGCTGGACATAAGCCTCTCCCAGGCTGCGCCACAACACCCTGTCCTCCACCTTCCGCATCCAGTCTGACCCAGCCAACTTTTTAAGGTCGTCGGTCCATCTTGCTGGGGGGCGTCCCACACTACGCTTGCCGATACGCGTTCTCCACTCGTCTGCTCCACCGGTCCTTCGAAAAAGATGGCCAGCCCACTGCCAATTCTGCTTGCTTACTCTGCTAGCTATGTCGGTAACTCCGGTTCTTTTCCAATTAACTTAATTTCTGATTTTAGTGTTCAGAGAAAGTCCGAGCATAACACAAAGAACAATATTCAGTTAATGAATATCTTAATGACAAATTGAAATAATATTTATATAATTTTATAACTATCTGAATAATTAAACTGTTGCTCTCCTAGGATAAAGATATTCTGTATTGACATTTTTTTATTTTATTTCATCTATTATTGCATACAAAATTGTGACTAAATACCATTTGTTTATGTGCCGTCTCAATTAATTGACATATTATTATTAAATTATTAACTTAGTGTTTGGCATAAAATTGTGACGTCTACTTACCTATTGACTTTATTTTATATTTTTGTTTTAATTTTCTTACACCTAAGTTATTTTGTATGCCATCTGGCGGAACATAGTAAGGAACAATTTTTTTTATTTTTAATATAACATCTGTATAATTTTACCCTATGTACACAAAATGAATAAATGAATTTGAATTTGAAATACTGCTACAAAAAAATCTTATTGCTATCAATCAAGCACTGCCTACCCAGTTTTTTTATCAGTGCAATACATGATTATTTTGGATATTACAGCTGGCAGTGAGCCAGACAGCCACAATGCTGCATCGACTCGGACGGGTATCATAACATATCGGAATTTTTAATTAAAACCTCTCATTGTGATGCTTCGGTTGCAGCTGGGTTTGTTTGCCTCGAAACATGGCGATTTTAAAATATATTTTAAAGTTTGATACAATGAGGAATGTGGGGCTCGTGGCTAAGTAAATAACAGCCGCATGGATCGATCGGGTTAAGCTACGCTTGCCACGGTCCATTCGTGGATGTGTGACCATCTTTACATACCGAGACCCCTCCGTGCCTCGGAAAGCACGTTAATCCGTTGGTCCCTTGGGCTGTCATTATTGAATCTTTGAAAGATCAGAAGCCCGAAAGTCTAACAACCAGTCTTACCAAGGGATATCGTTTAACACAATAACTGAGTTTTTAGGGTTTAGGTTCGGTTAGAAAGGCAGTCGCCCCTTGTAAAATACTGGTATTCAGCTGCATCCGATTAGATTGGAACCTGACTCCAAAATATTATGGAAAAACCTAGATGTAGATGATGAAGCGGTGCTGTGTTTCAGCTTTGTGTCTAGGACGCATCTGTGATACCTCTGTTATTGTAGATGTCCATATCCATCAGATGGGACGTCGCGCGTCGGTTTGTTTCCCACTTAAGAAAAAACACACATCAAGACTGCGTTGATCTAGTTGCTCAGCACACTTCTCTAATAACATATGAAGCAATGGATTATATTGTCAAAATGATTTAGATTACGAGGGCATTACGCAATGAGGGCACGGAAGTCAGGACCAATTGAATATCTCTCCGGAAATCTCCGAGGCACGAAAGGTCATGGACAACAAAGGTTACTTGTCCTTGAACCCTCTTACATCTATTAAATAATAGATATGGAGGGCTGGGGAGTTACCATACACTCTTATTGCAGTCAATATAAGACAAAAGGTGAAGTGTCACGCGATGTTGTAGTTGTAGCATATGTGGTGCAACTGTCACTTTGACCTGCCCTGCACATCATCTGCCCAAATATGGTGGTCCCAAATTGGCAGAATTGTGTGTTTACTTCACAAATCAATCAGTAGCCACGAGCCATTTGCTGAAGAGCCCCTCAGAAGCATAAAATAAGTTCAAAATGCTCTTCATCTTTCACTCAATGCATCTGCAAGCTTTTGGCAAGCTTCCAATATTGATTTAAACACTTGAAGTTACGATTTAAATATAGAGGTTAATAAACAATTTGAAAATATCATAAATAAATTGGTATACGAATAAGGCTGATCGAGTGCATGTGGGGTGCATTGAAATAGCGTCCACGAGTGGGGGGTTACTTTAAATGTACCATCAAAAAAATTCATAACTAACCAGTTTCAAAACAAACTCCCGTGAACACGATGACCAAAACTGTTACCGCCTCGGTTCTATAGCTGCCGAGCGCTGCAAGCAAGAATAGTCCTTACGGTTAGATATGAACTTCTTCGATGGTACATGGAGCGCTAGCAACTTGCGTACATACACAATCAGCCTTTAATGTTCCCACTGCTGGGACTCAGCCCTCCTCTCTTCGAGAGGGAGTGGTGTGTAATCCACCACGCGGGTCCAGTGCGGATTGGTAGATACCACGTCTTCGCCTTTTTGAAATTCTAGGTCATGCAGGTTTGCTCACGATGTTTTCCTTCACCGTTTTGAAAGCAGTGGTGATGAAATTATTTACACAAAGTAAAGCGCCTGTCTGGGAACCTAAGACATACAACTCGTCAGCTGTTTCTACTAGGCCATCACTGCTCACCTTGCTAGCTTGACTAGCTAGTATTTTTACTACGCCACCGTGACTTATTCTCATATATAGCTTCACGTGCAAAAATTTCGCTTATCAGTTCACTTTTCTTCTAAAGATATATGCCTTGAGTGGTCAGCTTGCGTGTTCTGTACTGAGCTCGCGCAACGCTTCGAATGTCCAGCCAGTAATAGAACTCGCCCATCAAGGAGCGCTGTCCCAAATTAGACGCATTATTAAATTATTATACATAAGACAAAAGGTATTTTAATAAAAACACGCATACTAAAAGATCAATCTTTAAAATGGTGGAGGTTTCAGAAAAATACCCTTGATTGATTTTGCGTGATTCTCAGTTTTTATCCACGGTAGACGTAACTTTACAAATTAATTACACTATTTCAAATAAACATAATCTAAAATATTCATATATTAAGTTATTAAGAAAATTCCCTAATTTAACGTATATTTTTTCCAAATCATTAACACTACTCGTTTAGACGTAATCTTCAGTATAAAATCATTAAAAGTCGGTTACCGTCGCCTTAAGAGTTCTGAGTACGGCCAACCCTAGAGGTCACACCCGTTTTAACCGTTTCAAAGTCAAAGTAAAATCGTTTATTAATAGGCACATTAACAATAAAAACTTTTTTTTTTTAATGTTTTTATTTTTCACTTTTTATTTGTTGTACCCTACCCCACACAAATTCGAATACCAGTACCTGCTATGTAAATAACAGTCACAGGAAGTTATCATCATATCATCCACATTATCCGAGCAAAGTTAATAAAATTTATATGGGACCAATCCGGGAGCATACCCTTTCATACAAAAAAAGAAAATTCTTTTTTGAATTGACGGTGAAATCGGCGGACATACTTACATAAAAAAAAATAACATACACGTCGAACATATAACCTCCTCCTTTTTGGAAGTCGGTTAAATATAGAGTTTAGTCTATTTGCCCCTTCCAAAAGGTAGTTTTGTATGGAGAAGAAGGGGGAAGAAACTCCACCGTTACTCTTATGGTTGGTATGGTTTCTATCTGGTAGGAAGTGCGACTGCTGAACGAGAACTCCTGGGTTCGATTCTCACTTTAAGTCGGGCAAACTGTTGGCTTTTCGTTTGGCGTTCGTTGATTTTTCTATAATGTTTGTGATTACACTTTTTTTTTCTTTTTTTTTTTTCCATTTGCCTGTTTGGTGTCCTGCTGCTGCGCAAAGGCCTCCCCATTTTCCTTCCAAATCTCTCTGTTTTGTGCGATTGTAGATCATGTTGGCTCCACAAAAATGATTAGATCGTCACACCACCTTCGAAGCGGGCTACCTCGACGACGATGTCCTTCTTCAGGTGTCCAGTGAGTGACGATCTTTGCCAGTCTCTCCGGGTGCATTCGTGCGACGTAGCCGGCCTTTAGCCTGGCTGTTTTTTCTCCAACATCCGCTATTTGAGTCTTGAAACCTATTATATTTTTTTATTTGGTTTTATTATTCGGGTTAATGATCTTTTTGTGTGCATGTGTTTCTGTAACAAACAAACCTATTTTTCTTTATATTAAAACTCAGTGGCCGCACAAAATGTTTTTGGAGTTACAAATTAAGCTAAGGAAATATAAGTTTAATAAAAACAAACTTCATACTTTCTGTTGATCTTCAGTTTTATAAATTCAGGTGCCCTCAGGGAAATTACGAAAGTAATCAATTTATGTTAGAAAAAGTTGAGGAAACTGTTCCTTTTTACATAATTTTACTTATGATTACGACCTTACAGGTATATGAATATTTTTAATGCTATCAGGAGGATCTGTTTTTCTTAAAAATTATGTTGTTCTTTGACAATTACGGCGATAGAATAAATGAGTATGTTTTTAAATAAGACACTAGACAAGTCAAAGTCGTGGTTTACTCGAAGTAGGTACTGAGCAATAAATCCAAGTTTATCTAGCTTTAGACTAGAGCTAACATCACGCCTGTATACCCGACAGCGTAGGCAGTAGTGGATTAATAGTGAGCCCACATTTCGCCAGGTCCTAAAAGTTGGCAACGTCGCAAATAGCTGTCAAATATTTACCTGTTTTGATTAATTTGGCAACATTACTGTATGGAAATAAGAAATGAGGCTAACTAAACTTCTAAAATATTGATTATGAAATGCTATAATTAATATCGTAACACCGAATATTTAGTACTAGATGTAAAATAAAAGTATTTGGAAACTTTCCAAATGCCTTTTTTACACTTAAAACGGTTACAATATCAAATTCAGTGTTATAATTGTAATTCATTATTAATATTCTAGTTCGCTAGTTAGCCCCATGTCATGTTTCCATACAGTAATATTGGCAAATTAATCAAAATAGGTTTGACAGCTATTTGCGACGATGCCAACTTTTAGGATAAACGCTTTTAATTTAAGTACGCATGAATATTTTCAAAGTACAGAAGAACGATTAATCAAAAAGAACATTCTACCCAATTAAACATGACATTAATTAAAAGAAAGCTTATGATCTCAAAAGAAAGTGAAACCATTTACCTCAAACAGAGTTCTTGTCTTTTATTGGATCTCCCAGACGGAGTATATACTGTACATATAGCGTAGTATATAATGCTAGTCTGCTACCCAAGGTGAACGCACTGTCAGTCATTGCACTCCAACAGAGGTTATTTTACTAAACAATTGTATAGAATATAGAAGTTTCACTAAGAAAAAGCTACTACAAACAAGCTGAGTTGTGGAGGTCAGACAGGCAGTCGCTCCACGTAAAATGCATAGTTTTTGGTCGTTATTTAGAAGCTGTCAAAACAGTATGCAGTAAGCCCACTAGACAACACCCGTCTGGTCGAAGGATCCTCCCTTGTCAATGGAGGATGAGTGAACTTTACGAGTACACCCTGTTCTGAGAGCAGTGATAGCCTAGTGGTGTGATCGTCAGACTACCAAGTCATAGGTCTCGAGTTCGAACCCAAGGCACCTTTGACTTTTGACTTTGATATAATTATCACTTGCTTCAAAAACGGTGAAGGAAAACATCGTGAGGAAACCAGCATGCCTGAGAGATATTTCTCGACGGCATGTGAAGCCAAGTCAAAGGCCCATGGGCGGCTTTAAAACTCTGACACCAGGTTAATCACTAACCACACGAAAAGAAGAAGACCCTGTTCTTCATACCTCGATAAGTTTGACAACCAGTCGACCAGTACCAATGGGTATCGTGTTACCC
Source organism: Agrochola macilenta (assembly GCA_916701695.1). Lineage (NCBI taxonomy): Eukaryota > Metazoa > Arthropoda > Insecta > Lepidoptera > Noctuidae > Agrochola > Agrochola macilenta. The sequence continues at coordinate 11,941,323 of OU753579.1, read as the reverse complement.
AGTAATTGGGTTGTGGAGGTCAGATAGACAGTCACTCCATGTAAAATACTGATATTCAGCTGCACCCGGTCAGAAAAGAAGACAGATGATGAGTCTTAGAGCTCTTAGTGAAGGAGCTCGTCAAGGGAAACCACTATTTCTGCAGCCAAGCAGCGTCGCTGTGTTCCAGTTTGAAGGGTAGGTCCCGGTGTGGTTACAGGCGCATGAGACATTTCAGCTGTGTCGCTGTGATGGCAACGCATCTGCGATGTCTCTGGGATTGCAGATGTTCATAAGAACACATACCATCAGGTTGACCGTCGGCTGGTATGCCATCAAATAACAAAAGTTTGGCCAAAACTGAAAAGAATTATTGATAGTCCAATCTACTCTGTCATATTTTTTATTTTTATTTTATTTTATTTTATTTTCGTAACTTAATTATTTGTCTTTCTTTTTTTTATATTTTCTAAATAAATTGTACACGTAGTCTTAAGTTAGCAAGTAAGCGGTAATCTGGCGTCGATGTTGTCAATGTTGTGTTTACCTGTAATTGGCATATATATTAGAATATTACCGTCTGATTTACTATCTCTATGTATATGTATGTGCTGTGGGTGAACTTTAAAGTAAATAAAGAAATAAATGTATCCCTATTTTTAACCTCCGACGCAAAAAGAGGGGTGTTGTTAGTTTGACCGCTATGTGTGTGTCTGTCTGTGGCACCGTAGCTCTTAAACGGGTGAACCGATTTGAATGCGGTTTTTATTTTAATTGAAAGCAGGTTTTTTAGCGATGGTTCTTAGACATGTTTTTATCAAAATTGGTTCAGGCGTTTGAAGATTATCAGTTCTTTTCTAGTTGATGAATGGATGTGTGCGTCTTCCACTGGTCTGATCGATTTGAAATGTGGTATTCTGTCACTTCAATGATATTAGAAGAACATAGTAACATTGAACTGATGCTGCAGCATCACCTGGAATTGTCAGGATACCCAACTCCCTTACCTACCCTTTGGGCTCATTGGAATCGGTTATAGATAGATGATCAACAGGGACTGGTGATGGAGTAGGAAAGAGAAATGAGGAAATGTTTGTGTTGGGAGTTTTTAAATCTTAATATAATTTCACTTGTAAAATACTATATTTGATGTTAAAAAAGTTAGCAACCCTATCCCCCACATACATAAAGGTATTTTGTATAGTCTACGCAGGGGCGTGGGTTTGAATTCCCGGTGAGTCACCCTGTTGCCACAGACGGGGTATTTTTATTAAATACCTTCCATTTTGTTACAAAAGCCTTCTTTATTGTCGAGGTTCTATTTAGCCAACAAGGTTGTGGTCGGCTTCGAGGCTAACTAGAATCTAGGCACAATTTAATCGCATCACTATCATCTAATAACTACAGTTCGTCCGTCGAGTGATTGCGTTCTTGACACCTGTCAGTTTCATACTAACGAATATGTGTTTAGCGAATTTGATCCTTATTACAACTAGAAATTGTCCAACTGACAGGTGTCAGGAACATATGCTCTCGACGGCCGAAATGAGCGCAATATTAAAGTATTAATCTCATAAAAGCTGAATTAAATTGGTATTTTGTCAAACTGTAGATAATAGTGACAAGACTGAATACAATATATATATAATGTCGGTATTGCTTGAAAGTCAAAGTTTGACTTTGTCTTTATTCCTTAAAGGGGTAAGCAAATGTAGAGAAATCAATCTGCCTAGCCTTTTCCCAACTATGTTGGGGTCGGCAGTATTTTACATGGAGCGACTGCCTATCTGACCTCCACAGCCCAGTTACTGGATAATACGATACCTCTTGGTAAGACTGGTTGTCAGACTTTCGGGCTTCTGACGACCCGTAACAACTGTCAAAGAACCACGAATGACAGCCAGGACCAACGGCTTAACGCTATGCAGATTGATTGAACACACATTAAAAGAGTGTCCGTGGAGTTTCTTGGCCATTCTTCTCCATAGGTAGGAGGCGAGCAAAAAGTCAGCGCGGGCGGGCGATGCGACGCGGTGGGACGGCCGAAGGAGTTTAAAAAAAAATTGCTGAATTTTATTATATTGTGTATCTTACAACTTCTACGCGAATGAAGTCGCAGAAGCTAGTGTTAAGGTATGATTCCGAACTTCCTCTGCACGCGACAGTGCTGTCGTAGCAGTGCTGCCGCGTCACTACTGGTCCCCATACATTTTCTATAGGTTTACATGAGACTAGCTTGTGCCCGAGACTTTGTCTGCGTGGACAGTCGTTAAGCCATGTCATTTATCGGGATACCAAGTATCCTGTTTTAATCCAGGTTATAAACTATCTGTGTGCTGTAATCCAAATCCGTTCCGCAGTTTTTGCGTGATTGAGTAACAAACATCCAAACATACAAACTTTCCGAGCGCGGCAGCAATGTCGCGGCAGCACTGCTGCGATGGCACTGCTGTGCGGCAATGTAGCCCTGACGCCACGGCACAACAGTAGTGCGGCGTGCATCACAGCGATAACACGTGAATATTGTCAAGTAAATTAGCAACAAAACAGCGAAACACCACGAACAGCAGGCACTCGGAATCAGTGCGGCAGCCAACACTGCCGCGATAACAACGCCGCGGCAGCACTGCTGCGTGCAGCGAGGTTCGGAATCATACCTTTCTGTGCCTTTACATAGAAAGATCACTGAATGTTATATCACAAGTTGAAGATAAGCGAGTAAGCAAGTAATTCTCTCGTCTGAACGGTGCTAAATCTCTATATTACAGTACATAAGATGTTACGTCGTATATAAAGCAAATTACGTGTATGTGGATTACGAAATACATACCGTCGTGCAGTTCGGTGAACTAAGACTTGGTCGGCTTTTGTTTTCGAGTGAAGTTTGTATGAATAGCATTGTTTGTGGAAAGGTTTGACAGTAAAGCCTCGTGCTCACTGGCGCGACGCCACACCGGTAGGTAATTGTTTTACGTGAAGTTTTCTTAGGTATTTTAATTAGAGTTGTGTCGCGCCAGTTTACACGTGGCTCAAATCAGCTTTCCTTTTGATTAAAATGTTATAAAAAGTAAAATATTACTGTACTCGTAAGTGTTCCATTTTGACCGAACGCCTACGCGTTGAACGCCCGTGTGCAATCACCTTGGCGCCTAGAGGGCGCCAGGGAATTGATTGCACACGGGCGCTACTTGGGCTAGAGCCGCCTCTGATATAACCTGCCCAAGAATGATTGTCGGCGCATCATATATACGCGTAATTCACTGCGGAAAAAGCGCGGGGTCTCGGGGTACCGAACCCGCTACCAACGCCCACTGCGCGCCCGCCACACCACTCAGCTCACAGACGCGCCATACACGTTGTTCATGTAAATTATGGTATTACACCTATTTTAATACAGTCCACTAATCATTTATTATAAAGTCCCGATTGAGCCCATTCAATGGTCCTTCGAGCCGGATTATGGTAGAAACCCTGAATGCACACGTTATTCTGTGAACATATCATCTGGCTAGCTATTATAAATCTGTGATAGCCAGACAGATGGACAGACACATACTTGTAGTAGACTTAGTGACGTAGAGTACTTGTGGTAGACGGACAGCGTAGGCTTAAAGCCATTTTCCATGTTCATTTACCCATATTGCCCGTCCTATCCAGCCGTGTGTGATGCGGTTACAAACGTAGTAACAAATACAATCCCTCCGTAATGTTACCTCAGCGTTGTATGCTATGCTGAAGTAAGAGGGTGAGCAGAGTTTTAGGTGGAAGCTGGTTAAATGACTTAGGGAATTTTGGTGGAAATGATTTTTAAAGTTGTAATTATTATTATTTATGTATATTTCAGACATGATCCATTTTGTTAGTAAAATAGTGCTTCACGCATCACACTCAGGATGCTGTTGCTACTCACACGCACTCTGTGCAGCATAGACGCTGTTTTCTTGCGTAAGATTGCCGCGAAACCATCTGTGCGTGCCTCCATGAACATGGCGGACGCGCTGCAAAACGGAGGGAGGCTCAGCAGCATTCTGAATGCGTTATTGTATTGGACCCGCAGAGTATTGACAGCCCTTTGCGTATATGTTGTCCACAGGCTGCTTGAGTAAAACGTCTGACAAAAGATTTAATTAACAATATCTTAACCACTTTTGTGCAACGGGCAAACCTGCGGGCCAAAAGCTAATATTTTTCTTGCAGCGTAGGCGTTTATTGCGGATTAAAATTAAAAGTAAGAAATGTTTTTAAGAACAAAGAGAAACAATGACTTTATAATTAAGTAATTAGCAGCTCTGTGTAGTGTGTGACTATAGTAATGTGAGTGTTGGTTTTTGTGTGTGTGTGTGTGTGTGTGTGTGTGTGTGTGCGTGCGTGCGTGTGTGTGTGTGTGTGTGTGTGCGTGCGTGCGTGTGTGTGTGTGTGTAAATGGACCGATGACTTGGTGACGGTAGCGAGGATCTGATGGATACGAGAAGCACAGGACTGGTCGTTGTGGCGGTGCTTGGGGGCAGCCTATGACCAGCAGTGGACGTCTTTCGGCTGATAAATGATGTTGGTGTAATTCTTCTCAGGGTACCTGGTCTAAATGCTGTCAGGCAAGCACTCAGCTAAGAGCATCGCAATATCAGTAGCGTCCATGAATTCCTTTAATTTGGTCAGTCAATGACAGGATGTTAATGAACCGTTTTTTTTTTAACTTGCACTCCTATTAATTCTTTGCCATTTCAAAATATCTCGTAATGATCAGGGGTTGCCACCCCTTGTTAGTCTAAATCCGGGAGAAAAAAAAACTGCGATGTTTTGAAACTTTTTCTTTTATTTTGAACTTGATATATTTCATTTGAACGTACAGACTTCAAAATAGGTCTTGAACTAACAAATTTATAAAACTCTTAGCGGTCCATTTCAAAATTGAAAAACGTTTGGATTTCCGCTGGGATGTCCTAGAACCAAAAAATCTAAGACATGTGACATCCATCAACCCGCACTGGGCTCGCGTGGTAGATAACGGCCCAATCTCTCTCAAAGAGAGGCCTGTGTCCCAGCCAGTGCGGGGCCCATAGCAAATTTTGATCTGCTATGGGTTCTTAAGGAAAAAATGTTAAAAAATAGTCATTCAATACTCAATACGTTTATTTGCCATCAACTTTTAGAAATATGTTAGATACGTGCTGACGTGGATTATCTTAGTCAGGAAAGGTGTTACGTATCACGTTTTTGCGACATCAAGTAAATTCAATATTCTTAATAGGTAAGTTTCACTCAAAAAATTAGCGGAGGTGCGGGTTTGGATATGCGGGGCCTTTTGCGCGGGGCCAGTAGCAATTGCTACTCTTGCTACGGAACATTATAGGCTGATTATGCATCCTAATTACCTGTATCAAATTAAATGAAACTGTGAACCAGCGACAACAGTTAACCCATTGTTTATATTTGAACCGGGAACAGAGCATGCATCTAATCGGTCAGTCTATTGACGATTCGTTACCGTTTCGAACAATGTTTAATTTCAATGTCAATGGAAAAGGATGTCAGTACGTTTTTTGTTGGTTAGAGAAGGTCGTGCGTTCAAACTTGGCTGATGACTTTTTTGTAAAATAATTTATAGCACATACAACATAACCGGCGAAATACATATATATGAGTGTTCTATCTACGTCTGGTTACCCTCTCAAGTAATACAGACGTTAGGTAATAGTAACCCCCCCCCGAGGGAAAGTCCGAAAAGGATATCGTGGCCCCTGGCAATGTACAGTCACGAGCACAATATGTATCCACTTAGCAAAATTCAAAAGCGATTTTCGCATGTAATAACGACTGCAACTTTGAGATAAGACCTATTTCATATTAGTTTGGGTTCCAAAATACTATGTTCGTAACAACATAAAATTACAATCACCACAGTAGGAGAAAATCACTTTTAATTCATATTGGTGCTCGTGACTGTACAGGCAACTGAAGGAACACGGGTGGGTTTTAGACAGTAAGAGCCTGACACGCCCTCCCGCTCCACCCAGAGCGGGAGAAGTCATTTGATAACAACCCAACCTAAAAAAAAAAAGATAATAGTACTTGGTAGACCGAGCTCTGCTCTGGTGATAAAATAGAAGAATGCTCATTTAATAATAGGATGGTTCATACTAATTTATAGTACATACTAATTCGATGCTGCCATCATAGTAGGTACTTACTAATTCCATGCTGCCATGTCATTATTCTAAGGTATCTTGTTCTAAAGTTATGGCGACTGAGCTCTGCTCGGGTGAAAATACGGACAAAACGAATTTTCCCTGATATGAGACCTAGCTAGACCGATTTTTCACCCCCGTAACCCCCATTATTGCAACTGTCATCGAAATCGTTAGAGCCGTTTTCGAGAACGTGATTACAAATATACAGGGTGTCAGGGACATCGACGCGAAGCCGGTTACCATGGATTCAGTACATGATTCCGAACCCCCCTGAGTTGAAATTTTTCGTCGGTTATTAAAAATAAAAAAAACAGCTGCTCCATACATTTTGACCGCGTAGGTATTGCACTTTTCTATGAAACAGCTGTTTTTTATTTTAATAACCGACGAAAAATTTCAACTCGGTGGGGTTCAGAATCATGTACGCGTCGATGTCCCTGCCACCCTGTATATATAAAAAATTGCTCGTTTAATAGTGCCCTATCAGAATACCAGCGCTGCGACATTTTTATTTATTTTTAAATGTCGCGGCATTATGCTGAGATAGAAGCCTTTTGGCCTCGTACAGGACTTCCTTCTGTGTCTTCATTTTAATGTAACTTTGTTTTTGATTGTTTTTTATTTATGTTTAATGTGTTTTTAGTTTTGTGATTTCCTGTGCGAGTCTCAATAAATACTTTTTCTTTCTTTCTTCTAATAGTATAGGATATTGGCCACATACACCAATAGATAGGATATGTGGAAAGAGGGAAAGGCCTTTGCCCCGCAGTGGGGCACAAAAGCAAAAATAACAATAATAAAGGGTTCCTGTCTCTGGAGCCTTAACAACAGGTAGCTTGAACCCTGCTCCCGTCATCGGTAGAATCCATTTATTTTTTATGTTTTTATACAAATATTTTCAAATGTAAATAGATATGTAAAACAATGAACAAAGGGAATCATAATAATGTTTACAAATATCTCTGTTCTTAGGTATTTCTCCTGTCTTCTGAATACTCAAATCTCGCATATTATGTGCTTACACATTCTTAGAAATATATTCTATAGACCTGGAGACCTACCATAATGATTGACAGGGCAGGTGACAGCTAACAGTTGCAGTTTGCTCCGCACATGCTACAAACGCCTAACACTTCACTTTTTGTCTAATGTTTAAAACAAACACTGGGCCGTTGGTAATATCCCTGTATACGCAATATATTTATTTTCCTTTACCTATCTTTAATAAGTATTCTACTTAATTACACAGACAACGCACAGCCTTGGGCTTAGATTCTTGAAGCATGTTTTCAAAATTCATCCCCTAAAGGTGTTTAATAAAGTAAGTCCCCCAAAAGGTGTTAAAAATCATCCCCTAAGGGGTTATAAAAAATTCATACTCTAAAGGTGTTATATAACATTCACCCCCTAAAGACGGTAAATAAGGGGTGAAAGTTTTTATGGAGTTGGTATTTTAGGCGATGTAAAATCCCACTGGCGGCAAGCTTGTAACAAGTATAAGTTACTAAGACCACATCGGCCGTATGTGGGGCAAAACTTTTCGTCCAATGTAAATTCCATTTCACTCAATACTACAAACTATTTACTCTACAATTCAGTTCGATATGTAATTAAACAGTGATCGCTCCGGTTCGTATATTTATACACCCGATACCGATACCTATATTTATATACATTTAGTATCAATTTCGAGTGCACTGGAAACATTTCTCTGGACGCTGGCCAAACGCGTTTCCTACCCGTTATTGGAATAGTTTTACAAGTGATATAATTTACCGATTATGGTAAAGACGTTTTAAGGAAATAGTATTATACACATACAGCAACAGTACTGGTTTCCTTCCTTGATACGGAACTTGCAGATGCTACTTATAACCTTAGCTAACGTAGTCCATAGTTATAGTATTTTTATCTCACAAAGCGACGCACGCTTTACTTGTGGTTACCCAAGTGTACAAACATGCTGTGAATGTGTGTGTAAGCGCAGGAGCTCTCGGTACTGAGACACTGGCGAAGTCGGAAGTGTGTGTGTTAAGTATTCATAGCGTGCTGGTACACTTGGTTACCACAAGTAAAGCGCGCGTCGTTTCGTGAGATATAAACACCGTAACTGCCTCTGATTCGTCTCTACGATGTCTCGTGTGGCTCAATCCCCAGGTTGGACTATATTTATTTAGTTATTTATTTATTTATTTACTAAGGCACCAAGTCCCAATATACTAATCACAAATACATATAATTCATTCAATTCATTATATCATTAAAATAAAATAAGTACATTACAATGCAATCGAATCATTTAAAATTAAATATGCACATTAAAATTCAAATTCAAAATTCCATACAGACACAAACTAAATTACATTAAAACTGAGTAGTCATTAAAATTAAATTTCATTACATTACATTACATTATCACTTAAATAAAATATAAATACCACAATCTTTATCGTCGGTTGGCACTCCGATGGACTTCAAGCCAATACCTGTGGATCGGACTGCTCCCATCCTCACTAACGACTCTCAACAGTTTATTGGTTGATTTTTATATGTAATTGGGTTTTTCAATAGGAATTTGTCAGTAGCAGGCCAGAGTCTGAATCTGTGCCCCGGTTAATAGCAATAGACTTAACTTAGACCCTTTTACATGGGACTTAAACGTAACAGGACCCGTCCTACATTCAGTGTGACTGTTGTGTTTCTGATCAGACCATGTCCCACTTGCTGGAATGTTCTAACTTCCCAAGTGCGATGGCACCTTTTTATGACGTAAAAATGCCTGCCGCAATCAACGTGGCCACCTATTGGGCTCAAACAATATAAAATCTAAGTACCAATCAATCTGCCTAGCCTTTTCCCAACTATGTTGAGGTCGGCTTCCATTCTAACCGGATTCAGCTGAATACTTGTATTTTACAAGAAGCGACTACCTATCTGACCTCCACGATTCAGTTACTGGGTAAAACGATACTCCACGACTGGCGACTGACGTAAGACTGGTGTCAGAGTTTTGTTTAGGATTCTGACTACCCGTAAGTACTATCGACACCAAAAGAAGAAGTCCATAACTCATGTAAGTGACTATACATATTTATTTATTTATTTATATATACTTTATTGTACACCAGATTGTACATGACATAAAGAAAAAGTAATACACTACAAAATATACAATTTGCGGCCTTATCGCTTACTGCGATCTCTTCCAGGCAACCTTGGAATGGACAGTGATTTTCTGGACATAAAATGGGGTTGTCTTAGGTGCAAATAAATGGTATATAAGTACAATATACTATAATAGATAAACAGATAAATGCTATATAATAGATACATGGATACATACATACTAACTATATAAGCAACGAAAATAAATGACGAATATTATTACAGCTAACGATAAAAACAGAATCATAACGACAAGTAATGTTCTTTCACGAGTCTTTTAAAAACTGGCAACGATTGCGCGCGCTTTATTGGAACTGGACATACTCCTCTGTCTACCCCTACGTGGAATACCGGCGTGATATTGCGAGTTTCAGATACACATTACTGGCTTCCAAGTTGCAATCGTAATCGTAACTGTCACCACCACCTCTGCAAGTCCTATATTAAGTCAGCGACATGATACGCGACGTTCCTTTCATGTACTCAGTGAATCGGTTTACGTCATGTCAGGGTTGCCGCGAGTAAACTACGAGTATGATTTATACTAAACTGAACCTGACCCGTGCCGCGTCGGTGCGGGGCTCGGATTTAAAACAATACGATTTTTTTATATGAAGAAGTTCATCAGACTTCAGGACATTTTGACATAGAGACGGTTTTGTTGCGATAAGAATACAAATTAAAAGGTTAAAATCTACGCTCAAGATGCAATAGAAAACACTGGGTGACCACTAACCATCAAATGGGCCGTTGTTTTATTTCACTATCTTCATCCTCTACCTAGCCTCTTCACAACTATGTAAGATGGATTCGGCTTCCAGTCTTACCAGATGCAGCTGAATATTAGTATTTTACATGGAGCGACATATCTGACCTTCACAACCCAGTTACACCATACCTCTTGGTAAGACATGGATGGACACCGACCCACAGACCGACCTCTCAAGTGTAGCTCCACCTTCGATCGACCCCTCCGGCTGTTATTATTTGGCCATCCAATAACTTAACAAAACTCTCGCGTGCCAACCCTGTCCATCTGTCTGCGGCATATCGTCGCGCTCCAGATAGCAGCTAACAACAACGAGCCGTCACGCGTACCCGGTACCGCCGAATTTATTCTTCATAACATACTGAGTACTGGAGGAAATGGAATGCCTTGTATCTGCCATGCTTGTGTTTGAGCATACGTGATTTTGGCGACGGATGACATTTTCGGAAAAGATTTTGCTGGTTTGCGAGGGAATTCGCTATTATGAGGTCCTGCAATTGTTGAAGTGCGTTTCTCTTGGAATGGAACATAAGTGCTGATGAAAGGGAGACGGTACAGTCAGTACAGAGAGGTAGACCGAAGAAAAGATGGATAGATTATGTAAGTTATGATATAAATACTACCGCAACGGCGGCCGCGGAGCATGGAAGAGGTGAACATACACCGACCCCAAGTAACACATGATACAAGCAAAAAAGAAGAGATCCTGTAAAAGCTTTTGCAGGATCTCACCACTAAAATACATCAGCAGCTGATGTGCAGGGCAAGTCAAGGGGACCGCTACCAGCTCCACCGCACATGTTGCATGTCACTTTTCGTCTATTATAGACCTGTTTTAAACGTATAGGTAATCCCCCTGAACAGTAAATGCACGACAAAACCATACACCTCTGCCGGTTCCCGAAACCAGCAGCGTGACGTGTTTTCACGGTGAGTTGACCACCACGTGCAATCGGAACGGTGGCAAATGGTCGTCGACACCACTCAACAAGCCCACTGACTGTAAAACTACCCACAATTGAAAGTATTACAGTTTCACTTAGGTTTTTGATGGTAAACAAGCTGACGGCCCACCAGATGAACTGCCGTCTGTGGACATCTGCAATACCAGAGACCATGAAATATGTCATGTGTCTGTAACTACACCGGCGCACATACCCTTAAAACTGGAACACAACAATGCTGATTGGCGGCAGAAATAAGTATATCGGTAGCATACTTCCCTGGAAGAGTTCCATCACGAAGACAAGCTCCTTCAGACACTGTACTACTAATTGGTAGGTCATCACCATCTTCCTGCCTTGTACCATGTGACGTGGGGTTGGCGCACCACGTTTTTTCTTCCACTCTCCCCTGTCAACCGTCACGCTATCATTTACTTCCTTCTCTTTCATTAATTCCTCACGCAATCCACCCATTTTTTCATTGTTCTACTAACAGGTAGGTATCTGTACTATTGCCAACATTTGGGACGAAAAAATGGCCTAAATAATAGTCCCTTATAAAACTTGTACGTTAATCTTTTCCGCCACTTGTTGCGGCCCTGGACCTCTGCCAAGCCCCCGACGATGAAGAGAATGTAATAATACAAAACAGTGTAAAACTTCCGGCTCACTTAATAAAGCGTTATATTATTAATTATAGAACTTACTGAGAAAGTATGAACTAGTTGGAGAGTTAGGAATTGTGAGAATCAAGTTAGCGTTGTGCGCGGAATGTTTAAGGGACGGTAAGAGTCGATGTAGTGGAAAACTATCGATATTTTTTGGGATTATCATGTTCATGACCATATTAAACCTATGTCTGGTCTGAGTGACGATCTACAGGAGACATGCCATCACAGTATACATTGCCATCAACCGGACACAAATCCAGACTCAAGACTGCTACTGACTCAGTAGCAGTCTTGAGTCTGGATTTGTGTCCGGTATCCGGTATTCCGGTATTTGTAGAATCTCTCAGTAGTACTGAGAGATTCCAGATGGAAAAACCCAATAACACTTTGCCCGACCCGGGAATCGAACCCAGGACCTCTTGTTCTGCAGTAGCGCTTGCGACCACTAGACCAACGAGGCATTACGTCGTTCTCCAAGTCAATCAATCTGCCTTACCTTTTCCCAACTATGTTGGTGTCGGCTTCCAGGCTAACCGGATGCAGCTGAATACCAGTATTTTACATGGAGCGACTGCCTATCTGACCTCCACAGCCCAGTAACTAGGTAATAATACGATATCCCTGGTAAGACTGGTTGTCAGACTTTCGGGCTTTTGACGACCCGTAACGATTGTCAAAAATCCACGAATGACAGCCGGGACCAACGGCTTAATGTGCTTTCCAAGGCACGTAGGAGTCTCGGTATGTAAAGATGGTCACCCATCCCCGAACCAACCCCAGCAAGCGTAGTTTAGCCAGCTGTTATTACTTAGCCACGAGCTCCTCGTTTTTCAAATATTAAAACTAAATAAACAACAAATCTTAACCGTCATCTTCCGCGTTTTAAATAACATTCTTAGTGGGCCATAAAATCGATTCTCCTCGTCTCACAATAGTGGCAAAGACTTTCGCATAATTCGAATAATTCAGTAATTCACTGTGACGATGACGACTAGAACGAGGTTATTGACGAGTGCTCTTGAGGCTTAGGAAAATAACTGATGATTTTCATGAATACATTATTGAACAAATGGTACAGCTCGATTCAAAGTTAATGGCGGCTCGGAACATGAGGCGAGTCGCTGCGCAGTAACCATAGATTTATATTTCTATGGCAGTAACGAATTCATGTGTCAGCGGGGGTGAGGGGTGAGGTACTGCGCAGAGGGTGGCTAACTTCGGAGCCGACATTAAGTTTGAATCGAACTATACAAACATGACGTATGTTAAGTACGGTAGGTTTTAAAACAGCGTCATCATCATCTTCATCCTCTTGTCCTTTTCTTCCATACTTCTCTTTCTCTCTCTTTCTAGCCATGTAATTTTTCACACAGTCAGACAGTTTCTTTGGTCTTCCCTTATCTTATAGCCATCCACTTTCTCATACTCAAAACATTCCTCATGAAACGGTTTTCAAACAGCGTACGGTCTTCTTATTTTCGTATCGATGGTACAAATATGTTGCTTATACTGTTTGGACCCAGTAGGTGACCACATTTATTGCGGCGTCAGAGGCGTTGTTCAGCGTATGGCATGAAAGAGCTTATCAATTAGGGCACCTAATAAAAACTATCGATATAAAATCACATCACTACCGCGCAACAATGGCGCTGATGAAAATTCTACTAGCAAGGTTTATCGCCACCGCAAATTGTGCCAATTTACCCGTTTGTCACGCTCAAGTCGAACGATAAGAACTGCTACAGTTGAACTGGTGGCTGATTTTATATACTGCTAACTGCATGTGCAACTGTGTGCTGGGGGAGTTTGTTGCGCCAGTTCCTCTTCACAGATTGTGTGTTTCTGTTGCCGTTATAACAACAAATAATAAAAAATAAAATAAAGTTACAAATTAAAGGGGGTCGGGCCCTCATACAGACAACGTGATTTTTTAATAAAATATTTAAAAAAAAATTGTGTTATATTTTACGGTTTTTTTGGCTGTTTTTTTTTTATACGACAATCAAAATTGATTCCGATATCCTATTCACAGAATAAACAATTTCATTTAATTTCAAAAGTTCTGGAATGGATACCACGAACTGGAAAGCCGTAGCAACGGTAAACACTCCACAAGGTAGACCGAAGACCAGGTTAAGATTGCGGGAATCTGCTCGATGCACAGGACTTCGTCGGACGGTCATTGCGATACTGCTTGCGGAGGAAGCCTATGTCCAGCCCCGGATCTAGAGGAGGGCAAACCCGGACAAATCCAAGCATAGCAGACCATTGCACCACTCAGCAAACCGCAACTTTGCAATACTTGCAGCACATTTATAATATTTTTATTAGGTTTGGAGTCCCTGTTGGGTTGGGGCATTATCGATCGATAAAATGTGATTAATAATATGTTGCTGCCAAAATTAAAATTTCAAGGTCATTTGAATTACGCGGCCTACCTGAACACATGCCCCATAAAGGATTGGGGGGGGCCGAGAAAAAATTCTAGATGCGGGGCTGCCTACGTCCAGCAGTGGACGTCTTTCGTCTGAATAATAATGATGTTGATGATACGAGCGACAAAAGTAACCACAATACTACCGGCTAATCGTCTAATCCCACACAACACTATTATTTAGTGTGTGGGACAATTATATTACGTTATGCGTTGACTGTGTTGTGATTGTCACTGTAACAAATTGAGTTTCCCATCTGCGATTACATTAGCTGTATGCAAAACGTTGTACAAGTATGTTCAGAAGGTTCTCTATGATCATGAAAGAACAAGCATATTTTAGCTACCGTCTAGCACCGTTGTCGACCAGAATTCGGCTAATTGAACTGCGTTAGCGTTAGCCTCGCAAACGTCTTCTATAGAGCAGGTGTTTTAACACAGAGAGCACGACAAGAGGTGAGGCATCGTTTGTGATGTGGCTTATCGGAAGACACCCAACTGACTATCTGTTGTACCTGCAGCAAGAGATTTCCCGTTGGGAGCTTTTCTGCAGGCTCAACATACTCAAGTGGAGGGGGATGTTTAAGACGATATATGCCAGTGACCTTGAGTGGTTAGCTTGTGTGTTCTGTGCTGAGCTCACGCAACGCGTCGTACGTCCAACCAGTAATAGGACTCGCCCATCAACACAGCGCTATCCCAAATTAGACGCATTATTCATTTATTATACATAAAACAAAAGATATTTTAATAAAACACGCATGCTAAAAGATTAATAATTTAATTATCTTTAAAATGGTGAAGGTTTCTGAAAATAGGCTTGACAGATGTTGCGTGATTCACAGTTTTTTATCCGCGTTAGAAATAACTTTACAAATTCATTAGACTATGTAATAAAAACATAATCTAAAATATTCATATATTAAGTTATTAAGAAAATGCTCTTATTTAACATAATATTTTTTCCAAATTATTTACACTACCCGTTTAGACGTAATCTTCAGTATGAAATCATTAAAAGTCGGTTATCATCGCCTTAAGTGGCTGCTTAAGGCGATTATAACCGACTTTTAATGATTTAGCCTGGCAATACCCCTTTTTAAGCCCGGTTATCAGATATTTGGGCTTCATAAAATGTTCCTGTGCCCGCGAATTCCTTGTTGCATATTGAGTGGATATTCTGTCTCTCCTACGTCTTGTGTAAAGTCCAATTTACATAGTTAAACGGTCCAATATGTCCTCATAACTTTGTCCAGGCATTCAGTCGTGTTGACCAACATACCCTCACCAGGAAATAAGATTAGTACCTTTGGAAAACAAAAACATTGAGCTCAAGAATGGAGCTTGTTGTATGGCGTGCCTATGCCAGCAGTGAACTACGATAGGCGGAAGATATGGGCTGATGTGCTAAATGTTCTTCCAGCGCATCTTGGGCACGAAAAATTTACTTCAAACCCTATTTTTATGCTCATTTAGTCAAACATTCTTCCATCTATTAGTTTTAACTCCAGTTTTATTTAGTGGACTGTGCATGAACAAGTGGCGCCCTCCGTAATGATGGCGAGACTGCACGTAGTGTCTCGTCTCCGTTGTCAATGAGATACGAGTTTTTTCGACGGACAGGAATTAATTTAAGGCGGTAAGACAGGGAAGAGGGGGAACAGGCATACATGCAAAAACAATTTTATCAAGCAGACCCATTTTATGCTTAACATAATTTTTCATCGGAAGTCCTCGAGGATCCTGACCGAAAATACTTTATAAGAAAAAAGAAGAGGCCGTCTTACCGTCTATAATATTCACTGATAGGATAGTAAGCAGGTGAAGTTAAAAAAAAACTTATTGATGAAAAAAAAAAAGATTTCTTTTTTTGTTTCTAATGAATAAACTCAAAAACAACAGGACCGATTTAAAAAAAATCACCAGTAGAATGCTATATTATCACAGAGTAATATAGGCTATTATAATTTATAAAGATATCACGGAAGCGAAGCCGCGGGCAAAAGCTAGTAAATAATAAAATTATTATCAAAAAACCAACACCCCTATTCTTTATATAAATTCAAAGGGTGTGAATGATAACGTAATAACAGTACAGGAAAAAATGGAAGATGAAACCGTTTTTCGCCGACCCGTGAAATCGGATAAGGGCAGAAGAGAATGGAAACAAACGCGAATACATTAAAGTTTCCAGAAAATGTAGCCTCTCCGCCTTTCACAGGCAATAAGTCTTCAATTTCCATTTGTTTCCCTTTTAAAAAAGTTCTCGAAGCTTCCACGCTAATTTTGGGATAAAAAGTAAGAACAAAAATACTTGTTTTCAGAAACCTGATCTCACTCAGAGAATACTTAATGTTTTTGGGTCACTCGGTTTTCTTTCGACTCAGACAGTGTTGTTTATGTTTAAGGCGACGATAACCGACTCTTAATGATTTTATACTGAAGATCACGTCTAAATGAGTACTGTTAATGACTTGGAAAAAATATATGTTAAATTAGAGGATTTTCTGAATAACTTAATATATGAATATTTTAGATTATGTTTATATTACATAGTGAAATTAATTTGTAAAGTTTATGTCTGACGCGGATAAAAAAACTGAGAATCACATCGCATAACGTGCAATGGACAGACAAAAATCGCCCTTAACAAGATGAACATATTATGACTGTAACTGTACCTAGCTTGCTTGCTTTGCTAAAGCACTAGGAAGTGGTGAAGGGCGGCCGTTTTGGAGGACTGTCTTATGTAATTTTGACGTTCGAAAAGTGCTGATTCTCAGCCTGGTTTGAATAAACCTTCTTTTTTCTCCTGGCTATTATCTCAATTTAGTTGGGGTCAGCCCTCCTAGTACTTCCCATAGTTTGAATAAATAACTGTTGACTTTGATTTTTTTGCGTAAAATTTTGCACAAACTGTTTGCGCAACAAGTCTGTGGGGTATTTTGCGAGTATCAAAATATGTTGCATAAATGGCCGTATTTTTTATTGCGTTGACTTAGAAGCTTGATTTTTTTAGAGCTCCAAGATAAACTCAGAAAGTACATATGAATTGAAAAAGTCACATTGGTACTTTCCCGGATTTGAACCCACAACCTCGTGCATGAGAGGCGAGGCCTTAACCACTGGGCCATCACGACACACATTTGATATTAATTTCATCTTGATACCTCCACGCGTTCTTGAGAAAAAGGGTCTTGACAGACAACAAAGTGATCCGATAAAGGTTCCGTTTTTCCTAATGAGGTACGGAACCCTAAAAAACAAAAAATTGATATCAAATCAATAAATTATCTCGACACCTCCACGCGCTAACACAAAAACCGTAAGGTGCAACCAAGAGTCGCAATAAATAATACCTCCATATTTCAACCTTCATATTTTTTATGTTTTCAGAACGTATCACGTTCATACGTCACATCCGTCGCAGATGGGAAATGACGTCATTTATGCGAGATCGAATAAAAGGCGATGATGTATGGAAGGATATTGGTTCGAATTCAAGAATTTCAGGCCTTATTCGGGAGGTTCTTTGTTTTATAGGCAAGAGAAAAAGGGTATTTTTATAAATGCGAAAAGGCTGACGGTTTCAGAAAGCCTGAAATCATTGTTGTGAGTCGATAAAAAAGTAACAATAAATCATAAGATTTGGGTACATTAAGTAAGGCTCTACGAGTGGGTCACACGGTTAGTTAAGAGCGTTTATTCTGAAAGTTGGCAACGTCGCAAATTGATGTCAAATATTTCGCTGTTTTGATTAATTTGGAAATATTACTGTACGGAAATATGAAAAGTGGTTAACTAGCGAACTAGAATATTAATAATGAATTGCAATTATAACACTGAATTAGATATTGTAACCGTTTTAGGTGAAAAAAAGGCATTTGTTAAGGTTCCAAATACTTTTTTACATCTAAAACGAAATATTCGGTGTTACGATTTTAATTATTGCATTTCATAACCAAAAATTTAATTTTAATGACTACTCAGTTTTACTGTAATTTAGTTTGTGTCTGTATGGAATTTTGAATTTGAATTTTAATGTGCATATTTAATTTTAAATGATCGATTGCATTGTAATGTACTTATTTTATTTTAATGATATAATGAATTGAATGAATTATATGTATTTGTGATTAGTATATTGGGACTTGGTGCCTTAGTAAATAAATAAATAATCAATATTTTAGTTCACTAGTTAGCCACATTTCTTATTTCCATACAGTAATATTGCCAAATTAATCAAAACAGGTAAATATTTGACAGCTATTTGCGACGTTGCCATCGTACGGAACCGGTAAAAAGCCCATATTTAGCCTCCAATGTTCCCACTGCTGAGGCTGAGACACTGTAATGGCTCATTTTCATTACTCACTGCCATTTTTCAAACCAATCTTTATTCGCAGTGGTGCAAACCATTTTTCGATCGGTGTCGTAATAAAACTGCAACCTAACTTACCTAATGTCGAGACCACGTAATTGTCTGAAGTGAGTCAATTCCGTGACTCGATGCCATTGCCACAGTCTGCAGCGCTGACTCATCCAATTGCACCTTTGTGCCGATCGGGGGTTTGATGCAGTTAAACTGGATTTGAAAATGCAAGTAAATAACGTTTGTTTTTTTTTTAAGTCTTTTTTAGGTGAAAACATGTTGTCTATTTAGGTGTACACTATAGGCTCTGCCTAACCCTTTGAAAAATACAAGCGTGATGTTATGTTATGTCTTTTCGATCGCTGTATTGATATACTTCCATTGCCGTCAAAAATTATTTAAAATCTTAAGGCGACGATAATCGAGTTTTAACGATCTTATACTGAAGATCACGTCTAAACGAGTTGTGTTAGTGATTTGGATAAAATATATGATGGATGAGAGCATTTTCTTAATAACTTAATGTATGAATATTTTAGATTATGTTTAGTGAAATTAATTTGTTAAGCTATGTCTAACGCGGATAAAAAACTGAGAATCACGCAAAATCTATCAAGCTTTTTTTCTAAAACCTTCACCATTTTAAAGATAATTTAATTATTGATCTTTTAGTATAAGTACGTGTTTTATTACAATACTTTTTGTTTTATGTATAATAAATTAATAATGCGTCTAATTTGGGACAGCGCTCTTTGATGGGCGAGTCCTATTACTGGCTGGAAGTTCGACGCGTTGCGTGAGCTCAGTACAGAACACGCAAGCTAACCACTCAAGGAAAATAAAATATGAATGAATCGGTGCATACGCAGATATTATGCCTGTGAAGGCATAATATCTGCGTATGCACCGATTCATTCATATTTTTACAGGCAATGGCTTCGATAATACTATATTTGATATAAAAAAAAAGTTGGCAACCCTAGGCACACGGTGTTTTGGTTGAGCATGCATGCAACAAGTACATCATGACTGTAACATTTTTTCTTTTCAATGAAACTTTGTCGCGCAGTTTTGTCAAGTGCAGACTAATGTCACTAAGTCGAAGACGATACATAAATTCACGCCTTTTCCCAAGGGGGGTAAGCAGAAACTAAAGAACGCCATATGCTACGATTCGTATAGATTGCCTGCTGCGATATAAGCAGTTTAATTTCAAAAATAGGCAATACTAATATTCGTAGTATCTCTGCTATTTATGAACACTGCAAAATAGAAATATAAAATGGCGGAGGTAACCTTGAGAAAACACTCGGACATCGCAAAAATCGAGGTAACGGAATCTGAGTCACCTGACGCGAAAGTGCACACCTGCACAGAAGACAGGCCAATAACACTGCCTGACCAGTTCAGCAGTCGCATATGTCATACCTATGTCGTGATTGCCCAGTGGTTGTAAAACTTCGCCTCTTATGCACGAGGTTGTGGGTCCATACCGGGCAGGTACCAATGTGACTTTTTCCGAGTTTATCTTGGACATTACTGACATCAGTAAACGAAAACATTGTGCGGAAACCTGGACTTATAGTTAATATATGTCTGAAATCGCCAACCCGTCTTGAGCAAGCGTGTTGATCAATGCTCGTGTCTTCTCTATATGAGAAGAGGCCTTTGCCCTGCATTGGGACAGTAATACCACAGTATAAATAAGCAACAGTATTATATCTTCATAGAAAACGGCCGAAACGACTCGCGTCGAAATCTCAATGAGTATGCAACATTATCGAGTGTGCGGCAGTTACGCACGGACGTGGAAGGTTTATCTACCTAATTATTTCCGTGATGTAATACTGTTACTTATTTATACTGTGATAATAGGCTGGTAATACACTTGCGACTATAATACCAACGAGGCTGTATATCTTCCTTAGTTTCTTTTACTCAAATGGGTCATATAGCACACACAAAGGCTTTTAAAACTCTCCAGTGCAATAAAACCTCATTCGTTGAGCATTTTATCGACAACGGTCAATATAAACTGCAATTAGCTAGTGATTCAACTGTTGACTCATTTAGCCAGCTTCAACTGAGGTGACACATAATAGAAATCTTCTAGGTATAATAACAATCGTCCAGGTCAAGATATTTCCGGTGTGGTCAGTGCGCTTGAGAGAGAGCATGAGTTTTAGGTCGTAAGTTCGAACCCAGCCCGCCGGTTACTTTGTGTAAATTTCATCACCACTGCTCTCAAAACGGCGAAGGAAAATATCGTGAGGAAACCGGCATTTACTAAAACCAAAAGCTCGAAGACGCCGCACTGGGCCCGGGTGTTGGATTACGGCCCACTCCGTCTCACAGAGAGGAGGCCTGAGTCTCAGCTGTAGGAACATTAGGCTGATTATCCAGTGCGCTTGCACTTTAACAATCACAAACCTCGAATGCATTAAACAATATTTCAAGGACATTTTTTAAATGTTTTTAGCAAACAAGCCCACCCTGATCTGATGGTTAAGGTCATCGCTGCAAGGCGGCAGAAACAGAATCCATATTCTTCTTCTTTTCGTGTGGTTAGTGACTAACCTGGTGTCGGAGTTTTAAAGCCGCCCGTGGGCCTTTGACTTGGCTTCACATGCCGTCGAGAAATATCTCTCAGGCATTTTCTCGGTTTCCTCACGATGTTTTTCTTCACCGTTTTTGAAGCAAGTGATAATTATACATGCACGCACATGAATTCGTGCGTACCTTGGGTTCGAACTCGAGACCTATGACTTGGCAGTCTGACGGTCACACCACTAGGCTATCATTGGTAATGGTGTGTCTCCTTATTAATACTTATTAAAAACAAGAAAATCAACTAACAGAAGATGATCAGAAGCCAGAATTACAAATAGGTTACCTAAAACTTTTTTCCCACGAATTAAGTCTCTCAAAAATTAATTACAAAATGGCCGGTCTAATTAACTTAGATCTCTGACCACTCTATTGTGTCCTGAGTCACCGCACCGCTATGTCACGTAGAAGATGACTGGATGCTGTGACTCATCTGACTCATGCAACAATTACTACCGATCGATCTGCGAGGTGATACGGTCATTAGGTCGATAATAATAACTGCCTGTCTACCCAGGGCAAAGGCCTCTGGGTGAAGTGCATACCTGAACATCACGCTATTCTCCGGGTAGATAGGCAGACGTGTCATGGTACACTCACATTTTATCAGTCATGTTAGAGGGGGCGAGGCTGTTGCCCAACACTGACCCCGTTCTGGGAATCCAAATCAGAGGGCCTCTAAACAAGTGCAAGCGCTTTCAAGGCGTTTCTTATTTCTGCAACGATTTTCAAGAGGATTGATATAGCAAACGTTTTTTGTACCATAAGTTATGTCAGTCCCATACAATTTCGACATCCATTTTTATCCACTTCTATCATCGTTGTCGTATATTGAACTTGACTCAAAAATCAATCTGCCTAGCTTTTTCCCAACTATGTTGAGTCATATGTCGGCTTCCAGTCTAACCGGATGCAACTGATTACCAGTATTTTACATAAAGCGACTGCCTATTTGACTGTTACAACCCAGTTTCGCGGTTACACGATACCTACCCCTTGGTAAGACAGGTGGTCAGACTTTTGGGCTTCTGACTAACGACACTGTCAAAGATCTACGAATGACGACGGGTTAGCGCGCTTTCCGAAGTTTTCGATATGTAATGGATGATCACCCATCCACAACCCGACCGCGTCAAGCGTAGCTTGACCTTCGAGGCTGTTATTATTTAGCCACGACATTGAACTTGACTATTGTCTGCTAGAAAGGAAGCAGGTATATATAGCACAGTTTCTGTTTAGTCTCAAAAGCGATATGTTTTTACGTTGAACCTGCCCCACTGCCATGGTCAGGCGCACATGTCTGGCATGTAACACCGAGGAGTACAGGGTGTTGGGTTTAGTGGCACGGTTTGTTTACATGTTCGCGCCTGGCATGTAATTTATCTAATTGCTTCTGGCACCGCCTTAGCTTTATGGCTTGGAGTTAACTGTACGTCCTTGTTAGCAATTTAATTTTGACAGATGATGTAACTAATATTTTGTAACAAGTAACAATATAATTTAAAAGAGTGTCCATGGAGTTTCTTGCCCGTTCTTCTCCATAGGAACCTACTAGTCTTTGGAATGGGCAACTAGCTTCATCTTTCTGACTGACTGACTCCTTTGATATTCAAACGTGCTTTGTTAATGGTTTAATTGTAATAAATGCTTTGAGTTCGAGTTGGACAGCGCCTTTATTACCCGAGTGCGGCAAAGCCAAAACAGGAGATTTATGTGTTGGACCTGTATGTTTGTCCGACACTATGTTCCCTCGTATCTACTAAACGGCTGAACCGATTCTGATAAATGATATGTCGTTAGATTCGTCTTCGATTAGATTCGCGCGAGTATCACAGGGCATATTAAAATTATAAAAAATCAAACACTCCCCTACCCTATCGAGTGGGTTATCAAAATGAAGGGGTTTGAAAGATGATTACAAAAATATATGTACATAAAAAATGATATTTTTGAAATGTAATTTGGAATGCGAAATGATAAAAAACGAAAAAGCTGAAAATAAAAAAGTAAGAATTTAAAAAACTAAAAAGCCTATAGAGATCTATAGAATGTTGTTATTGCAGAATCCCCTATCATACTCTTCATGCCTCCTCCATGCTCCTATGAATGATTTGAGAGGCAATTGAAGCTGAAGTGCTCAGTAAACTACACAACGCGTCCTCATGTTTCGTTTTTTTTTCAGCATATCATGTGACTCGGAATAAAACTTTATACAAACCACTAATCTACTATTTCATTCTCTTCATTTAAAATCCTCCTAAAATTTTACTTAAAAAATAATTAAAATATCAAAAGACCTTCCAAAATAAAACAAATAATAAAAAAAAAACAAACAACCTGTATCTGACTCCGTAAATGTTTACCTAACAAGTTTAAATCTGACTTTGTAAACACACCGACCGACAGAGTTGTCTGTGGCCGTTTACCGAAAAATATAGGGTTGTCCTATCATAAAGTTATTATAAATCGTAACGCAAAAATATATATTTTATTTTAAGTTACCGAGGTGCGGTTTTTTAGCTTTGTTAAAATATCAAGCTAAAACCTTTATGTCAGTTGAGATAAGGGTTTGAAAATCCACGTTAAAGGTTAACTGGTATTACTGGAAATGATATTCAACACCGGTAAAATAAGATGAAAATTCGTTTTTATTATAATTGCCGACAATATAGGGCAGTATCAAACATATAAGTGACTGAGGGTAAGTCGCTACCGCCTGTGAACAATGGACATCTGCAATATCCTCAGAGGCATTGCAGATGCGTTGCATTCCAGAGACAAAGATGAAATGCAATGAGGATTTTCATGAAAATTCACGCCTCCACTCAGGGCCACTTCGATTAGAGGTCTTGTATTTCGACAATGAATATATGATGACGTTCATCATTCGTTTTATTCATTCGTTCATCATTCAGTCATGTCTAAAAAAAATACAGGCGCTTTGACACTTTTGACAGGTGTCCGAACCTGACTTCACCTGACGTCTTAGTACTGTCAGCTAATGAACGTTATAAAACATTGGAACACTACAACACTACTTGGCGATAGAAATAACAGGAGTTCTTCTTGGAAGTATGTACTACAACCTTATTTCTGAGCTAGAGCTATTTGTGAAGGATCACAAATAGCTCTACTAGTCTATTGATGATTCTTTGTCTATTATTCCTAACATCCATAGCCTACTGAAATCCCGATTCAACATACATGAGCAGATTCAGAATAACCGTAACTACCTACGTCATAATCTGCCTGTCAAAGTCACACGTCAAACGGATTATTCAACCGTAGACTAAACCGTCTAGCTTTCGATCCGTCTGCCAATATTTATTTCATACTAGCTTTTGCCCGCGGCTTCGCCCGTGTGACGGGCGGAAATTAACCCACGAGAACTTACTACCGGGATAAAAAGTATACAAATTGACAGTAGTAATATTAGGAGAACTATGGATGATAGTCCTCATATGAACTGGCCTCTCCCTTCAGCGAATACTGGCGTGATATTATGTTGTGTGTGAAATTGTCAATATTTTAAATTGATAACGGATAAATGAACCTGCTTTAAAATATGGAATTCTTAATTCAAAGTTTGAATTTTTCAAATAATCAAATTAACGCACTCAATTTTTAAGTGGCAGTGCATACACAGGTGCGTTTTCTGTTACGTTTGATTACATTTTCATCACAAATTCTTGGAAGTTAATTGCTTGATTGAATAGATATAAAAAAGTCAATTAAATACATATACGAGTATGTAAGTAGTTAGACCATATTATCATTTATGCATCGCTCATCCATCGAGAATTCGAGACGGACTTACATATCTGACTGATACGATCTGATGCGGTAGGAATGCATAATGTATGATGCGTCAGTATTGCTTGATGGCTCTATTGTAGGCCAAAGACCTGGGGTTACCTTGTGTGTTAATATTACGACTGTTATTAACAAAGGTATGCAGAAATGTGTATGAGGTCAATTATTTGGGACTCCACATTTTCCTACTGTGAAATTGGTAACGGAGTAGTGTAATGGAGACAAGGAGCTTCGACTCTTGATAATTTAAAATACAAGAGGTTCCTTTTAGAAGGTACCTAATTCAAATTAAGGTTTTTTTTTTCCAACTTGTTTTTATTAAAATCAAATCAAATATTTTATTGGTTAGCAAACTTGTAGATACAGATACAGAGGCATAGATTATTTGATTGATTTTTTATTTTTTAATGAAGTCTTCCATTCACTATATTATGTAGATAATATATTTTAAGTTTGTAATTAAATGTTATTTGCATGCCCATGTCACAGTTTTTTTTTTTTATTGTATTATAAAAAAAATATCCGTGACAGTCTTTTATGCACTAACATAGAAAGAAGTCTTCACTACAACAATTTTTTTCCGTGACATTGTCAAGCATAATCACATTTAATTACAAATTTTAAATATATTATCTACCATACCAAATACATACATGAAATTGCGACAACAATAAAAAATACCCTGTATAGTTTTTGACAGCCCTACTCTAGAAAAATTTAAAAAAACTCGTCGATGGTAACGGCGGAAGAGATTGTTTGTGTCTGCACACGTCGATGACAGAAATTATAGTTTTAAGGATAACAGTGGTCCGGTTTGAATAATAAACTTGTGCTAGGTACATTAATTGATGCTTTTACAAGTGGTTCGGTTTTTGACTAGCTGGGATAGTGGTAGCAAGATCGTATCAGACGTTTTGTTTCTCTATTAATGTAATTATTATACATGTAAAATTTCTATGCAGGAATTAAAAATTATGCTTAATTAAGAAATTAATTAACTATACACATTAAAGCGACAATAACCGACTTTTTATGATTTTATACTGAAGATCACGTCTAAACGAGTAGTGTTAATGATTTGGAAAAAATATATGTTAAATTAGAGCAATCTCTTAATAACTTTATGTATGAATATTTTAGATTATGTTTATATTACATAGTGAAATTAATTTGTTAAGTTATGTCTAACGCGGAGAATCACGCAAAATCTATCAAACGTATTTTTCTAAAACCTTCACAATTTTAAAGATAATTTAATAATTGATCTTTTAGTATACTTGTTTTATTAAAATACGTTTTGTTTTATGTATAATAAATTAATAATGCGTCTAATTTGGGACAGCGCTCCTTGATGGGCGAGTCCTATTACTGGCTGGACGTACGACGCGTTGCGTGAGCTCAGTACAGAACACGCAAGCTAACCACACAAGGTCTTAAATAAGTAATACAATATTGCAACAGGTAATGTCGCGTCCATACGACTGGTGACAAGAACTGACATTTAAGGTCCACCAAGATCTCTTTCTGTATAGTTTTCAGAAGCTTGCGTTTTACTTTTCTGCTACATAGAAAATTCAAATTTAAGTCATTTATTCGAACTAGGCTGAGAATCAGCACTAATCGAACGTCAAAATTACATGAGACGTTCCCCCAAAACGCCCACCCTTCATTAGAGGCCTCTGTACTCTCCTACCACTTCTCTCCGTCTGACTAGAGCTTTGAGGACCAGATAAGATTATTAATATTCTAGTTCGTTAGTTAGCGACATTTCATATTACAGTAATATTGCCAAATTAATCAAAACAACGAAATATTTGACATCTATTTGCTACGTTGCCCACTTTCAGAATATACGCTCATATTAGATCGGATACTCATACCATTCCGTCAGAGTCAAAACTGATGTCAGTACTTCAGTAGACCAATTTTCTTTAAAAAAATAATGACTGTATGCTATTTTCAATCTGCAATCTGACTGGCTTTTTCTCAACTATGTTGGGGTCTGCTTCCAGTATTTTACGTGGAGCAACTTCCTATCAGACCTCCACAACCCAGTTACTGGGTAACACGATACCCCTTGGTAAGAATGTCTGTCAGACTTTCGGGCTGCTAACGACCCGTAACGACTGTCAAAGATCCACGAATGACAGCCGGGACCAACGGCTTAACGTGCTTTGCGAGCCACGGAGGGTTCTCGGTATGTAAGGTATGGTCACCCATCCACGGACCGACCCCGGCAAGTGTTGCTTAACCTTGAAGATCGACCCGTGCGGCTGTTATTATTTAGCCACGAGGCCCTCATTTATTTTCACAAATACAACATAGCACTGAATAAACCCTCGCCTGAGAAGTCACTATCCACAAACATCCTACATTTACGTGCTTAGCTTCCAGAATAAAAAACCGCCGAAGCGAAAACCTCGCTAAATTACCCTCAAAAAATATACCGCACGTTCGAGAAATTTCAAGAAAACATATACCGCTTACAATTGCGGAGAAATTACAATAGTCTGAGTCAGTTTATTACTTCACCCGCGGAATACGAATGGGAAAATAATAAATATTACAATTCTACTTACATTGTGTTTTGTTGGCTTTTTCGCCGAATATTAATGTCTGGGAAGACTTTTTTGATGTAGAAATATCATTACATTACGCGAAGGGCTGGGGCAGAGGTGTAACTTTAGTTCACCCACATTTCGCCAGTCCCACGTAATACGGGGCGGGCCTATTGCCATCAAACGGGTACAAATCCAGACTCCGGGCTGCTATTGAGACATTCCAGATGGAAAAGCACTGCCCGACCTACGAATCGAACTCAGGACCCCATGCTTAGTAGCATGGTATAATAATATACTTCGCCAGGTATGGCATTCCAAAACACAGTGGTCACGTGGGCAACACAAGTCTACGTCATCACATCTGTGTTACCAGAAGTTTGTAATAATAACTCCCCAACCACCTTTATTACCTGTGCGAATCCGATAAAACAATGAGGTTTTAATTAACAAATTACGTTGGTTGGTTGGGTGGTTCGAAATGCTATACCTGGCGAAATATATTATTCTATCATGATTAGGGACAACTCAAATCGTGGTGACATTCATTCTTAGTTTGGAGCCCGAACTAATCTTACGTCCATTAACGATACGGAGTAGGAAACGTATGTAACTTCAGCCGGAACATCGGAATTCGTGTTTAGAGAGTAGACCCCCCTGACATCACCGACAGCTTTTAAAGAAACCACTTTTAGTACCTACACCTACATTTGTCCAGTTGTGTTTAAGTCCTATGTAATAGAACGAACATATTCTAATTTCAACAAGAGATGAAAATGGAAGTTTGTACGGAACATCTGGTTTTTTTTTAAGCTAGAGACTTGAAATATGTATATATTTATAAAGGAATCAACCCATACGGGATGAAGGTTCATACGGGACGTTTTCTTACCCGACGGCGGCGAACCTCAAAAGGAGGATAATGTTTTTAATTAAGTGGTGAAATTGTGTGTTTCTCCAACGCGGACAAACTGCTAGTGGTATATAAACCAAGGCATAAGCTGCAGAGTAATATTACTTCGGCCAAAGTCGGGGTCCTCTGCTAATTCCATCGAATGGACCCGTAAAACTTAATGCTATTTTATGTGAAATTCGACTTAGTGGCTTCTAGAAATTTATTTTGTTTAAGGGTTGGAAATATAGCCTTAGAAAAAGGCATCTTGGCTTTGCTAACTTACATCTTAAGTATGTAATAAAAAACTTTTTTTACAAATAAAAACTACCGACTTGCAAAGTCAAAAATAACTTTGTTTTCGGAAGTCGGTGTCTTGGCTTTGTATTTTCTTTTTTGCCACTGAATTCGTATACTTTGCTACTGCAAACAACAGCGACAGGAAGTTTTATAACATCATCAATATTAAATACGTGTGTATTATTGAAGCTAACTCAAAAACTACCCAAGCTAAGTTAATAAAATTTATTTGGAACCAACCAGCTCGGAAAAATACTCTTTGGAACAAAAATAATCAGCGAAATCCTTTAACAATTACCGTAACATATCGCTGAACATACCTCCTCCTTTTTGAAGTCGATTAAAAAAACTTGAAAACATACCTGACACAACAATAGCCAACAGAAGTCCAAAAAGCGCGGGAACAACAGCCATCTTGAATCACTTTCTCAATTCAACCAATCACAAAACACTTATAGCACTCGAAATTCGAACTAGCATACTAGGCGATGCGTTCGAAACGGACACTCGGTAACCGGTCTAATTCAAAACTTTCTTCTTGCTCGCACTTGTGTTGAATCTATCGCCGTCTCCTTCACTCTGTAACAAAAAAGTAAAGATGTAGGGTTTTGTTTTCTTTTTATAGGCAAGGAGTAGGATTATTTCATGTTACGTAATTTAAGGCTGAGCGGAACAAGGATGATTTGGTTTTCGAAAGAATTAAAACGCTTTGGGCGTACGGTCACTCGCAGCTCAGCAGTAAAGTTGAATAGCGAAAACCGCTCTTACACCTAGGAAATAAAGTCGCTGTCAAAGCCAAATTGTTACTATGGACGCAGGTTAACCGCATGTTTTTTGTTTTGTTTTTATGTCTACGCAGCATTTTCTAATACGCGGGACTGGACTTGGTCCGACATTTTGTTATTTGATAGCTACGCAACTATCAGAAACTAGAAAGTAAGTAAAAATACATATATTAAAATAGTCGTTTTTCGCGTCTGTCTTCTAAACTGTACCGGATTTTGGTGCAGTTTTCGCTATCATTTAGATAATTTATTCCGGAAGGTTTAGTTTATGTGTATAAATTATATAATAAGTACGTTAATATTAATCGTTCGTAAAATAAAGAAATCTTGGAGTAGAAAGTAGAGACGGGTGTAATCTTAAATATACATAGAATACAGGGTGGCAGGGACATAGACGCGAAAACTGTTACCATGGATTCAGTACATGATTCTGAACCCCCTGCATTAAAATTTTCAACAGTTATTTTGAAAAAATCTGCCGTTTCATAGGAAAATGCAACACCTACGCGGTCAAAGTGTATGGAACAGCCGATTTTTTTTTTTAATAACCGACTAAAAATTTCTACGCAGGGGTGTTCAGAATCATGTTCTGAATTAGGATTGGGTCGTTACGTGATTTTCGCGGAACGTAACTAGTGATTTCGAAGGCGTCACCTGTTTTGAAAACTAGTGATTTTAGTAACTGGTTATTTTTCAAATTCTATTCGGTGATTCAACATGGTGATTCTATCGAAGTGTTACAGTTATTTGCGAAACGAAAATATGGATAATTACTTACGTAGTACGTTACATATCACTAGCTTTAAGTTTTTGGAACGAATAAGTTTTTGTAGTTACATTATGCAGTTACATTATTAACGTATTATTAACACAAATAAACTTTCCTTCATACTTTATTCAGGCTAAGGACGGTTATTTTGTAACTTGTTAGGTACATTTTCGATGCAGTATCGAAATTGTAACTAAGTACTTATAAAATACGTGTTTACAGTTTGCCTCGTAGCCAGTTATTCAATACTCAATACTCAATATATTTATTTGCGTTCCACAATGTTAGCATAGGTGGTAGGTACATTATAAAATATACATAATTTTAGATCATAGTAACTAGTGACGTGAAATAACGCCCATATCTATTCTGAATCTAGGTAACAGTTTGTGCGTCGATGTCCCTGCCACCCTGTATCTTAGAACAAAAGAACAAAATAAAACCATCAAGTTTTATTTTGTTCTTTTATCTAGTCTAGAGGACGAAGAGGTTTCCAAACTTTGTGAAACGGCTTTTAGTACAAATCCAACTGGATAATTTAATTTATTATTCTGAAAGCGTAGTATACCTAAGCGCTGAAATTAAGATAAAGGCCTCCCGCAACAGGCAGACAGAAATTGTTCTAATAGAGTCGCGTCGCGCCGGTCCGCGGGAGCCATAAAACTTTTTAATTACGTGATTAACTAAGTCAGAAAACTTTATTTATTTCTGTTAGGCAACAATTGTTTACACAATACATTAAAAAAAAAAACTTAATAGTACGTTTATAAGTGCAAATTACTTACAGGCTAACACACCATGCACCATTTATGGTTTTACATATACAGGTGGCAGGGACATCGGCGCAATGAAAAGGAACACACAACAAAAAAAAATACCGATGAAATATCACCGCAGGGGGCGTTGATATTTCGTCGGTATTTTTTTTTTAATCAGCTGTTCCATTCATTTTCACCGTGTAAGTATTGAATTTTTCTATGAAAAATTCAATACTTACACGGTGAAAATGAATGAAAAACAGCAATTTTTTTTTAATAAACCGTCGAAAAATTTCAACGCAAGGGTGTTCAGAATCATGTACTGAATCTAGGTAACAGTTTTCGCGTCGATGTCCTGGCCACCCTGTAGTATATACGTATACAAAGCCAAAGAAAATTTACAATTAAGTCCGTCACAGATGTAGCTACAATACAATATTTTGCTTTTGCTTTTTTTACGTAGTTTTTGGTGCGTACTAGAAATATATACGGGGTGTCAGGGACATCGACGCGAAGCCGGTTACCATGGATTCAGTACATGATTCTGAACCCCCCTACGTTGAAATTTTTCGTGGGTTATTTAAAAAACAAACAGCTGCTCCATACATTTTGACCGCGTAGGAATTGCACTTTTCTATGAAACAGCAGATTTTTTTTTAAATAACCGACGAAAAATTTCAACGCAGTGGGGTTCAGAATCATGTACCTACTGAATCCATGGTAGCCGGCTTCGCGTCGATGTCCCTGCCACCCTGTATAGCTACGCCTGTGGCGGCATTTAAAGTAATAATGTATAATGTACTTCAATTTGTCGATAAATAAAACCTAGACATATAAATAATCGAAGAGTACACACTTGATGATGACGACATCATTATTTTCGAATAATTCTCAATGTTAAGTACGGAACAGTAAACAGGAAAACATCTGTATTATTAATTTAATGTTTCCTTTGGGGAAATCTAATTAAACCCTGCATTTTTATAATTACTGCATTTTAGTATTCACAATAATAACATAACTAGGTTAGGCAGAGGTGCACCTATAGTAAGTTTAAGTCCCATGTAATAATAGGGGGCGAGCCTTTTCCATCAATCGCGCACAAATCCAGACTCAAAACCACATGAAAAAAAAACATGTGCTCTGAACTGCCAGATGGAGAAAACCCATTTTTTTTTTAAATTATTTTCTCATGAGGTAATACTATCCGACCAGCCCGCGTAGCATGACAACCATAGAAACGGGTTTTCTACTGGTTTTGTCTACGGAACAATAGACAAAATTACAGATTGTGATTGTCTATTCTTCCGTCGACAAAATCCATTTCTTTTAGGACCTCATGCTCAGCAGAAGCACTTGCTATCACAAGACAAACGATGCAGTCAATTATAAATATTACTTCTAATGTAATTGGTAAATAGATTAGGTACACTGTTTTGTATTTCTCGTAAAATGAGCAACAATGTATTATAAATTAATAAACCTCGTATGTACCTTTTTTTTACATTTTCTATTCCTTTTCTATTTTATTACAGCTGAATGGAATTATTTGTTGTTGTACAATAGAAAATAATTTATCCATTTTTCTTTCTAAAGTCAAGATATTTTTATAAAACATCTAAATATTTCCTCAAATTAATTCAAACGAACCTTATCCTAATAATAAGTAGGTAAAAAACCTCATAAGGCAGCCTTATAAAAACCGTAATTTGTAGGTACACCCCTAGAATAAGCCACGAGGTCAACCCTACCTGGCTCTTTGTCTATGAAAGATGGCGCATCTATTTGGCGGGAAACATTTTTGAGGTTATATTTTTTATACAAAAAGGTTATTTTATCTTCTTATTATAGTTACGGCGTTTTCTTTGGGGTGAGAAGGAAGGTAAGTAAATAAAGGTGCTGGTATAACAACAGCTCACTTCACCAAACTTTCACGGTGAGATTTGGAAATGTCTTATCTCAGATCGCGGTAAAAGGGCGTTGGTCAATTTTCAATGTCCAAACTATTTAGATTCGAGCTGCTCTCTGCGGGAATTCCCGAGAAAGCGCAAGAATTCTCCGGAAGACGCGAACCTAATTTTTTGCTCATATCTAGTATGTACGTTACACAATTAGCACAAAGTTCATTATGGTTTGACCCAATTTCGTCACAAAAATTCGCTTACATTCCGTTCCGCTGCAATTTCAATTGAGCGCAAAGGTGCTCCCTCACCTAGCATTCGCCTGTAATGTAATGTTACAGATAAATATTACAGACATTGCGTACTGTAATGCTCAGTTCTCCTCCCTAACTGATGTAATGCTCGAATTGTATCATTCTGGTTGCGCACTGTAATGCTCGGTTCTCCGGGCACGGATGTAACGCTCGAATTGTATTATTACAGGTTGCGCATTGTAATGCTCGGTTCTCCTCCCTCACTGATGTAATGCTCGACTCTGACATTACAAACGAATGCTCGGTGAGCGGGTATCATGAAACGCTCTGTATTTGGACTTTTCGACAACCGTTACTGTGTGACCGTTCGACGCTTTCTTGCGAAATCAAAGGTTTATTGGCCACCGCCGCCTATCAGTCATCCATCGCAGACGCGTTGCCATCCCAGAAACAAATCCGAATTCTGAAATGTCTTCTGTCTGAAATCTTGATCTCGGTGAGTTGTACAGATTAACAATTCTGTGTGAAAGTTCTCAAAATGGCCGCAAACTGT
The DNA here is from genome assembly GCA_916701695.1 of Agrochola macilenta. Lineage (NCBI taxonomy): Eukaryota > Metazoa > Arthropoda > Insecta > Lepidoptera > Noctuidae > Agrochola > Agrochola macilenta. Next base: position 11,907,611 of record OU753579.1, on the reverse strand, counting down.
CTGTTATACTTTGCTAATTGAATTCTGTTGCTATCCTGTAATGGCGTAGATTAAAGAGGGGAAACTTCGAACGAATACATTAATTATAAAATGGTCGCGCTTGACTGCCTCCGTGGTCTTGTGGTCGCAAGCGCAACTGCTGAGCATGAGGTCAAAGTGTAATTGGGTATTTCCATCTGGAATTTCTCAGTAACAGCCCGGAGTCTGGATTTGTGCCCGGTTGATGGCAATAGGCTCGTCCCCTATTACATGTACCTACTTTACAGCTACTTTTTACTGGGTATGTCTTTGATTGACTTGAATGTGCCCTGGCGGCTGAGAGTATGTCCTTCTCACTCAAATGTCTCGCTGGTGGTGGCGTGTGTGTTGGATCATTAAGTTCCCTTCAAAATGGTTGAGCTAAATGGTGCTGATCCATGCGTCATGTTCGTGAACGGGCGCCGTCAGTGGGGACTGGTCATCTCTTAGCTGCTACGGCTTATTTCAATTTTTGAATTGTTTTTGTTTTTTTATTAAAGACGCTTTTAATGTGCACGTCTTTCTACATTGCTCTCACATGTATAATTACAACATGAATGATGTAACCAATTTTTTGTAAAAATATTCTGATTTAAAAGAGTGTCCGTGGAGTTTCTTGCCCGTTCTTCTCCATAGGAACCTACTACGCGTTGGAATGGGCAACTAGCTTCATATTTCTGACTGACCGACCTCTTGACAATTCAAAAGTACCTGTAATTGGTTTATTTGAAATAAATGCTTTGAGTTTTGAGTTTTTTTTTTTATGGGACTTATGCATAACTGCCTAACCCATCAGGGCATACAGGCATGATGTTATGTTATGTTTATGTTGCGCTTGAGACAAAAAAAATAAAGAAAATATTGCTAACATAAAATAATTTAAAAAAACATATCGATGGCAATCTACACTTTACTCATCATCATCATCATCTGTCCTGCAGCAGTATTTTACATGGAGCAACTGCCATCTGACCTCCACAGCCCAGTTACTGGGTACAATACGCACCAGCTGCAGCGCTTGTGCGTATTGACTTGACCGCACCTCCCGTGCTCTTTCCGCCGCCCCGATGACACCCTCGGTAGACCTCATACCGCTAAAGAGACCTATAAATCGTCTACTTGTCAAGTCTCATCTTTAGTGGCACGCACTGTAACACGATAACCCTTGATAAGACTGGTAGTCAGACTTTTCGGGCTACTGAAGACTCGTTATGACTGCCAAAGATGAAAGATCTACGAATGACAGCCGGGTCCAATGGCTTAATGTGCTTTCCGAGGCACGGAGAAGTCTCGATTTATGTAATGGATGACATGGTCACCCATCCACGAACCAACCGCGATAAGCGTAGCTTAACCTACGATAGACCCGTGCAGTTTTTATCATGTAGACACTTGTTTTATTTAACCTCTATACTATGCCGACCTCTAAAACCATTCACACCAGAGCATTGACTCTGAAACGTATGTGTTTATTTGTATATGTCCGAAGCGCCGTTCTCACGAACATGTGGTGGAGCGATAGCAAAATAAATTGGAGAGCGTAGCGTTGATTGAACTTCGTTGGTTTTGCTGTCTTTACAGGGATTTTTAGGTATCGCAGGAACGCCGAAAGGTATTCCGTGATTAGTTTTAACGGTGTTTCTTTTGAAGATTAATGTCAAAGAATCTGGCTGGATTAGATTAATTAATTATGTTAGTAAAGAGTAAATATACAAGATAGAGTAACATTGAGATTCAGAACAACAAAATCAAAACGTCAAAATTACATAAGACAGTCCCCCAAAACGCACCCTTCACCACTTCCTAGTGCTTTAGCTGGGCTGGGAAGAAGAAGTGGCGCAGCAAACTCCCCAGCAGCACGGCTGTCTGTTCAGTTGGAAAAACTTGATTCTATATAATAGTATGCAGTTTACTTATGTAGTTCCTGTATTCTAAAGGCTAGCGTAGACTAGCGCGACTTGTCGCGCTACACCGGTAATTGTTCTACCGTGAAGTTTTCTTAGAAACCGTTTTGTGAGAGTTGCGTCGCGCCGTTCTGCACGACGCTTGACTCTCTGGCTAATGTCATTACCACGGCATGAAACAGCATCAGACGGCCAACTCCGTATTTAAAAATGTTCAAAATTTAGTCACAATCTCATTCACCTCAGCGACGATCAATGTCAAAACTGTAAAGAGCTACAAGGATCCTTTTGGCGCTCGAATGACGTTGACAGGGCGGCGCTGTTGGTAAACATTTGTGCAATTGTATTGTGAAATGTATTAAAGAAACAAGATGGCGGCGTTAGTTCTGATTTTGGCCACGCGCCAAAAGATCCTCGTAGGTAAATTGGACGTATTTTTGATAGATTGCGACTGAGATTTGAATACAAACGTTGAACGTTCTTAAAAATAGAAGAATGAATAATACCTGGTCGTCACCATTCACCGTTCTCCTGCCCATAAGTTTATTAGTGGTCGGCGCAACATATCCTTTTCTTCCACATTTCTCTATCAGTCGTCATCTCGGTAGTCAACCCATTTCTAGCCATATCATCTTCCACACAGTCCGTCCACCGTTTCTTAGGTCTCCCCCCCATTCGTCCCCATAAAATCAATTGAAACCTAACCACGTTGTTTATAATCATTGTCAATTTACTACAACAATATACTGACCGTCAACAAAAATAAGGTTAATTAAATTAACCAATCAACCGTTAGCTTCTGACGGTACTGAAGCATCCGGCAACCCGAAAATACAGCATAATTATTTTTGATTTCATCTTGTTAATACAATACAACAGTGATGGGGAGGTACACAAAAAAAAAAACCTGATTTTATTTTACCACTTTGTCGGCATGATTAATATGTATACATATACCAAATTACAGCTTTCTAGTACTAACCGCCTCAGAGCTAAGCCGCGGACAGACAGACAGACAGACAGACGGACATGGCGAAACTTCCTTGTTTCTTGTTTACTACGGAACCCTAAAAAAACCCTGTCCGATCCGTGAGGGTGTTGTTAAGTATAGTACTGAAAGTATATTTATGTAGTTTTTTTTTTCAATTGGGAACTTTACATGGGACGTAGGCGGCTGCTGTTTAGCGGGCTGTTTACAAGTCATAACTTATAGTTATGATGCCTGTTGAAAGGTTGCACATTTTATGGATTGGTAATTTTAGTACTTACTAAAAATGTGAATTTTAATAGTAATAGTGCATTTATTTGTAAGAATATAGTTACAGAGATGTTACGTTCGATGTTTTTAAGTTTCGGATCGGACAAGTTTTTTTCTTATAAATGCCTTCTATTTGAATTGGAGCTGGTGGGACGGGTCCAGCCCGTCCCACCAACTCAAAATGAAATGCGACAGGAATTGGCAATGAAATAAAGTGACCTTACCATACATACACTCTTATAGGAGGTCAATATTAGACGAAATGTGAAGTGTCACGCGACGTTGCAACTGTTAACTGTGACCTTGACCTGCCCTGCACATCACCCGCCCTGGTAATGATTATGGTAAGATGAGAAGAATCTATGTTTTTGTGTCTATAAATGTCATTGCTTACAACAAAATACTACAAAATCATGTTAAACAGCTGTTTTATGATTTTGAGCATGTATTATACACATGTATGGCAAATTAAATTAGACACAGCTTTAGCAAGCACGAAGTAATACGTATTATATGTAACGAAATACATTATGTTATTATTAAAAATATTTTTTTGGGTTTTTTGTTACGTCAATTTTTTTTTACAAAATTTTAACCGACGATTTCTAAAACGTTGGACGTTTAATAATACCAGCCTATTATTATTTATTTATTGATTACTGATTCCCACTGCAGGACCGTTTCCCAGCAGTGGGAATCAAGAGGCCATTCCCTCTTCTCATATAGAGAAGGTACGAGCATTGATCACCAATTCACCTCACTCGCTCAATACGGGTTGGCGATTTCTAACATACAACACCCTAATTACGTCACACACTTCAACCACAATCCAAGGAAGTGTCTTTTTATGTGTGTTACGCAATTACTCCACAGGTTTTCTCACGATTTTTTTCTTCGCCGATGTCAGTAATACATTTTTAGGGTTCCGTACCCGAAGGGTGCCATATGGAACCCTATTACGTCAGCGAGATGTATGACTGTATCTCATGAACCGTAATAGATAGACAGTTGAAAATTTCTCAGAGCATTTCTATTTCCGCTATAACAACAAATAATAAAAACTCAGTTTTATTAAGAATTAAAGGGGGGTGTCCATAAAATAAACTTTCGATTTTGAAATATAAAGTTTGACCCTGGCATGTGTGTGTAGAAGTCATCGAGTGGAGAACAAATATATTTTTTATCTTTAAAAATTATGATACACAGGGGCCGTAAAAGTTGTCAGTTTTAGACCATTTTTATCATTTTTACGAGCTCTATCGTAACAACTAAACAAGTTAAGAATTTGAAACTTCTGTATATCATGTACCATATATGTACTATACTATACTATAATCAACACATACTAAAAACGCCGATTCATAAGGTATTTATTTAAATATGGGCGATTTTCTACAACTGCAAAAATAACTTTGTAATTCATAGTATCATTATGAAATACAAATTTATCTTTGCGATTTGCATTAACATGAAAAATAATAATATTTTTTGTTTAGTATTTGCATTTAATTGCTAAATAATGTACGGTGGTACTTCGTGTGCGAGTCCGACTCGCACTTGGCTGGTTTTATTTTTTATTACGACTCCATATTTAATTCCGGCTACCAAGGAATAAACTTTAAGTTATTTGTTACATTAAACAACAACGTTCTATTTTTCTTTCTTTTTTTTTGCTGAATTAACATTAAAATCAAGACTGGGAAATAAAACCAAGTTCTGACATTTTTAACCAACTTTTAAAAATACCTCTTTTTTTTTTCTGCGGACTTATTTTTAATTCCGTCTATTTTATACCAAGGATGGGTGCGCGGCATCCGTTAGCACAGAAATAGCCCCTCTTTGTCCCAAACCGCGGTGAACTGCAACAAAAATAACCGGCGATGCGCGAGCGCAGACGAACGTAAATACGTTTGAAAGCAATTGAATGTTATTTATAAGGGTTTCGCTTTGTTTTTGGTTGTTGATTTCATCTGGACTGAGTAAAAGGTATGTCAGTGTTCTCAACACTAAATAATTTAAGTTTTTATTTAAAAAACTTTCAAAATTATTCATAAAATTCTGATAGATCTAAAAAACATTGAAATGGGAAACTGATTGACATTATAAATACAGTTATGGAAAGCTGATTGACAGTTTTTTTATGCTAAATGTCTGGTAAATACGTGACATGACCAAAGTACGCGTAACGGTGAGAATCGAAAATGTTTGTCCATACAAAACTACTTGTAATAAAACGTGTCTGTTTTCAAGGAAACATACGGGTGTTTGTTTGGTGCAAGTGCGCTGAGAACGACGTCTTTTTGAAATAGGGATGACGCCTGGGTAAAAAAGAAAAACGAATTAGTCCGTCAGTCAGATAATAAAAAAATATTAGACACGTATTTTTTGCTTTATCATATTAATAAAAAAATACTTAGATAAAACACATTTTAAGTTGGGGAGTGGGGGTCGCTACGTCACAAGTAAGTATAAAATCTACATACTTGTGACGTCATGGCACATTTTAACTCAATGTATCGCCGTAATCTTCAGATTACGTAAAAAAAGAAAAATACGTGTCCAGTATTTTTTAATAATCACCATGGACAAAAAAAAATTGCCATCATCCCTATTGCATCTCTTTATTAGGTCATACATAAGTGGGTGATTTTGATCAACATACCTACGTATGTTGATCAAAATGTATGAATTCGCGACGATAAATAAATGATAGGATATATTTACTTGTGGTTTTTATTTAGGTTCTGTTCTGTTTTTCAGAAAGGTCGGGGTGTAGTACCACAGAATAAATAATTATAGTACTCGCAACCGGCGTGCTTGTATGAACGTAAATGAAGCAAAATGAGTATGTAAGGATCGTAGAATTCGTAGCTGCTGGCGTTCTGTAGTTCCTGCCTACCCCAATAGGAAGAACGCGTGAGTTAATATTTTGTTTATGCACATATTTTAATAATAATCCTGCGCATTCAATCCAATACTGAAATCCAATACTGCGTTTTAATTTCAGAAAACATTATCCTTTCAGGAAATCGTAATTTTTTCCGTCACTGACATCATTTCGAACTGCATTTTGTTTTATTTTAGGTTATTACGAAACAATACAACCAAATGACATAATCTAAGCAAAAACAAATGAACAGCTTTTATAAAACAATCCTCTATTCTGAGCACACGCTACAATAAATAAATAATAATATGCTATGCACAAGTAATGCGACATCGTTAATATCTAAAAAATGGCGTCTAAAACTGGGATCCAACGAAAATAAATTAACAAATCTACAACAATAAACCAAAAGACTATCTTGTTCTATTTGAATTCAATCCAGCTCAAAACACACAATTTACTCAAAATAAACCAAATTACGACAGCATAACATTACGCTTGTATTCCCCAAATGGATAGGCAGAAATGGCACACCCACATTTTGACATTGCACAAATCCTGACTTCAATCCGAAGTCTAACGAAAACTCCTAATGGAAAATCTCAATAACACTTTGCCTGAACCAGGAAGCCGAGGACTCCATAACAATCAGTTGACAATTTATTAATTATTTATTTTATTTTCTTTCTAATACCTACTGAGTAGTTTGACTTTAGTCATCATTCACTTGCCCATAAATAATTTATTAGTGGTCGGCGCAAAATATCCCTTTCTTCCACACTTCTCTATCAGTCGTCATCTCGGTAGTCCCCCCCCTTCCTATCCAAATCATCTTCCACACAGTCCATCCATCGTTTCTTTGGTCTTCCCCTACTCTTGTAGCCATCAACTTTACTGCCCTGCTAAGCCGAAAGGCGCTATCTCTGAGATACGCCCTTTTATTTATTTTTCTTAAAACATTAAAAAAAAAACACTCGGACGATTTTTATATCCTTAAATTACAATTTACAAAAAGTGAATTTTCTCAAAACTTACTCCGATTGAGATAGCGCCTTTCAGCTTAGCAGGGGAGTATAGGTACTCAAAACTTTCCTCGCCAAATTTTCCTCATAGTATTATCATGTTTATTTTGTGTAATATGCATTTTATTTGTACAGCATAAACTATGCTTTTTCTTCTTTTCTTTCCGGCTCAGTAGTGGTAAAACCACTAGAACTAAACCAATGAAGAAATACGGAGCAGCCGCTTATAATACTTTGCCGTATATTTTCAATTCGCCGGCTGATTTCGATAGCTACGTAGTTACACTGTGGCTACGCTCGGCCGCGCGCAAATTGCAACAGACTTTTACTTGCACCACAGACGTGTCACAGAGGAGATAAAGAGGAAAAACTTTACAAGAAATTGACCAGTTAATGAGGTGGTGTACGTTCGGTCAAGGAGCGAATATTCTAAAGTTTTAAACAAATTCCGTTCCCATATAGCGGGCTCAAGTCACCTTTTGAAACGCCCATTTTCATTTAAAATGTTGACAATACATTAACATCTGCCTAGACTTTTAAAATACTGGTATTTGACTGGAAGCCGACTCCAACATGCTTGGGAAAAGGTAGTGACGGAACTAACGCCGCCATCTTGTATTTCAAGAAATTTTCTGTGACAACTTCACAAATCTTTACCAACAACGCCCTGTACAAAATCTATGGAATATTTTGACAGCTTCAAAAAAACGGTCAAAAATTATGCAACGTTCTAAATATATAAAAAACGCATCCAGCCAGCCAGATACATTGTAGAAACGAAAAATTCCTTTTCACGAAACCTGTTACTTCGGTAATAACTATCTATGATCAAGCTTGTAATACTAGTTTTGTATCGCATTAATAACTTTTTATTATACAAACTATGCGGGCGAATGACCCCGATCAATGGCTGCTTAGCAACTGACTGACAACAATTACGTCATCGTTAGAAAATGGCCGCCAAGGGGTGGTTGCAGGGTAGTGTTTTTCCATTTTTCTTGTTATTAATAAACGAATTAATTGAACGATATTCCATGTTATCTGGAACGAGTAATTTTGTGGAAATTTAATTAAAAATAACTAGGACATTACCTACTATAGTAGATATTGAAGTATTGAAGTTTTCTTTTATTGTGTAGTATAGTACTTTTATAATATTACATAAGTATTTACATTACTGCCGCGGCCTGCAACAGGGGCATTGATGGAGATCGTTAAAATGTGGGCCGAGGCGAAGCCGAGGCACACATACGTGAGTCCATCACTGCCTGGTTGAGGCCAAGGTTTGTATAGTACTTTTCTCAAATAATGTGTGAGAGTTGCAACTAAGAAACTTAATTATAAATTCCAGAATCAATGACGAACAACGATAATTTTTCACGCGCCAATATGTTCATTTGTTTCTTCTTTGCTTTTAACAGCTCTATTTGCAAGCAAAGCGAAATTTAAATAAAATCTTTGTTAAGTTACCTCCTTGGTTGCTATGGCTTGAAGTAAAAAGTTCGTTCCATTTTTAAATAACACGATAGATATGAGTTTTCATAGTAATTTATTCGGCCGCTAAACACAACAGATGGATTTTCATACAAATATTGCCGGCCGGGCGCCTATAAAATCGAAAATGCTGTAGGTACTGGTCGAATACATGCGAGTATTCCACCAGTAGAGAATTTTCGATTTATTTAGAAGAATGTTATCAAAATAATGCTCGAATTTCCAAGCATGTTTAAGAAAATACTTTTTAGATTTAGGGATATTCGAATTAGCGTCATTTGGGTGCAGAATCTAAGAAATATGCTGTGAATCAGCAATATTTGAAGGCCAAATAACAAAAGACGGTCATCAAATGCCCGCCCTCCCTCACTTCAGTGTTTAAACTAGGAAGAACAAACACCCCAGCGAACAATTTTCGTGTTTTTTTTTAATACGAGCTTTCCTTATTTGCCAATATTTAAGCGACAGACTTAACAGCAATTTAGAAGAGAATTACTTGCAAGATTGTATCTTCAAATGTTTTACAAAGAAGTTTAGTTTTCTCCAACATTTTCAAGAATTACTTACACTGATGTAGCTTCCTAGGGCTTCTCTACGTCCAAACTTTAGCACTACTTTCTACAAATGACCTATCTGTGTATTACCTTCTCTACTCGAACTGTCGAAGACTAAAATGATAAATGGGCAAGCACGAGTGCAAACTATTTAACGAAAGTTCCGTATCTTATGACTAACTTTCTGCGACTTAATGATATGTCGTTGACATTTTTCCTGCAGCGAACTTCGTCATTTCCTCCAATAATTTAAAAGAAATCACGAACTATATGCAGTACTTACTACTTTTTTTTTGTTAAAAATATTTTGTTTTTGACTAGAGTAAGGGAAGACCAAATAATCTATGGATGAATAGTGTGAAAGATGAAAGCGGCCTAACACTGAGAAGATGGCTGATAACAGATGAGGAAGACATGCAGCGCAGACCTGCTGAGGAGTTTGATGTGCCACTTCTTCTTCCCAGCTAATGTACTAGGAAGTGGTGAAAGGCGGGCGTTTCTGGGGACTGTCTTATGTAATTTTGACGTTCAAAAAGTGCTAGATGATTTTTTATTTGATTTGACATACAATAAAATATGGAATAGGATAAATGACGATGATGATATAAATAGTCCCAAAGGATTTCCCTTAATGATTAATTACGGAACCCAAAAAAAATAAAGCATAACATTTTGTAATTAATACCTTAATTATAAATTCAAATGAGCATGGAAATAGGTTGGGTGAAACAATACGGTATTATAAAACTCGTTATTTACTAAGAAAAGTAAGTAAAGTAACTAATCAAGTTTAAACTAGGTCTTAAGATAAATTTTATGAGTGCTGCGTTAACGCTGAGATTGACTTATCGTTCGGGTTGTGCTATTTTCTTGGTTGTTTATCCGGGAATTTTATGTTAAGTAAGTTTGTTTATAATAAAAGCATAACCTTCCTTTGCAGCAGTCGGGTGCGCGGTGGAGCGGATCAAAAACCTCGCGGACCGTCCGCGCGGATGTGTGTCAAAGTGTCGGCGGATCACTGTCACTTGACGCAAGGGTACAAGATTCGCAACAGGCGGAAGCTCCAGTAAGCGTGTTAAGCGCTTGAAGGCTACATATTAATGTTAAGCGCTTGAAGGCTACATAATTAATAGTATAAACTACCGATAGGCGGAGTAATTGCGTAACACACATAAAATGACAATTGATCACAATTTCTTTCATTTTGACAGTTCAGGCACGTTCATTGCGTTATTTACGTTGTTGAGCAGGCGAATTCATTATTTACCTATGAAGCAATGGATTAGAAATACCCTTCAAAACTCGGTTTGTGATTGAAACTGTGATATGCCTCGGTCACACATACCGAATACTCGCTGCGACAATTCGCTGCCTGCTTGTCACACATAACGAGTTCTACATATTTATGAAGCGACGAAACGACCTGTAGCACGGGCGTGATGTCTGGAGCGGCTAGCGGCTACTTGCAGCAAGTACCCTGTCACACACAGAGAATAGGGGAATGACAAAAATTTTTTTTTGTCCGTCAGGTAGATTATAAAAAAATATTGGACACGTTTTTTTCTTCTTTTTTTACGTAGTCAAAAGATTACGGCAATACCTGTCTAATATTTTTTTATTATCGGACTGACGGATTAAACAGTTTTTTTCCCTATTCGCGGCGAGTGCACATTCGCAGAGAGTAAAATTGAACATGCTCAATTCAAATCGCGGCGAATATCCTGTCACACACAACGAGTTGTAGCTGCGAGTGCTTAATCGTAGCTGGTATTCGCTGTGTGTGACCGAGGCTTTACCCAATAAGGGTGCGATTAGTTAGATTTGTCTGTTCAAATTGATCTCTCGATTTATGAAGTCTTGGTACTTTTCCCATGGCAACTATAATAATGTCCTCTAGTAACGGTGTTCCAACTAAACAATTTCTATGGATGGGTATATAATTTTATACGCACTGTAGGAAAGTCATTTAATATGCATTAACTTCCTATAACGGTGCTCTCACAAGGTCGCATTCATGAATGTACAGAAAGAAGGGAAATTCCATCTGTACCGGATACGATGGGTCGAGTTTTTTTTCTGTACTAGAAAACTTTGCATGTTGACCACCATCAGGTGATATTATGGTGATACCCTAGTATAGCAGTGATAGCCTAGTGGTGTGACCGTCGGACTGCCAAGTCATAGGTCTCGAGTTCGAACCCAAGGCACGCACCTCTGACTTTTCGGATTCATGTGCGTATTGTATAATTATCACTTTCTTCAAAAACGGTGAAGACACCGGCATGCCTGAGAGATATTTCTCGACGGCATGTGAAGCCAAGTCAGAGGCCCTTGGGCAGGTTTAAAACTCTGACAGCAGGTTAGTCATTAACCGCACGACAAGAAGAAGACGCGATCTACGTTGATGCACGCTTTTTTTATCACAGATGGTAAGTGATGATCAGGCGAAAGTGGAAGCGAGCTTCACCTGGAATCCTCAACCACAGAGAAACTGACTATCTTACCTCTAACTGCCGAAACACAGTAATGCTATTAACATTGTTGTTATGGCGAAAGACTTAGATTAAGACGGTGGTAGCTAGCCAGGCGGACTTAGAACAAGCATTACCAACAACTAAATAAAATATTTGGCCCCGCTGGGAATCAAACCCTACTTCTGGGTCTGAGACAGGTGGTCTTACCATTAGACCACAGAGGCGGTTAAATGCTTACCTTGAAGTAACCTTTTAACTCTCAACTTGAAGACTCCCAGACCTTCGGGAAGCAGACTCAGGCAGGGAGTTCCACTCCTTCCCGGTACGTATACGACAGTCAATTATAACATTAATTTTATGTATAAATATTGACTACAGTATTATAAAAAATAATAATGATATAATTGACAGCAATTGGCAGCAGCACGGGTCGATCCAAATGGGTGACATCTTTACATACCGAGACTCCTCCGTCCCTCAGAAAGCACGTTAAGCCCAACGGCAGCCGTGACCAACGTCCCGGCTGTCATTAGTGAATCTTTGACAGTCGTTACGGTGGCCGGAAACCCGACAATCAGTCAATGACAATCAGTCTCCCCAAGGGGTATCGTATTACCCAGTTACTGGGTCGTGGAGGTCAGATAGGCAGTCACTCCATGTGAAATACTGGTATTCAGCTGCATCCAGTTAGACTGGAAGCCGAACCCAACATAGTTGGGAAAAGGCTGGGCAGATTGATTGAATTGACAGCAAAAAAAAAATGTACACACTGAATTTCTCATAGAGTATCGGTTCAGTTGTTGAAATCTGATGCAAGTCACAAAACTACAATTTCAATCAATAATTCGTGGTTGGATTGTCTGTATACTTTTGCCGTTGACTGTACAAGCAACAAGCACATGCACACAACTTCTCCAACAAGACAAAAGACACGTGTTTACAATAAGTATCTTGTCTTCCCTGAGAACGAGATGACATGTGTCGCTGTGTCGCGGAAACAACTTCGACGTCAGAAGGGGGAGGGGTAACAGAATATAGAAAGGGAAGGGTAACAGAGTTTGTGAAACAGGTGAATCTTACTGATAACGGGCAACTCAGCCGTGGTGTCAAATTGAAAGGTGCCACAGAGTAGATAGGAAATTAACATGTCGGAAAGACATTCAAAACTTTGAGGGTGAAAATGTAAAAAACCGGCCAAATGCGAGTCGGACTTGCATATGAGGGGGGGGGGGGGGTTCCGTACCATCGTTTCATGACTGTGTCTACCTATTACGCTTCAAGGCCTGTGCAGACCAGCGCGACATGTCGCGCGACGCGACACCGGGTATTGTTATACTGTGAAGTTTTCTTAGAAATTGTATTGTTCGTGTCGCGTCGCGCGACAAGTCGCGCTGGTCTGCACAGGCCTTTAAGGGTTACAGCGATTGACGTCGAACAAATAGCGACAAATGATACCCATAATAAAAAAAAGCCTTTTATTCCATGCGACACAGACAGTGATTTTACAACTTTGAAATAATACAATTTATTTGTGTTTTTTTACGACATTAATTATTTTTCATGCATTTTTAATAATAAAATTCAAATAATACCAATACCTATTGCTATCCAAAAATGTTAATTTTATAACCGAATTTAATAAACCATACAAAATATTTGCGATTGCTAAACTTCGGGAAATAGCAGAAAAAAAAAAAAAAAAAAAACAAAAGAAAGTCCGAAGCAAACTCGCGTCAAACAACTAGTCCTCGATATGACCCAGTTCAATAAGTGCAGGCAAAGCATAACAATGTAGTACACAATAACTACATAACATATTATATACTTAGTAGGTCAGTTCATAACGTAAACATGTACTCCATTTGTTAAGAATTACGAGTTTTCACTTCAATTATTTAAGAACGCGATTAGGAACTCGAGAAGGGTAAACTGGATTTTTTATTCTGTGGTCGCGCTAGAAATTTTCCGACTTATTTTTAGGCTGCGAATTGTGATACTGTAGGATCCTGTTGATCCCGTATTTAAGCTGATTATATCACTACAATGACTCATCACCACACCAAGCCTCACTTTCAACTGTTTCCCGCCATTCGTGGTGAACTGACAGTTGACATTAGTGACAATGACAGCAACCTAACTGCTGACGTGCATGAGATAGTGTTTACATAACTATTAAATAGATACACTACAGATACAAACGGCGAAATATACAGGGATCAGGGACCTATACTAAATTACTAATAATTATAATAACGGCGCCGCCGAGGCCGGCCCAGGAAGAGGTGGCGAGACGACAGACGCGTACCGCAAGGGTTGGATTGAGGTTGCCCTGGAAAAGGATGCTTGGAAGGATTTAGGGAAGGCCTTTGCTCAGCAGTGGGACAGTGTAGACTAAAACTAAAAATAATATATATAAAGATGTAAAATTTGTGAGTTATATAGACTACCCACTACATAAAAATGGAGGAGGTAATCTTCGGAACAATTTTTACTATTGGGAAGCTACAGTTTTGTAGTGTCATAGGAAATTTTCATGGGGAGATATCGCGCGCAGAAGCTGGTAGGTACTATATATTTTAGGCATAACTATAACCCTCTAATATTTGTGGTAATTTTCCCTCCTCAATAAAACTTTTTGTAGCGATTAGGACGGTTATACTGGATTTTTTAAATTATTTAAGTTAAATCAAATCAGCTACAAAAAACAAACACAAATGAAATGCTGATAATCTGGTATTCAGCTACATCCGGGAGTGATATGAAGATGCGAATGATGTTGTTCCGACACTCGCTGTTTCGGAAAACTTTGCGAGTGGTACACTAGTACCTAATGTCATGTAAATCCACTGTTGTGTTAATTTGTCTAGGAATCGAACTCACGACCCCGATGATACACATCAAGCCTCGTCTTGGATTTGATTGACCAGCGTACCACTAAAAAGTTTACGCATCAGCGTGTTTGCGATAACGTCATTCGATGTAGCGGGAACTGGCGTACCACTCGCAATATTTTTCGAAACAGCGTGTGTCGAAACAACATCATTCGAATCTTCATATCACTCCCGCTGCATCCGGTTAGACTGGAAGCCGACCCTCACAGTTGGGATAAGCCTAGGCAAATAATCTGAATCTGCTAAACAATCTGCTGCTGTGCCCTGACAGGGTCTACAAGGCTCTTAGCTCTAAGCCTTTTGTTACCATCTTGTGGAACGAAAATAAATGAATTTGAATCTGTTTCCCTGACTGTACGCAAAGTGACTAGATGCAGTTAACTTAAATAAGTAGAATTCAAACTGGCTTCCTCTACACATGAGGTCAGCGGCCTATAATGTGAGGTTATATTTTTTGTAGCTACATTCTTGATCCCAGATTGCGGTTGCCCCTAATTGCGCGGGAGTTAGCTGACCAGGTTGCTTTAAGAATACTTACTAGTCAAATTTCACGGTTCTGTCTGATTTGCTGGAATGAAAGTGTAACCTGAGCATGAGGTAGGTTTTTCCATAGGGAATTTCTCAGTAGCAGCCCACAGTATGCCGGGTTAATGGCGATAGGCTCGTTCCCTATTACATGGGACTTGAATACATACTATTTAGGCCTGTATCATTTTTCGTTCCAGTTTCTTAGGCTTATATCACAGAACCTTAATCGAAACTCAAACATTACTTAAAACTAGTTTTAAGTCTTTAGTGAGGTTCTGAACCTTATACCTTCCTTAGTCTTCCCCTACTCATAAGCCATCCACATTATTTTATACTCAACGGTATGTCCTTCATTGCTGCTTACACCCCAGACAAAAACTCTTCGATGCTAGCTCGTGATCTAACCAACGATGCGCGTACGCCGACCGCCTTTCACTCGCGAAGGGCAGGTCCGATTGCAATACTATGTCCTACTGACGGACCGTGGTGCAGTCTACCGGTTTGTAGGCTTTGAGTATTTGCAGTTTGAGGTAAATAAGCATTTTAGGTATGAAGCTACAAGTACGCAGCGGGCTCGTTCTGTCGGGCCAATTCAGTGGGCGTAACGTAGTCAGAAGATATAAGAGTTACGCGATAGAAAGAGAGGCAACTTGGTATTTAGCGCTGTGCGATCTGAATTGCACTTTATTGTGTCGTAGCAAGAGTCGCTTTTTATATAAATGATTTTGCGCAGTGAATCTTCTGTAGGTTCTTGTACTATCATGTATTCTGTGGTACAAAACCCATAGGCCATACCATAACTGTCTGGAAAGCACAGGTCAACTTGATACTAGGTAATAGTCATTGTAATAGGGAATATTTAACTGATCCTCTAAAAACTTATTGACCTTTTAATTATTTACACTTTATTAAATAAATGAACTTC
Organism: Agrochola macilenta; assembly: GCA_916701695.1. Lineage (NCBI taxonomy): Eukaryota > Metazoa > Arthropoda > Insecta > Lepidoptera > Noctuidae > Agrochola > Agrochola macilenta. Next base: position 11,891,656 of record OU753579.1, on the reverse strand, counting down.
TAAAAAAAAATCGGGCTTCTAATGATGCACTTAAAAAAAAAATTAGCCTCTTTTTAAATATCTGGCTACGATACCTCGACCAAACGGGTTAAACTGTGACAAACCTCGCGCAAGCCGAGCGGGACGAGGGACCGTCCAGCGAGCGCTTCATCCAAGTTGCTTGGCTATTTAGTATTTTTAGGACTCCTAAATAGGAAAAGGAGGAGATAAAACAATGTAAACATAATTTAAAAAAAATAACCTGTGTAGATTTTTTTGCATGTATGGACCCTATACATGAGAATATATATTATTGCAGGTTAACGGGAACGCCCTTCGTTAGTTAACATACTGTACATACATACATAGGTATATCTTTCTCATTTATCTTTAATTGATTATTCTAGAAATTGGTTTACTGGACATTGGACGTTTCAACAAATGAAACATGAAATTGATTATCTGATCATTATTTTTTTTATTTTTTTTATCGCGCATGGTAACTGAACAGTCTACCACTAGATGACTGTACTACTCGTTTTCACTAGCACTAAGCGACACCTAAATGAACGGTTGTATTTTCTACCTTTGGCGCGAGCCGAGCGTTGAAAATCGTAACAGCGTGGCGTGCTTAGAGGCTAGCTAGTGAGTATTCATCTAGTGACAGTTAATCATCAGTCATCGATGTCAATTCTACATCAATAAGGCAAAATTAAAAATAAAATATAGAAAGATGATTGGTGTATGAGAACAAAGTCGCATTGTTCTCAAAATTACCATCTACATGAAATCGGTCAGTAAGACAGTACTTTCGTTAGAATTACACCAATTCTTAGAATCTGTTCTGATATGAGAAAGTATGATATATAAGTCATAATTGAGAATCCAATATTATCGCTGGACAAAAGTGAAATGGACCTTGTAATCTAGACTTTTTTAATTTTTTGAGTGGGAAATTATCTAATAACTTCTCCCGCTCTGGGCGGAGTGGGAGGGCGTGTCAGACTTTTACTGACTAAAACCCACCCGTGTTCCATCCGTTGCCTGTGTGCCGGGGCCACGATATCCCCTTCGGACAAACTCGCAACCCCGGCAGTTGTAATCTAGACTTGCAATGGAGATTTTTATGTATCGCCATTATTTTTCTACCGATTTTACACTTCTGCGTTGGCAATCCTTTTCATTTATGTTTTACGTTACGGACAGCCTATTGAGGGATTCCTCAATAGAAAGTAAGTACCTAGTTAGTTCCATATTTTTTGAGGAATACCCTTGAGTCCTCTGAAATCTTATGAATCTTATGAAAACAAAACAGCGAAATAGGCTGTCTACTGAGTCAATCACTGTTCTATTACATGCAAAACGACTCTTTAATGACGCTAATTGTTATGACTTGGAAATTAATTCAAAGATGACCGCGGCTATGGCCAAAGAGTAGAGTATGATCCTAAAGATCGAAAAATATCATTATATTTAAGTGTGTTTGGTTTGATGTAAATTAGACTCTTAATTTATCTTTTGATAAATAAACGAATTTGATTGAACATTGTATTTTTTTTTTGTCATATTCTGATTTTGGGTACTAATGTACCGAATTTTGTGGGCAGCTCTATCGATTTCGCACTCTGACATTCGAGACCACTGCTCGTACTATAATATTCCGGACGAGCTCCTTCGAGTCGTTGAGCTCCTTAAGATCTGAGTTGAGCTCCACGATTACTGACAAATCCTTGCACTGACTGGACACAGGTCCAGTCAAATCTGTTCGGTTCTTTTCTCGAAATACCATAATCTACATGGTGCTCATATGACCTGACCAAGATTATGTCTGGACTTTAAAGGAGACTTTGCCCGTTGAGTTTTTTTTGTCATTTCTTCTTAGGGGTATTTGACCCCTGAGTTTGTTTCAGCATTTCTTCTCAGGGGGTAGTCGGATAGGAAATATCGACACCATCTAGCTAGTTATTATTAATATAAAATTGCTGATAAACTTGTGCAAGAACATCGAGTAATTGCCGGTTTTAAATTTGTCGTACTGAACAAACGAACAGACCCAAGCACAGAGCCAAACATTGCTGCGAACATTTTCACAATCATTCTAGCGAACGCTCTAGACAATGCTCGTCAAAAAAACAGAGGTCCGGGAGGCATAGAGGGACGGTGGCGGAACAAAGACAGAATTGCTCGGCTCGGCCAAAAAGCTCGAAACAAATTTATTTATTTATTTATATTTATTTATTTATATATACTTTATTGTACACCAGATTATACATTACATAAAGAAAAAGTAATACACTACAAAATATACAATGGGCGGCCTTATCGCTTACTGCGATCTCTTCCAGGCAACCTTGAATTTACTTTCCTTTAGAATGCTCGCTAGATTGCTCGCTAAAACACTCCCGTTATTTTTTTTGCAATGTAACACTCGCTAGAATGCTCATAACAAGTGAATGCTCAAATTTACCAGCACCTTTAGAGTAATTCCGTTACCCCCGTTTCAGAATTAACTATTTCATTTCTCGAAGAGCTCTACTGCGACCATTATTTACTACCTGTATTAGTAACTCTTTTGTTGACCATGCAATATCCGTGTTGATTCGTATCTCGGCTCTGAACTCTGCGATCATTTTGCTGCAGTATGTGGGTCACTCGGCGATTAACGATGATTACCTGGTGACGCATGGTGTAGGTACGCTTAGCTGTGTCGGTAAGTACTAAGAAATGTATGATTTCTTGTGCTAAATTGCTAATACTGAGTTAATTGTTTGTCTTGATGATTCGCTGATAGAAATATGATTGTATGGTCAGTTCCAAAAGTATATGCTGAAAGTATACACAAACCTTGTTCAAGTAAAATTCATACGAATCACTTATTACTAAAGGGAATTAGTAACACATTAATCTATATTTCGGTATTGAAATAAAAAAACTCAATTCGTTAACTTCGCTGTACGAATTGGCATCCACGGCCGTTTACAGGTACGTTTTCTGGTCCGTTTGTTTACATTTTCATTAGATACTTTTGGAACAGAGTATACGGTCAAACGTCAGTGCGCACGTCAGTAGTAATGTTGCATTTGAACAGTAAATAGTAGGTATTATTTATATTCTTCCCATATTGTTAGAAATAAAGGCGCTGTCCAAGCATAATTATTGTTATGATGGACGTATGGGATGTACAGTCACCACCGTACTCTCACTCATCACACACACAACACACACACGCACGAACACACTCACAACATACACACTCACTCACTCAAACACAAACAATATAATTGTTAATTAACTACACCTCTAGTTATAATTTGTATCAACTTACTCGCCGCGGGAGGAAGACCTGGAGTCCTGAAATACAGGGCTGCCCTAGTTTAGGCTCCAGTCCACTCCATTTATTTTATGTACCTATACTGTGCTTAGATTAGTGTGGAAAATAAATGAATTTTTACTTTTTACTTTTTACAGTCGGGTAAATTAATTGATAAGCAGATTGACATAAATAAATATTGCCGTGCCGCGGTGCCACTTTACTTGCCATACTTTTCGTTTTAGTCATCTTGTAGTTTTCCACTAGTTTCTGTGACAATAAAACCAAGTTTTCTTTTTTTCTTAAATATTTTGTAATTACCTGAAACAAACAAAAGAAAAATTAGATACTATTACATCTTTGAGGTTTTTAATAAATCATTTATTAGATTATTCTTTACTAGCCGGCTATTGGCTATATGCGTCATTTAGAGACGAAAGCTTGAGATTGGAACGAAGTTCCTTATCGCGTGTTGCGAAAGGGGGCTAGACGGAAAAAATTAAGACCGAAAGTTGTAACGACACTTTTTTTGTTGTAAGCCGTGCGGCGTGCGCGTGTTTCTCTGTCTGTCTGTCTGTCTGTCTCTCTCTCTCTCTCTCTCTCTCTCTCTCTCATAGAAAGAGGAACTTCGTTCCATCCGGGTGTCCCTTGACACCTCTCAAGTTTTTTTTTTCAATACAGATTGTTTGTAGTAGCTAGGACGCGAATGTGTCTGTGTAGCTGAGTCGCAGCTTGCGCTCGCGGCCTATGTCTGCCTCGCCTGCCCTAGCCAGCAAAATCTGTACTGTGCTGCGTCATCTGCGTCTCAGCATTTTCGTAGCCTTATAGTTTCGCCATGTCCGTCTGTCAGTCTGTCTGTCCGCGGCTTACCTCAAAGACTCTTAGTACTACAAAGCTGTAATTTGTTCATTTGTAAATCTGGTGCATGGATTAATATGTTATAAATTAGTTCATGAATACCGAATTGGGACACTGTAATGATAGCGTATGTATGTAATAAATTAATCTTTCTGACTGACCGACCGTTTGACAATTCAAAAGTGCTTGTAATTGATTTATTTGAATGCTTTGAGTCATATTAAAACCTGTTTATTACTATTAAGTGGACACCCAATGATATAACATGACGTTTTAAGTTCTGTAGGTCAGAGATAAAGTGTTGATAAGCTGATAACAGTATCGACGGTAAATAGATAAGACATATTGTTAGTGAAAGTAAATATTTGAATACATTCGATCAGCTGGTTTACTTCATATTGTTATAGGTAGTCTATTAACAACCATATTTGATAAAAATAAAATAAATGTTAAGAAGGAAATGTATAGAATTAAAGTGTTTTCCTACTGCACGCGTAGCATGACTTTCATAGAAACGCATTTTGTCGACGGAAGAATAGACTAGATGACAGATTGTGATTGTAATCTGTCAGACTGTGATCTGTCATTTTGTCTATTCTTCCGTCGACAAAACGCGTTTCTATTGTGGTCAAGCTAAGCGCGCAGTCGCAAATAGCTGAAAAATATTTCGCTTTTTTTATTACTTTATCAATATTACTAAATTATATTATGAACTGCCTCGGTGGTTTAGTTGTTGCAAGCGCTACTACTGAGCATGAGGTCCTGGGTTCGATTCCCGGGTCGGGCAAATTGTTATTGGGATTTTCCATCTGGAATTTTTCAATAGCAGCCTGGAGTCTGGATTTGTGCCAGGTTGTTGGCAATAGGCTCGCCCCCTATTACATGGGACGAAAGAGAGAGTGCGCCTGTGTCTGTGAGTGTGCATACACTTGTGCAATATAATATCGCTCTACAATGCTCTGAAATATTGATTATGAATTGACAAAATAGTCAAAACAGCAAATTATTTGACAGCTATTTGTGACGTAGACAACTGTCAGAATGCCCTCCTGTCGGTCAACCAAGGTGACACGGATTTTTTTAAGAATTGTCTCGAAAGATACATACAAGTTGATCAAACTTAATGCATTTATTTCAATTAATCCATCAACTTTTGAACTGTCAAGTGTCAAAAAGTTGTCCAGTTAGTCAGACCGAAAGTTGAAGATATAGTCGCCGCGTTAAGAACTGAGTCGTCACGCCATAAATCATTTTTATTAGTCTGTCTTGCTCGCACTTATGGAGCTTATGGAGTCCCATAACGATGTGTGTAATAGTGGCCAACGTTGCACATTCTTATTGCTACTGCAGTATGGCCCGACGACTCAGTTCTGAAAAACGCAAGTACTACAGTTGCCCGTTAATTGAGATTTCTATGGAGAAGAACAACGCCCCAATTGTATAACACACTTTCTTTAACAATCCGAAGGATTTTGAAAGAAATTGCTAATCCATTGCTTGACATGTCTGACTGTCGGCTTAGTTGTTGCGGCACTTCTTCCCAGCTAAAGCACTAGGAAGTGTTGAAGGGTTTTTGGGGGACTGTCTTATGTAATTTTGACGTTCGAAAAGTGCTGATTCTCAGCCTAGTTTGATTAAATGACTTTGTTTTTTTTTTGTAAAATTCGTCTGCTTGACAACGTCATGAATATTGTCGAATTGACAAAATTAAAGGCATTGCAATAGTTGTTTGAAACTGCATGGTTAGCATTTACTCTTTCAAGTCAAGTTATTACACCATTCGTGATAAAACTATCGTAAGAAAAACGTTAAAAGATTCTGGAAAAGAACAAATGAGAGTTCGTAAGTATTTAAATTAGTAGCTTTTATCAGGAAGGCATATTTCTGAGTAAGTAGGTACTACAAACATGAAAGTTCTACAATCATCAATGAAAGAATTCTCTGATAAAGATAATAAAAAAGATAATGATAAATAATGGGTGTAACTGTCGTCAGCGTACGATAATATTTATTTATTGATAAAATTGTTTAAAATATGACGAATCAACATTCTATTACAACATTTAACAGACATGAAGATTCCTGGGTATTAAATTTTAAAAATCTCCTTTCAAAATCTGCCTGCCTTTACCTAACTATTTTTAGTCTACCGGATGCAACTGAACACCAGTATGTTACATGGAGCGACTGCCGATCTGACCTCCACTACTCCCAGTTACTGGGTAACACATAGAAATATAAATTATCTATGGGGTAACACGATACCCCTTGATAAGACTGGTTGTCACACTTTCTGGTTAGACTACCCGTAACGACTGTCGAATATCTACGAATGACAGCCGAGACCAACGGTTTAACGTGCTTTCCAAGGCCTGGAGGGGTCTCGATATGTAATGGATGGTCACCCATCCACGAACCGACCGCAGCAATGGTAGCTTACGATTGACCCGTTTTACTGTTATGATTTGGCCACGGGTCCATTAGCGTTTCCATTTTATACATTGGGACTGTAATTACCTTTGACTTGACGTAAAATGCTGCTGTTACTGTTATCCCACTCATCATCCCACAGCTGGGCAAAGGTCACCCATCCACGGACCGGTCTCGGCAAGCGTAGCTGTTAACCATCGATCTAGCCACGAGCCCCTCCCTCTTACTTTCAAAATCAGTGTAGGAATAAAAAAACATCATCCCGCATTCCATACGTCGTCTAACAAAGGAAACCTATTAAAAACCAATCTAACTGTACAATCAACCGCAAGTCGAAGTTAAAAAAAATTGACATCGCCTTTATTTGGTGGCAGTAAGGAAGTTTCGTAGTTCAATTGTTAACCTACTGATGTGCAGCTAACTGTATAAGTTAAATCATAATCATGCTTCACGACTTTTTTATTGTGACTAATGTACTTGTGAGATATAGGTCGAGATTGTACGTCACAAATGGGGTTATTTAGTGCCCCATCCTTTATGATCTGTTGTTTGTATGAGAATATGGTTTGAGTAAGGTTAGGAAGTTCGGTATATTACAGCATAAGTTAAAGCAGTGAGTCACGGGGTCCAAGTCCTAGGGACAACCATAGAAACGGATTTTCTACGGGTTTTGTCGACGGATGAATAGACAAAATGACAGATTGTGAATAAAATACAATAGACGACGTATATTTAGTAACCTAATCCGCTTAACTGTTCTTAAGGAGTCATAAAGAACCCTGTAAGAAATGGATACGTGTTTCACCTCTCAACGAGGCAACCTCAGGATGACGATTGACTTGTTGCGAACCCGGACCCGACGTGTTGACACGTCAAGTGTCGAGAGCAGTGAGGATGCCTCGTTGAGAGGTGAAACATGTGCCGGGTTCTTTATGAGTCTTTAAGAACAGTTAAGCGGATTAGGTTACTAAATATACGTCGTATATTGTGTTTATCCGTCATTCTGTCTATTCTTCCGTCGACAAAACCCATTTCTATTGTGGTCATCGTCATGCTAAGCGTGCTGAACAATTTTCTCCATGGGATCAACATCTTAATCGCGAAGTAATCAGCCGTCTCATACATTAGGGTCGAGTATTTATTGAAGTTTTCTATGGGACAATTGACAATTTTTTCGCCATTACGATATTGGTGCCTTGGAGAAAGTTGTTCACTTTGATGGTTTCTTGGAGAAAGTTGTTCACTTTGATGGTTTCTTGGAGAAAGTTGTTCACTTTGATGGTTTCTTGGAGAAAGTTGTTCACTTTGATGGTTTCTTGGAGAAAGTTGTTCACTTTGATGGTTTCTTGGAGAAAGTTGTTCACTTTGATGGTTTCTTGGAGAAAGTTGTTCACTTTGATGGTTTCTACCACACTCTTCACTTTTCTGGTACAAATGGTACACTTGTATGAACTACGTGCTACAGAATTGTTTCATGTCTGGCTTTTTGTACAGGAATGAAAGGGTTAAGCATCTTTAGGTCGATTTCAACTTGTTATTCCATTAGTACGTCCTACAGATATTTGTACGTTTGTACAATCAAAGAATGAAAAGTTAAGTCAATTTTATTTGAACTTCGCATGTTTAGGTTAATTTTAACTTGGACGTTATTTAAATCTCTAAGTGGTCCTCAAGAAATAAAGCCTCGTGCAGACTGGCGCGACGCGACACCGGTCATTGTTCTACCCATAGAAATATAAATAACAGGAGAAGTGGTATGGGGGCGTGTCTGTGTCCGCGCGTCTTGATCACAATGCTCATGCCTCAGGCAAATGGCCGTCTCCGCTAACTAGTGCGCTTTCGAGCGCGATCGTGATAACATTTAAGAATACCGTGTTGTTCAGTGGTTTCTTGTAAAAATCGAAGCTAAACTATAAACTTTATAAATCGTAGAACCACTTTTCATAAATCAGCACAAGTATTTTGCTATATTTGTGTTGAAAATCATGAAAAACAACAAATCGTAAAATATTTCTTGCCTTTACTACGTTATTTTTGTTTTCATATATCACAGCGACTGTACTTTTATTGTAGTAAATACATTGCTTCTTTACCACTACCAAAGTATGTCGCTTAGTAACTGGACAAGCAATGTAAAAATTACAAAACGATATTTACTTTAAGCGGTTGCATCGTTAGTTCGGCCGCAGCGTCTTGTGACGGATTAGTGATGTGGTTGTGCAGATCCACTAACGTAGGCTATCGACAATAATGTCGATTGTCGTATGAATTTATATTACTATTAAAGTTTATTCTTCAATTTGTCAACAGTTATAGCCTGATTGGAAGACCGATGTGAAATCTTGTTTTATACTCATTTAGATTTTCTCATAATGTTGTTATTGTTTTGGTTTACTTAATATTTCTTTTTTTTACTTACTTATTGTTTATTTATATCATCTTATTATATGTATATCGTTTTTTATTTATAATTTTTTCAGCAACTTCCAAAAATTTTAATACAAATATAAATGGGAGAATCGATAAGTTTCCGATTTAGTCAATAACTAGCGTATATGTAAAATAAATGGCTTTTGCACAGCACAACGATAGCGAACGATGTTTTCGTGTGGGTGAGTTGTACGGTGCATGGTAAATGCACGCTGTGTTTGATGGGATAAGGTTTATAATTGATTATGTAGTACGTTCTGATTTGTAAATTGCAAGTGTGAGCGGGGCCTCGTATTTATTGGGTTTACTGATCGCATGTGTGATCGCAGGCTAGAGAGTAGGGATAGATAGAAGACATTGGGTTTCGATACATTTTCAACTACCGGGCATATCTCCTTCTTTCTTATGTCTATGGTTCTACCGTAAAGTTTTCTTAAAAATTGTTTTATTAGAGTCGCGTCGCGCCTGATGGCATGAGGCTTAAGGCAGACGAGGGCCCATTGTAACAGGATGCGTACTTATTGCCTTCAACCGAGCACATCCTTCCGTACTGAGAAATTCCATCTGGAAAAACCCACTTCTCCCGATCTGACCGAACCCAGGACACCAAGCTGAGCAGTCGCACATTACGACCACTAGACAAACAAGACAGTCCATTTAAAACCCAAATAGCTTTACAGAAAAACAACGCATGAATAAAACTCCGTTCGGCTATCATCGGCTTATTCCGGCAGCGATCGGTTATCGGATTATTTCCCTAATAGCTTTTTAATGGATCTCTTTCAATGTATTTTTTAGCTCCACCCTTTATGCTACAGAATATTAAAGTTTTTAATCATTATGGAAGGTGGTTATGGCTCGGAAAGCACGTTAAGCCGACGTACCGGCTGTCATTCTTGGATCTTTAACAGTCATTACGGGTCGTCAGAAGCCTGAAAGTCTGACAACCAGTCTTATCAAGAGGTATCGCAGTTTCAGTACAGCAGTAGCTCCTTGTAAAATACTGGTATTCAGTTGCATCCGGTTAGACTGGAAGCCGACCGTAATAAAGTTGAGAAAAGACTACCCGTAACGATAGTTTACTAGAAGAACCAAAAAAGTGTGTCAAAAGTATTATTATATAACCTTATATAACCTTTTTAAAATACAAAGTAGCAACCCCCGTTACAATTTACAGTATGGCAACACCAGTACTACACCACAAGGTCGTCTTTACAAATGAATCACTCGCCGCTCACCTAAATGAGAAGTCATTGCCAGAAACAAAAACTTAGAAGGTCGCACTACAGTTATTTTAATTATCTTTTGAATTTCCAATCTGCGTGCGCGCAGTTAGGTAAACTTTTTAAATACTCGATGAGCGAGGCAGCTACAGAAATAAAAGGTAGCTGATGAAAGTATTGCAATGTTTTTTTTTTGTTTTAAGTGTTGACGATTGTGCTAATTGCTGGCTGGTACTGTTTTAAATTTGGAGGTGCAACACAGACGGCTGGCTTTTTGCGTGTTGACGTAGTTCTTTTTTTTAATTCTAAGTCTTATTCGAATTAGGCTGAGAATCAGCACTTTTTGAATTTAATTACTTATGACAGTCCTCCAAAATGCCCGCCCATCACCACTTCCTAGTGCTTTAGATGAAGAAGTGGCGCAACAACCTCCCCAACAGAACAGCACAGCTGAAGAAAAAAGAAAAAGTGCGCTGACAATTGTCCGTAATTTGTCCTGTTTTTGTAAGGCCCTAGATACGTTTTGAAATGACTGGCTAATATAAGATTTATTACTTTCTCGGGCGTCCCTAATTCGAATAAAACAATTTTATTGACATTATAATAGAGATCGAACTGAACTGACAAGAAAATGGCGTGTGAACTTTTTAACCCTAATAAAAGCCATGTTTCAATCAATCTGCCTAGCCTTTTCCCACCTATGTTGGGGTCGTCTTCTAGTCTAACCAGAGGCAACTGAATACTTTTATGTTACAAGGAGCGATTGCCTATCTGACCTCCCAACCGTAGTGTCAAAGATCTACGAATGATAGCCCGACGGTTTAGCGAGCTTTCCGAGGCAAGGAGGGGTCTGGAATTCCGGATATGCAATGGATGGATAGAGTTACAACAAGAAAATGTAAACTGTTTCATTCATTCTCCTTTTCCTGCCTTCATCCCAATTTATTTGAGGTCAGCGCAACATTTCTCTTTCTTCCATACTTCTCTATTAGTAGTCATCTCGGTAGTCACTTCCTTTCTAGCAATATCATCTTTCACTCAGTCCATTCCTCTTTTCTTTGGTCTTCCCCTACTCATAAAGCCATCCACATTCATAAATTGTTAAACACCATAAAAAGGCGGTGTTATCTTTTTTGTCTGTGAAATTGGCTTTGGATCGCGAATTTACGCAGGCACGTACGGAAATCGCAAAAAATACACGATTCAATTCACTCAAAGATCAGAAACCAATTCAATTATGTTATAAGTTAAAGATTTTGTCGCTTCAAACTGACGTTCAATGCACAATGTCAACGATTAAAGTTTTGTTTTTTTTTGTCAATTTAGGTTCGGTGTCACTGCGAGTCAATCGACTTTACAAATAATTCAGCTACTTACTTACAAAGAAAACTTCAGAAAAAAGTCGTCAACTATGTTAGGGTGGCTTCCAGTCTAACCGGATGCAGCTGAATACCAGTATTTTACATGGAGCGACTGCCTATTTGACCTCCATAACCCAGATAGGTACTGGGTAGGTAACACGATACCTCTTGGTAAGACTGGTTGTAGTAAACCTTTTGAACTTCTGACTACCCGTAACAACTGTCAAAGATCTAATAATGAAGGAAAAAAACATAAAAAATACACAACCTAATTAAAGTCTCGTAAAAAAAAAACACATTTTATCAAAACATTATTCAGAACACATTTTTTTAACAAACGAACATAACCTACAAACTTACAAAGCGTATTTCGCAAACAAAAGGTTAACAAAATTAAAGTTGATACAACAATCAAAATTGAACCCTGTCTAGATTGTTTTAGAGGTTATGAAAGATGCAAATACAAATTGGCGGGCGAGGTCTTTAACCTACGCTAACGGAGAACACCGTTATTTCCCGCGCAAACAATATGGCTGCCGAGGCAAAGGCTCGTGGCGTAAGTCCTATTTTTTTTTAATGGTGAAATCTATTTTTACAAATAAAATGAGGTGCGATACGGCTACAAATTTTTTTATTTGTTGGGTTAGCAATTAAAATTGTAGCTCGCGTTCTGTGGCCATTTTAAAATGGGATATCATTTTTATTATTTTTACATACGATACGAAACTTGAATAAAAGTCACGGGAACAGAAAGTTGGCAACATTTTTTCAATTTTCACAATAGTACTCGACTAATCTTTTGACACATCAATAGACAGAAAATGACCATGAATTATTGAAATTCATTTGCCAATACCTACCAATAATTAATTTAAATCTAGTTAACTAGCAATTTAAGCGAATTTGTCAAGCACGAAATATCAACAGTTTGTGAAAGTCGTTGAGCGTTTAAACGTCCCTTCCGTTACTATAGCAACGTCATAGAAATAATTGAATTAAAATATTTTAGGCGACGAACGTAAAATAAGAAAAAGATGGGTATTGATGGACAAATAAAATTCGTCGATAAATTCATCAGCATCTCAGTCGACTGGTAATGTACCCAACATACTGGCGGCATTGCCACTATGTATGTTAAATAAATGGCAATGCTTAGCATCTGCCCAAAGTAAAAGCCAGCCCTTGGGTCTCTTGAAGTGTCAACCAAAGTTGATAAAATTTTCTAAGTAATCATTACTTGTCTATCCAACAGTAGACTGCTAGAGGCTGATGATGACGTGAGAAAGCTACCATGTCAACCAGTGGCCTATTTATAACCATTGACTACACCGTACAATGCAATAATCTATTACAGTATAACATATCCGCGCCACAATACCAACCGGTGAATTAAAAGGCTTGATTCACACTGTTATAACTATTGTTGTATAACAATAGGCTAAGCGTAGGTCAGGCGTGAGTGACGACCCGGCCTAAATGGGTACGTTGAATGATTTTTTATGTTGTAGTTTTAGTTTACGCTAAAATTACATTTTAGTTTTAAGTATAGAAAACTTTCCGGCCTAGAACCAAAAAGTCAAGGATATGTGTTACATCCTTACATTTACCAAACCACACCGTGCCCGCGTGGTGGATAACACGTATCCCAACAGTGGGAACGAGAGGCTGATTATGTTTATGCGTCCGGTCTTGTAATAGTAGGGGCGGTCAACTGCACGTCAGTAGTGAAAACTCCCGCAGAGTGGCGCGACGCGACTCTGGTGGAACAAATTCTATGAAAACTTCTTAGGAAATTGTTCTATCGGTCTCGCGTCGCGCCTCTATTTTGCTAAGGCTCCCCTTAATGAACTACATATGAAAACTGTCGTTACAGCTACAAAATGAAGGCGTACCTAGTCAAAGTCGAATACCATGTAGAATGCTACAAGGATTTTTGGGCTCCTGAATGACATTGACATGAGTGTTGAAAAATCAAGATGGCGGCGTTAGTTCTGTCTGTGTGTTTTTTCTATATACGTGTGTTTGACTGTACTCTTTCAATAAATGTGTTGTTTCGTTTTTCAAATTTCTTTTTTCTTTCTTGTTCCAGCCAGGAACAAATGGTAGTGGTGTCCCACATCCGATTAGAAGTTTAGTTCAGTAATGCTTAGGTCGCATGTCTAACAGTCATAGTGTTGCCAGCTTATCACCTAATAACATCTTTCTAACCCATTTCTTAGCTTGATAACTCACAGAAGGCACAAAGTTTTGTAAACATTCGCCAACCCGCACAGTGCCCGCGTGGTGGTTTATGGCCAACTCACTGAGAGGAGGCCTGTATCCCAGCAGTGCGGACATTATAGACTAATTATACTTAGGTATGCTTATTTGCACCACTATTCAGTAAATAGTAAATCCTGTCAAAGATTGTCATCAATCTCTGAACGGCAATCAAGCAGGCCGCCCTCCTGATGCGGCGGCGAACACACAACCTATGAACATCTGCAATATCAGAGACATTGCAGATCGCTACCATCAGAGAGACAAAGCAGAAATATGTCATGTGCTTGCAACTAAACCGACACACATACCCTTCAAACTGGAACACAGCAACGCTGATGGCGGCAGAAATATGTATGGTGGTATAGTTTGACCAAGACCACTGTTCCGCGCCTGTACAGCGGTCCCGGTCAAACTATACTACGCCGGACGAGCTCCTTCACTAAGAACTCTCCTACTACTAAATTTAATAATTCAGTTACTCCAATAAATCTTGATTCAAACTTAAAGCATTTATTTCAATTAAACCATTTATAAGCTTTTGAATTGTCAAGGAGTCGGTCAGTTAGTCAGAAAGTTGAAGCTAGTTTCCCATTCGAAAACGTAGATCTCTATGGAGAAGAAAAGGCAACAAACTCCATGATTCTAAAATGGGGTGGCCCAAAATCAGCCAAAGTCACGAAGCACGTCAAAACCAAAAATATCTTGTAACCACGCAAACCTATTGTAAGTAATATTGAAATAAAATATTAAAACAACAATAATTTTCGACTTGACATTTCAAGTAGGGAAGCATCGTATTTCCTTTCAACCTCTTCCCTCGAAATAATCTTAGTAATAATAATCTAATCTGATATTATCTTAAAGAGAACAGATTTGATATTTTGTATGTTTGTTTGTAATGGATAAACTCAAAAATTACTGAACCAATAAAAAATCTCCAGTTAAATACTCGTACTATATTATCACTCAGTAACATAAGCTATTTATTATTGGTGATCTGATACACAGGTATTTCTAGTGCACACACCAGTCTCTCACAAACTAGTGTCACATAGTTTTTCAAGCTTGCCTAAATTAACAGATTCTATGCCATTGTTTGTGAAGAGAAAATAAATTATTTGAATTTGTATAAAGATTTTTTTTTAAATTATTTATAAAGATATCACATCTAGTATATTACGAGTATAATATATCCTACTAACCTACTAATATTATAAACGCTGAAGTTCACGCAAAAACTACTGAACGGATTTGGATGAAATTTGACACACAGATAGTTCATAACCTGGATTAACACATATATAGGATGCTTTTTATCCCGATATTTTCACGGAATCGCGCGACGCGATACCGGTTATTGTTGTACTTTGAAGTTTTCTTAGAAATTGTATTGTTCGTGTCGCGTCGCGCGACAAGTCGCGCTGGTCTGTACGAGCCTTTATGCGGGTGAAACCGCGGGGCGCAGTAATATCATAAATGTGAAAGTTTTTATGTTTGGATGTTTGTTACTCAATCACGCAAAAACGGCTGAACAGATTTGGATGAAAATTGGCACACAGATAGTTTATAGCCTGGATTTACACATAGGATAATTTTTATCTCGGTAGTACGTTCCCGTGGGATAATTTCCGACTTCCACGCGGGCGAAGCCGCGGGCGAAAGCTATCATTACAATAAAATATTATAACGACAATAACTTTAACTTGACATTTCAAGTAGCAAAGTATCGTGTTCTCTTTCAACCTGATTCCTCGAAATAATTAAATATAAATAAGAAATAACCTCACTAAAGAAAAACTCTTTTGTCTTTCAATTTATATTTTGGCGGGTAACCGTAGATTTTCCTAATTTATGGATCTTTAATACTTCGGAACGTGAAGGATGCCTTAGTAATTAGAAAGGAAAGATTCGTTTTTAATTACAAAATGTCAGATATTAAATAAATATTAAGCTATTTAGGGTTGGTTAAGTAAATATAACATAACATCACGGCTGTAATCTCAGAAGGGTGCGGCAGAGGTGTATAATAGGTACACCCATTTTTCGCCTGTTGTTTCATATTACAGGGGGCGAGCCTATTGCCATGAACCGACCACAAATCCTCCGGGCTGCTACTGACAAATTCCAGATGGAGAAATCCTCTATCACTGTTCGACCTGAGAATCCGACCCAGGACCTGAATGAGGAACATGTCCTGAGGAAAGTTATGAGTATGAATTTGGAAGGCTGTAAGAGTAGGAAAACACCAAAGAAGAGTTTGGAAAAAATGAGGGCGCCACTATCGCACTTCGGTCACTTCGAATGTGGAAATGAGGCAAACATATATTTTTTTTTATGGAAATGTGCAACAAAAAACGCTGCTTGTGGGTGGTGACTCAAAACCTACCAGCACTTGTCGGCAAAGTAGTCATGATCATTAATTAAGTAAAATATTTTGTTTCATTTGTCACCACGTCATACTCTTTTTTGCCGAGCTGTACTACACAGGGTTGAAACAAAGAAACAATTTTTATTTTTTATTTAAGCTCATGGTTTTTTTTTTATCGTTTTTTTGTTTTCTGTATGACCTATAATTTAACATAATCCAATTGGCTTGAAAAAAAAACATTCTGTACATTCTCTGCCACACCCTTAGGGGAAAAGAGGCGTGATATCATGTCGTAATTTAAAAACAAAATCCGGCCAAAACTTGTTACGAAAGAGAGATATAATAAATATGAAAATTATTTTATCATCCCACCACAGCATCGCTTGACAACATCAGAAACAGTCTCATTAAATTGCTAATTAATAAATTAACATGATTTTACGAATTCGTGTTAATTAAGTAGGTATGGGGGGAGTCACCCCCCTATGAACTAATTGATAATCGATACTATCAAACCGGGGGTAATGAGAAGCTGTAGAGCGCTTATATTGGCAACTTCTGCAAAATATAAACAGTTGTTTTTTTTTTGTCATAGTCAACCGCTTGTCCCCCCCATAAGTCCATGATAACAACTTGGACATACTTGTATTATCATACTGCGCTTTTGCAGCCAATCGCATGCCTTTTAACTAGATCCGAGTCTACTATCATTCAGCTATAACCAGACTCCTAGTACTGTCCGCTCCACTTGCTTGTCCTACCTTATGATGGTCGATTCGCGGTCTTCTCTCAATAACACGTCATCCTCAGTCATCGGTTCTATAACTAGTATGGCTGGTGTATTGCCACTTCACTTAATTTTTCTGAGAGCTATGTGGTCGTCTTTAAATTCTCGGTCACCTAATTCCAGATTCGATCCCTTAGACAAGATCGCAACTTTGGTCACAGTGACCAACATTTTTCGGCCAATGTAACGTAAAAACGTGGAATCGGACAGGTCCACTCAAATGTGTGTGGTTCTTTCCTCAAACGACCATTTTATACACCAATCTAGGGTCCTCACTCCTTTCAAGATCTGACCAAAACTAGGTCACTCTGCCTAGCCTTTTTCCAACTATGAACTTGAGGTCGGCTTCCAGTCTAACCGGATGCAGCTGAATACCAGTATTTTACTGACCAAAACTAGGTACTGGTAAGTATTGGTATTGGTCTGAATTTGGGGATTTTCAGCGTTTCTTCTCAGAGTAGTCGGATAGGAAACACCGACCTCCGACCTCATCTAATTTCTAAATATTATTGACGTGTAAAAGTGTTTGCACATACACTACTGATACATACGAGTTGATACGAGTATAAGTCGATGTCGTGGCCGCTCAATGTGCGGGACGGTTACGGAGACTCTATTACTTATTCATACCCTCCTGCACAACATTACATTTGGGATAAGCCATATTAACGGAAATTAAGAAGGCTCTCTGAGTGCTTTTCTGAAATAAGATGAGAGTTGGACTAATATAACAAATTGCATTTAATTAGGGATAGGCAGATAGGGACCTAATATCGGCAACTTTGATTAAGAAAGTATTAATTCATATTTATGGGCAGAAAAAGTTGATCGTCCTCGAAAAGTTGATGCAAATCAAATATTTCTACTGTCTCGTTATTAAATTATCCGACTGTTTTTAGAAAACCATTTCAAATGGTCTAGTTTATATTAATATACTAATAAAACAAAGTTTCAATCTTGATCATTTTCAGTATAATTTACAAAAAATCAACATACCGTCTGTTCTGTTTTGACAGCTCAGCAATAACGACTGTCAAAATAAATTGTGACTGCTCTTTTCTAGAGTTTTGACAACGTCATACAAAACTTGATGATGATTCTTACCATGAATTCAATTTTAAACTTCAGAAACTCAGAAAATACAGAAAATGTAATATAAGATGATAAAAAATAACCAAAGATCCTTCTATTATTCTTCAAAATTCTCAGCCTCACACATCCGTGCAGCTGACGACGCCGACGTAACGCGCCAACGAACAGGAAGGCATTTAAAAAAAAGGAACCCGAAGAGTTTCCCGCGTGTCATTGACAGATGCGTCCAAAATGGCCGCTCGCGGTGTTGCCAGTAATAAATATTCAACGATTTATTGCGTGCTGTGTTTTAACAAATGGTGGGTGTGTATTGTGTTTCTAGTAAGTATTGAAATTAATTAACTTTCGAGTGTTATGTATGGATGGTTGCTGGTAGAGGAGAATAGCTAATGCGGAAAATAGGTCAGTTCCGGTTCCCATGGGTGCCGTAATACATTGAACGAAGGTATTCTGACAGGTGAATAGTTATTAGAAAGTATCCACTTTTGTAATCCATCATTGTGTACTTGTATTCAATCAATATGTACAACATATAATATAAGTACTTGAAATTTTTCTTCGCAGGACTTAAAGTCTTGGTCAAAGTTCGTCTGTGAGGCTACTTCCCCGCCCTTTTTTTAAGATAATCAGAAACCCTGGTCATTCAATAGCTGACAGTATCGTGAATAGCCTTTCACAAACTTTGAAAACAGTTGACTGCAATGAAATATTCTTTCTCTCTCACTCTCTTTGAAAAACAAAATAACACAACCGCAAAGAGGACTAAGCCCGTCTTATCAACCGAGCACAGGCCACACTGAATACAATTCACACCTCTCCTCATTATTTTTAACTCTGGCAACTCTATTCAAATTCCATTTTTTTAATCGACTAACAAACGCGACCACGTCGAGTCATGTTTTATTTTTTAGTCGATTTTTTTAAAACAGCCTGGCGCGTCGTCGAGTGCTGTCGCTATTCAGTTGCTCTTAATTAATGTTTGTAGAGTAATTAATTCGTTATGACGTCATTTCTCGTGTGTAAGGGAATTCAGGGAACGGCTGCAATGTACTGGTGGAGTCGTAATCATATTTGGAGTTGAATGGAGGAAGATAATAAGTGTCATACATTACATTATCAACGCCGAACAGAATATGATACATTTTGTGCCAAAAATAAGACTACAGTTTGTGAAAGATGATAATATGGCTAGAAAGGGAGGGACTACTAAATTATGGCTGCTAGGTATGTATGGATGAAGAAAACATGCTGCGCTAACCACTAGTAAACTTGAATATGGCCAGGAGGTGAGGATGATGATGATGGTATGGTGGTTAGATTGACCTCCGAAGTGAAACCACTTAGGATTTGCTGCAGATTTTGAAGTACCCAAATACACACTGTATAGTTATCGTACCAAATGCTTAAAGTAATGAAGCCTGAATGTATACATACATAAGATACTGTAAACGGTACTTATAACAAAAAATAAAAAAAAAATGACTGCCTGTTTGTTCCGGCTAATCTCCGAAACAGTTTGACCGATTCTGACGGATCTTACCCTAGCAGATAGCTGATGTTATAAGGTGTAACTTAGGCTACTTTTATGTTAGAAAAAGAATTAGTGTCGACGCAAACGAAGCCGCGGGCAGCAGTTAGTCACCAATAAAACAAAATATGATTTAAAATATAATAATAATTAACTACTATGAGTACCTACCACTGAATAAGCAAAGGAAACAGATTAATTTAATTATGATCGTAATTACAAATTAATTGCGACTTCTACTCTGTAAATATTAAGTTAATATAACCTGGAGCATAATAAACACCAATTAATTTCTTAATTAAAGTACTTATTTAATAAACATGTTGTGTTTATTTTTAGATGACATAAAAACGATATTTATAAGTTCTGCGTCGTTGGTCGTAGTGTGGCTTATTGGTGATTCGCACGAATTTACTCTCTCAAAACGGGCGACTCGACACTTCTAAATTTAATACCTGTTGTTTTTCCTTGAGGCGATTCGCACGAAGATAATTTATTTGTAGGCGAATCGACAAGCAAGCGCGAAAGCTGATGCTGAGTGATCTTGCGTTCGTTTTACAGCCAGTCTATTCTGTAAAAATCTCGCCGTGAAACTTAGATGAGGTAACTTTGGAGTGAGCTGTCTTTCCACCCAACGCTATTAATTAAAAATAAGAATAATCTATTTTTGAAATATAGGTTATAGACAGCTCACTTCACGGTGAGATTTCTACAGAATACTTGAAAAAATCGGGCAAAGTCACAGACAGTGTGTGTAAAATACATGGAATTAGTAAGTACAGACTTTAGACACCTGCAACACCAATGTCTGCCAGTGCATTCTCAACCTTAGTCAGAGACAAAGTTGAGATGAACGAACAAGAACGTGGTGAACAAGAACATCATGTGCGTAACACTAACGAACATCAAACACTGTGTTCGTCAAAAAAGTTCGTGGCGATCCAATTTTTAATTCATGGCTACTAAAGAGAGCCGGTTGAGCGCGAACTGTCTTCGTATGATGTTCGTGTTCGTTTTGCTAATTTACGTCCACACGTACAAACCAAATGTTCGATGTTCATGTTCACCATGTTTTGTTCGTTCGTGCGTACACGCCTTTTATGTACCTGCTATGTCACCAAAACTTATACCCTTCAAAACTGAACGCATAAATCGTAGACAAATAGTAGGAACCGTGGAATTAGACTTTAAGCTCCTTGGTAGCAACCTTCATTCCCGTACGAAACATTTTCAAGGATTGACATCAATAAGGTCAAAATTTTATAAAAAGACCTTTTTTTCGCCGTTTGAACCTTTTGAAGAAATTAACTCAAGGGAAGGTAACTTGAACTAACAAACTTCTAATTAATTCTAATGAATTCTATTCAGTTTAGAAAAAAATAAGGTAAAAAACCAACTGAAAAGATGGAAACTTTTGATCCTGTCTGAATACAAGTTGGCAAATAAATTGACTGAAATAATCCATAATAGGAAACGTTTACACTGAGCAACTAAAGTTGGGCCTTGTGGGTTGCCACAAGGCCCAACTTTAGTTGCCAACTTTTGACCTACAAAAGTCATACTAAGTCACCTACACACAGACATACACCTTTTTAAAACGCCACGATTTCACGTTTATTTTAAAATTCGTCTCAATACGAATTTTTGGCCAAATTATATAAAAAAGGAGATAAAACTTACTAGAGAAAGATGGAAGTTCATGGAATGTTGGATTCTTAGGTTCTATAACGACTAGCTTCTGACCGCGTCACTGTCCGCGTGAAATTTCTTGTTTTAACATAAAGTATATCCTATGACATACAGCAAAACTGTAGTTTCCAAGACCTCCACAGCGAGTTTATAATTGGGATTAATCAATTCAATTGAAACTTGCACTTGACAACAATTGTTACATCACGAAGTTGCGGGCAACAGCACGCGCCACAAAAAAGTTGCCAACTAAGCAGACACCCTAAATTCCTGACACTACCTCAATTATCTTAATTAAACCTTTTTCTTTTCTATTACAACGTTTCTTTCTGTTACGAAGGTTCCTTTGTTTCGCAATTAGCTACAAACTGTTAATGAAATTAGATACTTTTTGCTGCCTTGTGTGGTAGACTGTGGAATGTCAGAAAGGAGATAAGAGTCCGCGCCACCACTGACGTCATAGCATTAAATTGTAAAAAAAATGTAGTCCCACAATTTTCCGCCGGACTTCAGTAGTGACGCGGACACGTAATTCTCAGACAAAGGATTTTTGTATGAATTATAGAAAGGACAGGATTACATCTGTCGGGTCAGCTAGTAAGAAAATAAAAATACTGTTTTCTTACGGAAAATAACGCATGTGAAGTAATTTTTTTGTAGGTCTGCAGGTTCTAAAAGAAGACATGAGTTTGAAAATACCAAATAATCGTATCTATCCTCCAAAGTAAAATTGTAATAAAATATTACAACGAATTTTTTTATTTTTTTTTTAAGTTTAGCATTTGTCATAATTCCCAAAAAAGTAAATTTTTGTTTGCAAAATGATATTACTGGATGTTCTTTGGAGTAACAAAGGGATTGAATCAAAGGTTTTTGTTTTAGAGCAGTTATGATGGAAGGAAAAGGGTTGTTCATTGTGTTGTCCATTTGTCGTGTGTGACAATAGCCTTAGGTTAGGTAAAAGGTTATAATTTAAACGATCTGTCATGTTGTTCTATGTTCACTTGTCTTCTGAGACTTTCGGCTGCTACTGAGACATTCAGACAACAGGATATGCTGGACACGTATGCCATCGTTTGTGGAACAGCAACACATTTACACTCTAGGGCGGAGTTATTTGTGAATCTCCTAACTCGTAGCCAAATTCTGGCCCGAAACCCAATAGCACTTTCGCCGACCTGGGGTACGAACACAGGACCAGCGGGGGTAATTGCGTATCACACCAAAAATGAAAATTGATCGCAATGTCTTTCATTTTGACAGTTCAGCCATGTTCTTTGCGTTATTTACGTTGTTGAGCAGACGAATTATTCAAATCTATGAAGCAATGGATTAGCAATATCTTTCAAAAACCTTAGATTGTGATTGAAATCGTGTTACGCAATTAATACAGCTAAGCAGTTGAACTAGCGGCCACTAGATAAATGAGGCAGTCAAAAACCAACGGTAATCAAGGCTTTCAAGTACTTAATCCCTACATAAACCCGCAAATAGCCTATTACACATAATTACTCATCAAAATTAAGCCTAAACCGCTGATTAACAAAACACAACGTTTGTCAAATAATAATCGTTTTCATAATTAGTCGATTTATGCAAATCATTGAACCGTCCCCCTCACTAGTGAACCACAGAGTATAGACTACAAAATAAAATGCGGGAAATGTATTTTCTAGTTTCTAACCGTCATTTATCATAGCTGCACGTGTTCGTTAGGGCTGCCACTTGAGAAATTGCGAAATAGGATAAAAAATATCGAGATGTACGTTTTTTGAGTTTACCTTTGAGGATTTGTCTCTTTTTTTCTACATACTTACGTAAAAAAAAATCTGTAAGTGAGTGGTTCATAGACAGCGTTTCTATCTCCAGTGGCTGTACGTTGTTTGTCAATAACGTTACTATTTTATTAGATACATGTAATGCTTAAACTATGAGACTTCTTTAACGAGCCGGAATTAGACCTCATAAAATTCAACAATAATAGGCGGCGATATTGCGATGAGACATCAAACATGTTTTCACTTTCTGATCACATCGTAACCCTACAGCAAATTTTTTATACAAACGTAGTCATGTATTTTTTAAAGGAAAAACGAGAAACTATACTTTTCTACTTCACTCAATATCAAACAAAATTCAGAAAATCTGATGTCAGTGGAAACGCCGGGAGTGGACGCCCAGAAGGACATACTGACCTTATTGGTGATGTTCTTCAGAAAGGTCAGGTGGGTAGTACTCGCAACCGGCAGGCACGTATGACCAGATGTATGGACGTAAACGAAGAAAAAGGCGTATGTGGAGATCGTAGCAGCTCGCGGTCTGTAGTGTCTACCTACTCCATGGGAAGAAGTGAGTTATTCGTGAGTTTATGTATGTATGTGGGTTATTGGTTATCGGCAATCCATTAAGGGGATGTAGGAAATTGTTGACATTTGCATAGGTCATTTGGTTGTAAATGACCTCTTCATTTACAACCAAATGACCGCTTTTGACATTTCATTTGACATTTTATAATTTTATTTCATACATTTAAAATGTCAAATTACTGGAAAATTGTTGATATTGTCATAGGGGTCATCAAGGGTCATTTGGTTACAAATGACCTTCATCCCCTAAACATACTGATATCATTACATATAGTTCCTTATTCTTGTTTCATGTTTATTATTTTATATATATCCATGTTTATATATATTTATATGGTTAAGTTTATGTTTTATGTATTTATTGTGTATGTAAATGGTACACCACTGACTACCTGCAGTATTCTCTCCCTCTCTCCTAAGGGAGAACCCTTTAATCCATCCAAAGGTTGTCTGTAAAAGATCGCTTTTAGCGATAAGGCCGCCCATTGTGTCACCCTATGTAAAATTTCTTAATTTATTTCTGTAATTTGTATGGTTTGCATAATAAAGAATATTCTATCTATCTTAACGGATTGCCGACAAATAACCAATAACCCTGTAGATTTACGGCACTCTCTAAAGAAATCAATTAAGTACATATTTTTGTTTTATAAGAAACATAATCTCCTTGCCAACCCTAGTGGTTCCCTCGGACGGAGTCTGCCCCGTTCCTAATTACTTGAGAACTTTGTTCTTACTCAGTTTATATTCCTACCTTCCGCTTTAAAGGACAAGTCGGGTGTAAAACGTAGGTTGAGCTTGTTTAATAGTTGTTCAATGGCGGAATTACTCGACATTTTAGATAAACATAAAGGCGTTTTTTTTCTTTCGGTCGTCGGTACGAATTTTAAAAGGAAGACTGTTCGTAAGATCGTTACTTAAGGCGACTTTTAATGATTTTATACTTAAGATCACGTTTAAACGAGTAGTGTTAATCATTTGGAAATAATATATATAATTAGAGTTTTTTCTTAATAACTTAATCTATGAATATTTTACATAATGTAATTAATTTGTAAAGTTATGTCTAACGCGGATAAAAAACCGAGAATCATGCAAAAACTATCAAGCGTATTTTTAATTTAATTATTTATCTTTTAGTATACGTGTTTTATTAAAATACCTTTTGATTTGAGTATAATAAATTAATAATGCGTACTGGCTGGACGTACGACGCGTTGCGTGATGCGCTCAGTACAGAACAAGCAAGCTAACCACTCATGGCCACATGCATCTGAACTGTACAATATTTACAGGGGTGTAAAATACTAAAGAAATTATTTATAACCAACTGCTGCCCGCGGCTTCGCCCGCGTGGCTAAAATAAAAGTAGCCTAAGCTACTCCTTAGGTATAGCATCAGCAATCTGCCA
Source organism: Agrochola macilenta (assembly GCA_916701695.1). Lineage (NCBI taxonomy): Eukaryota > Metazoa > Arthropoda > Insecta > Lepidoptera > Noctuidae > Agrochola > Agrochola macilenta. The sequence goes on along the minus strand of OU753579.1, from coordinate 11,866,562 downwards.
GTGAAATTCCCGTCAAAATCGGTCCAGCCATTTCGGAGATTAGCCGAACAAACAAAAATAAACTTTTTTTTTGTTGTAATTACAGTTTATAGCTTCATAAATTTATTAGTAAAAAAACTGTTAGTAACAATTTCGATTAAGTTTTCATACAAATTGTTCCACCAGAGACAGGTCGCGCCTGTCTGCTAGCCGTTATTCTCCGAAGTATCATTACATGACATATTTTGGGTTAACATTACGTTGTTCATTTTAATGATAAAATTCTCGGAAAGTCTAGAGTTAAGTATTTTAACCCGCCTCGTCAAAACCGCGTTCACTGGCTAATACAATACTTTTAAATTTGTAGAATAGAATATAATTAAATCCTCTGCAATGTAGGTACCGGTCAACTGCCCTTACTTCGCCGTGCGTCCTATGTTTGCCTATAATGAAAAAGATGCAATATCTTTTTAATTTTACTTGTTTAGCAATCGAAACTTTGAGTTTTCTTATAAAGCTTTAAGTTTCGATTGCCATACAAGTAAAATTAAAAAGATATTGCATCTTTTTCATTATAGACAAACATAGGACGCCAGGCAAAGTTAGGGCAGTTGACGGTACTTGCACAAAATTAACATAATATTAATTAGTCTTTCAACGTAACATTCAGGCTGTTAGTACACACGGCTACACATCAAGCTATACATTTCCAGTTTATGCTGATCTCGCATTGTTTAGGATTTCCGTACAATGCGAGGTTAGCTTATACTGGAAATGTATAGCTTGATGTGTAGCCGTGTGTACGTAATTACTGAATCCTGGTGCTAGACTGAATTTGTAGCTGTAATAACAATACAAAGCGTTGCTCATATCGCATCATTGCGACTGATTTCCTCGGAGAGGTAGGCAGAGGTGTATAACATCTACATTTCGCCAGTCTTTTGTATAAGCAAGTCTCATTTAATAGATGGTTAGCGGCCCCGACTTACGAGTTGTTCATCATCATCATCATCATCTTCGCCAACATCTTATTAATAGGCAAAATATACACTTATACACTAAAAACAGGGATATACCGGCTTCATAAGGTTCACAACTCATTTGTTGGGCTTGGTATAACCTTTTATAACAAGCCACCCTCTTCTTTGCTAGATTTGCTATAATGGCGTTTAAAACTAAAGTAAAATCCATCCCAGCTAAAGCACTAGGAAGTGGTGAAGGGTGGGCGTTTTGGGGGACTGGCGTTCTTTGTGACGTTCGAAGAGTGTTTGAATATAAGTTTTCATTTTATAAAAAAAATTGAGTTGTAGCTCGTGGGTACGAATTCAAGCAGGCGCTTTACTTTGTGTAAATAATTTCATCACCACTGCTCCAAAAACGGTGAAGGAAAACATCGTGAGGAAACCGGCATGTCCTAGAACCAAAAATTCGAAGACATGTGACAAGTTAAACCGCACTGGGCCCGCGTGGTGGATTACGGCCTACTGCCCCTCGAAGAGAGGAGGCCTGTGTCCCAGCACTGGGAACATTATAGCCTGATTATGAAGCCTATTGCCATCAACAAGCCAAAAATAAGGACTCAGCCCCGAGGGCTGCTATTAAGACATGCCTAATGGCAATGGAAAGTTTACTCCAAAAAAAAAACAAATGCAGTAATACCCAAGTTCTAACAGGGAGCGTCCCTAAAAAAATGTCAGTATCAGTTGCTGGGCGGTTTTCCGACCGGCCCGGAAGAATTTCGCTAAAGTAGACGGTCGTCCATAAATCTCGTGAGGCTCGAAAGGGGGGAGGGGTTCGGAAAAATCACGAAATATCACAAGGGGGAGGGGTGTGGGGGGTGTAATGACCTATCACGTGTATTTATTTTGTCGTTTCACGCGCATTTCTAAACCGAAAAGCGGCCCCCCAAATCAAATATGTTTCTTTCTTTTCATTCTATTTAAAGATACCTTGCACCATAATAAAGCTTGCTTTGGTAAAAGGGGGTTAAAAAGCTGTTAAAACACATCACATGATTAATGGACGCTGCTATTGATTTGACAAAGATTGTGATCTTTGTCAAATCAATAGCAGCTTATTGTGTTTATCAGCAAGCGTAGCATGACCACCGTAAACGGGTTTTATCGACGAAAGAATAGACAAAATGACAGATAAACAATCACAATCTGTCATTTTGTCTATTCTTCCGCCGACAAAACCCATTCCTATGGTGGTCATGGTACGCGTTCTGAGGGCCTCAGATACCAGCTAATCCATGCCGTAAAAACCTCACCGTGTTTGTAAACTAAGGTGACGTGAGCTGTCAAAGTGTCAATATAGTGTCAATCCCTAGCATGTGGAATGACAGTTCACTTTACCTAAGTTTTCACGGTAAGGTTTTTAGAGAATAGACCCGGGCAGGCCTAAGACCGTCATAAGAAAACATACATATATATTTACATAATTCATTAGAAACAAAACAAGGCATTCCCTAATCTCAAGTAAAAGGGTAAATTAATTATTCTATCCAAACCACTCAGAAAGGGTCAGCCCTATTCATTATGCAAAGCCAAGAAACCAAAAGTGGCCTAACCTCAAAATGCGGAGAGCATAGAGATAACGATCAACCTTACGTGAAAAAAGAGGTTGTAATTACATAAGCTTGTTACACACAAGACAATAGTGCGGAACGACACCGTCTAGCAAAGCAACTTACCATAGACAATCACTTTCCATGTCGCGTCATTTTTTATTTTACCAGCGAACGTGGGAAGTTTTATTGTTCTGGCAACACCTTTTATTGGCGGGAATGGAAATTGTTATGTTGGTATTACTTTGCGTTTTTAATTTATAGTGTGAATTTTTATGTTGAGGTAGGCTTTTGAAATGTGTCAGTAAAAAATTGGTTTAGTAATATCGGGTTTTATTAGGGCAAAGAAAATAGGATGATGAAATTATGTTTCAGGCATTCTCATAGTTTGGAGTCAGTACACACGGCTACATATCAAGCTATACTTTTCCAGTATAAGCTGATCTCGCATAGTATAGGATTCCCGTATAATGCGAGGTCAGCTTGTACACACATTTCGCCTGTTATGTTTCGTTTAAGTTCCGCGTAGTGAAGAGCCAAAATTGCACAAATCTAGACTCCGGGCTTACATATAAACTCACTCAAGCTTCCTAGGCTCCCATGGGTGTTGGTAGAAACTACAGAACGCCACCTGTTTCAATCCTTACATACTTCATTTTAGTTTCATATGTATCTTGTATGTCTTACTGCGAACGTCATCAATAAGGTCAATAAAATGTCCTACTAGGGCATCCCGTATCAGCGTTTCCACTCCGGGTGTCTCCTGAGAAATTCCTGATGGAAAAACCCTATGACACTTCGCCCGACATGGGGACTTAATCCAGGCAGGACTCCAAGTAACGTACCTACTCTCCTCATAAGCACTTAAAAAGTATCCGTGAGAGAATCTAAGGTCATTGCTCGCATTCTTCAAAAGTACAAAAAGACATTAGACTAGCAACAATAACCGCCACCACATTTCACTTCATTCAAATTTGAAAAAAGAACCACCCGCTGCCAACATACAAACGCCAATTTTTTATTCGGCATCTTACATTTTTTTGTACAAAAAAAATAACAATAATTTAACCTGTTGCTCGAGTAGGCCTTTAATGTACAAACTTTTTAGGGTCCCGTATGATGCTCGGGGGAGAGGAGTTCCAGTTGCCAGCATGATTTATTTGATAAGTTTTGGTGTATTTCAGTGTAGCTAAGATAAACATGATACAGAGTTGTAAAAACGTCAACGGGGTTAGTAAGCGTGTTTTGTGGGAGATCCCCGGTGATATATTGTGAATATAAATAAATGATATTTATTTCTGTAAATTGGTTCATAAAACACTTTTACATGTCTAAATTATATTATGTTATTGTATATAACTAAACCAGATGGGTTCAGTGTTTCCTAACTGACTACTTTGAGAAGAAAGAGTGAAACAAACTCAAAGGTCACAGTCTCTTTTAAAGTCCAGACATAATCTTAGTCAGGCCATATCTGGACCATGCAGATTAATAAAAAAAAAAAAAAAAATTCTTTATTATGTACACCATAAAAAATACAGATAAAAATGTAATGTGTATGTATGTGTATGTGTGTATGTGTGTAATGCTGAGATGGTATTTAAAACTGGGTCCCTACAATAATCATTTGCAGGGCAATTGATGTCCAGGGCAAGACAAGGTGACGGTTGACAGCTGGAGCGCACCAGCTGTTCTTTTGTTGTTTGAGTCAACCGATTACATTGCATGATCTAATATTGACCTTTGCTCGCCCAATTTGTATTAAACTGGTGTTTTTTTGTTTTTTGTTTTTAATGAGGTCATTTCATTTTAGTGTAATCTATACTACGTTTTAGTGATCATTTTCATACAATCAATCTGCCTAGCCTTTTCCCAACTATGTTTGTTGGGTGCCTATCTGACCACCACAACCAGTTACGGGTTATCACGATACCCTTGGTTAGATTGGTTGTCCAGGTCAAACTTGGGCTTCTGACGACCCGTAACGACTGTCTAAGATCTACGAATGACAGCCGGGACCAACGGCTTAACTTGCTTTCCGAAGCACGGAGGGGTCTTGGATGTTATGGATGGTCACCCATCCACGAACCGACCGCAGCAATGGTAGCTTACGATTGTTCCGTTTTACTGTTATGATTTGGCCACGGGTCCATTAGCGTTTCTATTTTATACATTGGACTGTAATTACCTTATTTTCGAAAGGCCATTTGACTTGACGTAAAATGCTGCTGTTACTGTTATCCCACTCATCATCCCACTGCTGGGCAAAGGTGCTCTTCCCATAACTTCCAGTTCTTGCCATGCAGGGCTACTATGGGTAACTGGTCGTATGTTATGTCCAGTTCGTCCCGCCATCTTCTAAGGGGACGGCCGCAACGCCTTCTGGCTGTCTCAGGGCTCCGCATAGTGACTATTTGAGCCATACCTCATTGGGCATGCGGCAGACCTGGCCAGCCCAGTTCCACTTCAACTTTGCGGCTTTTTAAGTAACGTCAGTAATCTGTGTTTTGGAGCGCAGTGTGGTGTTGCGAATATAGTAAGTATGTTAATTTTACGAGTGGTTATATACTGCGCTCCATCGCACGTTGACAAACCTTGAGTTTGGACTTTTGAATTGAAACGGAAAATGCCTCAACCAAAATTTGCAAAGCCGAGACTCTAATCAATCATTGACGTCACATCTGTTATTTGGCTCTCAGAAATGACCTGCGAATGCATTAACTCGTTTCAAAGACACAGAATAATCGATTAGGTTTAATCAAAACGCGTGGAGGCGTAACTGTTCGATGTTGCACGCCTCTATTCTAATCACGTTGTGATATTTGTCAAATGGCACTGAATGGCAACAACGCGTAAAGGCTTGTGCAGACCAGCGCGACTTGTCGCGCGACGCGACACGAACAATACAATTTCTAAGAAAACTTCACAGTATAACAATAACCGGTGTCTCGTCGCGCGACAAGTCGCGCTGGTCTGCACAAGCTTTAATGCGATGCGACATGCATATAATTAATTGGAATTCTTTTGGGAAATAACTTTACAAAAGTCGATTCGATATCCACGCGGACATGTCGGAGAATGCAAATGATAAAATTGGTTCAGATGTCTGTTACAAATTAGCGTGGAATAAAGAAACTCACATACATACAAGAACCTTGGAAAACATAACACTGCTTTTTGTAGGCCGTTGTATAAAAATAACGACTCTTTAACAGAAATATTCAAATTTAAAACGTCGTTTGCCAATCTAATCAAATTAAAACTGTGCATAAAGGTACAAAATAATGAATTACATATGCATATAAAGCTAATAGACATTATATAACGTTAAAATTCTAAAACAAACCTACAGACCCAATTAAAAACCCGCTTCCCGGGCTTGCCGCCATTTTTTTTTATTCCTTTTTCAAACGTACCTTTTTTTACGGATGCCCGGTAGCCATAGATAAGGAGAGGGAAGAAAAATATACTTTTTTTCTTTACTAATGTGGTTGAAGCAGACTTTTTGTTATTATAAGTGTAAATGTCTGCGTTATGTCATTAAGAGACATCTCATGATTTGTCTGTGGCACTAAAATTACAGAAGTTCTTAGGGTATTTGAAAGAAACAGAATAATTTTTTGTGTGTTCATCTTTTGTTTTATTTGTTCTTAGGTTTTCTTTACAAAGAGATGACTTTCAGAAGATTTAGCAGGCAAATACGCGGGTAAAATGGCGTGCATGTGTTTATCTCGACTAAGCGAGAAAACATCCTATTTGGTTAGTCTATGGATTTGTGACGGTCTAGGTTCCAACTGGAAATTGGCCTTCTTCCTGCGTCCAAAGAACGAAATCGGAATCGTCGTTGGTGTCGTTTAATTTCAGAAGCGTTCATGAATGAAAGTATACTTAGTACATTATAAAAAACAGTTACAGGGGTTCACTTTGTATGCATTGGATTTTTTTATTAAAAGCTGCACAAAAAAAAAAGAGAAACAAATATTGTATAGCTAAATTTCAAAACGCAATTATTTGCAATATCTAAACGCAGAACCTGGGACGGTAGATGGAGTTACCATATTCACCAGAATATGGCATTTCTATTTGAGTAAAATATGCTAATTAGCAGAATTTTGGTAATAGTGGTGTCATCGCTTAAATTTAAAACCCTTTACTACCTCGTTTTTTTAGGATTATTACAGGAAAAACCAGTGATAGCTCAGTTATGTTCTGAAAAGGGTAGAAAGTGCAGACCAATATTTTCAATTTTTATCACGCTTTATTATTCTCAGTGAGAACGCTAGAATTGGAGAGACATTTTGACGTAAAACGATTCTTCTATGGCACGTTACTATTCAAATAAAGCTATGGGATACGTCAGGGAATCATTGGAGTGTGAGAGGTTTGTATGTGTACACTCGACCGGATGTTAGACATGCGTCAGATACATCAAAATTCAAAACGAATCTAAAATCCGAACTAGACAAACCGATTTCAGAAAATCACGGCAAGTGTAGATTTGCGTAAGCAAGTAGGTATTTGTTTATGTTTACGATGCACTTACAATACAACCGAATAATATTACTAGAAACGATCGAAACTGCGAGCAGGAGCCTCTCCTGAAATCGATGACTAAAAACAGATTTTGAAAAAGATTTCAGAATCTGAAATCGGACATTTAGCCGTTTGCCTAAGAAACCAAAAACGTCCATGTTTACCGGGTACAGTTTCAATGCAATAAGAGGTCAGCTTATACTGGAATTGTTACCACTAACGTGAGTTCTACTGCATATGTAGTACTTAAATAAATAGAAATACTACATCGAGCAAAGCGTTATTGGGTGCTTCCATCAGGAATTTCTCAGTAGCAGTCTGGATTTGTGCCCGGTTGAGCGATTTTAATTTACTAATAATTAAGGCACATACACCTAAAATAGAAGTATTTGGTTTTTAAACCGTTTCAATTCATCATCTGTCTAGCCTTTTCCCAACTCTGTTGGGCTCGGGTTCCAGTCTAACCAGCTGAATACCAGTATTTTACATAGAGCGACTGTATATCTGACCGCCACATGCCAGTTACTGTGTATATATGTATAATACGATACTCTTTGGTAAGACTGGTTGTCAGATTTTCGGGTTTCTGACGACCCGTAACGACTGTCAAAGGTCCACGAATAACAGCCGGGACCAACGGCTTGACGTGCTTTACTAGGCACGGAGGTGTCTTGGTATGTACAGATGGTCACCCATCCACGGACCAACCACGGCAACTCGATCGACCCGCGGCTGTTATTACTTAGCTACTAGCCCCGTTTCCATTAAAGTAAATAAATAAATAACTATTTGCCCTGTCTCCACTGTTTTTCGGACTATACTATACCATTTCTTCTATCTATACATACTTATACTCGTAAAATGCTTTGTCCTGAATGACTGACTGAGGGATCAACGCACAGCCTAAACCGCTGATCGTAGAGACCTGAAACTTAAAGGGTGTGTTCTTTGTATGACGTAGGCATCCGATAAGAAAGGATTTTTCGAAATTCTACCCCTAAGGGGGAGAAAAAGATGGGCAAAGTTTGTATGGGACAACGTGATTCCTTGGTCCAATCAACTTCAAATTTTGCATAAACATTTTTTAACGGAATTAATGGAAGACCTATTTCGTATTTTATTGAAATTCATCCCCTAACGAGGTTAAATAGGGGTAGAAAGTTATTTTGGGATTGATTTGCTTCCAAGTTGATATCAATACTCCTTAGTGCTTTTGATTTAAATTACATTTTATTTTGACACATGTTTGAAAAGTCAATCCGATTTTATTCTAAAAAGGTTGAACTCACATAAAGGCTTGGTGCTTGCAATGCAAATACTCTTTAAAATTGGAATGTCGCGAAAGTCACCGTACAATACATATTAGTACCGCATTTGAAGGTTTCTAAGCTTTACAGAGGTCTGTATTTATTCCTAGGATTCCCCTAACACCATCAATTACCCCTTCGAATTCAAGAGACTGCAGTTTCCCATCAAAGTATGCTTCGCAATGACTATAAACAAAGCTCAAGGTCAAACTCTTAAAGTAGCGGGAGTAGACCTGCTTCTCCCACGGCCAGTTGTATGTGGCATGCTCCAGAGTAAGCGCACAGAGTAGCCTGGTGATTCTAGCATCCGAAGGAAAAACTTTTTTTTAAATATGTTATAACATAATTAATAACGTAAAAAAACAATAAAAAGTCCTATTAGAACCATTTTTGACTTATATGCGGACGAAGTCGCGGGCAAAAGCTAGTAAATATAAAATATGCTTACCATATTATGACCAGACCTCCATTTCACCTAAATAATGGTAAGCGATGATGTATCGTGTTCGACATTGGTGCACGCTTGGCTAAAAATTTCGCCAATTTACTCATGACTAAACACTCCGGACATCTCTTTCTATAACTTTGCGATTAAGGAATTCGTGCCGGCAGAACCTTCGTACATTTCTTCGTTGTAGATTTATAATTTATTGATACGTATCCTTAGAAAAACCTTTCCAGGGTTGCGAAGGTCTAATGTCACCTGTTCAAGAAAAACTCAATGTAGGTAAGTACTTGATTAAATATTCTTTAAGGTAATTTTTCTATTTTGGTAATTGTTTTATGAATATTATAGTAAGACACTACGAATACGAAGAAGCTTTCAAAAGGACAATTATGTCCTTTTGAAAGTGTCTTAATAGTGTAGATTTTAAAAGCTAGATGGCATTAGTCATAATCTAGCTTTTAAAAACGTATACAGTGAATGTTATTTAGAAAAGGTCTCTATTTTATTTATTAACACGTTTGACGAGGCGATGAAGGAAAATTTCGTGATGGAACCAGAATATCTTCCTATCTTTAACATCCTCAGAATCAGAATCCATCCATCGTTTCTTCGGTCTTCCTCTATTCTTATAGCCATCCACATTTATACTCAAAACTTTTCTCACGTCATGTTCCAAAAAACTACCATGGCCATGAAGAGAAAAAAAAAAATAGAACACTGCCCGACGGTTGAGTTCGAAATTTAAATCACAGACGAAAGCCACGCGCTTATTACCGCCCATAATCTTCTAGCATCTTGTCCGGACAACATCCAAAACTGGTTTCCTGTCTGTAGTATTATTTTTAAATCTTCCTAGGACATCGGACTTCTCGCTCGAAGTGTACCCGTCTCTTTCACGCAAACTATTCGTTGCTTAGAGACCGTTTAAGTAGTTTATTGGCTTAATAGTCCAATGGATGGTAATGGTTGTAGGAATAAAACTATTCTATTCTATTTAATAAAATTAATGTAGTTAGATTGTCAGTTTGTTTTGTTTTATCTACTTATTCCCTGTTTTGCTATGATCCAGTAACCATATCTAGTAAATAGGTTGTTCTAAATCTTAAAATATTTGGTAGATCTGCCTGTACAGTCACGAGCACCAATATGTATCCACATAGCAAAATTCAAAAGCGATTTTCGCATGGAATAACGATTGCAACTTTGAGATAAGACCTATTTCATATAAGTGTGGGTTCCAAAATACTATGTTCGTAACAACATAAAGTTACAATCACCACAGTAGGAGAAATCACTTTTTAAAGTTGCTAAGTGTATACATATTGGTGCTCGTGACTGTAATACAGCATGTGAATAACAAATCAACAATATTCATTATGAATAATAAGATTTCTCGAATTACATTAATATACATTCATAATATATAAACATTAATTTTTATATTGCAAAGTATTTCCTCAAAGAAATAAAAGAAGCTTGTCTGTCTCTACTTTTATACTTTTGCATTATTTTGTTGCCATAGATAAACCGGATGTACAGTATCGGCATGATTGTTTCCAAATTGATTGTGGATTTCCGGTGAGTTAAATTGCGTTACCATTGAAATAAAAACTAATGAAATGACTTGATAACGATGACGCCAAACAGTAACAAACTGGTTGTAAAAAACAATTGTTTTGCACCGAAAGCTTATCTTTTTCGGGTAAAGCTAAACATACTAATTACAAAACGAGTTCTAACTATAGTGCAAGCCACAAACCATCAAGCAATAAAAAAAGTTCTTAATACACAATTGACGTCTTTTTTTTAAATTAGAACTATCCTTGTCGGAATAAAGTTCGAAATTCAAAAATATTGGCTCGAATGGTTTAAACGGGTTCTAAAGATAAACGTTGTTTTGTAATAAATCCGAAACAGCTTGATGACGAAGGCATATTGACGTCCGTACCGGTGAAAAGGTTACCCATAATCGTAGAAAATTATGTAGAAATCGTATTCGTGGAAGCTCCGTTCCTTGTATGGTCATCTAAGGAAATTATCAAGCCCTAGAGCGGTCTTCACAGTTTATTGCTAAGTTTGGAAAGTACCTACTCGTACTTTATGCTACAGGGGTCAGCAGGGGTCTTTCCATAATCATTAGCAGGGCAGGTCAAGGTCACAGTTAACCTGCACGTGATACAACATCGTGCGATATTACGTGTAATATTGACTCTTATGGAATGGAGTATAAGAGTCATGAAGGGTGGTGCCCATGTCTCGGAAAGCACGTTACCATAAGCCATTGGTCCCAGCTGTCATTCGTAGATTTTTGACAGTCGTTACGGGTGGGCAGAAACCCGAAAGTCTGAAAACGAGTCTTACCAAAGGGTATCGTGTTACCCCGTTACTGGGTTGTGGAGGTCAGATCGGCGGTTGCTTCATGTACAATTCTGGTATTCAGCTATATTCAATAATACTGGAAGCCGACCCCAATATAGTTGGGAAAAGGCTAGGCAGCTGATGAGTCATGAAGGGTGGTGGACGACCATCTTCTTTACACAAGGACCTTCGATAAATTATTTTATTTCTGTAATTAGGTTTGTACTGTAAACACCTTCAATCATATTTTAAGATCTAGATGACGTCGTCATTTCCTATACCTACTACTCCGAGAAGAAAGGCCGAAACAAACTCAGAGGTTAGTGTCCTTCATAGTCATTATAGGCGGAACATGTAGATTGGTGTCTGAATTAATGGTCTTTTGAGGAAATAATCTCACAGATTTGTCTAGTCAATGCACGCATGTTAGTAATCGTGCAGCTCAACACAACGTAAGGAGCTCTTTAAAAATTGTGTTTTCTCATTGACAATCTTTCTGATGAGGTCTTTCAACTTCCTTTATTAGTTTGGCTACATCGATCGTGTCTTCGTGATAAAATTAGACGGTGTTAAGTATTTTAATGGAGTTAGTTCTGAGGTAACGGAAATAAGAACAACGGTGTTTTTTAGATCTAATGCAGTCGCCATTTTTTATTCGGATGTGGATCAGTAACAGTTGTACCTGTTTTTATGATTGTGTGAAACTTTGTTGCCAGGCGGAGCTAAGTTTATCTTATTCAATGCAGACATACTTAGCCACCATTTACGATGGAGTCATTATGTATCTTAAACCCAATCTTGATCCCGATCTTTGCCAACCAACGGCCGAGTTTGCGAATCCGAGTCTTTGAGAGGGCGAATTAGCATACGTCAAAGATCGAACTCGGATCAAGATTGGAATTGAGATATATTATTAATTGCGGGCGTTAGTAACTAGACTCCGCGCCACCACGGAACTGGGCGGATAATTATGGGACATTAAAAAAAAAAAACTATTTGATATAATGACATAGACACTAGCGCTGCGTCTATCAGACTTGCGTGGTGGCGCGGACTCTATAGCCTATCACCTCGTGTTGCCCTGCAAATGATTATGTTACGGACCTCGGCATCATTAAACCTTTTTAAAAGGCGTACTGGGATACACGACATCCCTTGGTCAGACCAAAGTTATGGGCTTCTGATGCAAATAGCAGGTTTTTTAGACAAAAAGTGGAATGTGAAACGATGTTTTAGCATGTGCGGTGCAACTGTTAACTGTCTGCCCTGCTAATGATTATGTACTCACCCCTAAATCACTGTATCTCTAAAGATTGCTATCCAAATAAATTTATCCCATAATAACCCTAACCCGAATCATTCCTTCCCTAATGAAAGCTGTCCGGGATAACACGACAGTAAAATCAACCAATTACGATCAGTCAAATATATATGAATCGGGTAAAGTAACTCCATACTTAAAATTGCCTACATTTGAAACATCAAAAGCACTGACTGACCCATTATAGTACATACTAATTCCATGCCCATACCAATGGACTGACCACTTCAAAAAAGACGCCATCTTTGATGTAAGTCTATCAAAGTGTTCCATCTTCAAACGCGGTTTCGAAGTGTATTTTAGGTTACATAAAGTTTTTTTTACATAGTACAATCAACCGTGGTCTAGCTAGTGGTCACAAGCGCTACTTCTGATCAAGAGGTCCTGGGTTTAAGTCCCGGGTCGGGCAAGTAAGTATTGGGTTTTTCCATCTGGAATTTCGCAGTAGCCGGCTGCTACTGAGAAATTCCTCGGAGTCTGTATTTGTGCCCGGTTGATGGCAATAAGCTTTCCCCCCTATTACTGGCGAAATGAAGGTGTGCAGGTGCACCTCTGCCTAACCCTTCACCGAATACAAGCGTGATGATATGTTACAATCAACCGTACGCTCGCAACGCCTTTATTTCTAGGCAATAACGGCTATTTTCGTAGTTCCAAGTGTTACGTGCGGTTGACCGTGGTTACAACTAGTTATGTTATACATTAGGTAAAGTTTTATACAAAGATTTATTGTTTTACTTACGAAGCGTGTCTCACTTGTAGTTTTAATGTTATACTGGCTTTGTTTACAATTTATTTGCAAGAACTTTCATTTTATGCCAGTTTGTGATGGAATATTAACTTTTTCGAGGGACCACCACATTTTGTGAAACCTATTGGTTATTGGGAAACTAGAAGATACGCGCGCACACGCACAACAATTTTTTTATGCGTGCGCATAATAAATGTGGAGAAGTACGACTTGTCGGGATATCAACGAAGTGCGGATGGTGCCCTGCAGTACGTCTAGCATTCCTGTAGTAAAAGGGCGATGGTGGGATCAGTTCGTGGAACTCCTGCGCACACTCTCCGAAGTAGTCTGTAGAAGACCGACAGGCAAACAACATTTCGCCGCCGATGAGACAAGCTGTAAGCCTAGCTACCAACGTCTCGTCGCCTGTTAGCCTTTTTGCTCTACGTTCCACCGAGTCAAGTGCAGCAAGCTGGTATTTTGCCGAGCCATTCCGCAGTGTCTGCAATACTCCATACACTATAAAGTCTGGTGCAGATTGGCGCGACGCGACGGGACTTTAACAAAGCAATTTCTAAGAAAATTTCACGGTAGAACAATTGTCGCGTCGCGCCAGTCTGCACGAGGCTTAAGTTCTTTCTTTTATAGCACAGCTATTAACGAAAAAAAAAACTGAACTTATTTTTACCAAATTCCGTAACAGGTAAAATAAAATAAGCATGATGAAAATATCCTTTACCTTCGAAACTTCAAATTTTTCGTGAATATCCAAGAAGGTAGGAAAGTACCTATCCTCGGTAGTTTGAGAAAATATTGGCGAAACAGTTTCTACCTTTTTCGTTGTTTCCCGAATAACGAATATTGTGTGGGCAAGCAATTTGTATGACTATACCAATTTGTGTTTATACCAAAACTGATAGCCTTTTGTTATTTCTAGGAGAAAATTTGCGGGACAGCTTAGGAGTTTCTAAAATGATTATGTAAAGCAATGAAACAAAAAATCAAGAAGTGTCGTGGGACACCCGGAGACGGTTGGAACGATGTTCCTTTCGTTGTACATTATGTATGAAATAACTAGCACAATGACATAAATTAACAACGGTTGAGAGTATCAAACTAGAGGGAAAAAAATACATAAGTTTTATTATAGCTAGTGACCGACCGAAGGTTCGGTTTCGGCAAGTTCCGGCAAAAAAAATCTAGTTTCGGCATGAGATGCGGTTTCGGCAGAAAATCTGCCGGACCTTCGGCCGCACCGAATCTCTGCGTTCGTGAATTATCGAGCGTCATTCACTGACGCAATTAATGAGGTCCTCCTTCTTTTATAATGTAAATGTTGATAAATTTTTGTTCCAAGAAGTTAGCATGTTTTGTTATTTTTTTATAATTTTTGTTTGCTTTTTATAGCAGTAACATAAAAAAACAAAAAAGTAAAAATTTCACATGGTTCACGTGTTAACTAAAAAAACTAAAATTTCGTATAGTTATTATACGAAATAAGTGTAAAAAAAAAATTGTTTACAATACATTTTAAACATGTCTAAAAACGTTTCGGTTTCGGCCGAACCTGGAGACAGATACCGAAGATTCGGTTTCGGTAGAAAGTCCTATTTCGGTCGAACACTAATTATAAGAGTTCTTGACGGTCAAAATGTTACACATAATAATTTTGGTCTAGCTCTCATTAGCAGTGCAGACTATCGCGCGGTATGAAATTTCGTTCATTGGTAGGTATGTTAATTAATCATTTCAACTCGACAACTTCTGTTGTTCAACAAAAAGACTTTGAATTTGAAATTCAACTGGATTGAAAGTCTCTTCGTTCTGCTAGGCACTGAGAAATTCCCGATGGAAAAACCCAACAACAATGACCAACTGTGATCCGAGGACCCTATCACCCTACGCTCTACGGTTACTTCTTTCTTATATCTATGGTTGCAATAGTAGCCACATGTACACTGACTGAGCATGAATAAGTAGGTAGCTCTAGGCAGGTACCTTTAGGGCCAAACCAGCGTGAATAACCACACCTTGATACAGACCGTAAGTAGGTAATTTTGTTGCGAACGTGTCGACTTTTTGTAGGAGCTAAATGTAACTGTAGTGATCAAAATATGTGTCGAATCAACGCACATGTCCTAAAAACGTAGGTCATACAAAAAAAATCTGACCGAATATTGTAGGACCTACAAAAAGTATGCAGTAATACCTACCTAATTAGGTATCTATGTATTTATGATAACATATTTATTACGTTGCCTAGCGGTACCTAGGTATTCTGTTGCAATATATAACTAACTGCAGCTACCTACCAGTTATTACGTACATACCAGTCGCCTAGGTTTTTTGCTTCGATAACTAAGACAGAGACGGCTGTATATACCTAACTAACGAGCTAGATTTACTAAATTTGTATGCAATAATCTGTCTACACCTAAACTTAGGATACTTATGTATAACAGACCATGTGGTCGCAAAGTGGAAATAATGTGGTCGTAATTAAAAATAATGGTCGCTACCAAACATTTCTTCGTCAGATTTAATTCCTCTAAAATAATTTTAGAGTATCTTTTCCTAATTTTTTGCTTGATTATACGTGGTACCCGGACAACTACTTACTTACTTTAAATTAGTTTTCTATGAACATTATAGAAAAAGTAAGAAGTAAGTAAGTGCAGTCTCAAAGTTGGACACTCCTCTAATTCGTCGCTAACCGGCGCAGTTACCCTAGGTGGGACGTAAGATATGGGAATAATAATAATTACGCATACCCGTTTACAACCTTCATAAAAGTATAGTAAACTTTCTACCTACCCAGGTATCTATGTACTTAGAAAGATGTTAAAGACAAAAGTACCACGAAATTAAGATAACGTGCCACCTCAACCTAAGTTCAAGTTATCCTAAGTACTTTGTAGAGAAAGTTCTGATTCTGAACAGCATTGAGACTAAAACAAGCGAACTTCTATCGACTTTCACCGATTTTGTTATCCTCAGCGTTCTCATTGAATGCAAACCTATAAAATTTGTGCCATGGACATAGACACGCATTTTTACGAGGATAATAACGATGACACACCCAAATGGTATTTATATTACTCTTAAATTAGACAAGGATGTGGCTATACGCTTCTAAGATTAACTAGAATCTTCCTACTTACCAGATTAGTCAATATCGTGGGTTGAAAGTAGGTAAAACTGAAAAAAATTGCAACTTTGCAGTTTTTAAAAGTACCTACCAGCGTGATAAAATAAGATAGGTACCTACCTACATGTTCAAAACTCATTTTAAGTTGTACACGGCACAAAGACATTCCAATCTAATGACTGGACAGCAAATATTTGCTGAAGTCCATCATCAATTCAAGTTCGAGAAATTCACAGTCCGTTTCCGAATAATAATTGCCATCTTGAAAACTGCAAAAAAAAACAAGTAAAGACGACCGGCTTTTCGACACCTGTACGATTTCTGTTAAAAGAGGTTCGTTACTAAGAAACGAAATGATAACAAAAGAGTTTATTATCTGTATTTTGATTACCTCGATTGATAGCGCAGAGATCCGATTACTCACAAAACACTATAAAAGTTAATTTTCAAACACAAAAAGTGTAGTTTTGGAACTGTAACAAGAGTATTTTATGGTTGAACGCGGCACTGTTCGCCCACGCCACACCTCAGGCACTTTCCAACCGCCAACCGGTTTTGTATGGAAACACGTAAAAGTATCACGTATCGCGGACAGGGAGCGGCGCGTAGTCTCCCAACGAACAACACAGTGGAACTGGCTGGAGAAAAAAAAGATAAGCTGTGTTGCCAATGCGGGTTTCGAAAACGTACGTTTGCGAAATCATACGTTTTTGAATAATTAAAGCATCATCTTTTGAAATTAGTGTAAATGATTAGAGTAATGTTTTGTTTATGTTTGGCCTTGACTTTTCAGCTTTAAATTATTTGTTGCACCAGTTCCGATGTTTTAACGGATCCGACTTTTACTTTTGCTCTCATTTTAAAACAAATAATAATTTATATTATATTTAATTAATTAATTTATACGTGTCTTGTATTTTATTGTTGTTTTAATTTCTAGACATAACTTAGATTAATATTTAATGGTATTTTACAACGATTACAATAGGCTTGTCACTTTTCTTTTAAAAGGTGCTGAACCTGTGGGCTGTCTGTACCATAATATTTTTGTAATATGTAAATGTTTTAGCTAAAGAATGGTTCAAAATAAATTCTATACAGTAAACGAATCATTTTTACGTTTCGTATGGACTATTCATAAATTACGTATTCATCATCATCATCATTCTCCTGCCATATTCTCAAATTATTTGTATAAGGGGATTATTTCTTTCATACTTTCGGTATTGTTGTATATTATTACTAGCAGCGACCCGCGGTTTCTTTCGCATAGATCTCGATCCCGGAGAAATATCGGGAAAGTATCCTATGTGTTAATCCAGGTTATAAACTATCTGTGTGCAATATTTCATCCAAGTCTATTCAGTAGTTTTTGCTTGAAAGAAGAACAAACATCCATCCATCATCACAGCCTTTCGCGTATATGATTGGATTTAAAATGGAAAATAAAATAGTACACACGGCTACACATCAAGCTATACATTTCCAGTTTATGCTGATCTCGCATTGTATAGGATTTCCGTACAAATGTGAGGTCAGCTTATACTGGAAATGTATAGCTTGATGTGTAGCCGTGCGTACCATCACATTTTGGTAAATTTTTTGTGCACTACGCGCACTTTGTTATGTAAATACACGTACAGCGATTATCAAAACGAATATTCCTGATAAAAAATTCAAATACGTTACTTAGCATAACGTCAAATTACTTCGCGTGCTTCGTGCTTAGTAGTGTCTGGTTATTTAGTATAAGGTGTACTGTTTTTTTTACAACTGTGTATTAATTTGTTTTTTACTGGGGTTTAATTGTCAAATTACTGGGCGACATCTTGAACCAACCTCGTTGTTCACGTCCTAATCATTCGCCAATTCTTCTAAGCTGTCCATTTTTAGTCACCAAATGTGTGGAGGCTCTTGTCCAGCTTTAAATGATAAATTGTCACATAATACTGTATGTTATTATGTGTTTTTGTGCACAATATAGAATTTTTAACATAAAAGTCTAGTAAATAATTGTTTTTTTTGTTAAGACATAACACTACTCAATAAAGGGTTTAAAAATAAATAGATATCCTCTGGTCTAGAATGACTTTAGTAATCATTAATATTCATGCTAATGACTCTGCTATTGGCATGATGACATTTATCCAAATTCTACGAAAACTTATTATCTGGCAACCCCAAAATACAACTTTCAACGCGCGCTCGTGCAACTTCGTATAACTCCGGCTAAGTTCGGCTCCACGGTTCACGGCTCCAACGGTCAGTCAGATTACAAAGAAAACAAAAGTATATTTCAATATTTTTTGTTACTAGAATACAACTCTTCCTTTACATGATTTTAGATCAGGTAACTTTGTTTTATCCGCATTCTTTTGATCCATTTCGAACTTAGAATGTGTTATGAAAAAAAAAATAACTTTGTCGATTATCTTTGAATTTATTCGAAATTTGAATATTTGTAACGCTTTTTACGGTTGAAAATTATTGTCAAACCAACTACTTCCCGTATTTTAATTTTTTTGGATCGTTGCAGTCAACCCAGCAGGTGACAAGGTTTTTTAGATTTATTGTCTACCCCCGTTGGAGAATAGCGTCAACTTATTGGTAGTAGGTAGATAGAAATTGTTCGTACAGTCAGTCAGTAGGGCTGCCAACTTTTTTTGAGAAAACAAAAGTATCGAATTCTCATAATAGAAAAAAAGTATTTAGAAGAAAACGTAAGTATTTTTCACATTTATGTTTTTCTTCCCATAAAATCATTATTTGGGTGCTTTTATTAGCAAAGGCTAACAATTTTGGTTGTCTTTGAAAGTTTCAGAGCTATAAAAGAAATTCTGATTTCAATAAATAAATAACTCGTTTTTTTATAACATTTATGGACGATCTGTTTTTTTCTCCGCGCCACTTCAGATTTATTACTGAAAAAGGTCTCAGTGAAAGCTGACGTTGCGGTAAATCGAAAATAAGATTTTTTTTTTGCATTTGTTTAGCTTGCAGATGCATTTTTAAGTATATACTCGTATAATAGGTATTGCCATTTGTCAACAGTATTTTTCTCAGAATATTCTACATTATTAAGTAGGTAACTACCTACTAGATTTATTTTTGGATAAAATTATTGATAAATAGTTCAGTAACTACCCTTAATATGAGTGTATCGTTTTACATAACACAATAAAGATTAAAAACAAAGTATTTTCGCATACTTTATTTTCATGCAAAAGTATAAAGTATATTTATCCAAAATAAGGTAGGTAGTACTATAAAATATGGTTGGCAACCCTAACAGTCAGTCACACATAGGCACAGTAGGCCGGGCTATGTTTTCCTACCTCAATGGCCAGACATCTCAAACTCCGTACTACGCTAGGCTAGCTCAAGGTCAGTGTTGCCATCGACGTGCGGTCTACTGTTACTAATACTAACTAGATAGTAGGTACTACAGTCATAACCATAACATAAAGATCATTAGTCCAGCACCTTAATTAGCATCCCATAGCACCGCATCATGCTGAATGGAAGCCTTCTTGTCACAGTCCAAGTGCCGACTATTTCTGTTTTGTGCTCGTTATTGTATTTAAATTTATTGTTTTTATTTTCTTGGTATACTCGAGTTATATTAAATTATCTTTTTTTAATGCACGTGTTTCTGTGACAAATAAACTTATTTTTCTTTCTTTCTAATTGCGTAATATATTTACAATCACAATCCCAAAAATGTTGAAGGAAATTGCTAATCCATTGTTACATGTGTTTGAAAAATTCTTCTGCTCAACAACATAAATTATGCAATGAATGTTATTGAACTGAAAGGTATTGCAATTGGAAGTTTGTTACGCAATTACCCATTTTTAAAAATGCGGCTAAATCAGCCAATATGTAGAGCACCATTTATGTTAGATTGACAGATAACCCAAAAATGCGAGTGTTCTTTTTTTAAATATCAGTTTTAGTAATGTCGCTTGCCCATGTATGTTTCTGATCTCTGTTTAGTAATCTAGTTCACATATCTAGTCGAGGCATTTTTTGGGAATTTATTACCTTAACAAGGCATTTTATACGGGTAAAAATCTTTAGAGTTGCTCCATCGTCAAACATCTACTTGCAGAAATCGAACCTGATCGCTCAAAGGTTTGGATTCTGGAGACAGCTAAAAGCTGTAAGTAAATAGGTACGATAGTATCAAACTTCGGAATTCGGATACAAGAACAACGTCGAATCTTCCGACCCGACCGCAAGATATAATTACAAAATTGACCAATCATTCAAAACTTTCTACCGTAGAAAAACAAGGCGCTTAGTTGTCAAAAAAAGTTGACGATTACTAATGGAAACATGTTTTACGTTTTTTTTTTTGTAAATTTTTCCCTCTTGTTGTTTTGATGATAATCGACAATTCGACACAATTTTTTTTGTTTTACCTTGGCTAGTCAATTTATAGGTGTAATTTCCTTATTTCTACTAATTTTACCAGGTGTTTTATAAAGTACATATTAAGGTTTTATTTTAATGTACTTAGTTATACCAACGAGTCCCACGACCTACGATACCAATGAACAAATTCACAACCGTTCAATGTTTTTCAAGCTCAGTTTTTCAGCGTGATTAACCGTAGATTGTGGAACAACTGCAACAATTTATGTTTCTTTTTATTTTCTCTGTCCAACAACCTACTTGTGTAACAGACTTGGAATAACAATCCCTTAATTTTGACAATGACAAGTCAACAATATTCACTGCGTTACATTTACCGTCGGGCACGTGAAGTTTTCAAACAAACTACTTATGTTTTCTTTTGTATTGTCAAAATAAATGTCATTCTGAGTGTGTCACGCAATTAGTGTGTCTGTAATAGTGGTCTGTTTCACCACAACTTGCGTGTTGTTTACTATCCCCACATTGTTATCATCGGTACCTACAATGTTGTTACATATTCCCACAGCATTGTATACCGGTACTAAGAACGGCTGTAACTTGTAATTGCAACGAAAGTACAGCTGACTAGCTGACCACTTTCATGTCTAGTCTACGATAATTAGTCAAACAATGAATGGTATGGTTTGATTCTCATACTATCACTTTTGTATAGAGCTGCTATGGGTGGTGTATATTGCGTATCATCAGCCCATGGTCGAATTTAAAACGTCCGATCAACAATAGACCATATTTCATTATAATTATCATTCTCTCGCCCATACATCCCAATTTATTTGGGATCGGCGTATGTCTTCTACTTCCATACTTTTCTCTTCTTCTCTTACTAGACCATAATTACCTATAGCATAACGCTGAGAAATTACCTATCATATTCGCCTCGGTAAGGTAAAATTTATTAACTGATAATAATTTTGTCGGTTTCTTCCATGTTAAAGTAAAAGGCAGTCCACTGCCTAGGGTGCTTCAGACATAAGTACTTCAATATCGTCTCAGGTGGAGGCTTTTTTAATATTACCATTAAATTAACCAAAGGATGCTGCAAATCTGCATCATTATCATTAACTTTTCAACAATATCTCTTTCAACGCCCTTTCGACACCCACATACGGGTCGCTTTTGCATATTCTTTATGTGAAACCTCACGGTA
Organism: Agrochola macilenta; assembly: GCA_916701695.1. Classification (NCBI taxonomy): domain Eukaryota; kingdom Metazoa; phylum Arthropoda; class Insecta; order Lepidoptera; family Noctuidae; genus Agrochola; species Agrochola macilenta. Next base: position 11,844,582 of record OU753579.1, on the reverse strand, counting down.
CGGGAGCAAGCAATCCTAAATAAGTATCCACATGCTTAACAGAAGCATTAATTAGTAACCTTTTGTCAGGACAAGACATAAATATACGAGTACATAGTCCACCTACTTAACACTGAAAACTTGTTTATTGTTTGTATTTAAACGTCTGGGAGTCTACCCACAAGCATCCTATTATTACGAACCTACTTGCATCGTATGTATTAAACATAGAATTTGACAGGTGTTTGACTTCTTTCTTCTAAGGTGCTGCTTGAAAAGGAAGAAGTCAAAAACGTATCAAATTCTATGCATAATATCGCAATGAATGTTGTTGAACTGTCAAAATCAAACGAATTGTGATTGACGCAATTAAGGTACGGGTTGTCTTGAAATAGCTATGTTATCGTTAACTCCCTGTGGGCTCTGTCTAGATGATTACTTATTCAGTTTATTTAACTGTTTAGACATATAAATTGTATTTTTTTTTTTTTTTACAAAAAAAATGCCCTCTGCCATCAGGAGCAGGGTCCGAGCAGGGGGTTAAGAACTCCAGAGAAAGGGACCTCACGATGCGTGCCGTTTTCACATCCAAGAGTATTTATTACTATTTTCCTTTATTTCATTTTGATTACTTATTATTTACATTTTTAAATATTTTTATAATAACCATACAAAATCATTTAAAAATATAAAAAATATTGGCCCATCGGCATCAGGAACAGGGTCCAGGCTGCTGGTGGTCAGGGCTCTAGAGAGAGGAACCTCCTCACGATGCGTGCCGTGTCTAGGAGTACTGCTTTCTGAATCAAGCCCTTGACCCAGCCGCGCAATGAGAGCCTCCTGAGGTGTTGGTCGAGGCTCTCCGCTATTAGGCTATTAACTGTTATTACTATTATTATTATTCAAAATCCATATATTTTCCAGTCTCCAAAAAAAGCTCTAGCTCTCTTTGTCTCCACTGCAAAAATCTAATCGTCTAATCCAATAACCGCCTCCAAAACTTCATAGTTTAACAAATAAACGTACAATATTGTTATTAGTTAGGCAGGTACTCGCCACGCCACCGCCTAATGCTTTTACTATAGCTAATTTAAAAAGTAATTGCACTTTCATATAACATCAAAGCTTTAGACTTTTTGATGGATTCATAATTATGTTTAGAATTCACCATGTTTTAATTTGTCGAGTCATAGCAAATGAAAACTGACACCTGTTACATTGCGTTGTAATCAGACCCGGATTTACGCCTAGGCCCACAAGGCACTCGGCTAGGGGCCCAGCCGGCCTAGGGGCCCCACCCACCCCCCAACTACGTATATAACTTTAGTGTGGGAAAGAGATGAAGCTGTACAGGACGTATAGCTCCATCTCTTTCCCCCACTGAAGTAAGATTAAAATATTACTGATTTAGAGGTGGTGGTAGGCCCCGAGGCAACTTGCTAGCCTCGGCAGGCGGGAATAAAATTATACACTGACAAAAATAAATATTTTCAAGAAAAAATACTTCATTTAATATGACGCGTATGACTACCGTTGTCGTAACGTAACTATAGTGACTTATAGATGTTTATTTATTTAATTAAAGTCAGAAAAAAATGTTGAGAAAAAACAAATTGTTTAAATGTTCAGTACCAGTGTATTTTATTTACAAAATTTCCAAAATGGCTTCGGAATGGGGGGCCTCAAATGTCGATGTGCCTAGGGGCCCTGGGTCTGTCCAGGCCTGTTTGTAATAAGAAAGTTAAAAGCTTAGGTAGGTACTGCGTTTTATAAAACATACATAAATAAACTCACACCGTTTTCCTTTGAACGATGGCAAAAACTACAAAATGCTACGCTACGATCCTCAAATGCCTACTTCTATTGCTTCATCGACGTTTATGCTCTTAAATAATACGTAGGTATTAATTAATTCATGCATCAACAATAGATAGGTAAGTACTAAAATAAACCGGCTTACATGCATGATTCATAATTATTTGATAAATAATACATATATAGTACCCGCGACTGCTTTAGCGTGGAAGTCGTTTGAGAAGACACACAATGTACTAACCACATTTTTCTAAACTCCCTCGATACCACCCACCGCGTCGCATCGCATCGTCCGTCCGCGCTATTACTTCGTTTTCGTTTAGCGTTCTTTCTGACTTTTTTTTATTTTTGCTCGGCTCCTAAGGGTCGTAGCGTAATGTGAAATAGCCTTTCACCTTTCTCAAAAATTGGGCTATCAAATGCAAAAAGTTTTTTTCAGTACCGATAGGTGGTACCAGAGATTGGAGCGTTCAAACAAACAAACTCTTCAAAAATATAGATTAGCTAACTGAAATGCTATGCCACTATATTATGATAACCAAGATACCATACTGTTAAAATAATAAAGTGCATGGCAAAAGTTCGTGATACAAAATACTTACAGTTGTTAAAAATTAATAATATATCGGGCCAGTATTTCATCGCGTTTGCTTGCGCATCCGAAGGGTTAAGTCAAACTTTTTAAAATTTAGGAAAAGCACTAATAAAGTAAAGAAACATATACAGCCAAGAGTATATATAAATATTTTTGATGTGTAAAACATTAAAAAGAAAGCTTGACTTTTAAATTTAATTTAATTTTAATGCTTACGAGTAGGTACAATGGCTGTTTCATATTTCAGAAGACCATGACTCGTCGGGGCTTGTCCATAGATTACAAAGAAAGTAAATTTATTTAGTTGTTTGTCCGTAGTCCAAACAGACAATTCACGCGCGGCCATTTCACCGTATCCACATAATCTTGAGCTAATCCGACATGACAAGTACTTACTTGAGACAAGTATCGATAAATAAACTACTTTCACCGGCTGTGGGATTGGTATGGTACAAGGTGTGAGCGGTCGCAAGAGAGATGGCGGTGGCGGTGGAATAACCACCAAACGGCCGCCATGGCCCACGCACAATGGTCTACCTGACCTCGTAGCTCTTATAGTATATATGTTCTGTGTACCTGACGGACTAAGTGCGGAAACCAACCCTATAACATAGAACATAGATGGCGGTGGTGGTATGAGAAGTATGGAACACAGAGCATGGAATGGCTGCGCCTGCCGCCGGCTGAGCTGTCACACTTGACAGCGACTTGACACTTCTTGACAGGTGTACCCCATTTCCCGCACGCTTTCGAATTACCGGCCGAATACTACTTTTATCAATGTGAAAAGTAGAAGTATTTAAAGTTATGGAAATTAATAGGCGTAGGTGATCTTAGGTATGGAACATGACTGACTAGACAGCTTAGCTTTTGGTCCTTGGTTCGTGCCCCAGCTCGCGCAAAGCGTTGGGTATTTTCCATTAGGTATTACTCAGAAATGGTCCTAAGTTTGGATTTTTGCCCGGTCGATTGATGCTAATTGCTAATAGGAACATCCCGCTACTTTATAACTGGCGAAATGTGATGTATTGGTGCCGATTCTCTTGTACATCGAACTAAACTATCACTAAAATTCCATACTTTTGGCTATGAGAATCTTAGAGCTATTCTGCAAATAAAATTCTCTAAACTAAAACATAATTTTGACACAACTAAAATAGAATTTGACAATCGCGAATCCACGTGGTACTCGTGGTTTGCCCTAACCCGTAATTTTTTTAGAGCCGGAGGCGCGCAAGGGGTGCCGCCTCGACGTGTTTTATATGGACTTTTTCATTTTTTGTATGGAAAACATGAAAAATATTACCTACATGTTCAGGCTTAGGGGTTTAAGAGTTTTTAAAGGGGGTCGAAATTTTCATTATTTTTGCGATAGGACGCACCATTTTCGAGATATAAGCAAAAGAAAAAAATAAATACAGTACTGTTTTTGCACGTGAAGTCGAGATGTTGGTGTGAATTTTAGTTCATGACAACTTATCTTACTCCACACCTTTTTAAACGCGATTAAAAATTGTCAGAATTAGTCTGTTTTGGTATTTTACAATCAAAATTTTAGGTGAAAAATGTCAAATTCAGAATAGCAAAATTGCCATTTTCACGAAATTAAAAACTCAGTACTATCTTAGTGCTGTCAAACTAAAATATAGTTAAATTATGTCATTTTAGTCTATTTCAGAATGGGAAAACGTCGTTTGACAGGACTAAACAAAATTTTAATGATTTTTAGTCTAGTTTAGAGGCATTTGTGACAAGAGAATCGGCACCATTGTACACCTCTGCCTAAAACTTTGAAAAGTACAGGCGTGATATTGTGCCAAATATTTCACCTTTCTAAGGCCGGTCTTGTCCGCTCAAAACTCTTAACTCACGCCAAAAACAAAATGCTTGCGAATCGTTCATCTTTGCATTGTGGAGTAAAACTTTCGGCGCCGCGCCGTGGGAGAGTTGTAAAGTAACTTCCTTACAATCATTGATTACTCTCACATTATCATGAAGATAGTAGTGGAAGAATGACTTAGCAGATAATTTAGCGATCTAGCTATAATTGTTTACCATAATATTAATACTCTACTACAAGATCTTTCAGCGGTCGAATGACGTTGCCAGAGGCATTGATCAACTTATGCAATTATTTTGTAAAAAACAAGATGGCTACGTTAGTTCCGATTCTGGCTACACACCAAAAGAACATTGTAGCGCTATAAATCTTCTAGACATTCTATTAGTCTACTACCGTCCTACTTCTCCCTAAGGGTATTCCTTCTCGTAATGTCCCCAACTGACTATCTTGTTTTGTTGTTGATATTTGACCAGGGCCGGACGCGAGAGGTCACCACCGCCCAAGCCGGGCAGACCTCCACCGTATGCTCCACCGTGTCCTTCGGGCGAGCAACACAATGGTGATACCCGGGCATTTACCTCCGCCTTATTAACAGGAACCTCCCGAAACAACCGTGTCCGGTGAGGAACTGCGTCAGGCAGAAGGCGAGGACGCTATGGCGCCCTCGCCTTCTACCGAGGAGTGGTTAGACAGCCACTCCTCAAAGAGAGGACTTATCGCCGCAATTGTGGCGTAGCCAGCACTGGGTTTCGCCTCCTCGCGCCGCTCCCAAATGTACGCCATATAGTATTTCCATTGCTGGGACACAGACCTCCTCTATGTGAAACGCAGTGGGCCGTTCTCCTCCGTTGGATACAACAAAATACGACTGTTGTCTTCGATTTTTTTTTTTTGGGCCATTTAAGATGATTGGACATCCCTGTTTCCTCATGATCTTGTCACCGTTTTGAGAATAGTAGCAGCACTAGCATATGTGTTGGTATTGATTGGCTTAAAAGGATGCAAGTGATCGAGTTGTAATACCATGTAGAAACAAGAAAATACATTAGCATTTCTGTTCTTCTTCTTCTCGTGTTGATGGCACATATTTTGAATTTTTTATTTGCGTTTACGTGTATAAAAAAACATCAGTACGTGAAAATAACTGCGCCTACAACGAAAGACTTAAAATGTTAGTATACATACATCCCAAAATAGTAGTGTTGGGACCATAAATCAAGCTCAGTTTAAGCTACACTAATTTTAAATGATATTTGCACACCACATCGTCATTAAAAGTTAAAATTAATATTTTATTCAGGTAGTAATAAAAGTTAATTGGCTGTATACATTAATACTTACTCGAGTTTACGTGAAAGTAGAAAAAGTAACTGTAAATTGCAATGTTGCGAGCGTTAATAAATAAAGTTTTAAGTGCAATAAACAGCGACATAAAGAACAACGTTGTTGGTATTTTAATGATTCTGCTTTATTGACTTTCTTCAGTAAAATGGGTTTAAAATTTTAAACCATTGGAAATTAGCAAAGATGAAAAATTTAATTAACGTGATTGCTTTACATTAATATTGCGGGGAGGAGCTCGTGGCTAAGTAACCACAGCCGCACTGGTCGATCCATCAGGTTAAGCTACGCTTGCCGGGGTTGGTCAGTGGATGGGTGACCGCCTTACCTACCGAGAATCCTCCGTGCCTCGGAAAGCACGTTAAGCCGTTGGTCCCGGCTGTCATTCGTGAATCTTTGACAGTCGTTACGAGTCGTCAGAAGCCCGAAAGTCTGACACCAGTCTTACCAAGGGGTATCGTATTACCCAGTTACTGGGTTGTGGAGGTCAGATAGGCAGTCGCTCCATGTAAAATACTGGTATTCAGCTGCATCCGGTTAGACTGGAAGCCGACCCCAACATAGTTGGGAAAAGGCTAGGCAGATTGATTGCTTTACATTAATATTGCAAGTAAAAAATAAAAATATTGGTTAAGGTTTTGTTTAGTTTTAACGTCCCGCCTCGATAGGGGTAGAGGAGGGAGACAGGGAGAGGGGGGAGGGTTAGTATTCTCGTGACTCCCCCCCCCCCCGCCGCAGATACATAGATCAAAGTCAAAATCAAATATTAATTTGCAAACAAAGTGTACATTTTTGGATTATTCTATATTGTAGGTACTTACAACTTAGCTGCCTTTTACAGGCATCGCAAATTTGAGGGTTAAAAAAAAAATATTAATTAAAAATCAAATGAACTATATTGGTTTAAAAATTCTTCAATTGAATAGTAAACAAAATTAAAAGGTAGGTTTTTAATTTATTTTATTTATAATAGATTTTTTTATATGACATAAATCTCATATAAAATGGCTGATATATGAAATGTAGAGGGAGGTAGAAGGGAGGAGAGCGGAAAACAAGTCCACACACCGCCACAGTCTAACTTCACAGGAAACACATTTTCAACAACAAAAAATACATTTATGGTAAATATTTATTTTTGAAGTATCTAACAAGTAGCCGACGGAACCCTGCGATTTCTGTCTGCAGGGTTTTTAAAGTATCTAACATGTCTACACGTGATGGGGTGTATCCGTAAATAAGTAGATTGTTTTAAAACTTACAATAAAAATAAAACATCGTGTACGGCAAAATAAAAATGTTGTGGAGCTCTAGAACTCCCAAATAACCTCACATTATTTCTAGAGAGGCGGCACGTTTCTAAACCCAACCCAAAAACTTGCTAACATAACATTTTGTTAAATTCAAAAAGGATACTTTAACAACAATTTCAAGAGTTTTACAGTATTGCACTTTTAATTAATTTATTTTTATAGTTCATGAGAAAATAACACTTTGAAGTATTTCAGATAATTAACTACTCAGGGTTGTAGAGTTTTACTACACCTCATTAAAAAACGAAAACCATGGTTTTACAGTGTTGATAAAAATTTAAATTAACGACAAATCGTAGGTATCCTATTCGCAATCAGGCAACACTACATGTGTCACGCGACTGTCACTGTCAGCCAGTCAAGTCAATTGATATTGTCATAATATTTTTTGTTGATCACACTCGTCACTCTTATTTCTGTTGGAAATAAATAAGAAAAACCTTATTTATTTTAAATACAGAAAGTTTTAACTACAAATTAAATCAATAAAGTGTATAACAGTGATGTGAGAGTAGGATACTACGTCGATACGGTAAGATATTCGTCGTAAAAAGTTTATACACAAAGCGGTTTAATGTTGATCATTCATTCAATAAATTATGTTGATTATTTGTGTTATTTGATTCGCGGACGCTTGTAATTTTTATCTCAATTGAGCGCACTGTGATCCGCCTACGTTTTTCAATTGTGATTCCGGCTGTAAATAAGTTTTGTAGTGATAAATGAGGTGACCTTTTAATAATTTGATACAAATTCATTGATTTATTTTTGACACAGCTGGTATTAATACTTTGCTGTGGAGTTTATGAGATTGTACCTCAATTATGTAAAGTTGAATAATATAAAACATTCTTGTGTTCCATAATATTTCTTATGACATTAACTTGTGATGTTAAAATGCCAGGGTTATTTCCTAATAGGTGGAGGAGTTAAGCTAGTTAGAATATATTTGTCTTAGAACTTGATATCACAGCTAACTTCATAGAAAATAGAAAGAAAAGAGAGATGAATGTGGCATGTGGTGACCAAATCAACTGAAGATTCATGTCTAATAATTATTTTATACTACCTCTCGCCAGCGACTTCGCCCGCGTGATATCTTTATAAATTATAGGCTAAGTTACTCAGTGATAATATAGCATTCTACTGGTGAAAGTATTTTTTAAATTGGTCCAATTGTTTTTGAGTTTAGTCATTAATAACAAAATACAAATCGTTTCTCTTTATAATATTAGTGGAGATAGTTTGGTAAATCAAAATCAAAATCATAAGTCATTTATTCAAACTTGGCTGAGAATCAGCACTTTTCGAACGTCAAAATTACATAAGACAGTCCCCCCAAAACGCCCACCCTTCACCACTTCCTAGTGCGTTAGCTGGGAAGAAGAAGTGGCGCAACAAACTCCCCAGCAGTATGTTATTGTAATGACTAATAGTTAAATTGAAAGGTTTATAGACCAATACAGTGAAATTAAAAATAATAATCATTTCTGTAATAAGTAAAATAAGTAATAAACAATATTTACTAAGTCATGTCACAAATCTATGTTAGAAAAATACTATTCCTCACACATAGATATTCAAGTTTTTTTATCAGTGCCATAAAACCTCATTAATAGTTATAGAGATTAAGTTTTAACGTCTTAAAACTAGTATCTATAGTTTCAACATATTTTTCTTAAGTTGTGACATTCAAAAGTGTCTGTAAGTCTGATTAAAATAAATAAAGTTAATTTATCAAAAACTGCACTATATACATTTAGAGATACCATGATTAGCCATCAAATAGCAAATAATACTGGGTACTATTCGCTAGTGTCGAATAATTGGCTTGTTTCCATTTTGAAAGAAATAAAACCACATATTTAGAAATAATTTAACTATAATTACTTGAATAAGTACATTCAGTCCTAATTCTATTACGGGTGATTCCCCACATAAGGTTGTTCCCCACAATCAAGATATTTCTTTGAATGAATAGGGTTGTCAGATTGTAATAAAAATTGATAAAAAATTATTGTAGTAATCTAGCAATTGAATAAATACTAAACTCGGTAGGTTCGAGACAGCCGGAGACCTGCTAATAGCCCTATTGTTATTTATTACAGATTGCAGTTTCGTTTATGATATTGAATAATTATGTTGAATAACTTGAAATAAATTAATAATAAATAATAACTTGAAAGTAAATTCTCAGTTTTTTCTTTAAATACCTTACCATTCTACATCAGAACATAGCTGGGCTGATGAATAAAGCAGACAGTCTGACTGTAAAGCTAGTGGAATTATCTGACAGAGGAACAATTATAGATGTTATCTGTATTACAGAGCACTTCATACAAACTGGTTATGAGGATTTATTACATATTCCAAATTTTTGTCCAGCTGCTTTCTTCTCTAGAAATGCAAAGAGAGGAGGAGTGTGTATTTTCGTTAGAGTAGGATTGCAGTTCAAAGAACTACCTGACATATCGAAACAATCAGTTTCGGGGATTTTTGAATGCTGCGCTGTAGAGATAATAGCTCATAAAATTATTATTATTTGTATATACAGAATTCCTAAGCCTAATTATGAAATATTTTATGAAAAATTGGATTATGTTTTAACAAAAGTTTGTATTTCCCAAATAAAAAAGTTGTCTTGTGTGGAGATTTTAATGATGATGTTTTAAAAAGAAACAAGGCCACATTAGACTTGGAATATTTTCTTATGAAGTACAATCTAAAACTAGCTCTTTATACTCCCACAAGGTTAAGTAGTCACACCTGTATTGATAATTTTGCACACAACTATAGGAAAGACTGCGAGGCTGAAGCTGTAGATCTGGTTCTTTCGGATCATACATCTCAAATAATTAAAATACCTATTAAAAAAACATGTAAACTACAGCATTGGAAAACTAAAAAACAGGACATAAGCATGAATAATTTAATAACTTTTAAAACACATCTTAGCTGTTTGTCTTTTGCTCAAGTTTTTGATGCACAAGACGCAAATAAAGCTTTTGATAATTTCATGGATGATTTTTCTCTTTTTTATACTTAGATTATGTTTTCCGGAAAAAATGATAACCATTAAAACCAACAAAGAAACGAAATGGATATCTCGAGGAATAAAAATATGTAGCAAAAAGCAAAGGCGGTTGCTTTGGGCATATAGGTTACATGCGGACTCACTGAATAAAAAAGTTCTTAAAAACTATACAAAACTTTATAGGAAAATTATCAAGCTAACACAAAGGGCACAAAATAATCATTTTATAAGCACCGCTGAAAACAAATCGAAGGCTACCTGGCAAATAATAAATAAAACCAAATTGTGTTTGCCACAGGAGTCAATCATGTGCGTAAATAGAGGTAATCTGTCGTTTACACACCCCACAGACATTGCAAACGAATTTAACAATTATTTTATTGACGAAATTGAAAATAATACCAAAACTGACATCACTTTAAATAATATTAATTTAAACAATCAGACATTGAATTCCCTTTTCATGCAACCTGTTGCAACTGATGACATTATAAAAATAATTAATAGCCTAAAAAACACAAACACTGTTGGATATGATCGCGTTTCTACAAAAGTCATAAAATTCAGTTAAGAAGTGATAGCACCTCCATTAGCGCACATAATTAACTTGTGTATTTCTAATGGCATATTCCCAAACAGGCTCAAAATAGTTATAATAAAACCCTTACACAAAAAAGATGACAAAACAGAGTTAAAAAGCTATAGACCTATAGCGAAAATTCCAATTTTTTCCAAAATTTTTGAGAAAGTTATCTACAACTCCCTTTACACTTATTTCGAAAAATTTAAATTATTTTGTCACGAACAAAAGGGATTCCGTAAGAGTACTACCGCTAATATGGCACTCTTCGACCTATTAACAAACATCATGTCATCTGTAGATAGGAGAAATCCAGTCTGTGCTATTTATACTGACATGACCAAGGCTTTTGACTATGTGGACCATAACATTCTACTACACAAGCTACATAATTACGGCATAAGAGGAAACATCCTTCAGTTACTAGAATCGTACTTAAGCAATAGACTACAATATACGGAAATTTCTAGAATTTGTCCGAAAAGTAAAATAGAAACCATATATACATCTAAACCAAGGCATGTAAAATATGGTGTTCCACAGGGTAGCGTATTGGGGCCACCACTCTTTTTAATATACATTAACGATCTCCCGAAAGTAACATCAAACAAAATGGTTCTCTTTGCGGATGACAGTACAGCTGTAATTGAGTGTACAAATCATAATAATTACGAGCAGGACATAAATACATGTTTGCATGACATAATTAACTGGTTAAGTAACAATAATTTAGTAATAAACCTAAGTAAGACAAAAATAATGCAATTTCATCAACGCACTGAAAAACCAAATGTTAGTATTGCTTACCAAGGCTGTTATATTGAGGAAGAGAGTCAGGTGAAGTTTTTAGGTGTAGTCATTGACAGCAAACTCAGTTGGAAACCTCATGTTGAAGTTGTGTGCAAAAAACTTAGCAAATCCGCGTATGCTCTCCATCAACTATCTAAGAAAGTCAACCGTCAGGCTCTTTTATCAGCGTACCATGGACTGGTTGCCTCGGTTTTGCGCTATGGCATTATTTTCTGGGGACAGTCTACCGATAAGGAACAGGTATTTAGAATGCAAAAGCGATGTATAAGATCAATGTGCGGTCTTAAAACAACAGATAGCTGTCTTTCCTATTTTCAGTCTTTAAACATTTTAACGTTTCCTTCTTTATACATTTTAGAAACAGCTCTATTTGTAAAAAACAATCCACAATTATTTGAAAAACTGTCAGCAGTTCGAAAAAATCCGAAACGGACTCAATATGTAAACAAACTATGCCAAGTGAAATGTAAAACCGCACTTATGCAGAAAAGTTTTTTTGGTAGTGCCCCACGTATTTATAATAAAGTACCCAATGTGATAAAACATATGACTGTAATAAAATTTAAAAGGGCATTAATCCAAATATTAATTGAGAAAAGCTATTACACAATTGACGACTTCCTTACTGATAAATCTCTGCACTGATTGTTACTTAATATTATGGTTGACATACATGTTCCTATTCTGACACTTTTTATTCTGATAGACACTTTGACATACTTATTTTTTTTTTTTTTTTTTGACATTATTGTAAAAATGTCACTACTTACTGTTAATAGTCTGTTTTTTGTTTTTGGTAATTCTAATGATTTGACATTTATATTTATCCGGTATCAATAGAATTTCTGTTTGTTTTTGGAATTAAATATTATATGCATGCCCATGATACGGTAGAATATGGAGGACTACTTTTTTAAGAAAACATCTATGTACCAATTTACCCATGTTTGCAATAATAAATGATTTGATTTGATTTGATTTGACTATTCGACATAGGAAATCGATTATTTACCATTACCACTATTCATGTTATTTCTAATTAATACACTGGTCCTCACACTAGGATATCCTGTGTATTGAGTACCAGGATCTTCCATAACAGTTTATGTAAAACAATGAAACAATATCGTAAGATAAAATAACTAATTTCAAATTAAAGAAAATAAAAACTGAAATGATGTAACTCTAATCTTTACAGCAGCCTTAGATCCTCACCATGGATGATCCCGGTACAGACGCCTTACGGAAACTGGCTCCAAGCTGGACCCTCGCCGGGGATGAGCAGTTACTTAGCATATTGCAGAACACACATCAGGTAAGAGCATATAAATTAATAGCATAATTAGCCTACAATGTTCCCACTGCTGGGACTGGGACTCAGGCCTCCTCTCTGTGAGAGGGAGTGGGCCGTAATCCACCACGCGGGCCCAGTGTGGTAGACGTCACATGTCTTTGAATTTTTTATTCTCAAATATCGAGAACAAAAAATTCAAAGACATGTCCTTCACTACTACCAGTCAGATAAAAAAAAATTACACATTCCTGTGTTCCCCGAAGGGTTGGGCAGAGGTGTACCTATATTACACCCACATTTCGCCAGTTATGTTTAAGTCCCATGTAAATATTTTATTGTTTTTTATTGACTTAAGTAAAAATCTTTTTGGATTTGATTGCCTACTTCTTGAGGAAGGCTATAGGCTATTTACATCACGCTAGGATCCTTAGGAGCGGAGCAAAAATAAAAAAGTCAGAAAGAACGCTAAGCGAAAATGAAGTCACAGCGCGGGCAGGCGATGCGATGCGACGCGTGGTGACGGGGTGGGTCAAGGGAACAAGAAATTTTGCGCCGACCAAGTCGCTGGCAGGGCAGGAGCTAGTTTATAATATTACTAGCTTTCCCCGCGGTAAATGACATCCAAGCGGGCGAAGAGTCAATAAAAAGTATTCTGTGTTAATCCAGATTGTAAACTATAATTGTGTGCCAAATTTCATTCAAATTCGTGCAGCCGTTTTTGCGTGATTGAACTTTCACATTTGAAGGGGATAATTTTTGAAACATTGTCTTTTGTGAATTTTCCTATATTTGACTATAAGATGGAGATTGAAGATTGAGCAGTAAAATCCTACACTGTAAAATTGGCTGTCTCTTTTCAGCCCGTTTGGGATTTTTTCATCAGATTTACATCAAGATTTTCGAAAAAACCGGATACACGTTATTCTTTATTTTCGGTTTTAGGTATAAGTACTGAGTTTCGAGGGGGTAGTAACTTTATAATTTATTAAGTATTCGTGCCAAGTTTCAAGTTTATTAACTCAAGGAATAAGATTTTTCATACAAAATTTCATCCCCCCTTTGACTCTCTTAGGGGTTGAATTTCGAAAAATCCTTCCTTGTTCCTCGTCCACATTATAAAAAGAACCTTTTTGAAAAAAATCAGCTTGCTAGGTCCAAGGTTTGGGCTGAGCGTTGATGAGTCGGTCAGTCAGGACTTTTATTTTTATTTACATAGATATAGTATGATTCGTATGTATTTGGATAGCTCATGTTGTGGTAAAGATCGTATTATTTCGTCTCAAATGACACATGGGAATACAAGTTACGTAATTACTCATCGTAAAACTCTCTGATATTGTTTACGAAAGTTTACCTATGTGTTTATTTATTATTTCATTTAAACAAATAGCATATCCCATTGTTTTGAAAATAGCTTGCATGGGACTTGTGTGTAAAAGGCGTTTGTTTTTGTTATTGATTGAACAGAAAAACAAATATACAGGTTCAAGTTAAAATTAGCTAGCAAAACGCCGCAGACGTAATCGGTACCGATATCTGAACATGATCAAACAAAAAATTAATAAATTTGATGAGTTTTTTTTTTGGGTCATCATCAACAATCAAGTTCTAGTTTCTTGAAATATCCGTTTTTTTTGTTTATACTTCAGTGACCGGTATCGGTATCGAAATCAGGGACCAAAACCGGTATGATCAAACCGGGTATTTTTCGGATACAACATTTATATTTTCTACAGGTATTTTTAAAGGTAACCTTAAATTGAATACAACCAGTATTAATACCGGTTTCCGAAATAAAATATTATTACCTCTATCATACACGTGCCGTTGGCAATTGTCAAAGGGCGCGCATCGCCTGTGTGTTAAAACCGGTGAGGTAACATGTTTCTTCTTCTTAGTTACCCAGATGGCGGTAACCTTAGTCGTAGAAGTAACCAAATTTCTTCGATATCTGTATCGTAATTTATAAAGGTTTTAGGTCCTTGATCATATCCCAAAACATGATAAAACAACAAAAAAAAACAGATTTCCTCAACAACACCACCATCCGTTATCGTTTTTGACAAAAAAAACATCAAATCTTTTTAATTTATCGCGTTTACAAATTGATACCCAACACGTCTGCGGAGTTTTGCTAGTTAATTTAATTTGACCCTGTATTATTAGTAGACAATTGTGGCGATTATTACATCAACGCTCTATTGGAAATATGTTTACCTATATTTGCGCAACTTCGGTAGGAGTTATTAAAAGTCAGGATCTCATCCAGTCAATACCTGACTTCGTACGAACTCAGTCGCACTAGTTCGGAAGTGATCGTGTTTGACAAATTTTGCCGTCAGTTGTTTTTATTGGACGGCCTCGTGGTAAATGATAACAGCCGCACTAGTCAATCGAAGGGTTAAGCTACGCTTGCCGCGGTCGGTTCGTGGATGGGTGACCATTCATTACATATCGAGATCCCTTCGTGCGGAAAGCAAGTTAAGCCGTTGGGCCTGGCGGTCATTCGTAGACCTTTGGCAGTCGTTACGGGTCGTCAGAAGCCCAAAGGTTCGACAAGCAGTCTTACCAAGGGGTATCGTGTTACCCAGTAATGGGTTGTGGAGGTCAAATAGCCAGTCGCTCCATGTAACCCTGGGTCGACACTCTTCAGGGGGTAAGACGAGGTGAAGCGAGCGCGATAGTGTGGATGTGGAACACGCCCTCGCCTTCACTCGTCGTCTCTCGCCTTGCCTTGCGCGCGCCCGGCTCGGTGTCTGTTTTTTGACCGGAGTCAAAAGACGCGACGCCCGAGGCGTGACAGGCAACTGAATAAAACGAGAGTGTGGATAGGTAGCACTTGTGTAGCCTCCGCTTGCCGTGGCCCGTGCAAGGGCCTCTATGAGGCTCACTCGCAAGAGTGTGGACCCGGGATTAAATACTGGTATCCAGCTGCATCCGGTTAGACTGGAAGCCGATTCCAACATAGTTGGGAAAAGGCTTACCAGGTTGGTTGTACACCAAAAAAGTACATTAAAAAACACACTTCAAAATATAGAATGGACGGCCACATTGTTGTCTGCGCTCCCTCCCAGGCAACCTTTACCTTACCGTAGGTTTACTGAGTAATCTTCCTAACAATGTTCTCTTATTTCCAGAGGCTTCTCTCAAAATGCCAAGAAGCCAACAGTCAATTGGAACAGATGGCAACCGCTCTGAATGACGCTAGCATCAGCTTGCAGAACGTTAATAACCAGTAAGTTTTATTTATCTAAACTAATATTACATCATCATTCTCTTGCCGTCCGTCCATCGTTTCTTTGCCCTTCCCCTAGTTCGCCAACTTTAACAGCCTAAAGAAAAAAGTATTACAAAGCGAAAAAAATAAAATAATATACCCAGGTTTAGGCACACAATATTCACGTAAAAAAACGACCAGGCACTCCAAACACAATTTCCACGCAAGCTCCGCCCCTTGCACCCCGCCACTCCACTATGTGCTAAACGCTAACACAATAGTAATAAAGTTGAAAATCGCGTGCGCTCTTTGATCGTGTTCGAGCACGAAACTAAATGGCTTAAGTCTCAATTCCTATTTCGTTTATAACTAAATTAATAATTGATCTAGAGAAAAAATATCTTGTGGCTGGATAATAAACTATATTTTCTTACTGTGAATACTTATTTTAGACATATAACTCGAGTAATCTTCATTTAATTTAAAAAAAGACATGATTTTCGAATAAAAAATGAATCGAGCGAAAATGTTACAATTACGTAAATGTCTTGTAGGTACATGAAAAGAACAAGATCCAATAAAACATATACTAAAGATCCATTTTGGTTGTATGCGTGACTGCTTCAGAATATTAATACAAATAATAAATACAGAATGTTAACATACTCGTACAGTTCAGGGTGCCTCCTCATATACAGTATGGTGTGCCTCATGGCTGTGCCAAATTGGCTCAGTTCAGCATAATGCCAGACAACTAGTGCCCGACGCTTGTTTTCAATTTATTTGTTTGTAAGAGGTAATATCTCGGCTTCAAGCTAAATCATTCTACGAATCGATGGGAAGGTTAAGCTATGCTTGCCGAGGCCGGTCACTGGATGGGGATCATCCATTACATATTGGGACCCCTCCGTGCCTCCGAAAGCTCGTTAAACCGTTGGTCCCAGCTGTCATTTGTAGATCTTTGATAGTCGTTACGGGTAGTTAGAAGTCCGAATGTCTGATAACCAGTCTTACCAAGGGCTATCGTGTTATCCAGTATCTGGGCTGTAGAGGTCAGATAGGCAGTCGCTCCATGTAAAATACTGGTATTCAGCTGCATCCGGTCTGACTGGAAGCCGACGCCAACATACCACCGCGCCGCCACCGCACCGTCGCCGCGCTGCGTGTGCATGTAGACTGAGCCGCCACCGCGCCGCCTCCGCGCTGCCGCCGCGCCGCCCGTTGCCGCTTGATTTTGCCAAATCACGCTAAAATCCGCGACGGCGGTGCGTCAGCGGGCTGGCAGCATTGCAAATACACAGCGAGGCGCGGTGGCGGGGTGGCGACGGCGTCTCGTCGCCGAGCCCTCAGTCTTCGTGAAGGAGCTAGGAAATTACTACCACCATACCTATTTCTGCCGCCAAGCAGCGTCGTTGTGTTCCAGTTTAAAGGGTATGTGTGTTTTTGTAGTTACAGACACATGACATATTTCAGCTTGGTCTCTGTGATGGCAACTCATCTGCTATGCCTCTGGCATTGTAGACGTCCATATAGCGGTGGTGAACACTTACCATCAGGGGACCGTCGCGCGTCGCATTGTGCATCGAAAAAAGGCTCTCGAAGACATTGAAGCTTAAATGTTAAAGTCGATTTTTTGCTTGAAATGGTTTCTAATAGCCAATATTATGCATAAATATATCATACGATACAATCAGGTAGGCAAATTAGCAATTCTTTTTTTTTTTGCAAAAAAAAAATATGGAGCTAATGCTTATATCTCCGGAACGGAGAGAATAGCCGTTATATCCTTGCACACGGTGATGTAACTTAAATTAAAAATACTCGCCAATGTCTTCGAGAGCTTTGTTTTGATCCACAGTGTGTTGGTTTGTTCGTCATTTCCATAAAATGATAATAGGTTACATAACAGTATAATAAGTAATGCTAATTGTATTTAGTGAAACTCGTCTCATTAGTAATTCAAATTCGAGTTAATTTTGGCGGAAAAATCAACGAGTGTGAAGAGAATTTGTCAGTTCGGGGCCATTCTCTTTAGGAGATACTAGATGGTTAGTTAGAAGAAGGAATGTAATGAATTTTGATACGAAGAAATTTTAGTCTTGAATGTCTGTTTGTCTAATTAACCACGTCACATGGAGCGACTGCGAAAGCAATCGCCGCGATACAAGTCGCTTTGTTATAACATAATGTAAGTAGTAAGTTGGAGCTCATTTCCTACGAAATGTATGGGAAAAGATTTTTGCGATTTCTGACTTTTCTAGTACTCAAACCTCAGTTGGTGCGATAGAATGTTTTGATCCTTGTAAGAATCGACAGGCGTCAAAAAAGTTTGTGTGAATATGCCCCATTTTCTTACTGACAGATTTTTTTTTTCATATTCTGTGAATGTGTAAAAAAAAAAAACCTACCTACCTACCCTTACTGCCGGTCTCGGAAACCCTGAACCCTCTACCCTGTATATTACACCTAAATATCTTTTTCTTTCTAAATAATTTTAGTCTCATTAGTGTAGTTGTCTAAAGCGCGAATGCTAGGCGCAGGAGCCTTTTTTTTTTTTTTTTTTGTGTTGGAAATCATCAAATGACTCCTTCCGCTCTGGGCGGAGCGAGAGGGAGTGTCAGACTTTTACTGACTAAAACCCACCCGTGTTCCTTCCGTTGCCTGTGTGCCGGGGCCGCGATATCCCTTTCGGACAAACCCGGAACCCCAGCAGGCATTGGTCCTTACGAACCCCGTCAGTTGGTGCTGACATCTCTTTGAGGCGCGCGTGGAACACAACGCGCTGTCGACCCGGGCCTGGTCCCTATCGGACGGCGAGCGATGGGCAGCTGCCCATCGCTCACCGTCCGCAGGCCCGCGCCTACGGTGGCCGGAAGTCGGCTCGTGACGCCCGACGCCCGGGGCGTCTCCTGCGGCGACTAGGGGTGCGAGGGCGTGCAGCTTGCATCTCCCTCGCGCGCTCCGCCTCCTCCTTCGCGAGCATAACTGCTTCGCAGAAGAAGGAGGTGACGGCCTCCCATACACTCTCGCTCCGGACCATGGCCTGAACCAGGGCCAGGGCGAGAGATCGCCGCTGCCGATCGCCTCCGTGAGGACACGGTGGTGCCCCGCCCAAGCCGGGCAGACCTCCACCGTATGCTCCACCGTGTCCTCCGGGCGATCCACACAATGGTAACACCCGGGCGTTTCCTCCCGCTTTATCCTGAACAGGAACCTCCCGAAACAACCGTGTCCAGTGAGGACCTGCGTCAGGCGGAAGGTGAGGACGCCGTGACGTCTCTCTAGCCACTCCTCAAAGAGGGGACTTATCGCCGCAATTGTGGCGTGCCCAGCGCTGGGTTGCGACAATCGCGCTCTCCATGCCGCCATGAGATCCCTCCGGAGCTCTGTCCGCTGTGCCGTGATTTCTCGCGGCAGCGGAGTTACACCCCGGCGTTTCGCCTCCTCGCGCAACTCCCACATGTGCGCGAGGACTTTTGCCTCCGGATCCCATGACGGTAGTCCGGCTAGGAGGCTCGCCGCCTCACGGGAGACCGTGCGGTATCCTCTGACCAGCCTAATAGCCATGACCCTTTGGGACGCGTTCAATCGCTGGGCTGGTCGCAGCCTTAATGAACGCGCCCACACCGGTGCCCCGTAAAAGGCCATGGACCGCACGATCCCCGCAGGCGTAGGAGCCTGGCTTCGATTCCAAGAAAGGAATTTCTCAGTAGCAGCCCGTAGTCAAGATTTTTGCCCATAATCACCCTATAATGTTCCCACTGCTGGGACACAGGCCTCCTCTTCGTGAGAGGGAGTGCGCCGTTAGTTGATTTTTGCCCATAGCATAATCAACCTATAACGTTCCAACGAAATATTCGAGTATTCGCCTCTTCTTATTCAAATACTCGAATATTCGAAATATTTGAATAAGACAGACAAGAATTCGATCATTCCAAATATTTCGAATACTATTTAAGCTTGTAATTTTTTACTCATGAAATTAACGCACTAGACGAATGGACATCTATCCGAAATCGTATATATGTTAATGTGAACATTTATTCTCCAAAACTTCATGACGCTGGTTTCCGAAACCTAGGATTGGTGAAGATTCAAGGAAGTGGCACGGCAGACAATTTTCATAATTATTATAACGAGCACAAAGCTGGAGCATGGAGCTATGGAATGGACTTAGAAAAAGATACCGCGTGCATGGTCACAGATGGAGCCAGTGGTATGCGAGCTTTAGGAAAAAAGACAAATGTCAATTGTACATGGTATACAAAACGGGGCACTAGATGTTCTGTATAAAAAAACCACCGTGAACAAGACACAAATAGAAACTGACATCAACCAAAGTAGTGACAGCGAGACTGAAGGTGAAGTTCATGGTTTCGTAGTTCAGACACGAAATGTCCGCAATATGGAGGCATAACCCTTCAAAGTTCTATCAAGAACTACCTTCTGAGGCTTTTCCAAATCCGTCAAATGATATTAGCATTAGCACTAAAACTTTGGTTCATATAAATAAGATATAAGTATTTTTGTAATGACAACAGTGTCAACATTAATGACGATGATGAAGACGACATTTCTCTAGTCGTCAAAAGATATAGGCCTTAGTAATGTGGCTACAGCATCGACGTCATCGCTATCCAGTATGAATGAGCTTGAGACTGCCGTTTGTGTCCATGTGGCTTCTTTTGATGCTGATGGACCTACAAACTTGCATTTATTGCAGGCTTATAATTTATTATTGTTTATCCATTCTTTCCACGAGTGTGGAATCTGCAAGGGTATTTTCGTCTAGTAGATATATATGATAAAAGTTCCGATGCCTTGTGCTTTTAAAGGTTGCACTACAAAAAGTCATGAAACTTTTTTTTTTCATGTGATTCCATGTCATTCACTCATTCATTATGTTACTTTCTTATTACAATAAGATTTTTGAAAAATAAATATGTTTTCATTTCGCAAAGGCAGGGCACAAATTAGTAGGTATTATGACCGTTTATCATTGTTTATGACCGTCATAGAACAATTCGAAAACTTCGTATAATTTTTATAATTCGTAATATTCGAATAGTTAAAATGACCGAATATTGGAAGCCCTACTCGCGACGCTAGCATACAGGTAGCCTGTAGCATATTTCAGACCAGTGTGGTTGAGAATATTTTTAGGTTAAAAGTTGAATGTTATAAAAAACAAAGACAATACTTGTGTAAATT
Source organism: Agrochola macilenta (assembly GCA_916701695.1). Classification (NCBI taxonomy): domain Eukaryota; kingdom Metazoa; phylum Arthropoda; class Insecta; order Lepidoptera; family Noctuidae; genus Agrochola; species Agrochola macilenta. The sequence goes on along the minus strand of OU753579.1, from coordinate 11,823,550 downwards.
ATTGAACCACGAATGTCTATACCAAATTATTTTACAAACTAAGAACTCGTTGTAATATTACTAAAACACACCTATAATCAGGCAAGAGTATGACATTTCAAAAAATAATTTGCAGATACACAAACTCTTCGACATTAGTTCCCGTTCCCTAGATGGAGCTGTTGTCAAACAAAATTTATAAGATTTCAAAAAATGGTAAAAAAAGCATAAACAGTTATTGAATAAAACTTTTACAGGATAGGTTTATGATATTAGTCAGACACTTTTTGATGTAAAATAAGTCTAGAGATGCGCCAAATAGTGGTTTCACCGAATACCGAATAATATTCAGTTAAGTTCTGACCGAACCGAATATACTGCCGGAAAATTTGGTTCCCCGTTCTATAGTTTTGCCGCGAAAACAAGTTTATAAACCTACCCTGTAAAAGTTGTATTCAATAATTGTTTATTTAAGCTTTTTTTACCATATTTTTAAGTCTTATAAATTTTGTTTGACAACAGCGCCATCTAGGGAACGGGAACTAATTTCGAAGAGTTTGTGTAAAAGCAATTTTTTTTTGGAAGAAGTCATTGTCTTGCCTGATTATAACTGTTAAAGTAATATAAAAATAAAAAAACCGACTTCAAATACACTATGAATGGCGGTGTCTTTAGATCTGTATTTTAGTTTTTTGCCACCGACTTCCGAAATAAAAGTTATTTTTCACTTTGTAGTTTTATTACAAAGTGAGAAATGTAGTTTTATTTTCACGGTACAAAAATAAAAAAAATCCACTACGGAGAACAGCAATATCTCAATAAAATTCCGAAGAACACTGGCGCGGTGCGGGCGGTAAGGAAATGAGCAAGCGTATGTCGTAAAAATGCAAATAAAATCGTATAAAACTATAGGTATAATACTCGTAATAACTAATCCATCACTGGATGCAGTTTGACATTTAAAATTTTATGGTATAGTTTTAATTATAATTGTTAATGAAGAGATAAACTGCTTTTAAAGATAAGAGAGCGAGGTGTGTTTGAAGATCTTTTAGATGTATTAAAATATGTTTAATTATGTTTTGAGTTCCATCACTGTATGCAAAAAAGACTTGAAAATATTGTAATTTTTTTACGGTTTAAGAGATATATGCTTTAAAAAAAATCACCTTTTTGACCGTTTTCAATACATCTTCGCCTTAAAGTGAAAGACTCATGTTACGTATGTTTTTTTTTTTGTAGATTCATGGCGTTAAGTAGCAGTCAGTTTATAGAAAGTCGCGTGTACGATGACGACGATGTGTCCGCCGATGTGCCGCCAGTCAAGGTAAGAAGTACTCTAAATTATGCTGGCTATCTCTCACTAAAACTTACCTTTAAAATGAATCTTGGGAGAACGCCATAAGGTCTATTGTATAGGGTTCATTAAATGAACATAATCATGACATTTAAGAGTACAACATTCCACAAACATCGATCATAGGAATAAATAAGGGTAGGAATGTCATTATTTAAATTGCGGGTATACTTACGTAACTTCATTCTGCACTTTTCACAACACCAATAATTCGCATATTTATTATTTCATCTACTCGACGTCCGTATGTCACTGCAGGGATCCAGCAGAATATCAGCGTCAGGTATATTTGCCTGACACATGCTGAGTTGGACTCCCATTTGGTGCAACCTTGAGACACGCACCGCACTTTGTATGTTTCACTATTTTAAAGTGTCATCACAATGTCTTTATTTTCTTTTATATTTTATTTTTTGTATATTGGCACCTTATATTCTATATTCATGTATTTAGTTATTATTTAAACGTGTTTTTGTATTTTGTGCTGTCTTTTGTGTGCATCAAATAAATGATTTATCTATCTATCTATCTATCTACTTAACACGTTCAGTGCCGGGAGCCCTCCTGGAGAGTTCACCAAGTCGCATATGGGATGATAGGAGCCCTCGCGGAGGGCTCATTTAAAATGTAGGTTTTTCTTATCGAATACAGCATTGTAAACCGTGAAAATAAAATCTGATGTATATTTTAGCAAGATTTATTAGTGTATGCGTTGGTTTTAAAATCCAAGCATTTTATTTTTTATTCAACGTTACAAATATTCACAAAAAAAAATAAAGGTTTGAAACTACGTATAGCGACAAGACCCCATTTTTTTTTTTTTTTGGCCTGATCCTAATCGGACGGTGAGCTACCCATTGCCCACCGTCCGCAAGCCCGCGCCTACGGTGGCCGGAAGTCGGCTCGCGACTCCCGACGCCCGGGGCGTCTCCTGCGGCGACTAGGGGCGCGAGGGCGCGAATCTTGCATTTCCCTCGCGCGCTCCGCCTCCTCCTTCGCGAGCATTACTGCTTCGCAGAAGGAAGTGACGGCTTCCCATGCACTCTCGCTCCGGACCATGGCCTGAACCAGGGCCGGACGCGAGAGATCGCCGCTGCCGATCGCCTCCGTGAGGACACGGCGGTGCCCCGCCCAAGCCGGGCAGACCTCCACCGTATGCTCCACCGTGTCCTCCGGGCGATCCACACAATGGTAACACCCGGGCGTTTCCTCCCGCTTTATCCTGAACAGGAACCTCCCGAAACAACCGTGTCCGGTGAGGACCTGCGTCAGGCGGAAGGTGAGTACGCCGTGGCGCCTCTCTAGCCACTCCTCAAAGAGGGGCCTTACCGCCGCAATTGTGGCGTGCCCAGCGCTGGGTTGCGACAATCGCACTCTCCATGCCGCCATGAGATCCCGCCGGAGGTCTGTCCGCTGTGCCGTGATTTCTCGCGGCAGCGGAGTTACACCCCGGCGTTTCGCCTCCTCGCGCAACTCCCACATGTGCGCGAGGACTTTTGTCTCCAGATCCCATGGCGGTAGTCCGGCAAGGAGGCTCGCCGCCTCACGGGAGACCGTGCGGTATCCTCTGACCAGCCTAATGGCCATGACCCTTTGGGACGCGTTCAATCGCTGGGCTGGTCGCAGCCTTAATGAACGCGCCCACACCGGTGCCCCGTAAAGGGCCATGGACCCCACGATCCCCGCGTAGAGCCTCCGGCAGGAGGCGTTTGGACCCCCTAGATTGGGCAGAAGCCGCTTCAAAGCAGCCCCAGCCCTCTGCAGTTTGGGAGCCAAACGTCGGAAGTGCTCCACGAAGTTCCACCGGCTGTCGAGGACGAGTCCCAGGTACTTCATCGTCGACTCGACACCGAAGTGAACCCCTCCTGCCGTTATCTGGGAACCCGACAGTGGCGCGTTCCGAGGACCATAGAAACACATGGCCTCGGACTTGTGCAAGGCCACCTCGAGTCCCAGTTGCCAGATCCTATCGACGATTGTCGCAACTCAACGTGTCGATAGTTCGGCCGCCGCCTCATGCGACCTCCCCTGCACCAGGACCAGCGTGTCGTCAGCGAAGCAGACTACGCTGACGCCGCTAGGGAGGTCGGCGCGCAGCACCCAGTCGTAGCCGATGTCCCACAGATGCGGCCCCAGGACCGATCCCTGCGGGACACCGCACGACATCTCTCGCCGGTTCCACTCTCCGTGGTGACCGGGGTAGATGACGGCCCTGTCCGTCAAATAGGCCTCGACCACTCGACAGAGGTAGGTCGGCATCCGGTGATACCGGAGTGCCTCCCTAATGCAACTCCAGGGCAGGGTATTGAACGCATTGGCGATGTCAAGAGACACCGCCAAGACCACCCCACCCCGGGCAACAGCATCCCCCGTCGTGAGGGCTCGAACGCGCATAATGGCATCCACCGTAGAGCGCCCCTTGCGGAAACCAAACTGGCTGTCCGCCAAATCCGGCCCCACTCGCACCAGCTGCCCGACAAGGCGGTCTGCAATTACTCTTTCAAAGAGCTTGCCCACCTCGTCGAGCAGCACGATGGGCCGGTAAGCGGACGGAGAGTCCGCCGGGCGCCCCGGCTTCTTGATGAGGACCAGTTTCCCCGTCTTCCAACGAAGTGGGAACTGGCCCCTCTCCAAGCATGCGCTAAAGAGCCCTCGAAGTCGAGGCCCGAGAGCCTCTAAGGCCAGAACCCAGGCTTTTCCAGGTAAGCCGTCGGGTCCTGGGGCGGTATTTTTGGCATTCAGCCTACGTACCGCCACTCTCAAATCTACCCCGGTCACCTCCGGAGATTCGTCGTCGTCGTCGTTTCCTGTGTGGTCCGCATCGGGCACCGCAAGAGGCGGAGCCATGGGCGGGGGAGTATGTTCCCCTCGCGAAGGGAACAGAGCGCTCACCACGTCCTCCACGAGCTGGGGCCGGAGAAAGCACAATTTTATTTAGTTTTACAGTGTTTTTTAAAACTAATGCCGTCGACCGTCCGCCATGGTTAACTTCAAATATGTAGTGCGGCATGGCGTATGAGTTGGTGGAGTCGAAAGTGTTAAGAGCCCATACTAGCTCAGCTCAAATTCATTCATTGCGGCGAAAATAATGGTAATTGAAAAAATAAATATAGTCGCTAATATAGTAATCCTCAACTTTAACATGTATTTATTATTATTTTACCAAATTAATGCTGCAGTATTTTCGATATAACGGAGGATCATGCTACGCAATTTGAGTTAGTATAGGCGCTTAAGACGTCGATCAAAAATTTGTCACCGAGCAGAAACGGTGAGCGCTAGGAAGTGGTGGTCTTTTGTAATTTTGACACTTACAAGATCAGGTTCTCAGAGTAATTTGAATAAATTATGTTTTGATTTGGATCGTCGGTGTTCTTGTAAAATACAGTAAAACATTAAAGTTACATGTCACCCGCCGTGTGATACTGTCGCTATGAAGATTCCGTTACCGTTTAAGCAAAGCCAATAAGGGTCACTTTCATACACGTGTGTCTATTCCTTACAAGAATATGGCCTCTTTGATAGGAGTTTTGTGTGTTAGTCAAAGTCAACCATTTTTGTCGGTGAATGTTTAATTGTTTGGTCAAGAAAGTCGAAAGTCATTTAAGGCGTACGTGTGTACGGAAATAATTAGCTAAGCAAACATGAACACCATACGAACACAGTTCGACTTGTGTCCACTTGGCTTAATTAGCACATTTCAAAAATCTATAATATAACTCCAAAATAATTTTAATAAAAATAAAAGTAATAAGCTAAACGATAAAAAAGTCATCTAAAAAGGTATAAACAAGACATCACAGACAAACAAATAAAAAATCCCGGGGTCACAAATTCACATAATCTATTCGATTTATACCCTAAGAGCGTTTATTCTGAAGGTGGGCAACGTCGCAAATAGATGTCAAATATTTCACTGTTTTGATTAATTTTGCAATATTACTGTGTGGAAATTAAAAATGCGGCTAACTAGCGAACTAGAATACCTATTGATTATGAAATGCAATAATGAATATCGTAACACCGAATGTTTAGTTTTCGATGTAAAAAAACTATTTGGAAACTTTCCAAATGCGTTTTTTATACCTAAAATGGGTACAACATCAAATTCAATGTTATAATTGCAATTCATTATTAATATTCCAGTTCGCTAGTTAGCCACATTTCTTATTTCATATTTCTTATATATAAGAATCAAAACAGGTAAATATTGGACAGTTATTTTCGACGTTGCCAACTTTCAGGATAAACCCTCTTAACACGTGTGACTCCGGATTTTTTATTTGTTTGTCTGTAATGTCTTGTTTATACCTTTTCAGATTTATTTTTGGTTGTAGTTGAACCCGACTACATAACGCTGAAGTTGATAGTAAGATTCTGTACCGAAAAATTGTCAATTCTCCTAAAATATTCTAATCGTTCCAGGAACAGCCTAAACCGGAAGTACCAGATGAGCTGACGTCACTAAAGCGCAGTATATCCGTGTTGGAGAATGCTCATGAGATCATCACTATACTGCAGGATAGTGACACCGAGTCCGATACTGATGACGAAATGCCTGCCAGGTGAGTTTACCCCTTATTGTAGTAAAGCGTTTCATACGAAAGTGAACTTTATTTGTATGAAAGTAATGTGCATATTCCGGATATACTCGATAAGCTGACGTCATTAAAGCGCAGTATATCAGTGTTGGAGAATGCGTTGGCTTTTGAATTCGTTTAATGGTTGATCATGTTTTTCTTCAGAATGGTGCTGAAACCTAAGGACATGTACGCTTCCCGGCCTCTCCCCTACATCATCGGTTCACAGCCGTGGAAGAACAAGTGGCATGCTGGTGAGTTTCACTTTTATGTTCTGTTTTTATTTTATAAGAAAATTCAACACTTTGGAATGTTCAACTAGCTTCATATTTCTGACTGACCGACTCCTTTACAATTCAAAAGTACAACCAATTACAGGCTAATTGGTACCGTTTCATTGAAATAAATGCTTAGAGTTGAAACAATGTTTAAAATATTTTAAGGGGTGATAGTATGTATGAATGAATTTGAAATTATGAACATCTTTTACTACCATTTTGATTGGATGGGTATTGCCTTGTTGTATGAACCGAAGTCAAAATCATAGTTTTTTTTTTTAAACATAGGTGTTATAAATAAAGTAGGTAAGAGATTTCTATGTTTTGCCGTTAACGGCGTACAAGTATAAAAATACGAAATTAACAGATTTTTTGTTAAAATTGAATGACAAGCAAAATTATATCTTAGAAACAAAGGTAACAATATTGCAAACATAATTTATTGGGTTTTATGTGTAAAGTAGTTATAAATATTGTATTTGAAATATATTTGTAGATGACAAACCTAATCAAAAATTAAATACTAGGAGCTACCGACAGCATTAAACCATTTTTTTAATTTTTTTTTACTGGCCTACGCTGTGCCACTCCTGGGCAAAGGCCTTCCTCCACTTCTTCCGTTTAAAATCAAACATTTAGGTTATTAATATTCATGTGTACCCATCCCGTGTTTACAATTTAGTTTCAAAACATGTAAACAAATATGTGTTTGAAATAACTTTTATTACACATATTTCGCATATTTCGTTCAGGATGCGCTACACCTTATTTTTTTTTTAATGGAGGTTTCATTAGGAATAGTCATTCAGAAATCCATTTAATTAACACAAGCATACAATTTATTTCTTTAAGTGGAAATAACATTAATTTGGAGACAAGGATTTGAATATGGAAAACCTGTATCTGTCTTCATCATAATGCTCTTGCCATTTCTCATACAAATTTAATTGTGTTCGGCGGAGCATTTGTGTTTCCTTACATTTCTATTAAGAACAGCCTGTACTATTGCACCAAACGATAGTGTTGCATATTAGTCATCATTTCAGCCGAAATACTGCTGACCTACACACAGGCCAAATGGGGGGGTTTGCCATAATCGCCACGCTTGGTAGGCGGGTTGGCGATCGCAGTATGTTGTTAAAATACATAGAGAACGCTGCTGCCCATTCTCTAGTAAGTCCCTTAGTCGCCTTTTACGACACCCACGGGAAGAAATGGGATGGTACTATTCTTTACGTCCGGCACCACACGGAACATATTAGTATCAAATATGTTGCATATTAGTATCAAAAGAAAATCTTCTTTTTTTTGGCAATTTAGCAAAATTTTGCTTAAAAAACAAGAGGATGATGTCATTTTCCGTTAATTTGAAGGTCTACTCCTCGAAGACAGCGACTCGGACAGCACAGCATCGAAAGTAGAACACGACAGCGACCAATTCTCGCAGTCGGATCCGGAAGACACGCAAACGGACAAACTACCAGTACCTCACACACACACCACTGTAAGTATCATCAGTTTAGTAGTAGCCTATTGCAGGAAATAGGCACAATATAAATATGGACAGTACAGAAACTACGTAGTAAACGTTCGAAACGGCACTCGCACAGACGCGCTCATTGACGAGACCTCAAGCGATTGTCGCGGTGCTGTCAGTTGCGGGTGCCGTGTCAAGACGAGTGGTCACCGCGATAATTTAAAAAATGGAAGGTAGGTTATTATTTCAACAAAGAGGCCTAGTTTACATACTGTCCATATTTATACTGTGACATAGGCTTCCCCAAGCGTCGCCACATCGATTGGACCTGTGCTTCCCTCATTCAACAGTTTCCCGCGACCTTCACCAGGCCATTATCATCAGCTTAAAGCAGTCCACGGCTGGACATGGCCTAACTAACCGCCATTCATTTAAAAAAAAAATCGTCTCCTTGTGCTCTTGATTTGAATTTTTCATGACCATGAAAGTAAAAAGAAAATACGATATAAAATTGAAAGATAAACTTGAGTGGTAGCTAAAATCCTCCATGTTAGTATTTTTAAATCCATTTGTAGTCAAGACGAAACTAATGAACTCATTTGTTAAAATCCATCAAACCGTTCATACTACTTACTACTGTAGAGAGTTCTTAGCATATACATACATAAACTTAAAAATCATTACCTACCCCTTTCGAGCAGTCGGGTAAATAAAGTTGTGACATCAAGCTGTAACCTTCAGAAAAATACAGATATCAATGTATGACTAATTTACTTAGAGAGGTATAAGGAACAGGGTGTAAAGTTCACTCATCCTCCATAGAACAAGAGAGGATCCTCCGAACAGACGGGTGGGCTACTGCCCGGCGATTCATGTCGGGACATTGTATATATACTGATCGCGCGGTAAAACCTGCTTGCGCGATGCAGGATTTCGTCAGATGTCAGTGTGATGCGTAATTCGAATGTGGCGATATAGATGCCGCCACATACTTATGTCAAGGATTCGAAAGTCACTGAAACATGTCTTCTTCCATCTTTGTTTTCTTTTATTCCTTTGCACATAAATATCACAAAATAAATATCATAAATGTCTGCATTTTATCTGTATTTTTTATGGTGTTCATAATAAAGAATCGAATAAGAAGAATCGTCTGTTATAATGTTTGTATACTGTGACATGTCCGGGTAGTTTGGAGGCCTGGAGGGAGACCTTTAACACAGGTATTCCTAGTACAGGCTACAGTCTCCACAACATCAATGTATTTTTGTATACACATTTATGTACTGTACTGAGTGTTCATTATGTGGTGGAGAGAATAAACGTTTTTATTATTATTTAATATTCTATTCTATTCTATCTATCTATTTTTCAGGTATCAGAAACAAGTTCAGAGCCGCCTTCTGAACAGGGTTCCGTACCGAAGCCAACCCCCTCAGACGTGGCCAGCGAGATCGCCAGGAGATTAGGTGCTAGAGAACCAGCTAAGGTATGTTCAACATAACATCACGTCAGTATCCCCCGAAGGTGCAGACACAGATAGGCAGAAGTGTATCGGCAAAAAATATATTAGCCTAGTGGTGTGACCGTCGGACTGCCAAGTCACAGGTCTCGAGTTCTAACCCAAGGCACGCACCTCTGAATTTTCGGATTCATGTGCGTATTGTATACTTATCCTTTGCTTCAAAAACAGCGAAGGAAAACATCGTGAGGAAACCGTGATAAGTAAATTACACCACGTAGGAATTGCTAAAGTGGCCGTTTTAGGCCCCCAAATAGTTTATAAGCCTGGATTAGAACATAGGATACTTTTTATCCCGATATTCCCACGGGATCGAGATTTATGCGGGTGACACAACGGAGCACAGCTAGTACACTTATTATTCTTCCAGATTCTGTCCCTGGTTTTAATTCAATTCCTGGTATTTTAGAGGGGCTCGTGGCTAAGTAATAAAAGCTGCACGGGTCGATCGAAGTTAAGCTACGCTTGCTGTGGTCAGTTAGTGGATGGGTGACCATCCATTACATATCGAGACCCCTTCGTACCTCGGAAAGCACGTTAACCCGTCGGTCTCGGCAGTGGCGTTCCCCCCATGAAAGCCGAAAAGCCCGCCTTGCCTTAAAAAGTAAGCCCACCAAAAAGAAAAAAAAAGAAAAAAAAACTTGTAACGCAACCAAGTCAATAATTTAATTTCATCTCGCAAGAATTGATAAGAATAATACCTAACATTAAACTCCGCGCTGCACTGTGTCAGCCGCGCGCTTTATAAGCTACTATGCCAGGTTTACGTACTCAAAGAATAATATTTAAATTCCGCGCCGTTTTGCATCACGCACCGTTGCCAACTATCTCGGATGCAGTTGCGATCTCGCTCTAACACTATAGCGATAAGAAGGACGCGAGATCGCATCGTAAATGAAAACGTAATTTTTATTCTTTCTCGCTCGCACTTGTGCCGGCTTTTATGAGGCTTTTGTACCCTCTCTTCTTTCGCATAGAAATAGTTCAGTTTGTTGATACCACTAGTATGTACCTATTTCGCAAATTGTTCTAATTTTTAAGCCCGGCTTTTGATTTTTTTATGAATGGAACGAATCGTGCGTTTGATTATGAATACTTGAATAGTAGGAGTAATGAGGAAGTAGCAAGACGCTGAGCAAAGCGTGAATTTCTCTACAATGATACAACTTTAACCAAATTACCAAATTATTTTAAATTTGTTTTGAGCGGCTAGGTACTGGTGCACTTTTTTACGCTTTGATATTTTTTAATTTTCTGTGAATTTTAGTGTTGTGATTAGTTTTTGGTGTGATTACCTTTGTTTTGAAGTGATTAAAAAGTTTCTTATCATTAAAATGAATTCGGAAACGCATGCAATTGTTCCTTGTGAAGGACTAAAGTGTGTGCAATCCTTACTCGGAAAGGTATATACTTTAGAGTTTTACAGACAAATATAATCTCGATAGTTATTGTGGCGATTTCATTCCGCGCTTTTGTTAGTGATTATAGTGTTATTTTTATCATCAAAATGGGAATTCGGAAACTGTGCTCGAAAAGGTATGTAACTTGAGTTTTTCGACATAAGTTACTCTTTACTTTACCGTAACCAACCTCAAATTACTGTACCTACCTGTTTCTCGGAAATAAAAACAAGTATTTTTGTCAGTCGAAGAATACATTGAAATAGGCATTCGATTGTTTATTAGACAACTTTAGGTAGATAGCTGGTGCCATGAAAACACATAAGTAATGAGTGTTGTTTGTATGGCATTTGTAGTTTTGGTTAACCACTGAAAAACAAACCATAAGTCCTATTATTATAATATGTTCTCATTGAGATCACAAAACACAATAATTTTCGTATCGAAGAGATTCTTCATAGGTGTTTTGAAATAAAGATAAGAGTTGGCTATTGTCATTATGATATATTATAAAATGTTATTTAGGTATTATCTCATGTTAACATTTTCAATTAAACATAAAATTATGCGTACGGCAACAGAACAACAAATCGATAATTTGGGAGCCATCTAGTGGCTTTTGATTGAAATGTTTTGCATGTGACAAGTGAATATGAAATAAGGTGAAAAGATTCGGCTAACTGGTGTCTTTACGCGCATTCATTAATATAGATGGCGCTTATGAAAATTACATACTAATGCTTGATAATACTTATTTAGAACTCTTCGCATTTTATACAGGTTTTCTAACCAACATTATAATAATGTTGTACCATGAACAACATAAGAAAATCAGTCAATCGCACACTGTTTTTTTTTAAATCGTAAAAATCTGTTGGCTTGCCCTATTTTTGAGAGCACGGCCCGCCGCTGGGTCTCGGCTGTCATTCGCAGATCTTTGACAGTCGTTACGGGTAGTCAGAAGCCCAAAAGTTGACTACTAGTCTTACCAACGTGTATCGTATTACACAGTTACTGGGTTGTGGAGTTCAGATAGGCTGTCGCTCCATGTAATATATCAGCTGCATCTGGTTAGACTGGAAGCCGACCCCAACATAATTGGGCAAGAGGCTAAGTAGATAGATTGATGTTTTTTTTTAAATTTAATCCCCAGATGGTAGAAAGAGAGCCTGAAGACGAGGAACCTCCTAAGCCCACAGTCCGCAAGATTTACAGACCACAGGATCCAGTCTCGAGTAAGTGATCTGAACTTAATCCTAACCATTTTTAGGGATCCGTACCTCAAAAGGAAAAAGGAACCTTATAGGATGACTTCGTTGTCTGTTTGTCTGTCTGTGAGTCTGTCAAGACCCTATTTCTCAGGAACGCGTGGTTTGATTTATTTGCGAGTATCAAAATATATCGCATAAATGGCCGTATTCTTTTATTGCGTTGACTTGGAAGCTTGATTTTTTGAGAGCTGTAACCACAGGCCTACGTATTTGATATTAATTTCAAGTTGATACCTTCACGCGTTTCTGAGAAAAAGGTTCTTGACAGACTGACGGACGGCCAACAAAGTGATTCTATAAGGGTTCCGTTTTTAAAAAGTAACCTTTAGAAAGTAATGTTTCCTTTGAGTAAAATATCGAGTCGGTACGTTCCCTCCAGCGACCGTCGTTCTTGTCAGCTCTATTCAGGGGTGATTGTTATATTGAACTCATATCATTTGTAGGCACAGTATTCCTAGACGAGCCCCCGCCGCTATCAGAGCACTCCGACAGCCAGGATTCAGACATATTCGCAGACCTACACCGGACTCAGCCGTACGCGAGAACTCATGGCGCAGACGATCTGTTTGCCAACGAAAAGGATAGCGATGATGGCGATATCTTTAGCGATTTTGCTAATAAGGTAAGGAAAATCTTTTAAATTTTGTTTTAGGAAATTATCATGTTTTTATTGCAAGTTGCAAAAACGTGCGCACGCGCACTTGGTAGTGGAGTGAGATAGTTGCCCTCGGCATGGCAGCGGCGCTTGCTGCGAGGCAGCTCAGAGAAGTACAAAGGAGTGATCAGGGTAGTTCCGAATAGCCAGTAAGAGAACAAATTAGTACAGATACGACAATCCGCAAAATCATTTAAAAAAAAAAGACTTTTGCTACGACAAAATAAAGTGCAATTCAGGTCGCACAGCACTAATTACCTACAGTTACATTCACCTGGAAGTTGCCTCTCTATCGCGTAACTCTTATATTTTCTGACTACGGTACGCCCACTGAATTCGACAAGTCGAGTCCGCCGCGTACCTACTTGTAGTTTCATATTTAATATGCGGAGTGACCCATTTGTATCCTTACCACAGATGAATGTCAAGAATGTGGGGGAAAAAAATCTGAGTGCCAAAATGCGGTCAAAAAGTCAATGACCGGCGAGATATATTGGTCAAACACTGAAAGATTACTTCCACTTTTATTTTGTTTGTATTTTGTGTTTCACGAACTGTGTCCAAATAAACGTTTTCTTTCTTTCTTTGAAAATTAAGCAAAATAATTGTAGCTTAAATCGCAAAAGTTACCAATTTTTTTAATGGTTTTTTTTATCAAGGTTAAGTTAGTTTTTTTACGTCGCGGGGAGAGTCTCACACCTCACTCCCCCCGCTGTCATGAGATGGCACCAGTTGGGGATCATGGAAGGCGCACAAGATCTCATGATCCCCAGTCTAAGTGTGGGAAGGGAACATCAGGATAGTTTTTATTCAGTAACAGTCTGACAGACCCGTCCACCCACATTTAAAAGAAGCCAGGAACAAAAAAAAAAAGCTACTTTTCCTGCGCCGCCCGCTATCGTGTTTAGTTATCGATACCCATTACGTCTGCGGAGTTTGGCTAGCTAATTGAAATTGACCCTTATACAACTTTTTCTCCACAGCCAGCGACAAATCCCGGTGCCAACACAACCTCTCTCTTCGACTCAGGCCCCACACCCCACATGTTTGTCAAACACACTGAAAATCGTCACCAAACCGACGATCATAGTTCTAATCATAGAAGAAATATACATGATGAGAATCTTAGAAGAAACGTATATGACAATGATGATAGAGGGAGGAATGAGGAAGTTAGTAGGAATGTGGGGGGTAATCAAGGGAGTAGTAATGATGATTTTAGAGGAAGAGGTGATGAAGAGGCTGAGAGGGGTGTAAAGGTATGTTGTTTTATATTTTTACCACACGACAATGGTAACACTTTGACCAAACTTACACTCAATTAAACCATTAAGAGCGTTTATCCTAAATGTTGGTAACGCCGCAAATAGCTGTCAAATATTTACTTGTTTTGATTAATTTGGCAATATTGCTGTATGGAAATAAGAAATGTGGCTAACTAGCAAACTAGAATATTAATAATGAATTGCAATTAACACTGAATTTGATGCTGTTTCGAAATACTTTTTTTACATCTAAAACTAAATATTTGGTGTTAATATGTTAATTATTGCATTTCATAATCAATATTTTAGTTCGCCATATTTCTTATTTCCATACAGTAATATTGTCAAATTAATCAAAACAGGGAAATATTTGACATCTATTTGCAATGTTGCCCACTTTCAGAATAAACCCTCAGTTAGAAAGATGAAGTTGGTAAGTGTAGTAGGTAGGTTCCTTTGGATAAGAACGGCCAGGAAACTCCATGAACCTTGAGCTGGTCTAGCGTAGTACCGAGCTTTAATAAATACGAGTCCAGCTTATACTGGTTTTATTACCACTGACGTGCGGCTTACTGTACACGGTCATTAATAGAGTAGATCGAGCTAAAGAAAGAGACTGTCATGCAAGTATGAGTGACAGAGACCACGCTATACAAAGCTGAACTTTTCTAAAACTGGATGTGCCGAAAAACTACAAACTATCCTTGCTTTATCATTTGTGATAATTCTCCTCCCCCGCCTCGTTAGTTTAGTGCCGATTTTGAGCAATTCTGGGTTCGATTCTCGGCTCGGGCAATATTATCCTTGTAAGAGTTTCTCAGTAGCAGCCCGGAGATTGGAGTTGTGCCCGGTTGATGGCAATAGGCACGCCCTCTGTTACATGGGACTTAAACATAACTGGCGAAATGTGGGTGTACACCTCTGCGTTACCTTTTGCTGAATACAGGCGATATATTATGTTTTGTTACTTTTTTCCACAGAAACCAATTGGCGGAATTTCCTTATTCGGCAATAAAGGAACCGAAAGTATTGGGGCCGCCATCTTGAAACGTAATCAACGAAAATCTTCCACTTCCGGTGACGAAAGCGGAAGTGATTCCCGTTCAGAGTCACAGTCAAACCAGCAGATAAGAAAACAAAAAGATATATTCGATGATTTATTTGCTAGGTCTGAAAGTAAAACCGTTACGAAAAATAAAGATTTAAGTAAAGATTTAAAAACTGAAATACAAAAGAAAAGCGTGGAGAAGGTTAAGGAAAAAAAGATAGAAAAACCAAAAGTAGATTTATTCAGTGATAATCTTTTCGATGATATAGACGATATCTTTTCTACGAACGTTGTTAAAATGCCAGCAAAAGATAATTCCAAGTCAAAATCTCTTTTCGAAGATGATGACGATCTCTTCTCTGAGATTGCTGCACCAAAACCTATGAAAATAGAAGTAGCGACTAGTAGTACTAAAAAGAAGAGTTTATTTGACAGTGATGATGAATTATTTTCTGAAAATAAACCTGTTGATAAGCCTATAGATACTCCTAAACCTGTAGAAATTAATAAACCCAAGGTTGCTGAAAGATCTAAAGTTTCTAATAAAAGTAAAGAAATCACTAAAAGTATATTTGATGATGACGAAGACGAACTATTTAGTGATGTAAAAACGAATGTAGTTACTAAAGTACAAAATAGTTCAGTTAGTATGGAAAAATCTAATGATTTTGGTAAAGGGAATGAAAATGTTTCGAGAAATATTGCTCCTACGAAGACTATCTCAAATACTGTTAAAAGTCCATCACTTTTCGATGATGATGATGATAACGAAAGTAATATTTTTGCTAAACCAGCTAAATCTTCCATCGTCCCGAATGTTGTAGCAGCTCATATTAAAGATATTACAAAACTGTCAAGCAAAACTGACAAGAAAATTCCAGAAGGAAATGAGGAAAAATTGTCAAGCAAGACCAAAGTAAAAATTCCTGAAGGAAATCTGGAAGTAAAGACTTCAAGCTCAGTTAAAACTGATGAAACGGAACAAATTGTAGTTAAAAGTAATGATGTAAATAAAGATAGTAGCATATCTGCTGTAGATAAAATTGTTCATACTTCTGAAACTATGAACATTTTAAAAGAAGAACACTCTTTAATTTTACCTGTAAACAAAAATGTAGATAGCACGAATACAAATTCTTATAAAGATGAAGAAACAAATGCATCTAGCATATTTGACCATATTCATAGTAATATGCAAAATATTGAACAAATTTCTTCGGATACGAACACTGATTTCAGTGATCAAGATTTCGATGATTTACCCCCAAAAGAAAAAAATTATAAAACTGAAATTATTAATAGTAACATAGTCAATGAAACTGATGAAATCCTAACAGATAACCACAATATTTTTGATAAAACCACTTTAGAAGAGGATATTGATAAACTATTTGCAACAAGTCAACAAAATACTGACAATATTGAAACATTATTTAAAACTACAGATCCAGATTTTACAGAAACGATACCTAACAAGACTGAACAAGACAATAAAACTGTTGAAATTGCAACAAAAATTATAGAACCAGATATTTTCAGTAACATTTTAACTGAACCTCCAGTTTTTGAGAAACCCAAAGAACCGAAACGAAGTAAAAACGTGAATGCATTATTTGATGATGATTCCGATGACGAGAGTCTATTTTTCAAAAAGAATGATCCAATATTTGTAGAAAATCCGGAAGATTTTACTCCCACTCAGGATAGAATTTTTGGTTTGTTCACCGATGAACCGCCTGATGATGGTTTTAGTAAAATCAGTGATGATTTCGATGATGATATGTTTTCTACGATACCAAAGCCTAAAATTCCGCAGAATGAGGATTTACCTCCCTTACCTGATACCATACTATTCGAAGATAGTATTTCTTCTAACAATATAATACCTGAAAAAAAAAAACCAGTTGAAGAAATATTTAGTGATTTACCGAAAGATGAAGTAAAACCAGCTGTTAAAATACCAAAAGAACCTAGTTTAGATGTAGAGGAAGACATATTTAAATTACCAACTACAGAAAATCCTGATGAACGTCAACAATCTTCAACAAATGATGAACAACTATTTAAAGCGCCCACGAAAGACCTTAAACCGACTTTAAAAAGTAAACCTAGCCCGGATTTATTTTCTGACGATGAAAACCTGTTTACATCGGGAAATAAATTTGGAAAACCTACATCGTTGGCATCAACTAAAGAAGAAAAACCTTTGCCTGGAAATAAAAACCTAATTTTTAAAGATAATCCTACCGCTGATTTATTATCTGATGATGAAAACCTGTTTGCTTCGGTACCTACATTAGAAAAATCTGCATCATTTAAACAAGAAATACCTAAACCTGAAAATAAAAACGTAGAATCAGTAAGTAAATCTTCAGATGAAGATCTATTTACGTCCTTACAAAAATCGGAAACGCCTTTAATTACTGAAAATAAACTGCTTCAAGAAGATTCAAAATCCGCTGAAGACTTATTCAAAAAGCCTGAATTTATACCTAAGCCAACTGAAATACTTTCAGAAACAAAACCAGAAAATTTTGATCAAAAGAAAGTTGGCAAACTAAAAGTTGGTCTCAATATAAACGTAAATGCTTTATTACCAGGAGCTTCACCTAAAAAGGTCAAGCCAAACGATCAACCAGATGGTCAAAGTCAAAGTTTAATTGACAGTCAAAAACCAGACCCAAAATGCCATCCTGAAGTACAAAAGTCAGAAACTGAAAAAGCGGAAAGTCAAAACCCTGATTCTAAGTTAGTAAAAGCTGTGAGTTTTGATGGGAAGCCTGAATCAGATGTGCTAGATAATAAATTATCTAAAGATAGGGCTAAAATTCAGGTTAAAAGACGTCCTTCTACTCGTAGAGCTAGGAAAGAAGCTGTCAGGAAATCTGGAATCGATTTTGGTGAAGACTCTACAGATAATTCTAGTTCTATCGATGATCCGCCTAGAAAACAACCTAATAGCGTAAAACCTAATACTGATGAAAAAAAACCGATTGAAGTTAAACAAAGTAAACAGCATGACATTATAGACAATTCTGATATTCAAGCGAAGGTAGATGACACTATTGTACAAGCCGAAATAGACCCTAATACAGTAAAAAAACAGCCTAAACTAGAACCTGTGGTCATAGAAAGACAGGCTCAAATTACAGAAAAGCCTTCGTACTCAAGAGACGTTAAGTCTAAAGTCGTTTATATCTTAAATGACGAAGATATATTCAATACTAGTCCTGTAGAAAAACCTGAAAGTTTGAACAAAAATCTAGATTCAAATACAGGCGTAACTACTCTAGGCAAAGTCTACGACAAAAAACTGGTAAATAGTTCAAAAAAAGATTCAAAATCATCACTTTTCGGTGACGGAAACGATGAAGAGATATTTAAAGCTAAAACAGCAGTGAAAAAATCTGCTATATTCGATTCTGATAGCGAAGAAGAGTTATTTGGAACGAGTAAGAGAGAAGAGAAAGCGAAAAAAGTGGAGAAAATAGAAATAAAGAGAGAAATAAAAAGAGAAGTCGTGAAGGGATCTCTGTTCGGTGACGAAGAAGATGATGATGATCTATTTGGCGTTAAAACTAAGAAGATTCTTGGTAAGTGAATTATTTTGTAAATGTAGATTGATACAAAACTCTCTATTACTCTTTATTACGTACCGCTTTCCAAAGAAATGTATGGGCTTCGGTAATCTTCGTGTTTCCGAATTAGCACGAACATCGCGCTACAGAGTGGCCTTTCACAGAGGCAGTGCTTCTAAGTTTTACATTACCGCGCTTTTAGTAGTGCACCTCTGTCAGGTTACCTACTCCAGTAGATCGTCATTTAACACAAAAAAAATATTGCAAAGTTTTTTGGAATTGCATAGAGAGGTTAATCTTGTATTTTATAAACATATGTAGATGACAGTAGCCGACCGGTTAATACAATATAGGCAAGCACTTCTATGTTTGTAACAGCTCTATATTACATCTCATCATCGCGTGCACCTATTTCCGACAGACGCAGATTCCCGAAGCGCATACTTCTTTTTGGAAACCTGTGCACCAATCAATTACAGATATGAATGTAGAAATTTTGCATAGGGTAATACAATGGGCGGTCTTATCGTTAAAAGCTATGCTAGCTATATAAGTAGATATTATGTTATTGGAGGACAAACAGGCCGTGATATTAAGTGGTCCCCGCCGCCTGTAGACATCTGCAATACCAGAGGCATCGCAGATGCGTCCAGAGACAAAGCTGAAATATCTAATAAGCCTGTAATGACACCCATACCCTTCAACCCGGAACATAGCAACGCTGCTTGGCGGCAGAAATATGTATGGTGATAGTACCTTCTCGGACGAGCTCCTTCTTAAAGTGATCTACCACTGGGTAGTCAAAATATTGATATTACGAGTAGTATTCGACTTTAGTTTGACCGAGAGCACTGTTCCGCGTTTGCCTTAGGTATATGCGCGGTGAGGGGGCAGTGCAGCCCGCTCATTCGTCAACGCTCACGGCGCGCGGCGTCCCGCCCACCGCTCATTGGTCAACGCTGCCCCTCGCCTCGCCGCGTATTCCAAAGGCAAACAGCGGTCCCGGTCAAACTATAGTATCGAATTGGCTGTATAGTCCATATAAAATGGAGAAACGGATTTGTTAAATACACCGTATTTTCAAATCACAACTTTCATTCTTGATCTCACGTATGAAATGTCACCCAGTTTTGTATTAATCTGCCAAACTATACATTTTCCTGGAAGTACATTAGGCTATAATAATTATTATCTTTATCGACAGATCCAAAACCCCAGGCATCCAGGTCGACAGTCAAAGAAACTCCTAAACCTGCGGAACCAGTCTTTGAAGACCCGCTATCAATGTTCGGAGATGACGACTAGTGTCAGACTATGACGCTAGGTGGCGCTAGTGTGTATCGAGGTTTGAGTACGCGGCCGTACAGTCGTTTCTCAGTTATATTACCTCTAATTCTGCATCAGAGTCAAAATCAAAGTGATCTTTGTTCTCGTTACAATAAGGTTGCTGTTGGGTTGTTGCTGTCAGATACCATAACTCTGAAAAGACTGTATGTCACATAGTGTTTTAGAAAAAACTTCGGTTTTGTAGAGCGGTGTCTCTGTCACCCACATCGATTTATCGTTAACGCCTGGGTGCTGTAGGTAGATAGCTTTTTAAAATTTATTTAACAGGCAGAGTTGATTGGATTGTCAAAATGTTTTATAGTTTATGTAAAGTCTGTTTAAATTTGAAAGTATTTTCGTTTTGTTTTCAATTATTAATTAAGAGAACATTTAAAAAAAGTTAACTTAAAATAACATAGTCTGTCAACATTAAAATAGTCTTCATGATTAATGAAATTTTTAAATGTACAGTCACTGAATCTGATTGTTTGGCGAATTGAAGATCAACTTAAATTGTCCGTGGTATACAATCGACCGCACATCAGTGTTAGCAATTTGAATATGAGCTGGCTTACCTATCCTATGTCTTAACCTAGGTCATGGTATACCCATGTACCGAATTTCATCCAAATCCGTTCAGCTGTTTTAGCGAGAAAGCGTAACAAACAAACAAACTCACTCTCGCTTTTATAATATTATTATAGTTAGTATTCTCTTCCATAGGTCCATACCTACTACGCTTTGGAATGGGCAACTCATAATTCATATTTCTCCTTGATAATTCAAAAGTGCCTGTAAATGGTGTAATTGAAATAAATGCTTTGCTCTCTACAGCTTGGCAAAAAAGAGTAAAATTAAAATGAGGGCGCTACTATCGCACTTACGAGTAGATCACTTCGAGTGGGAAATAAATTGTTAAAATAAATGTTCAACAAAAAACGCTGCTTTTGGGTGACTCAAATCAAAACCTACTAGCACTGGTCGGCAAAGTAGTGCCATCATCATAGATCTGCATAAAGTAAAATACAAATGTCACCACGTCAGACTCTTTTATGGCGACCTGTAGTCATTCTTTTTCCCTCGTTTCAAAATTCAAAAATTCAAAAGTCATTTATTCAAACTAGGCTGAGAATCAGCACTTTTCGAACGTCAAAATTACATAAGACAGTCCCCCACAGGTGTCTGTTTAATTAGAAGAAAAAAAAAAGATTCAAAATTATTTACATTACGCAACACAAAACATAATTTTACGTTCATCGTTCATACATCTGGTCATTCAAGCACGTAAGGACCCCCCCCCCCCCCATGGGGGTGAGTTTATGTATGTAAATACTTTCAGTTTGACTTGTTTTGTTCCATTGATGTGCGGCCTTTCGTATCAGAATTTTTGCTGTCTGAAAGACACTGCAGGAGATAATTTACCTAGTAAAAGAGGCCTTGTGGTGACAACGCACTTAGTGCAAGCATCAATTATTATTATTCAATGGGGAAGGGAAGTGTCAAAATGGCGCTGTCGTAGCTAGTTTCCAAAAGTAAAAAGTGAAAGAAAGAAAAAGTATTTATTGTGACTCGCACAGGAAATCACACATTAATAAAAAGGCTGTTACTAAAACACATTAAAACATAAATAAAAACCAAGTAACATTATTAAAATTTAAAGAATGAAGTCCTGTACGAGGCCAAAAGGCTCCTATCTCAGCACTCCATTTGAAATAAGATTAGACATTTAAACAAACCTTTTTTACAGTCTGTTCAACCGATTCTGACTTCTATACCGTAGGCATAAGGATGGCATTAAAAGCAAAAAAGTGGTTACAATACCAACTGTTTACTGCATCTGCCATTTGTCATGCCACCAACGCAATAGAAGTTTAAATTGGTTGAACGGACTGTAAAAAAGGTTTAGTTAAATGTCTAATCTTATTTCAAATGGAGTATAGCTAACCCGACAGACGATGTCGTGTCCAAATTTCAATAGTTCCTACAAAAATCCCATTAAAAAATGTCATTTTATGATCTCATAGAATGAATGAATGAATGATGATTCAGTTTTTCCCGAATTTGAAAATTTTCCGGTAAACTATTCAAATTTTTTCGTTTAACTCATCAAATTCGGCTCAGCCGTTCTCAAGTGATGATTTTTTGTAGTCGTAGTGTTCCTAAATGGTCAGAAATTGGAGTCCACCATTTCCCGAAAGACCCGAAACTCAGAAGATTGTGGCTTTAATCTATTCGTAGGGAATTATTTTAATTATACAGAGTTCGAGGTTTAAAAACATATTTTGAAGAAAGTGATTACGAGGAAATAAGCAATATTTAAGGTTTTTAATTGTCAAAAATAAAATGTCAAATTTATTTAGTAGGCCGTCGGGACCTAGCTTTGGTCACGCCATCTACAGTTAGCTTTGACCGACCTTCCCCATTACATTATGCATAATTTATATGAGATTATGAGCTTGAACTTATTTAAAGTAGAATTTAAATAGGATAGGTTCTTCTTTGATTATTTATAATATGTCTAAAACAAACAGGCCAACTTTGATATGCTGGTGTGCGTGACAGCTACGTCTTGCACTCGCGCCACGTCATTGTGCTTTTCTAGTGTGCGTGCATTTAGCGGCAACAGTTGGTCACTATTTTTTTCGACGAGTTCACAGCTTTGACTGTTTATCTAGACATATTACCTAGACATCTAGATACATCTACCTAGAGATATTTATATCTTTGGATAGGTTATTATAAAACCTCTCATTTAGAATTAATGATGCCAACAAGGAATACCAGTGCAAGCTTTTAATTGTTTAAAGAAAATTCTGTTCTACTTATTTACATGACAGATAGTGATTGTTTATCTGTCATTTTGTCTATTCTTCCGTCGACAAAACCCGTTTCTATTTGGTCATGCTAAGCGTGCAGGTCTAGTGGTCGCTAGCGCTACTGGTAAACATGAGGTCTTGGGCTCGATTCCCAGGTCAGACCGAGTGTTATTGGGTTTTTCCATCTGGAATTTCTCAGTAGCAGCCCGGAGTATGGATTTGAGTCCGGTTGATGCTTATAGGCTCGCCTCCTATTACATGGACTTAAAATATAACTGGCGAAATGAGGGTGGACTGTAGGTACACCTCTGCCTTACACTTCGAGGATTACAGGCTTGATGTTATGTTAAGTTATTTGTTGTAAAATTAGTTTTAGGCTGAACGCTAAACCTACTTAATGAGATAGTTATACAATCTGTTACAACAACCTTATCCGGAAAGGGCACATAGGTACTGCAATAACATTACTAAAAAGTAATAAAAAAACTTGATTATTATTGAAAATAAAAAGTTATTGCTATTTAAAAAACACGTTTTTAGTACCAAAATTATTCCAATTCCATAAAAAATTGGTTAATTTTCAACAGTTGTGACATCTTACCATATAAATAGACTCAGTATGATTCTTAACAACATCCTCACGGATCGGAGGGTTTTCGTTACACAACACGCTGTATAATGCTTTCACACACACTAGAGTCAGAGCAGCGTTTTGATATAGCTCCTTACCACTATATTTTGATGTACAGTCATGGAAATTTGGGTCGTGGGCTCCTGGAAAAATCATAACAGGCACACGGGTCGAT
Source organism: Agrochola macilenta (assembly GCA_916701695.1). Classification (NCBI taxonomy): domain Eukaryota; kingdom Metazoa; phylum Arthropoda; class Insecta; order Lepidoptera; family Noctuidae; genus Agrochola; species Agrochola macilenta. Next base: position 11,800,192 of record OU753579.1, on the reverse strand, counting down.
CGAAACTTATGCTACGCGTGCCTCCGCCGATTCGCGGATGGCAGACCGTCCATTAGGTACCGAGGCCCCCCCGTGCCTCGGAAAGCACGTTAAGCCGTTGGTCCCGGCTGTCACACGTGGATCTTTGAGAGTAGTTACGGGTAGTCAGAAGCCCAAAAGTGATACCCCAGTAACTGGGTTGTGTAGTTCACATAGGTAGTCGGTCCATGTTAAATACTGCTATTTAGCTGCATCAGGTTAGACTGGAACCTGACCCCAACATAGTTCGGAAAAGGCAGCACTAATAAGTTCACTACTAAGGACTAGCAGGCTGTGTCATGGAAATGTATTGCTTTTCAGATAGTGTACTTTGATTTATCGAGTTACAGTCATTTCATACCACTGATCAGAAGTTGTCATTTGAATTAAGAGCGTTTATTCTGAAAGTGGGCAACGTCGCAAATAGCTGTCAAATATATACCTGTTTTGATTAATTTGGTAATATTACTGTATGGAAATGAAATGTGGCTAACTAGCGAACTAGAATATTAATAATGAATTGCAATTATACCATTGAATTTGATGTTATAACCGTTTTAGGTGTAAAAAGGTCATTTGGAAAGTTTCCAAATAGTTTGCATCTAAAACTAAACATTCGGTGTTAAGATATTAATTATTGCATTCAATCATCATATTATCAATCAATTTTTTAGTTCACTAGTTAGTCTCATTTCATATTTCCATATACAGGGTGAAATTGAATTCATGGGCATCCTCTTAAGGGGTCACTGTACTCATCATTATGAACAACTTTCACTATGGGACCAAGCCTGAACCCGCGGAAAAAATATCTGCTGTTCCTTACATTTATGTTTGTATAGCTCCTCAAAATGTATGGAAAAGTTAATTTTTTTTTCGCGATTTCGTGGTTGGTCCCATAGTGAAAGATCTTTATAATGATGAGTACAACCACCCCTTAAGAGGATGCCCATGAATTCAATTTCACCCAGTATATACAGTAGTATTGCCAAATTAATCAAAACAGGTAAATATTTGACAGCTATTTGCGATGTCGCCAACTTTTCTCTCTTCTTCAGTCTTCTCTCGCTCTTAAGTACTACGACAATTTATGTTAATAGTCAATTTGCAGAAAAATACATTTCCCTGACTGTACATCAAAGTGTGGCCAGTCAAGGCCAATAAAAAAAGGCCTAGTGAAGTTATTTATAATATAATTAGAAGTATTAAAAGAACAATGAATTATTTCAGCGCCTTACTGTGCTTCTGCTACTGAGCGAGACATTCCAATGTTATTTAATTTTATTATAAATGTTTATATTTGTTGGGGAAGAATACGTTTTTGTAAAATAGATTTAAAATAAAATTGAAGTGAAACTTCTTAGGCGGTGATTAGATAATTGAACGAGAATTTGAGAGTGAAATTTCAAGGACGCGTCATGTTTAGGCAAATTTCGTTACATGAGAGAGAAGAAAGATATAGCTCTCTCTGTCTCACACCGTAAATCTCTCATAGAATATTATTATTTATTTTTCAAGAAGTTTCACTTGTATCACGTGCTATACGCGTTATTTTTTTTTTTGCAAAAAAAATATTTTGTTACCTGGGAAATTCGAATTGACACACGTCGATTTGCCATTTTATACAACTGTCAAAGAATATCAGATGGACAAGTGGTAGCGTAATATTGATATTCAATTTGATCATAATTAATTTCCCTGATCTTACTTATTTCGGTTAGTTGTAGGTATCGTAATTAATCAAGTATTCTTCCCAACTAAATTAAATTATGGAGATTAATTTAAAAGATAATAATGAATATATGTATTTTTCTTAATTAAAATAATAATTATGATTGTAAATAATGTTATTTCTATTGTTATTTCGTTATTGGCTTATCACAGCTTGCTATACAAAGTGCCTACGGAATTATTCTTGTATGAAATGTAATAAAATATTATACTTTTGTTTTGGGATTTTTATTTGGAACCTGATAGCCTGCGCAGATCTGCGGACGGGACGGCAGAGAATTTTAAATGTATCAATTGAATTTAATACTTATCCAATCGAAATAAGGTATATATTTCAATGCTCGGTGATCAACCTTGGAGCATCGGAGATCGCAGCGCAGTTTTTTCTGAAGCATCGAAGAACACGCTGGAGGATACCGCGGTGGGAGGCGGGCGGTATCGTATCGCAGCGTGTTCTTCGATGCTTCGGAAAAAACTGCGCTGCGATAACCCCCATCAATACCCGGAACGCATTATTATATTGAACGCGAAGGGCGCTGTACAATTTTTGAGTGTAATCTACCCACAGGCTGCACGTGTAAAAATGAGGTGCAATATGCACGAAAATAAATGATGAGTTTTGTTTCGCTTGTCTTCTCTACACTTAGGCACCTGTTCCACCGCTGGCAATTAAAGAGAAGCGAGTACAGTTAGCAACTATAAACGAGTTGGCAAGCAGCGAGCGGGCGACGACGACGAGCGAGTACTGGTTGGTTTGCGTATGTACCAAGCGTGAGTTTCTCAGCGAGAGTTCTGCTTCTGCCCGCCAAGTGAGCGTCGCTGAGCGAGTAGAGTAGGTACTCTCTTTGATAGCTTTTGTCGCTGCGACAAACCAGTAACCAGCAGCATGCGGCAGTGTGAATAGTCAGCGATCATAACAAAACATCACGCCTGTAATCCCCGAAGGGTTAGGCAGAGGTGTACCAGTACACCCAACTATTAATATACTCGTATGTATCCAGTTGCGGATCCAGGATTGTCGTTTGGGAGAGGCTTGACCCCGCTGAGGCTGAGGGTAGGTTCTAGCAAAGAAAACACTAGCACACATTTTATTTTGCTTAAAGCATAGCAAGCCTTCTCGGGTTGGGTACTTTTCGCAAATTCCTCAATGACTTCGTTAGATGTACAAGGGGTGTTCAATAAATAGTGAGAATGAGTAAGACGTAATTATCTTTTATTATATGTTATTTTATTTTTCGACGTAGTCACCTTTCAGGTTTATACACTTTGTATATCTTTTCTCTAATCCTAAAATTCCCTTTCTAAAAAGATCTTCTTCCTGATCCCTTAAAAAATCATTTACGGCGGCGACTACTCCGTCATCATCTTCGAATTTCTGGCCCCTGAGATGTTCCTTTAAGCGCGGAAATAGGTAGAAATCACTAGGAGCAAGGTCCGGTGAATATGGAGGATGTTCCATCAATTCGAAGCCAGCTTCTTGAATGGCAGCCATCGCAACTCTGGACTTGTGCGCTGGGGCGTTATCTTGGTGAAACAAAACAACTTTAGCGAGTTTGCCACGCTGTTTCTTGCGTATTTCCTCACGCAACTTTGTTACTTGTCCTGCGTACATAGTCCCCGTAATAGTGGCTCCATGATTAAGATATTCGATCATTACCACCCCAGCTGGCTGTCCCAGAAAAGAGAGCCCATGATCTTTCCGGCGGATGGAATCGCCTTAAATTTCTTTGGAGTTGGAGATGACGGTCGCTTCCAAGTCATGTTTCGTCCATAGTTATGAATCGAGCCAAAAACGGGCAGGATCTTGTTGTAACAAATCCAAACAGCTTTGTGAAATTCTCAGTCGAGTTTGTTTCTGCGCGTCAGAAAGCATTCTGGGCACCCAGCGCGCTGACACTTTTTTCATACCCAAATGGTCGTTTTAATATTATGGACACTTCCTATCGAAATCTTTACTTCTTCAGCTATAAAACGAACAGTAACACGACGATCCGCCAAGACAATATTTTCAACTTTTTTAATCATTTGTTCAGTCACTGCCGATATGGGGCGTCCCGTTCGTGGGTCGTCGTTAGTGGAAGTTCTTCCTCGCTTGAACTCAGCACACCAACGCGCAACCGTAGAATATGGAGAAGCTCGAACCCCTAATGTTGCTCTCAAGTCTTGATTTACCTGCTCCGTAGTAAAAATTTTCAAGCAGAGATATTTTATTACCGCGCGAACTTCAATTTTATCCATTTTTAAGAACACGTTCCGAAACGACGCAAACAATACTTCTACTTTTAAAAAACAAAAGAGAATTAATTGCTTTTTTTATTATCATCTTAACTAATGTCTGGGCTATGCCTGCCAGTATTTATTTATTTTCTTTCCAAGGAGAATGTATCGCATTCTCACTATTTATTGAACACCCCTCGTAGACTACCATAGATATCTCGGTGAATATACCTACATGGCGGCCAAACCGGGCAGCGTGAGTAGCAGAATGAGTGTCGCGCGGATTCAAAATTCGTCACGTAAACAAAACAATTTATAGAAAAAAAACTTAAAAAGATAATACTTAAGTTAAAGATAATTGATGACAATTGTACCATAAGTAGTGTAATGCTTGCTAAAAAGTTTAATTAGAGTAACATCAGGTTCACTTTAAGATTTGTCACAGAAGAACTCAGATGCTTTTTTCGTTGGGGGGCTTGACCCCTTAGCCCCCACCGTGGATCCGCTACTGTGTGTATCTCTTTTACTTACACGGGACCTACAAGCTTTGTACGTTTCTTGAGCGAGAAAATAGTCTATAAATAGGTACTTAGATAGTCGCTTCCTCGTCGGCGCGGCGAGCGGTAGGACAGGTGGCTGAGGTTGAGATATTGATGAGTTTTGTTTCGTTTGTCTAGCCCATAGTTACCCCATACATGGTCAAGTAAACCGAATGACCTAACCAAGGCTTGACTGTTTTATGACTGCATTTCTTATAGTCGTAGAACTCGACTAAAACTAACGAAAAACTACTACTAAAATGTGATTAGTAACATTTGCTACGGTAGTTTAGATACGAATACAAGAAAAATGTGTCACTGTCAACGTCAAATTAAAACGTCACTGTCGCACTCGCATGGCAATCATACGTTGGTCGTTTGTTTTTCTTAAATACTATTAAAATGAAGGTCCCAGAGAGAACTAAAGAAAAGAAGGAGAAAATAAATAAGAAAGAAAAGATAAAGCCCAAAAAAGAACATGTTTTAATTGTAGCACAAGAGATAAAGTTCGCACGTCTACTATCGGGCAACGAGAAGAAAACCCGTGATAAAGTGTTAAACTCACTGAAAAAATGGCTTCTGAACTGCTTCGAGAAAGGATATGGTTAGTAACTAATAGTTCAGTTACAATATTTTATTTAAATACACACACTTTATTACAAAAAACTACATTTCAATGTCGTTCGGTACTTAACCTCAAAACATCACAAATGTGCGTTGTATGTATTTTACACGCTGTTTTCTTATAATTTGAGCCGTTTCATTGACTGAAGGATGCATCAATGTAGTCTGAATACGTTTTTGCAGACGTTATAAGCATGGTTATGACGATTTAACACACTTAGAGCTTAAAAAGACCATGCTTTTATGAAGTCCAAAGGAAAATATTATTTTGTTATTTCTATTGATTAACCCGTACACTAACTTGTTGATCTCTGTCTGAGAGTTGTCCTATGAGGGTGGACCTGTTGCCTTACGATCAAATTTCATTCACTTTCTGATAGTATTATTGTCAAATTGACTCGTAACTACTTAGTACTACTATGCTAGTTGTCCCTTGTGGGGATTATTATTATTACTTATTTTGTTAACTATTGTTCACCATATAATAAAAAAGGTCAAACATATTTAAAAAAAACTATACTGCATAGGTTTAGGTAGTTTAATAAATGTAAACAAATCGTGATAGGTTTTTATTGGTGACACTTTCTTGTTTAAAAATACAATAAACACATACTAAATTTATTTTAGATTTTTACGATAGTTTCCTCTTTTATTAATGTATGTTATACTTTATCATTTATTCATAACCTACTCTTTGTAGATAACTGTAACTGTAACTGCTTGAGCACAATTTTTTTTTAGATTATATTAATATAATATTTTGTAATCTGTCTATTGTAAAGAGCCCAAACTCTAAACGTCAACAAATTATAATGTTGCTAACCTGAAGAGTACAATTGTGACATAGCATGGTGTTAGTTGGTTACTGGACAGCTGTCTCGACACATGGTTTTTTTTGTTTACCTTTATTTATCTACCTAAACTTATGAAGTATAGTGTACAATATTGCACATGGTAATCTCTTACATACAGATGCACTTAAGTGTTAATTGAATGAAAAATATAAATATCTTAGGATTATATTTCAATCTATAACACCATGCTTGTATTTTCTAAAGGGTCAAGAGGGTAAGGTCTAAAGGGTAAGGTCAAGAGGATGATAGTTACATTTAGGAATAAAAAGTAATCAAAACTTGTTAATTTCAGAGTTCAAAGAAGATGACTTCATAAGAGTGTGGAAAGGATTATTCTATGCTGTGTGGATGTCAGACAAGCCTCTTGTACAGGTAAGCAATAGTTAAGTATGTTTTAATTGGACAATATAGTATTTTTATCTCACGAAGTGATGCACACTTTAGCTGTGGTCACCATTACCAAGTGTACAAATATGCTGTGCATGTGTGCATGAAGACCTGTAGCGTCAGCACATAACACACGCACATATTCCAATTTCACCATTGCCTCGGATGGTTCCGCCCGATGATGATGATGGTTCAGCCCTGAGTTCAATGGAAACAAAGGTTGCACAATTTTGTTTTAGAAATATGTTTTTATATTAGAATATTGGTGAGCCACTGCACCAACTGATCTCTGAAAACTTGTTCAAAACACTTTATCCTTTATCCTCGTTTATTTAAAAAAAATCTTGTCTTATCCAAAGTTAAGAAACGCTCTTCCTGATAGTGTTTGAGCTGGAAACAAGATGTGACAAAGTAAATTATATTCTTTCGCATGCACAGTTGATTTGCCATTATTTACGATTTTATTTATTTTTAAGCCCCAGTTAAGATAAATAAGTGCATGAAACTGCACAAAACTAGGTTTTAAAACACAACTCACACTTGTGTTTTAATTCTTATGTTATGTTTATCATCAGGAGGAGCTATGTGAAAAGATAGCCGCTATTCTAGACTTGTTCCCTGAGGACCACCTGCGTCACGCTCTTCTCATGTACAAGGCAGGGCTCCGCGTGCTCGCTACAGAGTGGTACGGACTGGACCAACATCGCACGGATAAGTTTCTTATGGTATGTACTGCTTAGTTACTTAAACTTTCAACTGTAATCCCCAAAGAAGATAGAAGAGCAAGGTCGTAGTGGAGCAAAATTAAAGGTAAGTTGACTGTATAACATGTATAATGTAGAAAAAGCTGAAATGACAACATAAAAAACAACCAACTTCCAAAAAAAACATTACAAAGTGAAAAATAACTTTAACTTCGGAAGTTGTTGTCTTTGGTTTTGAATTTTCGTTTTTTGCCACCAACTTCCGAAGTTGAAGTTATTTTTCACTTTGTAGTGTTCTTTTTTGGAAGTTGGTAGTTCTTTTTTTGTAATAAGTTTTTATTTTTCACTTTTTAGTTGTGGTACCTACCCAAATTTGAATACCACTACGTGCTATGTAAATAACAGTGAGAGGAAGTTATCATCATACATAATATCATCCACATGGACTAAGTGGGAAAAATATGTATAATTGAAGCTAACTCAAAAACTATCCAAGCAAAGTTAATAAAAATTATATTTTTTAACACCCTTACAAACACAAGTAAAAAATTCAAAATCCGTAACCAATTTAAACACAGTGGAAACATCTAAAACATACGCTACGAACCTCCACCTTTTTGGGAGTCGATTAAAAAGAGACCTTGATCTCCGAGTTTGTTTCGGATAAGTGAAAGGCAAAATAGATCTATTATGTAGCTTATTTTTTTAATTATAATTTTAACAGTGATTCCGCTATCCTATTCACAAAATAAACAATTTCATTTCATATGCCAAAGTCGTGAGCGGTAAAAGATAACGTAAATTAAAAGTATAATAATAATATTTCGTTATTTTCCTTCTAAAAATACATATTGCTTGTCCGCAGTTGGTTCGTCGCTACGTGCGCGCTAGTCTCCGATGTTTGCTGCGCAGTGGTTGGAGCCTCGAGAGTTGTCAGATGTACGCCAGCACCTTGTCTGGGAGTGACGGTGAGATATCTATTATGCAGTGCAACAGACCTTAAGACCTAGGCCAAATAGGCCCATAACCTAAAGAGGTGCAGAATACAGAATATGAATAAAACATCTCAAAAAATAAATTAAAAAATCCGCGAAATTTTGCGGGTTAAGAGCGTTTATTCTGAAAGTGGGCAACGCCGCAAATATAATGTCAAATATTTCGCTGTTTTGATTAATTTGGTAATATTACTGTATGGAAATATTAAATGTGGTTAACTAGCGAACTGCAATATTGACTATGAAATGCAAAGTCAATCGCCATCATGAGGATGCCTCGTTGAGAGGTGAAACTCGTGTCGATTTCTTACAGGGTTCTTTATGACTCTTTAAGAAAAGTTAAGCGGATTAGGTAACTAAATATACGACGCCTTTGTATTTTATCAAAATACAACCTAATACAGAGCTGTTACTAAAATCATGAATTTTACGGGTTATCTTAAAGCTTCCTCCTTAACAAAATGATGATTATTTCAGGCATATTCGCGCTGAAGACTCCCCATTACGCTCGCAACTCCATGTCAATGTTACTACACATTGTTGACTGTTATCTCGACGAAATTGCTAAGGTATGTAAAATTTAACACTACGTAACATCACGTCTGTAATTCCCAAAGGGTTAGGCAGAGGTGTACAGTCACGAGCACTAATATGTATACACTTAGCAACTTTAAAAAGTGATTTTCTCCTGCTGTGGTGATTGTAATTTTATGTTGTTACGAACATAGTATTTTGGAACCCACACTAATATGAATTAGGGTTTACTAATGTTTGCCATAACTTAAAATGCAATAATTTTATATACCATACTTGTATTTGCCATAATTTCATTAGAAAAAACGGTTCAGTTGCCATAATCGTGAAATTACATAAAATCATTTTCACTAATTTTATTGGTCATAATCGATCAAGTTTCATAATAATTTTAATCCATAAATTTATTTGCTATATTTTTCATTTTCAATAATTTCGTTTTCCATTTATTCACTATAATATTAATTTTCCCATACTAGCACAACAATGCTAGTTCAGTTAGTTAATATATGATTATACGATACAGATTTTTTTATTAACAAGGAAACCTAAAAATAAACCTAATCTACCGTGCATGCTTGCTTTGCAAAAGAGGAAATCTAGCACTCGGCGGCCGCTGCCGCGACACGCTCGCTGCACTCGCTCGCCTTCGCGCGTTGTTTGGTCATAGTTCTAACCTAACCTAACCTAACCTAACCGTTTCGAATTTGACAAACTGTTTATAACCTAAAGATTGTTTGCTGTAATAAGTCATTTGATTACAGACAATAAACGTTTCTAAATTATATTAAATGTTGCTTAAGTCAAGTATCAATTATGTAATGTGTTATTTATAGAAACTAATGATTATAACACATGTTATTATGGAAACTTCTTTTATGGCAAATAAAAGTTATGATTAATAAGTTGATATGACAAGCGTTATTAGCATAAATGATAATAGTGCAAGTAAATATTATGAGGGGGGACGATTATGGAAAACAATAATAGTACAAATAATTTTATGGAAAACAAGACAATACCATGAAATAGGTCTTATCTCAAAGTTGCCGTCGTTATTCCATGCGAAAATCGCGTTTAAATTGTGCTAAGTGGATACATATTGGTGCTCGTGACTGTACCTGTAGTAAAACCCACATTTCGCCAATTATGTTTAAGTCCCATGTAATAGGGGGCGAGCCTATTGCCATCAACCGGGCATAAATCCAGACTCAAGGCTGCTACTGAAAAATTCGTGATGGGTACACCCAAAATCACTTTTCCCGACCTGGGAATCGAACCCAGGACCTCATGCTCAGCAGTAGCAATTGCGACCACTAGACCACCAACGCTGAAGTTGTGTCCTTGACAATTCATGTTATTTCTATTTGAAGGAATATCAACTTTACTTCTGTCTAAATAAAGTCGAAAAGAAAAAATATTAAAGTTACAACGAAAACTGAAGTTTATGTCTAGGCATTAAAGTTGCTTTTCTGAAGTCGCACTTCAGGTTACTTAATTAGTATTATCGTCAATTATTGGTTTAAGTGTCTGTATCAGGTCCCGTATAGGCTGGCTATCTATCAGATAGATCCAAACATTACCGTAACATATGAAATACCCGGCCAGATAAGATGCCCGGAACTTATCGTTGATTAATTAAGTTGTTGATTTTAACTTAATTTAAGTAACAATATGTAAATTTTCCACAAACAGGTCTCAAACGGCGACGTTCCTGACGAGAGCCTAGTAGAGCTCATCCGTCCACTGTGTACATACATGTGCGGGGGCGAAGCACCCTTACTATGTGCCGCAGCCCGGCGGCTCCTCACGGCGTTAGTGCGGCAGAGCGATCAGGGACTGCAGTACCAACATGCTACTGCTGCTTGGCAGAAGGTGAGCAGAAGTTGTTATTATCCTATAAAATATTTTAATTACTTACCAGTTTTTTATTGGAACGTTCCTTAACGCTGCTTGCGGTAGGGAACGGTGAAGGAAAACATTGTGAGAAAACCGGCATGTCCTAGAACAAAAATTCGAAGACATGTGACATCTACCAACCAGCACTGGGCCACGTGGTGGATTACGGCCCACTGCCTCTCACAGAGGCCTGTGTCCTGTGTATGTGTGTGTGAGTGCAAGTGTCGAGAATCGAGCAGACGAGCGTTGTGCGGTGCGTTGTGCGGCTGGTTGTATATCCTCAATACTGTATAAAATCTACCGGCCAGTGACGTCATGCCACATTTTAATGCATTGCCTACTCAATGCAATGGCGTAATCTTTTGATTACGTAAAAAAAGAAAAAATACTTGTCCAATATTTTTTAATGATATAGGGACATTTATTTTTATTTTTCCAACAACATCCCAATTATGGTGGAATTTCGATCATTTTACTACATAATAATCAAGAAATATTGATGTTTTGTCAAGTCTGTCAACTGTGCGAAGCAGGGTGGGTCGCTAGTAAAGAAATAATTTGTACTAATATTCCGTGTTATTACATTTCAGATGGGATGTCCCGAAGGTGGTCCAGAGGCGCTAGAACTAGTATCTGATTCAGAGGGTGACGAGGATCATGATGATAAGGATGTCAGTACTGATGATGAAGACGAAAGGTAAATTAAAAATTTTTGGCATCATTGAAGGCGTAAACCAAATTTCCGTCGCATAATTTTTTTTTTTTTTTTTTACAACCAAATGTCTGTTACATTTCACCGCCGATATTTAGCGACAGTATTTCGGCTTATGTGTCGCTACAATTATCAACAAGATTCATTGTTGTAATACATGTTCATTCGGCCTGCGGACGCTATTCGGAGTGGACGTGTGTCGATCATCCTAAGTGATTCCTTACTCTAAATTCACTGATTGGTCGCAGTTAGCTAAACCCAATTCCTTGTTACTCATTAAGTGTTCTTACGTGTTGGTGACTCCCACTGGGCGGTCCTAGAAAGAGACGTAATCAATTTTGTGAAGTGTCACCCGAAGTGATATCCCAATAGTGACTGTAATTCGCTGGGATCGAACCGGCGACGCCCCGTAGCAGCTGAGCGACTCGCTGACTTACCCATCACGCCACCGTGCAAGTAGCAGAGGACTCCGAAAAATCAGTGCGCCGACGCCACCGCTACGAGTGCTACGACGGCTACAAGTGCTACGCACGAGCCTACGGATCGCCTACGAACACTGCATCGGCTACGCCCTCGCAACAACAGATAGACGCGATATCGAGTTGTTTACTTTGAATTACGTTTGTTAAGCACAGGCCGGTCAGATAAGTACTCCTCTATTTTTTTTTTTTTTTTACTACTGTCACCTCCAAATATGGCAGGCGTTCAACGCACCCCGCCCAAAACGCCTAAAACCCTAAAAACTGGCCTGAGCCAGACTCAGACGCAATCGGAACCAAATATCAACTCGGCAGTAACGATGAGCGACTACGTAAACACTAACAGAAACAAAAAACGTTTACGCAAAGAAGACTCATCGCAAGGAGAGGATGCGCTATGCCAACTAGATGCTGGGAACTATGATAAAAGCCCCTGCGTCTCAAAGACTTTAGCCGAACAGACTGCCCTAATGAACAAACTTTTATCTGATATAGGGGAAATTAAGTCCCAGAACACCCAAATACAGGCGTCCAATGCTGAAATTCGAAAGACAAATGAAAAGATAGTCGAATCGATGTCTTTCATGAACAAGCAGTTTGAGGAAATGAAAACCGAGGTCGAAGATTTAAGGAAAGAACGTCTGCAGCAAAAACAATATATCGAAAACTTAGAGAAAAAGATACTTGACCTACAGCATAGGTAAGTCACGATCGTCGGGTATTGAAATCCGTAATATCCCACAGGACCACACATAAACCAGCACCAGTCTATTAAAAACAGTGTGCAAGATCTGCGATGTTGTTGGAGTCCCTCTCCAGGAATCAGGCATACGCGACGTATACCGGCTACCAGGGAAGGCTGCCAGTCCGGCTACCCCACGTCCGATTATCGCAGAATTCTCAACAGTGCAAACAAAACAGACACTCATGTCGGCTGTACGGGCATATAATAGGGAAAAAGGAAAGGAGGACAAAGTAAACACCATCCTCATCGGTATACCAGGTAAACCCCAACCGGTCTATATCGCCGAGCAACTGCCTGCTAGCACCAAAAAACTATTTTATCAAGCTCGAGAGCATTCCAAGCACAATGGCTATAAGTATTGTTGGATCTCTAACGGCAATATCTTCCTGCGCAAGAAAGAGGGAGACAAGCAAGTCTTAATACTTTCAGAAAAATGCCTTAACGATCTCGGAAACCTAAATATCTGACTATTTTTTAATGTACTCGTACTGTTTCAATTAAGTTTAATTACCTTTATCTGTAACAAAACCAAAAAACACATAACATACTCACCATCTCCCTATGCTACAAATCAGGACTTCCTAACCACACCATACACTAAAACTATGACATATGCACAACAACTTTCATTCCCATACTTCGATGTTTCACTCATACTCACTCCAGCCGTATAACTACTACTAGGTCACTCATTTTTAACACAAGTTTAGTGATAATTACTATTATAAATGGCTAACATAATTTATTATATAAACAATGAACTTGACCACATAAATCTAGGATACCCCTTCATCTGTGGTCTTGAGGTTTGTTTGAAGTATATCAACACAGCCGATAGTAATTTAAGGCAAATGCATACAATTATATCTCTATTTGTAATTTTTTTTAATTTCAAATGGCCATAATAAATAATATAAACAGTGAACTAGATTCGCAAAATGTAGGAAACTCTTTGACTTGTAACCCAGAGGACTGTCTGAAGTTTGTAAATAATTCCGATGGCAATATAATTTTTTTACATGTAAACATACGCAGCATAAATAAAAACTTTGAACAACTACAGGTACTGCTACACTTAACAAAAGTTTACTTTGATGTCATAATTTTAACTGAATGCTGGCTTAGTAAGGTTAGTAACCTACCTGTGCTGCAGGGATTCCAATCGCACTTTACTGAAATAAACTCTAACCAGAACGATGGAATCGTTATCTATACGAAACACGGCCTGCAAATCTCGATGTGGGAACCTAACTTTATGTGTGGTAATTGCCTCGTCTGTCAAATAGATAATAAAAAAATTGCCATGGTGGTAGTCAATCGCTCACCCTCATACAACTTCAGGGAAAGTTTTGAAAAGTTTCTAGATAACTTAAATACTGTCTACTCTAAACTATCCACATGGCAGAATATTGCTCTAATAGGCGACCTAAATATTGATATAAAACAAAGTAGTAGAAATGACCGGAGTCTTGAATATCTCATACTGAACGCTTCACATGGGCTTCTGCCAACCCACCTATTCCCCACTCGGCATGAAAATTGCCTCAACCACGCTTTCATAAAGACTAACCTACCTACCACCATATTAGTTCTGGACTCACATATAACCGACCACAAACCTCTCCTTCTTACTATCGCCCACGCTAATCCCAAACGTAACACATGTCACACCTCTACCTCTGTAAATTACGATGCAACTAAGTTAGAGCTACAAAACATGGACTTTACACATTTATACAAAATTGAGAACCCTAATACATCAATGAACAATCTCATAACCATGTTAACATCTGTAGTTACCGAACATACTTCCCAAACCATAATTCCAAGGAAAAAAAGGACTATCAAGCCTTGGATAACCCCTGGCCTTTTGAAATGTATCAAAAATCGAGACAAATTGCACTTAAAATTAAAAAAAGATCCCGAAAATCCAGTACTGAAAATTACCTATACACGCTATCGAAATTTTTGTAATGCCATACTTCGGAAATTAAAAACTGCCTACGAAAAGAGTGTACTTGAGGCAGCTAAAAATAACCCTAAAGCCCTTTGAAAAACTATAAAAGAAATAACTAGCACAAGTAAAACTAAAACAAGCCCTGTTGAACTCCTGAAAATACGCGACTGTCCTAAATCTTCCATAAATGAAGTGTGCAAATTCTTCAGTAATGTGGGTAAAAACCTGGCGGCTAACATCTTATCTCGGTCTCATTTTCCTTCAAATCTGCCAACTGATCAGAGTGTAAAAACCTCTAATAATATGCCCTTTTCTCCCGCCAACTCCCTTCTGCTACTGGAGGTAGATGAAACTGAGGTCAAATCCCTTATTCTCCAACTCCGCAACGACTCCGCAATAGGTTGGGATGGTCTATCGCCCCTATTGCTGAAAACATGCCACCAGACACCTCATAAAGCCACTGACGTATATCTTCAATGGTTGTCTGCAGAAAGGTGTTTTTCCGGATGCTCTTAAAATATCGATGGTTTATCCGATCTACAAGGCAGACAAAAGTTGTGTCAAACACTACAGACCCATCTCGATTTGATTGCACTCTCTAAGGTTCTTGAAAGGATCCTCAGCAGCCGTCTTAAGAACTTTTTGAATTAGTATCGCATCATAGCTGATAACGAGTATGGATTTCGTACTGAAATGTCGACTGAAGATGCGGTACTCGATCTGACACAAATGGTTGCTGGGAACCTTGACAATAGGACCAAATCCCTAGGTATTTTCTTGGACCTTTCTAAGGCTTTTGACACAGTTTCTGTCCCCATACTTATCGCTAAATTGGAACAAATTGGTATAAGAGGTGTTACTCTTCAAATCTTCAAAGATTATCTCAATAACCGTACCCAAAGAGTTAAAATTGATAAGCTTCTTAGTGACGAGGAATTAGTGTCCTACGGAGTGCCTCAGGGAAGCATTCTGGGCCCTATTTTGTTCCAAGTTTACGTAAACGATCTGTGCAAAATGACCCTCCCTAGTATTAAGATATTTGCCTATGCTGACGACACCGTGATTATAGCGGACGGACCAACGTGGGATAGTGTTAAATGTAGCGCAGAATCAGCATTAACCGAAGTAATAAAATGGCTCAACTCAAATCTGCTTACTCTCAATTTTAACAAGACATCCTACATTCCTTTCTCTATTCGCTCTAACACCGCACCAGATCACACTTTCTCGATAATAGCTCACACTTGCTCACAATCGTCATCTTCATGTCAATGTCCATCACTCACAAGAACTGATGATGTAAGATATCTTGGCGTACAAATAGATGCAGGATTACGATGGGATAAACAACTTAACTCCCTCACCTCTAGAACTATGAGATTGATACATACCTTTAAGTCTCTTCGAGAGTCGGCAAACCCAGATACCCTAAAAATGGTATTTTATGCACTGTGCCAATCCGTTATTGGGTACTGCATTACCGTATGGGGTGGTGCAACTAAAACTAGTCTGATCAGAGTGGAAAGAGCACAGAGAGCTATACTAAAAGTGATGTTACGAAAACCATATCGTTATCCTACCAAACAACTATACTCGGATTGCAACGTTCTAACTGTCCGCCAGCTTTTTGTCCTTCAATCTGTCCTTAGAAGACACGCTAGCGTCCCCCCCTCTGATCCTAAAAAACGAACCAATGTTCCCCTGGGCACTCGACACAAAACTTCTTTTGTCAGACACCAATACTATACATTATCCACACACATTTACAAAAAAACTCATAAAGAACTTAACATACTCGACCTAAATAGATATGAACTGAAGTCTAAGGTGACAGAATGGCTGCTTCAACAGGTATACTCACAAACAGAATCACTACTTACATACATCGTCTAATATTAATATATCAGTACTTACTCACAAGGAACCCTCACCCAATTTCACAACTTCCACTAACACACAAACTCACACACATATTCACGTACACATACACACCAACACACTCACCTCAAACTGTTTCCCTATTTTACTTTTACTTTATTTTATTTTAATTATAAACTAAACCTAATTTTAAAATCACTTGGTAGATCGACACATTTCACAAGTTGTATAAATCTTATAGAATTAACCCCATAGCTGAACACTGTCTCTTAAGATACAGGTAACCCTAGTTTAAGAGGCAGGGCTCTCCAATTATTGTCTACAGATTTCTGCACCATAGTTTTTTCGTTTCTGTTCTTACATCCTACCACTGGAACTAAGTCTGTAACCCATTTTAAGTAAATAAATGTTATTATTATTATTTCCTTTATTTATCTATATACATATAAATTATATTTTTAAATATTAGAATAAAATAATATAAAAACATTTAAAAATATAAAAAATAGGAACAGGGTCCAAGCTACGCCGGTCAGGGCTCCAGAGAGAGGAACCTCCTGACAATGCGAGCCGTGTCCAGGAGTACCGCTTTCTGAATCAAGCCCTTGATCCAGCTGCCCAACGAGAGCCTCCTTAGGTGTTGGTCGAGGCTCTTGGCAACTAAGCCATTGGCTGATACGACTATCGGCACAATGATCGCTGAGTCCACATCCCACATGTCGACAACCTCGTGAGCCAAGTCAAGATACTTGATTTGTTTATCTTTCTCAGCTTTCACGAGGTTCCCGTCATGTGGGACCGTTATATCAATAATCATTGTGCGCCTCTCTACTCGATCCACCACCACTATATCAGGTTTATTCGCAACAATAGTCCTGTCAGTGATGATGGATCGATCCCAGTACAATGTGATATTTCCATTTTCGAGAACTGGGTCGGGCACATACTTGTAATACGGCACTTCCGATTCCACAAGATTGTATTTTAGAGCAAGTTGCTGATGGATAATCCTGGCTACAAGGTTGTGTCTATGCAAGTACTCTTTGTTAGCTAGACGAGAACAGCCGGAGATAATATGTCGGATTGATTCTCCCGGACGGTGGCATGCCCGACAGATGTCAACCGTGCCGTCTTTCACAATAAATCTACGGTAATTGTTTGTCGTGATAACTTCGTCCATAATTGCACAGACAATACCTTAGTATTATTCTTTTTTATACTTTTACGTATCTCGGCGTTGCGCCGGATTTATTTTTATATAAACCTTTCTGTCCCTCCACAGCACAGTGAAGCCCCTCGACCCGCGCGCCGGCCGGGTGCACGTGGAGCTGCCGAGCCTGCCGGTCCCCGCCGCGGCGATAGCTGCCATGCTGCGCGCCATGCTCGCTACTGCCACCTCCGGCAGGCATAAGAGAGTGAAAATCTGTTTGGAGCGGTGAGTTTTGTTACGGTCTAGCCCCGCGCTTTGAATTTGACGCGCGCTTTACGTCACTTTCGAAATTTGACAGATTTTTTCTGTGTTAAGTACCTGTAATTTTTTTTTGTCTAATTGACGAGAATATCCGTCAGGCCATAGAGTGAAACAGCCCACAGACGATATTAGCTATTATTTAAAAATAGAGGCATAGAGGCAGTAAAAATAATGATTTAAGGCGCGTGAGCCGACCGTAACCAATTGGTCACAGTGGGGTTTTGTCGGTATTAAAACCAAGTTGTGTTACGTTACTGGCAACATTGCTATTGCATTTGCTAGCTACCTAGGAGCAGTGGCACAGATTAAGACAGATAGTTCACTCCATAGAAAAAGATAGATACCTAACGTTATAATTACCTAAAAAATATTATAGGCGTTCGTGCGCGCTAAAATGTACCTTACGTGGACGCCCGAAAGTCTCTAATACGTCGTCTGCCGTGTTGTTGGGCGATCACGTGCGTCATTGGACGCAACGCTAGGGCTGTCTATGCTAAGAAATAATTACACAAAAGAATGGGCATGACTAAAAACAGTTTTTGTTTAATTGAAATAAATATTTTTATTAACTGAAAATCACAAACTTTAATATAATAGTCAATGAACTTTTTACCCTCCCGTAAATTACAATTACATACAAATCTTCGGAATTCTCGGCTTTTCGCTATTATAATATTCATGTTTAAGCATATAAACCTTCTAAAATAAAATTTTCTAAATGATAGTGAAAACCGTATCAAAATCCGTTGCATTTAGAAGAAGTAAGCGGAGAAACAGACAGACGAAAACAACGACTTTGCTTTACCCCGGCAAGCGTAGCTTAACGTTATGGATCGACCCGTGCGGTTGGTATTACTTAGCCACGAGATTGTGAGATGTTACTTAAAGGTATAATTATAATTTCAGATAGTTAAGTGACTTTGCAGAAATCCATTATAATGTACAATAGACGACGTATATTTAGTACTCGGCTCTCGACGCTTGACGTGTCAACACGTTGGGTCCGGGTTCGCAACAAGTCAATCGTCATCCTGAGGATGCTTCGTTGAGAGGTGAAACACGTCCATTTCTTACAGGGTTCTTTATGACTATAAGTTAAGCGGATTAGGTTACTAAATTTACGTCGTCAATTGTAATGTACCTATATAATTTCTCCTTTAAACCATTTCCAGTTTCGAGCAACTGTCCCGCTCCGAGTACCCGCTCCGGGTCTCGTCCCACTCTGAGGAAAATCCCGCTCCTAAGATCAAACAGAAGAAGTCCGCGCAGATGCTGCAGGCTTTGGAGAAGAAACTTGTCGCGGCCAGCGACGAGCTGGCGTTACGAGGTATGTAGGATATGTCCTAACATCGACAGAACAGCTTTTTAACAATTCATTCTCAAGTTTAGGCTCCCCAGGTAGAACAATTTCCGTGATTTTTCATAGAAATTGTTCCATCAGAGTCGCGTCACACCTGTCTGCGGGAGCCTTTATGCGGAGAAAGGCGATTTTCGAAGTCCGTTTGAATTAGGCCTGCTGTAGAAAATAATCTTCCGCATGCGACAGAACTCATTTGGAAACTTAGACTTTATAAGGCGCAAAATGTGAAATGTATAGGGAGACTTGTAATTAGTAAAAAAAATATCTTCTGTTCATTTATGTTCGCATAATTCGTCAAAATGTAGGGAATTTCTATAACCGCTGCAAACAGAAATAGTCCTTACGGTACATCGCATAATATATGAAGTTCTTTGATGGTACATCCCGATGCGTCTCCGCAATTTCAAATTAACCAAAACAAAACGATTGCCGGCGGCCTCTCAGGCGATGATTAGTACTCTAGGGTTAAATATTTAACATTTTAATTGTTATGCGTTATCTGTAACGTTGCAGGTCTAAGTCGCAAGCACAGGAAGCGGTTACTGGCTAAGAGTCGCTCAGGAACCAGCATCGTGGAGGAAGTGGAGACCGTCAGGCAGAAACTTAGCGCTAATGTTACCGTGAGTACTTTACCTATTTTGTTAAAGCACCTTTAAAATCTATGTAGTAAAGTTTTGTTGTCGCTGCAACTTTAATTATTTTAATGATTTGTCAATAGTACTCATTCTGATATGAACCTAATCAACACTTATGTATAGTTGATATTTGTTTAAGTGAAAGTAACGTAATTGGAATAGACTTTTTCTAAAAGCGTGTACGCACGAACGAATAACACATGGTGAACACGAACATCGAACACGGAACATTTGGTTCGGTACGTGTGGACGTAAATTAGCAAAGCGAACATGAACACCATACGCACACAGTTCGACTTGTGTTCACGCTCAACCGCCCCGGTCTCTTTAGCAGCCTTGCATTCGCCAATGTTCGCAATGTTGCATCAAATTTCTCCGTACACCGTCCACACAGAACAACGAAATTGGATCGCCATCATCGCTTTTAACGAACACAGTTTACGATGTTCCTGTTCACCATGCTCTTGTTCGTTCGTGCGTACACGCCTTTAAGCCTGCCTGCTGTTGTGTATGTAGTGTCTTCCTCGTGGGTCAAGTGGTCGTAAGCGAGACTGCTGAACATGGGGTCCTAGGTTTGATCTTTAGATCAGGAGTGTTATGAAATTTTTAATAATTTCTCAGTGGCAGCCCGGACTCTGGGTTTGTGGCCGGTTAATGGCAATAGGCTCGCTCTATTACATTGTACTTAACATACCTGGCGAACTGTGGGTGTGATATAGGTACTTACTTACACCTCTGCTTAGACCTTTGGGGAATACAGACCCTATGTTAGTTTATTATGTCTTAAATAATATTTCAACTACCATTTACAGAACGGCGGCTGGCAAGTGGAGACAGCAGAACCAGAAGCAAAGAGACCGAAACAAAATACAACTAATAAAGAAAATAAAAAACGCAAGAATAACATAAATGACTCGAGCAACAACCAGCAGCTTAAAGTTGACGCCGAAGTCAACGGAGAAGCCACACACAAGCGACTTAAAGTTGAAAAGACTCGAAGAGCTGCCGGAGACAATACTATAGTTGATAAGTTAGATAATACTAAAAGGATAGGAAATGGTCAAAAGAACGATAAAATAAATCAAAGTGGTAAAAAAAATAAAGAAAAAGTGACAAAAATTACAGCAAATGGTGTAAAGAATGGTAAAAGTAAAATCAGTGTTAAAATACTAGATAGTAAGACACAAAACAGTGACAGAGATAAGAGTAATAATAAACCACAGAAGAGTAATGACAAAATAATAATAAATGGCAAAAACAAGAAACCCGAGAGCCCTTCTTCACCAAAAAACGAAAATAAAAACATAAAAGTTCAGAAAAACTTAACAAAAACAGAGAAAAACTTAACAAAAACAGGAAAACAACCAACGTTATTAGTAAACAAAGTGAAACAGTTTCAGAAAAAAACAGAATTTCAAAAACAAACGAAAAAATTAGACAAGCAATCTGAAAATAATGATTTCGATACGCCGAAAAAGGTGAAATTCGCGTTGAAAAACAATTCTATGCAACAACCAGTGGACTATTATAAAAGTGTTAGGCAGAGCCCTAGTATCCCCTATGACGGCGCTAAAAAGCCTAATAAGACAAATTTAAAGCCATCGACGCCATCACCCATCAACCCATTCTTTAAGAAAAAGTTGCGACTAAAACATTAAGTGTAGACTTAATTTATTTCACTCTAAGTATCAATCAGTACATTGAGGGCTTGTTCCATAGTCCCCGGATACGTTAACATATACATACATAAACTGACGCCTCGTTCACATTTGGGGTAGGCAGAAACTACAGACTGCCAGCTGCTACGATCCTTTCATACTCCTGACCTTTCTGAAGAATATCACCAATAGGGTCAGTATACATCCTCCTAGGGCGTCCCGGCGTTTCCACTCACACCTGCTTTGTAAATACTTTTTGTTAGTCTCCTTTCATTCATCCTCTCAACATGACATCTAAGCATACTCTTTTCACCGCGGATACCGGATGACTAGCAGATAAATTTAAAAAAGGAAACATGATTTTGTATTAAATTGTCTGCCAGACAGGTAAAACTGCCAACACTATGATGTTATGTTATCTTATTTGTCAGATAAGTTTGGGATATTTACCCGGAGATGGTGAAGCAGGCCCTCATATTTAAGACTTTATGCGATTTCTTTCGCATACAAACTCTTTCCTGGACTGCGGCGAAGCCCAAGAGGGTAATGTTACTCTAAATATAAAAGAAAAACCTTTATTAATGCGTCTTAACCATAGAGAAGGAACTGTTTTTGTTGAAAAAGCCCTTTTTTTATTACATCTCGATCTCGAATGTAAAGGAAAAAATTATACTTCGGTTAATATCGAACCTTACTCTGAATGCCTTAATAGCGTTTATCCCAAAAGTTGGCGACGTCGCAAATAGCTGTCAAAAATTTGGCAATATTATTGTATGCAAATAAAAAATGTGGCTAACTAGCGAACTAGAATATTAATAATAAATTACAATTATAACATTGAATTTGATGTTGCTGACCCGTTTTAGGTGTAAAAAAGGTGTTTGGAAAGTTTCCAAATACTTTTTTTTCATCTAAAACTAAATATTCGGTGTTACGATATTAATTATTGCATTTCATAATCAATATTCTAGTTCGCTAGTTAGCCACATTTCTTGCCAAATTAATCAAAACAGCGGTATATTTGACAGCTATTTACGACGTTGCCCACTTTCACAATAAACGCTCTTAAAAGCCGCCCTAGAGTTACTGGGCGTCAGAAACACTCGGTATCGCTCAAATCATCATCTTCTGTCTAGGCTATTCCCAACTATGTCGGGGTCGGCTTCCAGTCTAACCGGATGCAGCTGAATACCAGTATTTTACTTGGAGCGACTGCCTATCTGACCTCCACAACCCAGTTACTGGGTAACACCTTGGTAAGACTGGTTGTCAGACTGGCTTCTGACTACCCGTCACGACTGTCAAAGATCCACAAATGACAGCCGAGACCAACGGCTTAACGTGCTTTCCGAAGCACGGAGGGGTCACGATGTGTCATTACACATCGTGACCCCTCCGTGCTTCGATGGTCACCCATCCACGGACCGACCTCGGCAAGCGTAGCTTAACCTTCGATCGATACGTGCTGTTATTATGTAGCTACAAGCCAATCCTACATGGTGTCGCTTATTTACGGAGTATTATTTACTTTTCTGTGCCTCTTCTAACAAGGAGCATGTATCTTCGAAAGTAGTCTCTACAATGTCTAGAAAAGCTAGTTTTCTGAATATCATTGTATACTATTTCCAAAAGCGAATATCGTGTGTATTATAAAGTTATAAGGTTGAATTTGGCTCAGCTATACTCTTCTAATACAGGCTGTAAATAGACCCTTCACGAAGCCGTCGTCTGCGCATTCTGTACATCAAACTAGGCACATTTTGCATCTTAGGCATGAAGTTACAAGTACGCGGCGGGCTCGACTTGTCGGGCCAATTCAGTGAGTGTAACGTAGTCAGAAGATCTAAGAGTTACGCGGTAGAAACAGAGGCAACTTCTAGGTGATTAGCGTTGGCGATGTGAATTGCACTTTATTGTGTTGTAGCAAGAGTCGCTATTTATTTAAATGGTGTTGCGAAGTGAATCTTCTGTACTTCTATTATTATGTATTCTGTGATCAAACTAAGTAACAAGTGCAAAAATAAATGCTGGGGAACGACTTTTAATTATGATGTGAAATAAAACTTGGAATTTCAAAATTAAATATTTCCCCTTCAATATTTCAGTAACCAGAAGGTTCCCAGTTATGGTTCAGTACAAAACAATGATCACAATAACGGGAAGATCAGGTGACGCTCGGTTTCGTTAAGGGTATTTTAATACCCGTTATTTTATTAGCTGCATGTATTTGGAATTTTATCTGTGTTAGCATAATTCTAGTTACTTGTTTACTTTCTAAGTTCTAGCCTAGGAAAATAAGGCAAATGAATGGTCAAACTGCGAAGTCGTATTTTTCTAGGTTATTAAGACATATTGGTTACATTATTTGTATTGTATTGTACTTTTTAAATAAATTGAATATGAAGTTTGAAGAGATGTGATTGTTTTATTTTTAACGAACGTTAATTTGGCACTTCGCGTTTTAGTTTAGGGAGATACATACACACATTGTGACGTGTGTATTGTTGTAAATAAACCGTTTTAAACCAAAATCAATGGTTTAAAACCCGTTTTAAACAAATTTAAAACGGGTTTAAAACCACGACCACGCGAGTTGTACATACTCGTAGATTACGTATTACTAAAAATTAAATTAGGCTAATTGAAATTATTCACCATTTTTATTAATTTATGTCTAATTACTACTACTATTCATTTAAGTCATTTAACATAGTTATTTTTTTTTAGGATTAGACTGAAAACAATCTTGATCTATACATATAAAATGCTTTGTCCTGAATGACTGACTGACGGATCAACGCACAGCCTAAACCGCTGATCGTAGAGACCTGAAACTTGGAGGGTGTGTTCTTTGTATGACGTAGGCATCCGATAAGAAAGGATTTTTCGAAATTCTACCCCTAAGGGGGTGAAAAAGGTGGGCAAAGTTTGTATGGGACTACGTGATTCCTTGGTCCAATCTACTTCAAATTTTACATAATCATTCTTTAATAGAATTAATGGAAGACCTATTTCGTATTATATTGAAATTCATCCCATAACGGGGTTAAATAGGGGTAGAAAGTTATTTTGGGAGTGATTTGCTTCGAAGTTGATATCAATACTCCTTAGTGCTTTTGACTTAAATTACATTTTATTTTGACACACATACAGGAAAAGTTTTTATCCACTGCGCAAATTTTGACAAATTAAACTTAAACGAGTTTTATTGAACATACTTTTTTTATTTTGATACGTCATAGTACAAAAAAAAAAGTTATCGTTAACGAAAGATGTTTACTTTAAAAGTGGTTGCATGGCTACCCGGCGGTGAGCGGCGAAGCGGAACGCGCGAAAGTACCTACCTATCAGCTGTTCGCTCGATTCGCCGGCGTAGGTATTTACGTGGGTTACAATACTTACAATGTATTGATCGCTAATTTTATCAGATTCGAACTAGACTTTTTTATGTTTAGGCCGTGACCTGAAGTTATTTGAAGAGTAATTCTAATTTTTCCTTAGTTACAATACTTACAATGTATTGATCGCTAATTTTATCAGATTCGAACTAGACTTTTTTATGTTTAGGCCGTGACCTGAAGTTATTTGAAGAGTAATTCCAATTTTTCCTTCATACTTTAATGGGCTTAGGACCATCAAAATACAGAAAATAAAGCATTATTATCAATTCAATTTACATTACTTAATACCTTATGCCGCTAAAATGGTCTTTTCCTTTCACGGGGTTAAGGATTCCATGGGCTCGCATTCGAGGTATGCTCTGTGAGCTGCTCGCAACCTTTCACCACTCAGTACATACACTCGCACCATCTCATAAAACTCGCGGTTAGTGAAGTCTGACATCGTGACCGTAGGTCTGTACAAGTACGACACACAGGCAGCGCGGGAAAGCGATTAGACGCGACGTCACACGACGTGCGATGAGCGAACTGTCGGTCACAGCACCCGGCGCGCGGGCGTCGCCTTGCCGCCCGTTGAGGGAGGGGAGTTTCAACACCGCCGCTTGGGCCGGCCGCCGCGCCGCGCGCGCCCATTGATATTATTACGAATAGATTGTGTCCATATTTTGCTGATTTAAAGTAGGATAAAAAAAAAAAAATGTTGAATAAATAATGGAAATGTGTTCTATTACTGATTTTGAACCACCAAAAAAAATTTTCGCACTGGTTAAAAACTTTTCCTGTATTTGAAAAGTCAATCCGATTTTATTCAAAAAAGGTTGAACTCACATAAAGAGTTCGTGCTTGCAATGCAAATATTCTTTAAAATTGGAATGTCTCGAAAGTCACCGTACTATACATATTAGTACCGCATTTGAAGGTTTTTAAGCTTTACAGAGGTCTGTATTTATTCCTAGGATTCCCCTAACACCATCAAATTCGTCGAATTCAAGAGAGTGCAGTTTCCCAAAAAAGTATGCTTCGCAATGACTATAAACAAAGCTCAAGGTCAAACTCTTAAGGTAGCGGGAGTAGACTTAAGGGAAAGCTGCTTCTCTCACGGCCAGTTGTATGTGGCATGCTCCAGAGTAAGCGCACAGAGTAGCCTGGTGATTGTAGCAACCGAAAGAAAAACAAAAATATTGTTTACAAAGAAATACTGCGGTAGGTGTAATATTTCGATTTTGTTGTAAAAAGATAATACACCCGTGTAACTTTCACCAGATCAAAGGCCGAGCTTCGTGTTCATAAAATATATAAAAAAAATTTTCAAGTTTATTTAACGTTTATATCCCTACACTTATAATAAAGATTGTTATACTTTATACTTATTCAAACATTTTAACATAATAATTTATATGTTAGAACAAAATTAATAACGTAAAAAACCAATAAAAAAACCTATTAGAACCATTTTCGACTTCTACGCGGACGAAGTCGCGGGCATAAGCTAGTATGCGTATATAATAAAATATACATTAAAAAAATATTTTGTAGCTAATTATCAATAAAAAAATAGTCTGATTAGGTTTTTACTCGGCTACTGCATATTTTTTAGTTAAACCATTATTAAACCGCTAAGTGTGGTTTTAAACTTTTTAAACCTAAAAGAAAGTTTTGAAGAATAGGGATGGTGACTAAAAAAAATCTTTTTGTCCGTCAGGTTGATTATTAAAAAATATTGGACATATTTTCCTTTTTTTACGTAATCAAAAGATAACGGCAATTCATTGAGTAGGCAATGTGTTAAAATATGGCATAACGTCACTGGCCGGTAGATTGTATACTGACTTGTGACGTAGCGAGCCCGCACTCCCCAACTTGAATAAACCATTTTTTATTAATGTGTCAAAGCAAAAAATAAGTGTCATATTTTTTTTATTATCTGACTGACAGACTTAATAGTTTTTTTTCCCAGTCCACATCCCTATTGTCATGAAACCAGCTCAATTAATAAAAACTGAAAATTATATTTTTGTGCTTTTAAACAATCTAATTCAGTTTATTTTGTTTGATTCTATGTAATAGATATACAGGTTGTTCGGCAGAAGGTTGAACATACGAAAATGGCGGATCCGTGGGGCCGTCTACTATTTCATTTAAAAGCAACATTTTATTTTTATTTTCATCTAAAGTAACTGTAGAATCGTATAAAATTCGTATTTGACGCAGATGATTGCTAGAAAAGTAAATACGAGCCCTTAAACTACAACCAAATCAAAAATAAATACCGAAAGCCCGACTTTGAACTGCGTTAAAAAAAAAACTAACATTGATAGAGCAGTTCTAATTTTAGGAAAACATCTTTGGTTCATGCCCAATCTAACGGTATGCAATATGAACAATTTCTTTTAAAACAACTAGAACAATTCGCCAATTTTAACAATTCTAGAAAAACTAAAATAAAAGAATTGCCAGTTTTGTTATTTTAAATGAAATTATTGACGTTTGAAATTTGAGCAACCACGAATTTAATTTAAATTAAAAAAAAACATTAAAAATAATCCTTGTGGCCTGGGTCTTGTCTAAACACGCCTAAACACGTAGTAGACGGCCCCACGGATCTGCCATTTTCGTATGTTCAGCCTTCTGCCGAACACCCTGTATAAGAGGCATACAGAGATCTGATTTGTTAACATGTGTGCTAGTTATGAATAGTTCTTTGTTTTGCCTAGAAATTCTGCTTATTCAGTATAACCAAATAACCCCATTTTGTATTCCAAAAAGCCCCATTTTCTAAAAATTATCACATCACAAAAATTTGAGCAAACCAAGCTCAAAAAAGTTGCATAAACTAGCGCCCGCGCCGCGACATAATCCCGTAAACTCACGATGGTCGCGTTCAGATTTACGAAGAAATTAGGGTGTAATCTAATTCATACTTTTACCCAAATAGTCGTTTTATAGCCCCATTTTACGGTACAAAAATAAATTACATCGCACTTTACAGTTTTTGATTTGTTTTTTTTTTAATCTGCTGTGTAATTATATTGTGTGTGTTTTAGTCTGTGCTAAATAAATGTATATTCTTTCTTTCTTCTTACATTAAGCCGTACGCACAGAACATTAATACTCAAGAGGCCGTACGTTTGCTGCCTATTCACAAAGAAAATAGGTAACAAGAAAATCTTGATAACTCTGTACGAGGATGATGGGCTTGTAGCCGCTACAGATAAAGATTTGGCAAACCAATTACTTCAAGAATTAGAGCATACTCTGAAGATCACAAGCAAGCCAGCATCTTATTACCTTGGTCTTGAGATAGCACAGTCGAAAGATTGCTACATTACAATCAAACAAAAGTCGTACGCCAAAAATATACTGGAATGTTTTAGGATGTCAGAATGTAATCCAGTTTCAACGCCCATAGAAACGACTTCTCAAGCAGGGAAAGTTAATAAGTTAAAGGAAGAGAAGAACTTTCCATACAGAGAGGCAGTAGGTGCTTTAGCGTACTTAATGACAGGGACGCGACCTGTTAATAGCGTATGCAGTTGGATTAGTTTCAAGAAATCTTGAAAACCCGTCACATGAAGATTGGCTACATGGTTAGCGCATTATGCGCTACATAAAAGGGACTTGTTCTTTTGGTATCTTTACATAATATAAAATGAAGTCGCTTCCGCTGTCTGTTCGCTTAGATCTTTTAAACTACTCAACGGAATTTAATGCAGTTTTCAGCAATAGATAGAGTGATTCAAGAGGAAGGTTTATATGTATAATATATGCCCGTGCGAAGCCGGAGCGGCTCGCTAGTAACATATAAAGCAGAACATGATTCCAACCAAATTCAAGGCTATAATGTTGCGGATCATGGAGGAGACCAGCAAACAGGACGCTCTACATCGGGGGCATATGGGAAATTATAGCCTACAGACTGACCAGACTTACAGGAAATATCTATGCTAGATTTGAACTGAACGAATAGGGAAGAATTCGCGTGATGCTGGCACATACATTCAAACAAACACAAAAAATAAAAACTACGAGTATATTGTCGGTATTAGAATTGGATCCCAGACCTCGTAGCAATTACTTTTTTTCAAAAATATTCATAGAATTTTATTATATGTTATTATATAGATCACACTGGTAACATGGGCCATGTGTTGCCAAGTTTACCGAGTACCTACAGACTAAAAATAATATACACTACAAAGTATAATATGTATTATTATGTCCTTTATTTCATTTAAAACACTTTTAAATTACATTTTTAAATATTACGAGTAGAATATAAAAAAATATTAAAACATTTAAAAATAGTAGCCCACCGGTATCGGGAACAGGGTCCAAGCTACCGGCGGTCAGGGCTCCAGGGAGAGGAACCTCCTGACAATGCAAGCCATGTCCAGGAGTATCGCTTTCTGAATCAAGCCCTTGATCCAGCTGCCCAACGAGAGCCTCCCAAGGTGTTGGTCGAGGCTCTTGGCAATTAAGCCGTTGGCTGATACGACTATCGGCACAATGATCGCTGAGTCCACATCCCACATGTCGACACCCTCGTGAGCCAAGTCAAGATACTTGATTTGTTAATCTTTCTCGGCTTTCTCGGCTTTCCCGTCATGCGGGACCGTTATGTCAATAATCATTGTGCGCCGCTCTACTCGATCCACCTCTACTATATCAGGTTATTGGCAACAATAGTCCTGTCAGTGATGATTGTTATTATCAGTAGTGTTTCTTTTCTCAGCTCGTAGGCTGGTTTTAGCTACATTGACGGGCCAAAGCCAAGTAAATGCAGCGTGTGGTGTGTAATTAAGAGGGTGTCCTTACGTCTAACTGCATATATTTTCTAACGATTCTGCATGTGTTTAGGATGGCTGCTTTATGCAGATTGATGTAGGGGGATTCTTCTAGATCTATTAATTTCTGGTTACGGAGGAGATGGTTGGGAATAACACCTGTCGTGGAGAGAACTACAGGAACAACATAAACTTTGTCTTGCCTCCAGATTCTTGTAACTTCTTCTATAAGCTCAGCATGTTTGCTTATTTTTTCAGCGATTGTTTTTTGTAGGTTGTGGGTGTTGGGGACTGCAATGTCTATGAGGTAAGTGGTTTTTCTTAATTTATCCTGTAGGGTTATGTCTGGTCTATTATAGTGGATGGTCCTATGTGTGTCATTTTCTAGGATAGTTTGTGGCGCGTACTAGAGTATTAGTATTTTGTATAAGACTGTGTTTGAGTGCTAGTTTCTGATGAATGATGATGATGTGAGTGTAGTCCGTTTGTATGAGGGTTATGCATGCACCGGTTATGTGTTGTATGGTTTCTGATTGAATATGGCATCTACGGCATTTATCGTTTGTGATGGTAGAGTCTTTAAATATAAATTTTAAATTATTCTGTAGTTTTTGGTGTTGATGATTTGATTTTGTATAGCTATGATAAAGCCTTTTGTTTCAGGGAACAGGTTTCCTATTTTAAGCCACTTATTAAATGCTAATTTGTTAATGTGGGACTGCTCTAGGTCATGAGGGTGTCTACCGTGAAGGACTTTCTTTTTCCAGTTTTAAATTTTCGGGTCAGTGATGTTTATGTCTTGTTTTTGTTCATTTAAGTTAAGCGGGGTGTAATTAAAATCATTTAAGGCAAACTATTATTATTATTTCATCAATATTTCAGATTCAGATTCAGATTTATTTATTTGCCATCAATGTAGGTACAAGTTTAAGATGATACAATAGCTGAAGGTTACCGCTACATTCTACCTTACGGCATGCAAATTCATAG
Source organism: Agrochola macilenta (assembly GCA_916701695.1). Taxonomy (NCBI): domain Eukaryota; kingdom Metazoa; phylum Arthropoda; class Insecta; order Lepidoptera; family Noctuidae; genus Agrochola; species Agrochola macilenta. Next base: position 11,769,620 of record OU753579.1, on the reverse strand, counting down.
AAACTAATAGATTACATACAATATTATTATAAATTAACAACTAACATGTCATTCTAATTAACACTAACAAACATAAAAAAGGAAATAATAATAAAATAATAATAATCATCAAATAGTCAATTGCACATAAATAAATCTTGTCAATAAAATGAATTTCATTACTTGGAATTATAATTAAGTGAAATATTATTTTACAAACATAATGTCATTTACAAATTTTATTGTCAAATTTCTTTATCATTTAAAAAGTCATTGATACAATAATAACATTTATCCAATAATAATGCAGTGAGCTTAGATTTAAATGTTCGAATAGGGTGTTCTTTGAAACTGTGCGGAATTTTATTGTATATGATAGGTCCAATCGACATAATATTTTTCCTTAGTAGTGCTGTTCTGTAATTGCCTGTATGTAATAGGTTTTTATATTGTAGTCTCCTTGGACCTGACCGCATTCTAATATCGGCTAGTGATGGAAATAAATCTAAATTAGTTTTAACAAAAATTGCGACCTCCAAAATGTACAGTGATGGGAAGGTCAGTACTTTCAGCGACTTAAACACAGGTACACAGCTGTCTGTAGTTTTCAGATTTAACATAGATCTTATGCAACGTTTTTGGGCCTTAAAAATCTGTTCCCTCTCACTGCAATTGCCCCAGAATATTACTCCGAATCTTAAAATTGGCGCCACTAGACCGTGGTAAGCTACTACGAGTATATTATTGCTTACTTTATGCGATAGATTATGCAGCACATAGGCTGACTTGCTAAGTTTACAACAAACGTCTTCAGCATGAGGTTTCCAAGTAAGATTGCTGTCAATTAAGATACCTAGGAATTTAGCAATATTTGTTGTTTCAACATATTGTCCATTATGACCAACGTTAACATTAAGAGGGCAAGTCCTTTGGTAAAAATGCATAATTTTTGTTTTTTTAAGATTGATGACTAAGTTATTTATGTCAAGCCAGTCAATAATGTTTTCCAATGCTGTATTGATATCATCTTCATAATCTTTAATGTCATTACATTTTACTATCACAGTACTATCATCCGCAAATAGCACCATAGGATGTTGGATTTGACGTGGCAAATCATTGATATAGAGCAGAAATAGAGTTGGCCCAAGAACGCTACCCTGTGGAACACCATATTTGACTACTCTACCGTCTGATGCATATTTAAGCTCACGTTTCGTTTCAAGAGATGTTCTAGATATTTCTGTTACCTGATATCGACCACTGAGGTAAGAGGTTATAAGGTCCAGGACATTACCCCTAATGCCATAGCGGTGTAGTTTATATAAAAGGACGTCATGGCTAACGTAATCGAACGCCTTAGTCATATCAGTTAATATGGCACATACCGGTACTTTCTTGTCAACATTATTCATAACGGGAAATAGAAGATTAAAGATTGCCATATTAATATTTTTGTTTTTTCTAAATCCCATTTGTTCTTTGCACAATATATTATATTTAGTCAAATAATTGTCCAGTGCTTCATAAATAATCTTTTCAAGTATCTTGGAGAATATAGGGATCAATGCTACTGGTCTATAGTTGGACATATCTTCTTTGCTATTTTTTTTATGTATTGGTTTAATTACAACTGTTTTCAGGCTATTATTTGGAATAGCGTTGGTCATACTGCACACACACATCGACTTCGACATCAGACACATCACAGCTATGGACATCGTAGCTCACACTGTGCTACGGCGTAGCTTACGCTGTGCTACGTCGTAGCTGACACTGTGCTACGGCGTAACTCACACTGTGCTACGGCGTAGCTTACGCTGTGCTACGTCGTAGCTGACACTGTGCTACGGCGTAACTCACACTGTGCTACGGCGTAGCTTACGCTGTGCTACGTCGTAGCTGACACTGTGCTACGGCGTAACTCACACTGTGCTACGGCGTAGCTTACGCTGTGCTACGTCGTAGCTGACACTGTGCTACGGCGTAACTCACACTGTGCTACGGCGTAGCTTACGCTGTGCTACGTCGTAGCTGACACTGTGCTACGGCGTAACTCACACTGTGCTACGGCGTAGCTTACGCTGTGCTACGATTGGATTGCATAGGACTTCGGTATTCGCCAGTTAGCCCGGGACAGTTACGCCGAATTTTAGGCTAACTTTGCATTAATTTAAAACAGCGATTTTTGTTGTGTGCAGCGAATATGTTTAATAGTCTTGTAATTAGGTCCGATAGAGCCTATAAATAAAAGTTAAATTATAATCAAATATTTAACTAGGTACTTTAATGCAAAAAACCCGCTGTTAACATTTTCGCTCGAAGTACAATAAAAAAAAATCGTAGTTTTATTTTTATTTAAATTTCCGTGGAGGTAATGTTTAATTCTGAAATAATATATTAGTTTTACCAATTTTTTACATAAAATATGTAAAAAATTGGTAAAACTAATATATTATTCCATAATAATATTTTCCTGTTAACTATTTTGCCTCAAATTTTATTCACGAAAATGTGTTTTTTTTTTACCTTGATGCGGTCCTGGAAAATGTTTAATATTTTATATTAATTTTAAGAGCTAAGTTCATTAACGTTTTTACAAAAAAAATACGCAATTTCACAAAAAAATCGCTGTTAGGATTTAGGGCAGGATTCAAACCTAATTTCCCCGGCCCAAGTAGTCGCTAAGTCAGAACAGGTCAGAACACACTTAACAGTCGGTCTGTGTACAATTACTGACAGTCACCCTCACCTGGTTAGACTGGACGCCGACCACAACGTACCTAGTTGGGATAAATCAACGATAAATGTTTTATGAACCTGAGGACATTTTGCGTTTGGTTCAAAGGTAAGCTATAAGAGCCTCAAGGTCTGCCTTAAACATGGCGGACCGCCGTCACATTTTTATTTTGCACGAAGAAACCCGCGGAACGTCATTGGGATCGTAAAAAACAGAAACCTGACGCTGGCATAGTGTGCAGTAGCCTTGGCAGTGACGATGACTGTCAACACAATACTAGTTCTGTTTGACATTTGTATATTCGGTTTCTATTTTAAGAGAGAGGCTAATTATTCACTATAAAATAGAATGGAGACTTTTCAATTAATGATTTTGTTAAATAAAAGGCTTTTGATCATAACGAGTAAACTTCAGATTAAATAAAATGAGATTTTATTAAAAAATAATAACAATACAAAATCATTGACAAAACGTCCAAACAGGAAAGCGTAGCTTGGTGCGAGTAATGAAAACAAAACAATAAAAAAAATTAAACAAACAAAAAAAAACAAAAATAAAGAAACTAAATATTTAAAGAAGAAATAACAAGATATAACTAAAATAAGATCAATCCTTAAGAATGTAAATACACTATTTACGTACTACCTACATACAAGAAAGACAAAAAGAATTATGAGAAAACTATAGTCCAGAGGTACTGCTTATTCACAAAAAAAAACCTATACCAATAGACTTATTGTATGAAACATTCTTTTGTTGATAAAAAAATATATAAATGTCTGTATAGCTATAACTAAACATCTTAAATTAATGATAATATATATTCGAAAAGCATATAATTAAAATTAAGGAATAATTTGGTATGACGACTCAACGGTGCACGACAAGGCAGCAACTGCGTCTGCAGCCACTTGAGTATGTCGAAGGAGTACATCATGGCCGGCATGACTCAACCGTTGAAGGTGCTCACCTTGTGTCCGCCTGACTAAATACTGCTTACATAAGTGACCGAAGAAACGCTCCTGCAACGATTGTGTCATGTCAGCCTGTTTAATGCCTCACCTCATCGACTAAACCAAGTTTTTGTTCCTTTTGGTTTGAGATGTATGGAACCTGAGGGTTGTATTCCCGCGCATTCCATACTAGATATTACCAGTATCCATCGTAATAGGGTCACTGTTCCTTCAGCTACCTTCCTTCCGTAACTTGGGGAACGATCTCCTCATACTGATGTCCGTCAATTTCCGCGATCTCTTGATCACACTCTCTTCGGAAGAGCATGTTCAAGTAGAACGGGTCAGGGTTGGGCTGAAACAATACACGAAGTAATATTATATTATTATCACACTCAAGAGCAATGAATGCGGGTCGTTAACAATTATTTATATTTCGGAAACTAAAAATTCCAGCCTAATTATACAAATAAAAAAAAGTAAAAAGAAAAAGTTAGAAAGAACGCTAAGCAAAACCGAAAGGGATGCGACGCGGTGGTCGGGGTCGAAATTTCACGCGTACGAAGTCGCGGGCAGAAGCTAGTGTGATGATAAAAAGATCAAGTAAGTGGTAGTGGCAACCGGCGCGCGCGCATGAGGACGTATAAGCATGGACTAAGCAAAAGGAGTATGTTAGAATTCTAGAAGTTGGCGTTCTGTGGCTTCTACCCACCCCATTTGAAATGGGCGTGAGAGTATGAACACAAGCATTGTGGTTATTGCGGAACATCAACAGGGTTCTGGTCGGTTCTGTTCGCAGTCACAGACATGCAACAGCAGATATCTATGGCAGTAGTACTCTCCAGACTCACTGTTGCACTAGGAACACTTCCAGGACTTGAGGTGCATTCTACTAATGCTGGTGCCGCGACCTCAGCGCTCTTAATATTATTACAATATAGTACAGACTTACTTCGATTGTTGGTAGTTGGGGTGTGCCTGATGGATTGCGTTTGAACCAACGTTTCCAAATCGCAATCATAACTACTTGTATTAACAAGGTCCCAGATATTGATGAAATAATAGCGATAATGATAATAGTATTATCTGCATCTGTAACCACATAAGTCTATTATTCAGAAGTTTGAAACATCGTAATTTGAACAGAAGTTAGAAACTCGCCATTTTCAATAGAATTCCACCAATTTCATATGTCTAGCTTTGTGAGAAAATATGTATATTATTATGGGTAGCGCAAAATGTGCTTGAAATGGTTCCTGTTAATTAAAAATGAATATAACAAAACCGTGTGACAGTTCGGTTTTCGTATTTTTGGTTGTAATCGGGAACCTATTACAAATTCATTGTGTCTGTGTGTTACAGAGCTGTACCGTAATAGCTAGACAACTGAAATTCTCACATTTAACGTTTCACTAAGGCTCGTATCATAGCAAAAAACCAAAAGTCAGTAAACTTTAATAATTTTGATAGTACAGGACCCTTAGCAGTCCTTAGTCGTTGTTTCTATGGTGTCTTGTGGCCGCGATGTATTAAGGACATTATTCTCTAAAGTATTATTATTTACGTTACCATCAGTACAAGGCTTCACATTTGTTGTATCCGTCGTTTCTGTAGTTAAAGCCCCACCTGCAATGCACAATATCATTATCGACGTGAAAACGTATTTTTGTAATAGGTAACAACCGGTAACAAGTTCTTCATGCTGCCTTAGGCGCGGTACATACTTATTACGAGTGGCACGCGCGAACAGCGCGCCACGTCCCCGCCCCCGAGCATTCACTTGGGTATGTCCCACTTCTGAGATGTCACACGGCTAGCGGTTGCGTCGAGTTTGGATTACTTCCTTCCCTCAAATATGGCGATGGGGGTAATGGCTGATCTTTGCGTTATGCTCGTGAACGGGTGCTGCTTGTGGTGACTGGTCGTCTTGCTGATCATGGTTTTGTTATTATTAATTAACTGTTAATTGATTTTACGACGATGGTCCTAGTTTATTATGTGTGACATCGAGGTACTATTTATTTATTTACTTCGAGGTATGTATTTTTGATTTTGATTAAACTGTTTTATTATATTTATCTTCATACAAGAAACCAAGCGGAAAATACGTTTTCACTTTTGAACTCTAACGTTACATAAAATAACACTATTGTAGTTCCGGTACTCCTTATCTCTCCTAAATACAAATTACTCAGTGATCTAATTAGGAGAGCAGCGCTTCACCCAATAATTCGTGTTTACACCATAGACCTAATAGACCTTGAAATTTTGAACATTTTAATTTTATCGAATAAAATATGACTAAAATTACTTTTTTTTTTGTCATTTTTGTAGTATTTTGACATGTATTTTGACATTTGATCTTATTTTACTAATTGATTTTAGTTGTATTGTTAATTTTTATCTGATAATTATTGAAATGTTTTATTTTATTTTTATCATAGCATCGTACTCATTCATTTAAATTTTACATGCCGAATCTTGGGCAGAATGTATGGCTCAACTTGAATTCTCCACGACCTTATTTGTATACCTGCATTCTTGCAAATAAACGATTTGATTTGATTTGACCATGTAATTAATAATGCATACTTTGTAAGTCCCTCATGTACTACAAAACCTTTATGTGCATAAATCAATTATTATACACACTGTCCGACTTCAGTAACACCACTGTTGTTTATATAAATTCCGCATAAAAATTATAAAATATTACAGCGTAGCGAAATGTGTGGTTATATTAAAGGGTGTGATACAGACCATTAATCTGAACAACTTTGTCTATATGATCTATGTCATCATCGTAAACGCCAAAAAATTCTCAGCCTTCCCATTGGGTCGAGTAGGTTTTGAAGTTTTGTATGGGACTGCTAATAATTTTTTCGCGATATCGATGTTGGTGCCGTGGAGAAAGTTGTTCAATCTAATGGTCAGTACCATACCCTTAAATATGACCACACATTTCTGATACACGCTGTATATTGATATATACTAGCGACACGCCCCGGCTCCGCACGGGCGCGATTTACTAATGTGACCTAAGAATAATAATTAAAGGCCTTTTTGTTAGGGTTCCGTAGTCAACAAGGAACCCTTATTTATTTATTTATTTGGATCTCCAACAAAGATTACACCTTACATGCTAAAAATAAAACATAAAAAGATACAGATCCTTGTGCATCTTCAATTATAGGAGACCACAGCTTGCATTAAGATATCAAACAATCAATTATTAATATGGAAATAAAGTATACAATTTAAAGTAAAAATAACAAGAATTAAAATTATAAAATTTAAAATTTAAATTTAATTATAGTTTCGCCATGTCCATCTGTCTGTCTGTCTGTTCGCGGCTTAGCTCAGAGACTCTTAGTAAGTACTAGAAAGCTGTAATTTGGCATGGATAATTTAATCAAACCGCCAAAGTGGTAAAATACAATCATGAAAAAAACATTTTTTTTGGCTACCTCCCTTACAGGTAAAGTGGAAATGTTTTTATTTTTCGTTGGAAAGGTCGTTCAAAGATATTGTGAGTGTGTAAAAACCATTTTTGGATTTAGGGATTCTTTAATCCGTGCAAATTTTTGTTAGTCAAGTGTCCCCCTGCCAGCTAAATGGTTGGTATTGGTTATGTGGAAAAATTCACGGCTAAGACGACGATCTAAGAAGCTCGATTTGACACCTATCAAAGTACTTTGTGTAGTGATGGGAAACAAATTCGGTTGCTTTAAAAACCGATTGTCGACACATCGATTTTTCATAAGTACTTAGAGTTTGTAATCGAGAATTTATCTACATTCCTTAAAACTGATTCTTGAGGTTTATATCGTTTTATTACACGTATCATCATCAACAGGTAAATAAATAAAAAAACAAATATTTTAACATTTTTACTCACTTTCGTCACTGGATGATCCAGAAAAATGATCTTAGTTGAACTGTTTTCGTCGGTTACTAAATTCATTTTCAACCTAGTCAAAATGTACGTCTCTTCTAAAGTCTTCCGTTATAATTTTGTTTCGATCGATTTTGTTTTTATATGTTTAAATATTTAATAATATAGTAATATAGGTAGTAGTAATAATTATACGTTTTTCTCTTTTCTAAATGTATTGTTTGTAAAAGTACACATATTGATTTTTTTAAACATCGATTTTATTCGGTTAAAATACGACTAAAATTTAAAACTGTCACAACACTACAGCAACGAACCCAAAGACATGCCATTGTAATAAAGTCCTGCGGAATATTATTCAACGATTAATTCGTATTTTTGAGTGCATTTTTCCAATATAAAGTGCAACTTGATGCTCACGAATGATACTCATGGTTATAGTGTATGGATAACATAGTAATTAATTAGCATTATTAATTTGAAATTTTGATTTCTTACGTAGACGTTCATACAAAGTTATCGCTGCATGTATGGTGAGAAACGTTAAATCGGGCTTATTAGATTGTCGTCGGTTTAGTATATGTAACGAAATTAAAAGGAAAACTATCACAGCTAAGTAGGCTCTACAAGGTAATGAGTAATAATCGACCAACTTACATTTGCAGTTACGAAAACATGTTCTCCCATATATTCCCGTATGGGAGAACATGTTTTTCAACTACAATGTTAAGTTTCTTCTTGGGATAAATTCATCCCATTACGGAACCCTTCATTGTGCGTGGTCCAACACGCACTTGTTTTACTTATCGGTGCAAGCAAATTTTGGACTACCTCCTATAGTTATTTCAGGTTTGAGATTTGTATAATCGTTCGATCCTGTGACAGTATATTTATAGAGTACCAGCACATCGAGCAACTGAATGGCGCAAAAGTATGTTTAGTTTTGCTCCCTTTTGCTTTTGCTTTTGTGTTACCAAGTTGCGTTACTCAGTTACTGAACTGAGTAACGCGACTTGGTAAGACTGACTGACAGACTTTCGATGACTTTTGACGTCTGTCAAAGATCTACGAACGACAGCCGGCGCTTTCCTAGACGGAAGTTTTTATTTAGTAGTAGTTTATGTAACAGTAGAGATGACTTTGTTACTCTTCTCCACCTGAGGGAACTCTTTGGTAGCAAAACTTACAACAAGTTAACGGAGTACTGTATAAAAAAAATAAAAAATAAGAATAATTCGTAATTATTCATTATTATTTTAGCCATTTGGGGTTGAAACACTAGGTCCGAATGCTAAGTATTTCGGAACATCGCTAAGCGGTTGGTTCATGTGTCAAATTTTTTGGTCAAAGAATAGGCATTGCCATCCAACGTGGCAACGGTGCCAGCCTTTTGGGCACTTTTCCCACTGACAGCGATGCGGACGAATTTTTTGATGCCCAATGAATTCTTACCATTTTTATATATACTTGTACATAATATAAGTATTTTAGCGTTAGATTGTATATTATATTTAAATATATGTAAATAGTTTGAAAAGTCCTGACAAAAAGCCGGACATGTAAATAGTCCGAAATAGTAAAAAAAAATCTACTTCAATCGAAAATATCGGACAAATGACAAGGCTGAACGAATTCCAGACGGGGGGCTATAGAGCTGGACATGTCCGAACCAATCCGGACAGATGGTAACTCTACTTGAAAGTTACTTTAATTTAAAGTGACTTTCAAGTAGATACAGACTCTTTACGAAGCCAAACGTGACATATACTATTCTTCTCGTCGTTGCATTTTTCTGTACTTGACCTTGAAACTAATGGATTCAGAATAGCCAAATCTATCGATTTTATACGGTTTTGTTCGTAAAACAATCAGGCAACAATTTTGGTCATGGGCTCTCGTAGCATAACTGTTTATGGAGAAGTATTGTATTTTGTACGTTTTAATACCTCCACGTGTCTCGTATCGACCAATATGAACAGTGGTTTCTCATATCTTTTACTCAATCAATGTCACTTTTGTGTGGAAAACGTCAAACCACAAGTTTTCAGACGGTTGAACAATCCGCCCTGGGTTATTTGTGCAGAGTGCACCATAGATTTGTCGGCTGGGTGATGGGTCTATAAGTACACAGTTAATTTCTTGATTAACTAGCTAGTATTTTTTTTTTTTAGGAATTTCTAAAGCATTGTGCAAAGGGTATCTACAGAATATACCCTCTGCAAAATGCTGTGACTGCCGTGAATACTGTAAAAATGACTTACCTTGACAAATATTATTTAACAAATCCACTTCAATTACACATGCCTCGCCCTTTATGCAAACGTCATCAACTGAAAAAAAAAAAAATATTATTCCAATGCACATGCTTTTTATACCTAATCCCATAACTTCAGATCGCAAAAAAATATCCCTTTTAACATCACGCCTCCATTTGCTGAAGGGGTATGCTGTCGTGTACTCTTGGGTGTACCTGCCTATAGTAGGTCGTATTCCCCCATTTCGTAATTTATGTTTCAGTCCCTTAAATTATAGAGCGAGCCTTTTACGAGTAACTGTGAAGAAATCCAGACTCTGGGCAGCTACAGAGGGTTTCCTGTTAGAAAAATCCAAAAAGAAATTTTTTGCACGACCCGGGGATCGAACCCACGCTCTGCAGTCGCACTTGCGACCAATGGAACATTGACACCATTGGCACGGGGGAGTCTGATTTAGGTATCAATTAAAATATTATAGCTTTTTCTTCTACCTACATGACGTGTCACGTCCTCTTGACACATCTGTCGCAATAACTATATTATATGTGGTACAAGGGCCAGCTGCCGTAGATAACGCAAGTTCAATGAATGTTTTGTTGTGCGTTAAATAACATTGGATCTGAAATTGCTTTTCTGCTCCAATCTCATGTAATTCCTCCTTGTCCATGATGTCACCTGGAACGTATTCAAGCAAGTTAGCACTTTTATCATCTCAATAAGTCGGGAGGAAGTTGATAAACCTGTACCTATTAGCACATTAGTAAGTAAGCAAAGGAATTTTAAAAAAGTGCGGTTGCGGGACCACCCCAGAAACGAAGTTCCTTCACACGTATGATTTAAAAAAAAACAAAATTTTCGTAGCGACCATCTACATTTTACATTTTGACCTCACTGTCGACTTTAGAAACATTAGAAAATTTTTGCTGCCGCCATCTTGTATAAATTACATTTTGACCTCACTATCGAAAACTATGAAAATAAAACCAATGACGAAAAATTTAAAAAAAAATCACCTCCGGATCGGATCACCATCGGATTTACATTTTGACCAAATTCACACTTTCTCTCACTCTCAGTGTGCTCGGGCCGATGCTTAGAGTAATAACTAACAGGCCGATGTGTACAATTGTATCCCACGACACTGTAATCACTTTACTCCCTTTCTTTTGTTTGTTTCTGCCGGCGTTCTCTCTCTATCTATTTCTTTCTCTAAGAATTAAAAGAAGACAGTCGCAAGTATTAACGCTATTTAGCGACGATTTCTGTCAGTCGGCAAGCCGCGTTAAAGAACTTCGTGCCATAATTTCAAGTAGGAAACTAACAGCTGATTACGGGGTCAACGGCCGTAGGTAGTGTAGCTACATTAAATTACGAGTTTATTTTATTTTCTCGCGTTTAGATTTTGGTTTTCATCACGTCTGTGAAGTTTCGCTGGATAATTTGATTCGAAATTGTTTCGTTTAAATTCACGGGCGAGAGGTTTGGTCATACATTGCCAGAAACCACAAACTTACCTGATGGATATTTTAAATACATATCTGCAGCCACATTCGGTACTAAATTCTTTAAATATATTTTTATAGATAAAATGTCACCGAAGTGGTAATTAAATGTGAATGGAGACTTCTGCTGTTTTGGTACGCGGTTAAATGAATCTAAAAAAAAAAAAAAAACATTACACGGTGCCATTTGAATCATAGTTTTGCTAGAACAAACGTTGTTCAGACCATGGTCTATTATGCCGGTATAGTTTACTTTGTCGAAAGAAATCTAAGGTGAAGAGCCTGACCAAGAGAGATACATAAACCCGCTGGCAGCATGTGCCGAGCTGTTCGGCAGTTGTTACCCCACGGATCCTATCTCCCGGGAGAAGTTGGGGATATAAGATATTGGGTCCATATGGATTTTTAGTTTATGTCAATGATCTACTCCATTTATTAAAAAATCAACCACAAATTATTTGCTGACGATACTTCCTTAATTTTTAAGGTAGATAGACGTGCCACAAATTTTGACGACGTAAATAACGCCCTAATGCAGGTCCAAAGTTGGTTCACTGCTAATAATTTAGTATTAAATGGAAAAAAAACGAAGTGCATAAAATTTTCTTTACCAAATGTCAAAAGTACTGATTGTGAGATAGTATTGAATCAAGAGAAACTAGAATTCGTCGATAAAACTGTTTTCCTGGGGATCACGCTCGACTCAAGGTTACAATGGGGTCCCCATTTAACATCTCTTGCAGGACGGCTAAGTTCAGCAGCATATGCTGTCAGAAAAATCCGTCAATTTACTGATGTAGATACCGCGAGGCTGGTCTATTTTAGTTACTTTCATAGTATCATGTCTTACGGTATTTTACTATGGGGACGGGCGGCAGACATCGAGTCTATTTTTATTCTGCAGAAAAGAGCGATTAGAGCCATATATTATCTCCGCAGGCGTGACTCTCTAAGGGAACTGTTTAAGGATATTAACATCATGACGGTACCTTGTCAATATATCTATGAATGATTTTTTAGTAAAAGAGGTGATAGACATAATTATAGTACAAGAAATAGGGACTTATTAGTTCAACCAGGTTTCAGACTGGCTAAAGTGGACTCATCTTTCATGGGATACTGTTTAAAATGTTATAACAAAATTCCTCCCCACATACTTCAACTGAATGAGACGAAATTCAAATCTTGTATAAAACGCACACTATGCAGGCAGGCATATTATAAGTTGGGGGATTACATCGCTGATAAAAATGCTTGGCTCAATGCTGGTCCTGCTCCACAACCACAACTATTTGATTAACATTTGAAAACACTGTTGGAGCTGCTGAAGAGTTTAAGACTATTTTTGCATTGTATAAAATCAATTTCCTTTGTATTATATAATTTCAGAGCACAGGTGTGAGTACTATGTACTAAAGAGCTAACATTTACCGGGTAATACGTATTTTATTGACTTGAATGTGCCCTGGCGGCTGTGAGTATGTCATGCTCACTCAGATGTCTCGCTGATGGTGGCGCGTGTGTTGGATCATTTAGCTCCCTTCAAAATGGTTGAGCTGAATGGTGCTAATCCATGCGTCATGTCCGTGAACGGGCGCCGTCAGTTGGGACAGGTCAACTCTTAGCTGCCTTGGCTGATTTAAATTTTTGAATTGTTCTTTGTTTTATATTTTTATTACGGACGCTTCTAACGTGCACGTCTTTCTACATTGTTCTCACTTGTTTAATTTCAACATGAATGATGTAACAAATACTTTGTAACAATTTATTTAAAAGAGTGTCCGTGGAGTTTCTTGCCCGTTCTTCTCCATAGGTACCTACCTACTACGCTTTGGAATGGGCAACTAGCTTCATATTTCTGACTGACCGATTCCTTGACAATTCAAAAGTGCCTGTAAATGGTTTAATTGAAATAAATGCTTTGAGTTTGAGTTTGAGTTTGAAGTCTTATTCCTCATCTCAGGCTTGCCTTTATTGATCGGCTCGAGTGAACACTGACGAGGAACAGAGCTCCCTCCTCATTCTAGCCTTTATTGGCGGATTAGTGGAGAATCGCAAGAGCAAACGTGCTCGGAGGATGGAAGTATTCCAGTAAGATGCTGGTAGCGATCTTGACCGTACTTCTGGGATTGTCCTAATAGCCGTGGAATACCTCTCCACTCCTCCAGCACCTCAGGATATGTTCTCACTACGTCACTATGAGCTAGCGACCGTTTCCGTGGGCCCATTATTGAGCGTGTAAGCCAGCCCTTGGCATTTTATCCGTATATTGTATAATTACATGTTACAGCTAAAGACGGGTTTGGAAATAAACTTAACATTAATCGGCTAAACTTGAGTTTATTTTTGAGGAGAGGCTAATGTTAATTTCTTTCATCATAGCCGGCTAAACTTAAGTAGATAAATAAATAATTTATTTTGGACCAAACCGACCAAACACTTTTATACGTTTTAACCTGCCAAACTGCGTGACAGTTTGTCGGCAGGATTAACGCTCGTCTTAAAACATTTGGTATAACAATATAATTAAACATCAAAGTTATACAGATAGTTTAAATGGACGGTAAGAATATTATTTTTAGTTCAGTACGGCACAATAATAAATCGATTGATCCCTCAACCGATACAATAATTGTGCCGTAAGAACCGTAAGTGTAGCCGTAACCGCTTGGCTAAAAAAAAAATAGCTAATTAAAATGGCTGAAAGGTAGGTAAGGTTAAAACAACAACAGACGAGCCGAGCGAGCGAAGCGAGCGGTGACGCGGTAGCGCCCGGCGAGTGCCAGGTTCAGTTTAGGCACAAGAGAACGTAAAACACCACATTCCTAAAACATTACATTTTGCGTAGGGCTGTCCCAAAATCTACAAAATGGCTGTAACTAAACTGCTGCGTTTTCAATATGTTGCTCAGTTCGCGTGTCTTGTGCATACGTCATGTGGGGTGTCGAAGTAACGTATGCGTAGTAGCAGGCGTTAGCGCAAGCGACGACGCATGCGCTGATGTGTGCGGTTACCGCTAGCGTCAGATTATGTTTTTAGGATGCAAGAGAGTGCGTGCGTTATTGCTTGCTCTACAGAGTTTGATGCATGCGCTGCTGCCAGTGAACTTGAGGCAAACGTCTGCGTAACTAACGCATGCGTCTAGTGCAAGGGGAAAGTTCACGAGTGTAGTTACAGGAAATAGATGAAAGTGAAACATTTTCATATTAAAAACAGGATTCTTGCAACCTCCTTAGGCTCAGTGAGTATGTATTAGTTAAAAACTGTGCGAGATAAAAGGCCCTCCCTACACGGTACGGTTTCTTAACGGTACGGCGTATAAAGCTTCGTACAGACACACGCGTCGCTATGGCGTGAAATTTTCTTAGAAATTGTTTTGTTAGACTCGCGTCGCGCTGTCACGTTGCGCCAGTCTGCACGAGGCTTAAACCGCACCGTACAAAAAACGTATGTACGGCTTAAGAGACTTAAACATAGTTTAGGTCTGAGGGAAAATTCTGTATTTTCTAAGAACGTTTGTATTCTAATCTGTCAAAAATACCCTGAATTTAACAAAAAAAAATTGTTAAGAGACATTGGCCTTGTTCTATATAGCGACACATAGCAACAGAAACATACCTAATGTATTATTCGTCATAATTATGCCTGTTTTTTCCTTTTTAAATATTGACCTCATTGTACCAGTTAACCGATCGGAATTAATCAATATTTCAATGTTTACGTCGAATAAATCAGCTCTTTGCGATATTCCTAGGACGATTGCAAAATATCGGGTTTTTTTATTAAATCTAAGACAGACTTTTGTAATCATTTAGTGCTTGTTCCATATTAGGTACCTAAGTCACAAAAATTACCGCACGCAACTAAACATTGCAGGCCTCGCCTATTTTCCGTAAAAATGTTGCTTCAATTATCGGATACATTTAAAGATGTAACACGCTGGCGATTGAGTCATATACCTAATTTTGTGTAGATATCGTTATAATAAGGCTAAGACTGGCTTGATTACTAAATTACAAACATTTGTACGCCCTCTGGCATAACATAGCGAACTCATTATTATCTTTATATACCCTTATTATTGTACCTATGTTAAACAAATGAATAAATTTCAGACTTAGGCCAAACGAGGTACCTAAGTAATATTAAATATGAAATACTTACAATCACGAAGACTATTGTACACGTACAAGTCACCGTCCTTTGCAACACTAACAGTTAGAATTAAAACGAAACAAATGATCGTTTTCATATTGACGATTAACTAAATATTCAGTTTCAATAATAAATAAAAGATTAAGATAGTTTACTAAACTTAATTATTATTTTAATGAATATGTTTTTAAACACTATGAATAATACTTTATTCTAATTGTGAATTATACGTGCATATGTCAGTACACGATATACAGGAATAATATAAAATCGTTCGTTGTCGGGTTGCCTTTTATTATGTGTTATAATTTCCTCCTAATATAAATGACAGCACAGTGAATGCTATGCTAAGCGGTGGCGATAAAAAAGGAAGGCATGGTTGCAATACAGATTGAGGCTCGTGGTTAAGTAATAACAGTCGCACGGGTCGATCTTCACGCAACGTTTGTCGAGGTAGATGTGGTGATGGGTGGGAGACACGGAGGGGCGTAGCTCGAAAAGCACGGCAGAAGTTCGAAAGTCTGACAACCAGCTTTACCAAGGGGTATCGTGTTATCCAGTTAATGGTCATGGAGGTCAGATAGGCAGTCGCTCCATATAAAATACTGTTATTCAGCCATCGACGCGGTAGATAAGTTCTCAGGGCGACGACACCACAGAACAGATAAAAGAGGTGACGACACTGTCGCCGCGTCGCCGTACTGCCACCGCGCCTCTAAGCTGTGTTTATGCAACGTTGCCAGCCCGCCACCGTGCCACCGCCATCGCCGCGGACTGTGATACCTATGGCAAAATCAAGCGGAGACGGTGTGGCGGCGGCGCTTGTCTGCGTGGCTGCGGTGCCGTCTATACGAGCCCTTATAGTGTACAAGTGTGTGCTGCCACAGATGTACTCTCATTTCCCTCACTCTCATACTTCGATGGGACGGTAATCTGACACAACCAGAGGGAGATCAGGCGCAGAAACAAACGTGCTTTCCGAAGCACGGGACTATCACATCACCAACTTTCGAACTCCGGGCTGTTACTGAGACATTCCTAATGGAAAATCTCTATAACACTTTCCCCGACCTGAGAATCGAACCCAGGACCCCTCACTCAGCAGTCGCGCTTGCGTCCACGAGACCAACGGGGCAACCAAGCCGACCATTTATCTAATTACGTAACACATTTTCGTCAACGATTAAGAGTAATTTATTTAATTTTGACTTTTAAATAACATTTATTTACGTTGTTGGACAGATTTTTTATTCGAACTTATGAAGCAATGGATTAGCAATCTGTTTCAGAATGATTCAGATTCCAATTGATCGTGTATTACGCATTATGGATGCCGAACATAGTAGGGAAAAGAGTAGGCAGATCGTTATGATGACAATGATTGGAATACAGATTTAGTTATTTACTGGTTGCCTGCAATGATTGGTCTAGCTAGATAATGCGTGGAGTGCGGTTCCCGGGTCGGGAAAACAGTTGTAGGCTTTTCATTACGAAATTCTTAGTATCAGCCTGGAGTCGGGACTTGTGCCCGGTTACTATTCAGTTCCCTAGTACATTACTCTGCCGGTCTCTTCGGGAACTAGAGGCGTGATTTTATGTTTATTTTTAGCCAGCCGGTACTAATTTGCAGATTTTGACACGTGCTGACTATTATTACTTAACCTGAATGAATGATACCGACAGGGACAGGGGTGACTATCTGATGCCAGGAACCAGAAATACCTGTCTGAATAACTTTATATTTTACGTTATTTTTACTAAGCAGTGCCAAGTAAAAATATCTTGTACTGGAATGAGATCTTTTCGGTTCTCATCGACCTTATCATATCATTACTATTAATAGTATTATTTTGTTGCATTATTAAAAGTAGGTACCTAGTCAAATATGAACGGCAGTGATTTAGTTTTAAAATAAACTTTAATTACAATATTTACAGTAGTTAGGAGGTGTGCTCGGTTAGAGCGATACAGACGGAATGGCTTACGAACTATTGGTATATATTTTATTTAAAAAAAACCGGCCAAGTGCGTGTCGGACCACGCACAATGAAGGGTTCCGTAGTTGGGATGAATTTATCCCAAGAACAAACTCAACATTGCAGTTGAAAAACATGTTCCCCCATACGGAATGTATGGGAGATCATGTTTTTCAAACTAAAAATTTAATTTGGTTGATTAATACTCGTTAACCTGTACAGCCTACTTAGCTCTGATAGTTTTTCTTTTACTTTTGTTATATATACTACTGCAGTGAATTTTTTCACAAATTCAAGTACAACGGTTTAGCTGGCGGGACACACACACACACTTGACTCTAACAAAAAAAATCTGTTAAATGCTTAATATTTCGCAAACGGATCCCTGAATCCAAAAATGGTTTTCACAAACTCACAATATTAATATTTTTGAACGACATTTCGAACGATACCCCACAACATGGGGTAGATGAGAAAAAATAACATCCCCCTTTACGTGGAGGGGAGGTACAGTAAAAAAATAAAAAACCTGATTTTATTTTACCACTTTGTCGGCATGATTATTAAGTATACATATGCCAAATTACAGCTTTCTAGTACTAACCGTCTCTGAGCTAAGCCGCGGACAGATAGACAGACAGACGGACATGGGGAAACTATAAGGGTTCCTTGTTTACTCCGGAACCCTAAGAAGGATAATCTATAAAAACAATATTTCTGGAATGGCCCACCAGGTCACTTCACAATTAACGTTAACCGTGTCGAAAGAGATGTCTATAATAAATATCGGTGCATAGGCAATCGGTGACATGGCTATTCACGAAATAATTAATACAAGTGGTTAGAAACAGCATATGGTGTCGAGTGATTCACTACTATGGGAACTAATGCATGCATAACTCCTCGCTCCCTAAGTTCAAAATTATCATTTGCATTCTGAGAATGATGGTCTTGATTTATATTACAAATAGAAAATAGAGGATTGATTTTGGAGGATTTCCCAGGCAAGGGAAAACACTTTGAAATTTCAATGGTAAAAAGCCAGTTTTTAGGGTTCCGTACCCGAAGAATGCGAAACAGACACCATTGGTAAGCCTGCTGTCCTTCCGTCCGTCTGTAAATCTGCCCGTCCATCCATCCGTATTTCTGTCAGCGGGCTGTATCTCATGAACCGTAATAGGTAGACTGTTTAAATTTTCACAGATTGTGTATAATAACAATTTTTTTTTATAAAGTTAATAATTAAAGAGGATCACCATTTAAGAAACGTGTTTTTTGGCATTTCTTCCTCGATCTTAATACGGTACGGGACCCTTCGTTTGCGAGTTTAACACGCACTTGGCCAGTTATTTATAAACATGTGGTTGTTATTTCAGGATATTGTGGTGTCTTGCGACTTCCACGCGAACGAACTTGCGGGCAGAAGCTAAGTAGTTTGGAAATAAATAACTACATATCATGTAATTATTTTCGACATTTTATTGCTTAAACCATTGTGTCATACGATTAGGTACTAGGAAAACTACAATTATTTGTGGTTATTCCCTTAAATGCGAACAAAACAATATTTCTGTTATGTATTATAGTTTAACAATTTTTTTACGAGTTTTAATAACACAAAAAGGAAAAAATATTTAAAACTACTGTATGCGTGGGTGTAGATAGTTATTATTTTCCCTGTAACAACAAACTTTACCAATACTTCCTCACTCATTCGCTTATGAATTTATAATGCAAGTAATATGCACCCTGGAACAAATAATGAACTCATCTAAGACCCCAACAAACCAGTATTGTTTCATTCTTGCTTAGTGCTGGGAAAGAACGAAAGATTTGGAAGATTTATCTGTTCCCTGCTATAAAAGAGAAAGGAAATCGTTTGGTCTGGTATAGGCATGTGTTGAGGAGAGAGGAAACGCATGTGACTAAAAGAGTGATGAATATAAATGTTGATGGATGGAGCGGGAGAGGAAGGCTAAACAAAAGATGAATGGATTGTATGAGGAATGATATGAAAGAGAAGGGCGTTACATGGTACAATGTCAGGAAGATCATCAGCTCTGACTCTTTCACAATTGCACATGTTCCGAATCGCATCTACGAAGCTCTTCGGACTTCATGCAAAATAAAATTTTAATAAACATAAAAAAATATTTGTCCCCAATACAATCTCATTTGTATAAGTAATTTTAAAAAAAGGCATACAAATATTTAAGGATTTTGCTTTGAAAAGTGAAAAAACTGTCTAAAATGTTATAAAAAAACTGAAGTGAAGTTCACTTTGCATCACTGTCAAAATCGATAAGGTTGCTGTTGGGTTGCTGCTGCTAGAGGTAGGAGACTGTTGATTCAGCTTATGCCGATCGGATCTGTGGGAGATCCCATTTTGTGGGATTCGTTAGGAATGTGCGTAAAATGAATATTTTGTTCGACTGCTGGATTGTACGAGTATTTGAACGCCAAACGTTAATTTCGAATTGTCAGGTTTGGCCGTCTGTTTTGCCTACGTTCCAACTAGTTCCAAATGAGCTAGTCAAACTCCACTTTATCCGTTGTTCCGGAGTTATAATCGCGCTTGAGAAATTCTTATTCGATTTTCCTCCAAACGCTGTCTACGTTCTTCGTCAGTCTCATTGACTCGACGATCATGAAATTGGCTTGCGTTGCGCGTACGCTGACCGATATTTAGACGCCTTACTGCGCTAATAAACCACGAACTTGAAATCAATTGAATGTTTGCAACACATCTAATTGGTGAATTTTACGGTTTTGAATGCACCAAAGATATGATCACCACCGAATTATCGCTTTCATTTCAATTCTTTCTTCGCAATTTTTTTTTAAATTTCTTACAAATCTAGTCCCGACAAAAACGAATAGAACAAAAAAAAACTGCCGATTCGGTCGAGCCATTCTCAACTGATGATCTTTCATACATGCGGCAATTTTTATTAATTTATATAGATAGATAGATGGTTTAACTATGAATGTAAAACCTAAATAATGTATTTTTGTTTGCTTTTTCCTTTTCGAAGTCTGACTGCATTGCGCCAATCTACCACATACGGAAAATATTAATATTACTAACGTTATAAGGTTAGTTGACAGTTTTCGAGACACCAATTAGTAATGTTCAAAATAGCAGGAAAATATTATTACAGGATAAACTAACATAACATAAACATGACGCCCTGTTTCCCCGAAGGGCTGGGCAGAGGTGTACCTATAGTACGCACGGCTACACATCAAGCTATGCATTTCCAGTATAAGCTGACCTCGCATTGTACGGAAATCCTATACAATGCGAGATCAGCATAAACTGGAAATGTATAGCGTGATGTGTAGCCGTGTGTACACCCACATTTCGCCAGTTATATTTAAGTCCCATGTAATAGGGGCCGAGCCTATTGCCATAATCCGGGCACAAATCAAGACTCCGGGCTGCTACCGAGAAATTCCATTTAGAAAAACCCAATAACACTGCCCAACCTGGGAATGGAACCGAGGACCTCCTGCTCAGCAGTAGCGCTTGCGACCACTATACCAACGAGGCAGTCTTAATATTGTAGTTCAATATAATATCAAACTATTCAATCAAATATAATCATCGAAATTCATAAATTCACGGATTTTTTTTTGGGTTGGTAATTATCAAATAACTTCTCCCGCTCTGGGCGGAGTGGCAGGGCGTGTCAGACTCTAACTGACTAAAACCCACCCGTGTTCCTTCAGTGTTGCCTGTACGTTGCCAGGGGCCACGGTATCCCTTTCGGACTTCCTCGCGACCCCGGCAGGCATCGGTCCTAGCAGACCCCTTCAGTTGTGCTGACATCTCTTTGAGGCGCGCGTGGAACACAACGCGCCGTCGACCCGGGCCTGGTCCTTATCGGATGGCAAGCTACCAGTTGCTCACCGTCCGCAAGCCCGCGCCTACGGTGGCTGGGAATAGGCCTGAGATTCCCGACGCCCAAGGCGTCTCCTGCGGCGGCTAGGGCGTAAGGGCGCGAAATTTGTCTCTCCCACACGCGTTCCGCCTCGCGAGCATTTCTGCTTCGCAGAAGGAGGTGACGGCTTCCCACTCCCTCTCGCTCCGTACCATGGCCTGGACCAGGGCTGGACGCGAGAGATCACTGCTGCCGATCACCTCCACAAGGACACGACGGTGCCCTGCCCAAGCCGGGCAGACCTCCACCGTATGCTCCACCGTGTCCTCCGGGCGATCCACACAGTGGTGACACCCGGGCGTTTCCTCCCGCCTTATACAGAACAGGAACCTCCCGAAACAACCGTGTCTGGTGAGGACCTGCGTACGGAAGGACGCTTCCAATCCTATTCACAGAATATTCCGTAGTTTAAGGTGATTCCCTCAATGCACTTTTCTATATATTCGCATCTGGCGGAAATAACATAGCGTAACATCATCACGCAGTTGAAAATTAGAGAGCATCCCGATCAAAAAAGATCCGGATACCCTAATTTCCACTATTCAAAATGAGACTTCACGTTATTAAACTTTCTGATCAAAACAAATTGTTATCGAAAGATGCCAAACAGAACCCTATTACTAAGCCTCCGCTGTCCGCCTGTCTGCCTGTCGGTCTGTCCGTCTGTCTGTCAGCGACCTGTATACCTACATATTATGAACCGTAATGGTACAGTTACAAATTTCACAGATTATGCATTTCTATTGCCGCATTATCAACAAATAATAAAAACAAATAAAATAAAAATAAATTTAAAAAAAATGAGTTAGGCACAGTTCGAGGCCGAGTTTCGTGAAAACGTGTGGTGAAAGGTAACAAAATTCTCAAACGATGTTAATTTAACATTTCCAACAAATTACATAAAAATATGTTTATTGCATACCTAATGATGCAAGATTTCATTGATTGTGATATTTTTCAGTTCTGAGAAGATTTACGGCCGTTAAGAGACGACATCTCAAATTGGCAACAGATTTTGTTACGGTTTCTGATACTATCGTTGCTATTTTATTTGATCGTAGGCTCATTGAATTCCTTATGATGAAATTTTGTTTTCGATAGGGTTTTTTGTAATTTCTGAGCAGATTTACGGCCGATATGAGTCTTTTTAAGAAAATATATATACAATTTTACCCCTATTTTACGAAATAATTTTGTTCTAGCGTACAGTAGCCAGAGTACATTATACTTTTTTTAAGGGTGTATTTATACAAAACTGGCGAAATGTGTGTGTACTATGGGTAGTAGGCTAGTAGGTACACGTACGAGTACTCCTAACCCTTCGGGGAAATAAAGGCGTGATGTTATGTTAAGTTGTTATCTAAGTCGTAATCAATAGAGTTAACTGAGTAAATCAACTGCGCAATAAGTTTAGTCGTCCACTGACATTGGGCTTGATATTTTCGCATATTATTGGATTAGGTGTAAAAAAATAAATTTTGCTATGTAATATTGAGTTTAAGGTACTAGATAGCATTTAAACACTCAAGCTAATTTTAATTACACTTTTGTATGCTTTTTTTGTTGTTCAAGACAAACTTCTATTACTGGAGTTAGGTTGAAGTATGGGCTCGCTTCCGCTCGCCGGCTAGTGAGACGGTTCACGTCGGTCACTCGGCTTGAGAATGGTCTTGATTTATCTATTGGCTTGAGAATTACGTTTGAAAATATGAACTAAGAGTATTTAGATATAGTTTTATGGTGCGCCTCGTGCTACTTAAATGGGCACTTCATAGCGTTGTTATGTATGTAACCGGATGACAAAATAATAATATTTTCTGGGTAGAGCGGCCCGCGGCCACGTAACAACCGCGTGGATCGACAAGTCTGGGAAGCAGAGCTTGTCGCTGTCATTCCTTGGATGGGTGTCCGCTTCCACAACATATCGGGAACACTACGTGTCTCGGAGCGCACGTAACGCCGTCGTCGGTTCAGGAGTTCTACTCCCTAAGCTAGAAATCCGTTGTTGCGACCGAAGTTACGGGCTTTTCCTACTCCACATCACCGACTGACGTAAGATTAGTTAGGGCCCGAACTAAGAATGAATGACAACACGATTTGACAGTTCTCCTTACTATCGATGTGTTTTGGCTTGGCCCGTCTGAAAACATTAATTAATTGGGAGTAGGGTTCACTCCGGATTATCGAATCGTAAACAAACAGTGGTCACTTTTAACTTATTAGTTATTGATGTTCTGATTTCCTCGTTCGGGGGTTAAACTTATATTTACTTTTACAGTGCCAATTTTGTACAATACTGACTGATGACTTTTAGGTTATTGCAGTAGGCACGAATTTATTTTTGTTTTGTTTCCATGTTAGTTTCCTTTGTGCTTGTATAACCTAATTTAGACATTACAAAATAAATGAGTGCTAATTATATTAACTGGGACTTTTCGGTTGCGCATAGGGATAACCGCAAAATATTTTTGCATGACGCAATACCCCAACGGTAAGCACCATTAGCTACCATAATTATGTCAAAATATGAAGATTAAAATCCATAGGAACGAAATATTTTTGGCGTAGCTATCAAACTATTGTAGGCCTATGATGTTGTTTTCATTTCTGTCATTAAAAAGCCACCCCATCTCTACCCGTGGGTATCGTAAGTGGCGATTAGAGCATTACGTTGAGAGGATGTGCAGCAGCGTCCTCCTGTCTGCTAATAACAACATACTGCGACCACTCCTTGTAGAGATATCTTCAATAACTTCATTGTAGCTGACATTGGGAGAATGTTCGGCAGTGGAGGTGGAAATTGTGTGTTACTTTACGTATACTTAGGTAAGACCAAATTCAGCTCGCCGTCCCATAGGGACCAGGCCCGGGTCGACGGCGCGTTGTGTTCCACGTGCGCCTCAAAGAGATGTCAGCACCAACTGACGGGGTCCGTAAGGGCCAATGCCTGCTGGGGTTGCGGGTTTGTCTGAAAGGGATATCGCGGCCCCGGCACACAGGCTACGGAAGGAACACGGGTGGGTTTTAGTCAGTAAAAGTCTGACACTCCCTCTCGCTCCGCCCAGAGTGGGAGAAGTGATCTGATGATTTGCCACCAAAAAAAAAAAAAAAGGTAAGACCAAATTATAAAACCAAGACATAGCGCTGCGCACAATATGGTGAAGCATGCCAAAACTACACCTCCGCTCTGTCTATACACGCTCACAGGCACACATTTACAATCAAACTACATCTCAGTAAGTGCACACGTGTTTACGAAACCGGCCTCTTTTCGCTCGGACAGTTCAATATTTCTGACCGGCAAAAACATGTAAGATTACAATCGCTGATAACTACTAGACTTTTAATGCTAGAGTAATGGTTGAGCAAGCGAAAGATAGGATATAATTTGCCTATGGCGTCACATCGCGAGGGCAGGCGCATGCGCGCGACCCTCTATTTTTTTTTTCACTATATGTTGAAATTCCAAATCTTATAGTGCAAAAACGTGTTCAGCTAGAACGGTGATTCTAGTGACTTTGCCAAGAATGTATAAAGGACTACCAGGACCTAAATAGATACAACAATAAATACGTAAAATAGAGGTAAAATGCATATGAAGTTGACAATAGCAAAATAATTTCATATAAAGACTCATATCGACCGTAAATCTGTTCAGAAATTTATAAAATCGAAGAAAGGTTGCATCTTAAGGAATGCAATGTGCCTAGAAAATCTAGTAACGAGCAAATACAATATCAACGGCAGTATCAGAAACCATAAGAAAATCTGTTGCAAAGATGTCGTCTCATATCGGCCGTAAATCTGTTCAAAGCTGAAAAATATCCCAATCTAACAATCAACATACTTTTTTTGTAATTCGTTGTAAATATTAAATTAACATAGTCAAAGAATTTTGTTACCTTTCACCACACATTTTCACGAAACTCTGCGGCGCGGGCTCGAACTGCGCCTATCTCATTTTTTTTATTTGTTCTGAGACAAAAGTTAAACATACATATATCCTATAGATATATGTATGTTTAACTTTTATAATAATTAGCTTTTGCTCGCGGCTACGCCTGCGTGATGAATTATCCCACGGGAACGTACTACCAAGATGAAAGTATCCGATGTCCTAAACCAGGTCGTGGTATACCTGGGTGCTTTTCATCGAAATCTGTTCAGTCGTGAAAAGTAGTAAGTAGGCTAATTTTAATAATATAATACATATATTATATTATTATAATCAGCGTGGAAATAAGTGTATAATTAGCGTGTTAGGAGGAAATAACTGAACAATGAGGGTTATAAAAGCGACAACGAGTCGATTTTGTTATTGATTTCAGTTTGTTTTGTACTTGCGGATTCACTAAATAATAATAATATCGAAGTAGAACTCATCGTGATTGTTTAATTCGTGCGATAAATATATCTTACTTACAATTTCAATTTATCTACCGACGTATTTTTTTATTAATTATTTCTTAAACATGTTTATTATAATTTGTTTAGTTTTCACTCTTTCCAATAGTTTCGCTACGGACGTGACCGTTTACGAGTTTTCTGAATATTGTAAGTAAGCTTTCCTTATTTCCGATGCATTGACAACATCAATATATTGTATATCAATAAGGTTTGAATGTTTGTGTTTCTGAGATGGGATTCGAAAACGCACTAACGATACCGAGAGCATGCAGCAGAGCATGGGGTCCTGGGCTCTCAAGCTGAAACTCAAATATTTTGTTGCACTCATGTGTTAAGCACATTCAAAGGGTCCATCACCTGACATGAACCCAGCAAGGGCACAGCTATTTACTAAGTAATAAAATGACTTAAAATTTAGTTTCAGGCTAGAATTTATTATAAATATTTAAAACAACTTAAGTAGCTAGTTTCTCTATAATATTAGAGAAAGTGGTGCCGATTCTCTTGTCACAAATGCCTCTAAACTAGACAAAAAATCACTAAAATTTGGTTTATTCCTCCTTCCGGAAAAAACATGTAAGATTTCAATCGCTACTAACTACGAGATTTTTAATGTAAGAGTAATGGTTAAGCACGCAAAAGATAGGTCATATGTATAACAATTATGAAGCAATACTCAATACTCAATACTTTATTGCATTCCATAATGTGAGATAAAACAGTTGGTATGTTAGACATTGTATCAATCATGGACCCTGTCGGGCACAGCAAAGTTAATTAAATGGTAATAGGAGAGAGGATGAAGGCGCTTTTTGTTTAGAAGAATTAAATGAAAACATTAAAATGTTATGTAGCTTCTTTGGTATTTATATTTTGTATAATAATTATATTTAATTGCGTAATTATAATCCTATTTGTATGAGTCTTAATATTTGGGTTTAATTTTTTTAAAGCAGGATATAAATTGCCTAAAACTTCACATCGTCGCGACGGCACGCGCTTCCGCGCGACCCTCTATTTTTTGAACCTACCTACATGTCAAACGAGCAATCGCTTGTAGCGGCATCTACATCGCTACATGCGAACTACGCATCAAAGACCTGACGTCACACAACATCCTGACGTCACAAATCCTGCATCGCGCAGTTAGAGTTTACCGCGCGATAAACATATATAGAATCTCCCAACTTCAAACCTCTGGGCAGTTGCCCGCCAGACATCACACCCGTCTGGTCGGAGGATCCTCCCTTTTCTATGGTGGATGAGTGAACTTTACACCCTGTTCCTCATGCCCCTAAATTGGTGACCCCGAGCATGAACGTCAACGCAGCCTTCGTGCAGATACTTCAGCGTGACGTCATCATCATCATCACTCCCGCAAGCTTTCGTGAGGCGAGTCACACAGCCAGTCAGCACCCACGGCTTCAACGGGTATCCTGACCACCAGCATGCAGCGAACGGCGCATTCCTGGTCATCACCCTCAGCCACAACCCAGCGCTGTACCACATCCGACCCACTGGATCATAACGCAGCGCTACCCCGACTCACTGGGGAATCACCGCAGACAGTTCCGACTCACCGCGAACTATGCGGCACCCGGTTCCGACTCACTGGAACCACAGCTGGCACTGTGAAGCATCGCAAGATTCAAGTCTCAGCCCACTATCGACCTCCGGTCTCCGGAGGGGAGTGATGTAGCGGCATCTACATCGCTACATGCGAACTACGCATCAAAGACCTGACGTCACACAACATCCTGACGTCACAAATCCTGCATCGCGCAGTTAGTTTACCGCGCGATAAACATATATAGAATCTCCCAACTTCAAACCTCTGGGCAGTTGCCCGCCAGACATGACACCCGTCTGGTTGGAGGATCCTCCCTTTTCTATGGGGGATGAGTGAACTTTACACCCTGTTCCTCATACCCCTAAAGCTCACCCAAACGAGTGAAACGAGGCCAAGCTATAGCAATTTTTATATAATTTATTTATT